>JARFIY010000244.1:4800000-6000000 GCA_036346155.1 Sinelater perroti | reverse complement strand
ATTGTTTAACACATACATACTCAGAGAAGATAATGGAAAACGCCCTTACTAACAGATCAGAACAAATAAAAGTAAACGTAGTTTTATTGAAATGAGAAAGAGCTGCAAAATTTACTAGATCGGATAAAACGGGAAAGTACGAATATGAGAATAAAAAAAATGTAAACAAAACAAAGGTGGTGGGTATAAGCAGAAATGTTATAAATAGAAATGTTAAAATGTTAGAATCGAAAAAGTCAATAGATTCACATGCTTAGGTCGCTCAATTAACTCAAAAATAGATGAAATGAAGAGAAGAATAAAGGTTGCAATAACAACCTTTGTTAAATTCAAAACAATATTAACTCCTCAATCTAAATCTAACACTGCAGATTCTAAAATGGTATACATGGTCAACTTTATTGTATGGTTGTGAAACATAAATGCTCAAGGTACAACAGATCGGTTGACAGCCTTTAAAATATGTAATGACAAAGTTTTGAGACGAGTTGAAACGGAGAGAGAACTAGTGGACTATAAAAAAGAAAGTAATTTTACTTTGGGTGTATAATAGAACATGAAAAATATGTAACCTTACCATATATAATAGAAGAGAAGATTAAAATAAATAGGGGCAAGGAAGAAGAAACACATCGTGGATAAATAATATAAGAAATTGGTTAGGAATGAATAGAGAAACCCCTATATTCGTATTTTCACTTTTATTAGTTTTTCTGTTTGTTTGAGCCACTTTTAGTCAACTTTGATGATAATTTACAAAAGTGTTCCGTCGTTTCCATTTTTTCTTGATGCGACCTTATCCGTCTTTGAATTATTCTTTGGTTTTCATTTTTCCCATTTAGATAGTTTATATCGCATTAGTCTTAGTCGTATTCTTTAATATTTCACCAATTTTTCGCCAGCTATCTTTATTTGTCTCACTACTACTTCAAAAATCCTAGGTACGATACCCACGGTAGCCATGTAGGCTCAATTATATCCCTCAAGTTGGCAGCTTCGTTTATTAATTGTTTAAAATCATTTTTGGGTGTTAGTAGCATTATTTTATCATGGCACATCATTTTTGTATTCGTTACGAACTTATTCTTAAATCTTTATAATCAGAAAATAGACAACCGAATGTACCCTTCAGAATCGAGCTGCATAACCGCACTAGAGTAACTGTAAACAACTTTTTTATTATTATTTAAATTTTAAACTTAATAAAGGTATGCAATTATGCTATTAAAAATTTTAAAAGTTCATACGTCGCCTCCTTTAAACATACAACGTGTTTAAAAAGTTAGGTGAATGTAAATATCTCGACAGTAACACATGTTAGGTGCGCGTGCATGCACTTTGAAGCAAAGAGTGAACATCAAGTTCTGCTACAAATCGGGGAAGACAACAATAAAGACGCATAAAATATCTAAGTGTTCGGGAAGGTTTACTTCTAGGTTCAAGCTAAAGAAGAACCCCGTTTGGGTCAATTGTCAGCAAACAGAACCTCAGCTGTGTTTGAGCGAGTGCGACAAATGCTGACATGAGATCAGCGACCGATTCTATCATTGATGGTCGAGGAATTGAGCATTAGCAAGGTCATAGTATTAATAGACAAAAAGAAAGAACAGGTAAAAACATCTGAAGACTTTATTGCCATATGTGACTCGGATTCAAACTTTCTAGGTACCAAGACGACCTGGTGCTGCCAATTCGATATGAAATCCAAGTGACGAACGGTGGAATAGCAGTCTTCTGTCAGATTTTGCAAGCTTTAGGAACCTTACTAAAGTGTGTTACAAAGCATGACGACTATTTTAAAGGCCTAGAGATATCATTTATTTGATTCTTTAGTTCTGTTTGTTTTCCAATACCATTTACAAAATTATTTAGCCAAGTGATGTAATTTCTGCCAAAAAGATACTGCTAATTTTTTTCTAGAATTCCAGGAAACTGATTTAAAGGGAAACATGGAAATAGAACTAGAAGATTATAATTTCATGAAGAAAGTGCTTCCTATTATCAAAATTAAGATTGGAAGGTCTGATACATTGTAAAATAAGAAATGAGAAAATTAACTACATAAGAATAAAAGAGATTACAGAAACTTCTGCATAATAAACATTCATTCCCCTCAAGAGATATGGAGGAGGATGTCAAGGAAACTTTTTACGAAGAAGTAGAATGGATTTGCGATGCGACTCCAAAGTATGAGGTCGAAACATTAATTGGTAATTTTAATAATTGACAAAAGTTAATTCATTTTACGGGCATAAAAGATCCAAGAACAATTCTGCTGTTAAGGTAAATAATGAGATGTGTAAAGACACATTGTAACATCCCAATGGCAGAAGAAATAACCAGATTGATCACATATTAAAAGAGCTAAAGCACCAAAAGGCAGGGTAATAGGCGTAGAAGTGCAGAAACTTCTAATCAATTCTCTGTAAAAGCAGTAAAATAAGCAGATAAACAAAAGAACTTTAAAGAAAACAGTAAAAAGATCACAAGAAAAGAGACATAATAAAAGAGATGGGGAGAGCACTATCAGGAAATTATGAACACGAAACAGAAAATTTTTGAAAATAAAAAAATCTGCGCGCACACAGAAAATGTGAACAATAAACCTACAATAGAAGAACTTCAGAGAATAATGAAAAAACTTAAAAACAATAAAATCCCTAAAAAATGGAAAGAACCCCTGATAATTGTGATATACAAGAACAGAGATAAGCAAGACTGCAAATTATAGCCTTGTTTTCTCACTAAATATAACCTATAAGCTATTGGGTTCGCTAATAAATGAAACACTGAAAAAGACAGTATACAGGAAAGTCGGAGAATACCAAGCAGCTTTTAAAAAGCTAAGATCTACGATCAACCTTCTATTCTCCTTTAAAATAGCCCAAGAAAAAACAAAAACGAAAGTGTTATAGGTCCATGCTTTGTTCGTCGAATGAGATTAATAGACATAGAAAGCAAGGTTAGAATCAATGATATAACATAAAAACACGAAGTGCGTTAGAACTTTACGTTAGAGCAAGAACGAGTAAAATCAAAAGGAGCAACAATATAATTAACAGTCCGAATCAAGTAGAACTTAAAAAACACTTTCCAATGGCTGCAAGAAGAAGCTAAAAATTAACCATAAAAAGACTAAATACACGATCTTCAACACTAAAATTCCAAACAGTGATTCACTGACTTTCAAGTGTAAACAACGAAAACAATATAAAAATTCAAAAAGGAATGACGAAAGGTATTCAACTCTGTGCAATGTTAAGTTCGGCGCTAAACGAAAAAGTAATTCCGAGAGCAGTGGAAGAACCCATCTATAAAGCTATCACAAAAACTATGGACTTTAGCAAAGACAACTAAGAACAAGCTAGACAGGAAGCGAAAAATACTTAGAGAAATGTATGAAGATGTAAAAGAAGAAGGTAGGTGGGGAAGAAGAACAAATATATATAATTTTAATTTCATCTTTGTCCACGTGTTATTTATTTTTTGCTTAAATAATAATTTTTGCAGTTTTGTTTTCTTAACAAAAACAATTATTTTGTATTAGGTCCGCAACTTCAAAATATCGTTGTCGTACAAACAAACCTGAAGCAATTCGTCAAATCATTTCTAAAAGTCTACATAACATCTCTTCAGTATTTTTCAGATCTTTGCAACATCACTCAGGCGAAGATGCTGAGAATAGCCTGGTTAAGTTTACTAACTTTAAACCACTCTTTTCAGGGTGGAATTAGAGAGCTCTTTAAATAAAGGGAAGCATAAAAGATAGTTTCGAAGATCAGGTCAGTAGTTAAATTTTTGAAGTTAATATCACAGTTCAGCAAGGAAGGCCGAGAAGTCGAAGATAATTTGAAAGTAGGTTTGATAACATTGTTTTGAGGCACATAAAGCGTAATATCCTCTTACAAACGAGGAACACCATCGAAGTGCCCGTCACTGATTTCAATGAAAAAAATAAGAGACATGTAATGTTTTTTATCTGCCGTAAGCACTCTAACGGGGTAAAAATTCTCTAAATTTCCCTCTCAGAATATCTCAAGTTCTATTTGAGACATCTTCACAAAACAAAATGAAAATTAGTTGTTATTAAAAAAGGAACAGAACCGCAGCAGTTTCGCCCCCGAAGGATTGATCCCTTATTTTTTGTAAGGAAAAATCTGTATTTCATAATTAATTTTATAATAAATTAGCAATAATTTTTTTTACCAAACAATAGGTAAACCAATGTGAAGACTAATATTAAATTTCATCCATACAATTATTTCCTAAAATATAGTTACATGCCTGTATGAACAGTAAAAATTTCTTGATGCTACGAATAATCGAAAAAGAAAAATCATTCATATAGCATATTTAGTTCCCATTTGACTTTTGAAGCGGATAGACGTGCTAATCGCCGCTCCGAGTGTATGAAAGTTTAAGTGATAGCGATTTTATACACAATAAACAGCTGGCCGAACGGCAAGTAAATTATTTCTCATTATCTACATTACACTAAGATTAAATATTTTGTAAAAGTAACGGACTTAATAACTAATAATCACTAGCGGTTAATAAATGCTAGGAAATTAAATAAAAGGTAACTGTGTTTACCTATTAAACTTCATTAAACAAATTCAAAATGTTACCAGCATATAATGGCCCAGGAGTTAATTATAACCAAAATGGCGTACCATACAATAATCCCATGCAGGTAATTCCAATGAACAACGTTATACCGGGTGTTACATTAGCTAACACACAAATGCCGCAGTACTATAACTTTCAACAACAAAGTCAATCAATACGCACTAGTAGCAACTTCTTCATACCGCAACAGAACATTAACCCACCAGCCCATTCCCATCCCACTCAGCAGCAGCAATCAAACAACGAACGCCAGTACTACAGACTGACCTCAACCAGCGATGATGAAACAAAAGAAAACCCCAATGTAAACTCCAAAGAAAACCCATGGCAAAAAGTAAAACAAACCAAGCGAAGAAAAATAAATATACCCAACAGTCAAAACATTTTACTACAAAATAAATATAGCCATTTAACCGATGCCATGGAAGAAGAAACTAACACAACACAAGTAGGTCACATAACCCCCGCCAATCTTTGTCTATGGCGTAATAAAACACCAACAAATGATAAACAAATTAAATGAATTAAATCATAGAAATAGAGCAGTACAGCACAAAATCTCTAGCTGACAATACAATAAAAATCAATTGCAATACCCCTGATACTTACCGAAAACTGATTCACTTCATGCAAGTAAATAAAATTGTGCACCATACATATCAACCGAAGGAGGAACGAGCCTGTAGAGTAGTACTCAAGCATTTACATTTTACAACTAGCACAGAAAGCATTAAAAAAGAACTTAGTAAAGACGGACATCAAGTCAGAAATATTATGAACGCAAGAAAACGAATAACAAAAGAACCTTTAAACCTATTCTTTGTTGACCTACAGCCAGCGCAAACCAATAAAAATATTTATAAAATACAAAAAAATACAAAACCAACTAATAACTATTGAACCACCCAAAAAAGTTAAAGGTATATCACAGTTCATGCGCTGTCAGCAATATGGTCATACTAAAGCTTATTGTACTAAACCCTATGTATGTGTTAAATGCGGAGGGACTCATAGCACGAATAATTATACAAAAAACAAAGACACACCTGCACGATGTGCATTATGCAATGGTCCTCATCCGGCTAGCTATAAAGGCTGCGAATTCTACCAAGGCTTACTAAAAAAATCCAACAATGCTAACAATAGATTAAACATTCAACACAACCCGTTAACAGTCATCTATACAGAAAACCAACCTCAAACAAATAGTATCCAACAAAATTTAAGCTATGCAGGAGCAGTGAAACATAACAGAACCAACGAACAAAATACATTACGATCAACTGAGAGTAGAGCACACAACGAACATCACACAGAAACACCCTCCATCAGCCTGTGCAAATTCCTAGATGAGTTTAAGGCTATGTTTCAGCAACTCGTACAACAGAACAGCATGGTGATGAATCTGCTTACCACGCTGATAAGGAAAATTCACTAAATTTCTAACAATAGCCCTGTGGAATGCCAATAGCCTTCTACAGCACAAAAATGAAGTTGAAATATTCCTTCATCATAATTCAGTGGACATCATGCTAGTCAGCGAAACACATTTCACAGATAGATCATATTTTCGCATACCTAACTTCACAACCTACATAACCAATCATCCAGATAATACTGCACATGCTGGGACCGCCATTTTAATAAAAAGTACTATAAGCCACATCGAACTGCCAAAATATGTAACCAATCACTTACAAGCCACAGCCATTAAAGTAAAGACACTCCCATACGAATTAACAGTCGCAGCAGTATATTCCTTATATATCAAAAAAGAAAATTTCAAGGAATTCTTCCAGACACTAGGGCATAAATTTGTTGCAGGTGGAGACTATAATAGTAAGCATACGTTGTGGGGATCTCGACTAATCACAACAAAAGGCAGCCAGTTGGCTAATCTCATACAGGAAAATAATTACTCCTTCCTTTCAAGGGGTACACCAACCTATTGGCCGTCAGACCCCAATAAGATCCCAGATCTTTTGGACTTTTATATAACCAATGGGATCTCGCAAGCGTATATGAATGTAACACCATGCTACGATCTCTCCTCTGATCACTCGCCGGTAATTGCAACAATCAGTCAATATGCTATTCATAAAAAACCAATGCCCAGACTTCATAACAAAAACACAAATTGGGAACATTACAGGAACAAGATACAAGAAGACATAAAATTGAGAGTAAGTCTGAAAACTCCAGAGGAAATTGACACCGTCCTAACCACCCTAGTAAACATTCTCAAACAGGCCGCTCAACATGCCACTCATCACACAGAATTCCAAAATTACAAGTATATAATACCTACGGTCATTAAGAGGCTTATAGCAGAAAAAAGAATGGCCAGGGCAAAGTGGCACTGTACCCATGCACCAGCAGATAAAACTGTACTAAATAGATTAAATAACCAACTGCAGCGTCAACTAAAAGAAATGAAAGGAAAGTCATTCCATGATTATGTTTCCAATCTCAACAGATACGACAATTCCATATGGAAACCTATGAAACATAAAAAAAAACCTAAGGCGCCAATACCTCCCCTCCGAAACACTGCAATAGCATATCAACAGTGGGCTAGAAGTGATAAGGAAAAGGCCGTCCTATTTGCAGACTACTTTGCCGAAGTATTTACGCCTAATGATGACCTTACAGGCAATGCTATAGACAGACATTTATCTGAGATCCCTATCAACATACCAAAGATCAAATCCTTTACTCCGAAAGAGATTGAGAAGGAAATCAGCTTATTAAATCCTCGAATAGCTCCAGGAATAGATAAAGTGACTACAAAAATGTTAAAGGAGATGCCAAGGAAAGCGTTAGTTTTACTTACTTACATTTTCAATGCTATCGCAAGACTAAACTGCTGGCCAAAACAATTAAAAATTGCCGAAATAATACTAATCCTTAAACCAGATAAAGAACCCAACGACGTATCATCGTACCGTCCTATAAGTCTGTTACCAATTATCTCAAAATTACTCGAACGACTCCTCCTGTAAAGAATAAACTCTGACCCAATGAAAGAACATTGGATACCTATGCATCAGTTTGGCTTCCGCAATAATCATTCCACTATACAGCAAGTGCATCGAATCAGTCACCAAATAAATCAAGCATTAGACCAAAAGAAATACTGTCTATCAGTTTTTCTAGATGTCAGTAAAGCCTTTGATAAGATATGGCATACTGGATTACTATATAAGATCAAAGAACTTCTACTCATCACCTACTTCAAACTGATAAAATCTTATCTAAGTAGTAGAGAATTTTGCATCAAAGTCAATGACGAGGTGTTGGTCCAACGTCCAATTGAATCTGGAGTGCCCCAAGGCAACGTCTTGGGACCCCTGCTCTACGTGCTCTATACAGCCGATCTTCCCACCAATGAAAACACAACAATGGGTACGTTTGCCGATGACACTGTCATTCTCTCAACTGCCATTGACCCACTCATAGCATCGACCACCTTACAAAACCACTTAGACCAAATACAGACATGGACTCGTAAATGGAAAATCAAAATTAATGAGACAAAATCTGTGCAAGTAAATTTTACACTACGAAAAGGGTTATGCCCACCATTATATTTTAACAATATACCAATACCGCAATCTACAAGTGCAAGATATTTAGGAATACACCTGGACAACAGATTGACGTGGAAAGAACATGTAGATAAGAAACGTAAACAGATTGACTTGAGGATGAAAGAACTCCAATGGCTAATTGGAGAAACCCACGTCAACCCCCTGTTGCACCCACTGCTTGATGCGCAAAATGGTAGAAGACTGAAACGAAACTGGCCAGCAGATCTGAAACAGGATTAGCGAGGGCAACTCACTGGAGAAGTCCTCTTCACACCAACCACGACTACCCTAGTAATTAAAAAACAGCACATTAGCTTATAGAATGACTTGTAATTCTGATTGCTAATTAAATGATATATAAATATATATATATATAGCATATTTTACAATATAGGGTAAAGCCGTATGGATTGTAAGCAGAATAATAATGATTATTTTCAAAGAAGTGTTTCAAACATAACCATGTTTTGCACCAAGAACATCAAAAACTATCATTTAATTATATTATATTTCATATGCAAATTCATGTCTTTATCATTGTCTGAAAAATGTTTAACGAAGTTTTTCCATATACCAAAACCATAAACATATAATGGTTGGATATTCCCAGTCGTTTCTGTAGGTATTATTTTTAGATACACTGTCTTATCAGATGGTGTAGCTTTTTGAACAGCTGAGGGACGACAGTCACCACTCTTCAATAATTAATCAATAAACGATGTACTCGTAGATCCCACATTTAGAAAATAAATTTCATTTTGCCACGTTTTAAAGTGATCCATAAATTTTATTTTAAATATGCCTTTTACTATTAAAATTTTACATTTTTCAAGCGAGAACAAAACATAATTTTGGGCTGAAATATACACGTTTGCAGGCCTGAATAGAGTTTATGAGATAACTGAGATAAAATAAAGGTGATAGTAATTTACCTTCAACTGAAATTGTGTATCTGTGGCTAGTTCAGCAGATAGTAGACGACATTGCACTTACTTCTCTCCTTCGACAGCTAGTGTCCGACCAGAATGTATCTCTAGTTGGAAACCGCTTGGATCAGATTTAAATGTATTCTCAGCATCTACTTCATTAATTGTTTCTCTTCTAATACAAATCTTATATCCTCGTTTCTAATTAGTTTCTGCGCATGCAGGGCCCACCTTTTTTAATCATTGTTATGGACTATCAGACCAGAATCAATAACACATTTGAAATTTTCGAAATTATAATCTCAAAGTCTTACGTAACTATCGCTTAGACAAGACTAAATTTGTGTTGAACTGCTGAGAGATAATTTCTTTCTTTTTTCCGCTTCTGTAAGAATCTATAGCTTTCTTTTGTATTCAATATTTACCGCTTCCTCATTGCTCATGCACTGATCTGGGGGTGGCTCAGAATCGACAGGAAGTGAATGTAAATCAATGCCCCCCACTTTGCAGCATTACGTTCTATAAATTCTTGAAGATCTAAGGATGCCATTTGGATGTTATCTTTTATTTCAATTTCCTTAACATTGTAGGGACTTTCTTGGATGTTGTGCATGGAAATAAACGATCAGTAAATTAATAACATTTTAACGTATCTATATATTTTGTCTACTACAACATATCTCAGTTTCATTGAAATCGGTGACGGACACTTCGAGGTTTCTCTAAAATATCAACTGCTTTATTGGAATGACAAGTAACATAGATATTTAGTTGAAGCAACTCGCTGTGGACTTGCTAACGGCGCCTATGAGCTTATTGACATACATGGACGAGTGGGTGCTGTCTATAGTAACGCCTGCGTAGATGTCAGTGCTGTCGGGCAGTAAATTGAGATGTGCAAGGAAATACTCCAGCCACAACAAATGTGTACGACCAAGCTCGTAGTGGTCGGTCTGACAGACACGGGTGAACAGCATCAAGCGCATGTAGATGAACTGATTCGTGCTAATTGCCGCGTGAAGCAAACTAATATCGCTAGAACTGTTGAAATTGCTTTTGAACAATCAGATGCCTGGTTTCTTCTCTAACGAAATGAAAAAACTTGTTCAATGTTGGTGCCCATGTGTGAAAGGGGTGGTGATTTCGTAGAATAGTAATGTTCCTTGACAGAGAAATATACCAAATCTTTTCTTCACATTCTCGCTACTTTCTAATTTCCTGACAAGACACAAATTTTTTTAGATTTTGGGGTTAATGTCAGTCGAAACTGCTCCAACCGCGCCAGTTCTGCATATAGCGAACTGCACCCGTTGGGATAGGCCCGACTTAAACGCGCCGAGTAAACTTGAAAACGCCGGCGACTTTCTTCGCCGGCCATTCAGGCGGAACCTACATTGATGCACGTAACAGCGGTTACGTCCGCAGAAGTAGTCCAGCGCACGCAACTGGTCGAGACGGCGATTTGTATGGAAATCCGAGCTGTCACGCACAGCTGGCCCGCTCCCGCATTGTTGCCCTCCAGTTTCCGACGGCGAACAGCTCGCCTTTCGCGCGCCATTGTTGCGGCATGTGGCCCGGAAATCCGACCATAACTCTTGGGGTGCGAGCGGCCCCGCACCTGCCGAGGAGATTTCGCGCGATACTCTTTCCACGTAAGTAGGTCCGCATAAGTTACGCGCTGAAAGTGGTTTCAGCCGCGGCTTTCTGCGATTTCTAATTAATCGTCTGCGTTCGGTCGAGACGGTCTGGCAGTCCAGCCGTGACGAATGATGCGTTTCGACGCAGAAACGCAGCAATACAATAATCACGGTCATCTTTCCGAAGAGTAATTCCAGTAATAAAGTAGGATGCTATAACAGTAGTGTGATTCACATCTTTATAGAGCTTTTCCTTGATGTTACGTACGCGCAATAAAGTCAGCAGATGCTAGACGTGACAATCACCTTTCGTACATCTTTTCAGTATTCACCTGTTCCCTCGCCTATCACCAATTATCTACGTAATTTATTTTCTTTCTGTTAGTATTTTAAATTAGTATTTTAAACATTATCGCTCCAGATATTACGCATCACTGAAAAAAATTGAAACGGATTTTGAAAATAAAAGGCATACACTAATAGCCTTTGTGGATGTAGCGCAGGTATTTGGCCAACTATGAATAAATACAATGGACGTACCTTCATATTTGCTGATGACTATTAAATCATTTCTGGTAGATAGAACATTCCAAGTGAGTATGTTTGTACCTCCTCGACATACATCAATGCTGGAGTCTCTCAAGATTCCATTTGGGTCCCATACTATTTAACATTTTCATGTCTGGGGTTCCAGAACTGAATATGCCGATGATACGGCGCTAATCACGCAAGATTCTAATATAAATCAGGCAGCATTGAGATTCCAGGAGAGCGCAGACCAGTTAGTTGTCTGATACCACAACAATCAATATATACCCTGGTACCCCAAAGATAACACGGTTAAATATCTTGGAATTTACCTAGATCGGAGATTAAGCTGGGGCTTCCACATTAAGGGATTATACCAGGTGTACCGGAAAGTTTTTACCGGTTCTTTCCAATAGGTGTCGCTAGGCTTAATATACGATATTATGATTTGACACGTGTTCATTTTATTCTACAGACATCAAACTTCAACGCCGTAGGTTATATTTTGTGAAAGTATCACCGTCAAATATTTATACCTCTTCAAAAATGTCAAGTTATGTGCCTGAAAATATGCATTTGCGGCATGCATTACTTTTATCATTTAATCAAAAGAAAAAAGCCGCTGAAGTCATAGTTTGCTAGTTGAAACATACGGCGAGCATGCTCCAACCATAAAAACATGTGAGGCGTGGTTTCGACAATTCAAAAGTGGTGTTTTCGATGTGCAAGACAAAGAACGTTCTGGCAGACCGAAAAAGTTTGAAGATGCGAAACTGCAGGAGTTATTGGATGAAGACCCAACACAAACTCAAAAACAATTGGCAGAAGCGTTAAATGTGGCCCAAGAAACTATTAGCGACCGATTACGATCGATGGGAAAAATCCAAAAGATGGAAAGATGGGTGCCACATCAATTGAATGACAGGCAAATGGAAAATCGAAAAATCGTCTGTGAAATGCTACTTCAAAGGCTTGATCGACAGTCATTTCACAGTCACTTCAAATTTTCAACTTTGGAAATTTGCAATAGGCCTCCATTTTAAAATATAGGATCGGGGTTGCGCATACTTTTTAGGCACTCCAAGGGCTAGCGGATCCTAAAATTTCATCTACTTTCAATAACAGTTACTTCAGTTATTGGCATTCGAAAACTTTTCATGTTCTCCTTTTTTGCTAATTTTGCAATAATAAACAAATTTTGCGAGTTTTCGCAATAGCCTATCCTTGTAACAAATTTTCTTATCAACAAATTTGATAAGTATACCTTGAGTCAATTAGACGCTTATTTCACGAGATATTTCAGAAAAACTGAAAAAAAATAACGTTCCGCTTTCTATTTTGCAATAAAAAAACCATGTTCCGTACTTTCAAATGTATAGAGACTCGAGGGTTATCATTTATGAATTTTTTTGCCTATTTTTAAGCAAAAAACTGTAACGTTTAAAAGGATATCAGATTCAAAGTCTAATTCGCCCGGACTAATACGCTTATAGACTATAGACATGTTTACCATTATAAGAGCACGTGTTTCGTCATTCGGCTGTACGCTGCAGTTCGAGTTGCGTATTTTAGCTGTTATTTTGCCTCTATTTTTTAGTAAAAAGTTGTGAAATCAGTGATAAGTTAGTTGGATAGTGTCCTACAACGCGTAACTGAAGCAAGATCGGAAATAGGCGTCAGCCTAACCGTCATTCGTTTGAGCTCGATTCGGAGTACGTTAGCGCGTCGGCAAAAAATTAAAAATGGATGATGAAAAGTGTGATAGAGAAGTGGATGATTATTTTGGCTATCGATTGGTGAATTTTGTTGCCATTTTCACTGCCCTTTCACAAGTTATAGTATGTAAAAAGTGCAGAGGTGATGTCACATTTTCGGAGGCGAGTAGACATGGGCTTGGTTTCAAGATCATTGTGACCTGTAGAAATCGTGGCGATTACTCTATAAGCAGTTGTCCATTGATAAATAATCGTGCATATGAAATAAATACACGCATTATTTGTGCAATGCGCTTGCTAGGTGCGGCATCAATGGCATCAAAAAGTTTTGTGCATTTATGAATCTTCCAAGACCGGTTTTTCAAGTCACTTATGATCAGATCTTTTGCAAAATTGCAATTGCTACCACACGTGTGCGAACTTTGTGTATAAAAAAGCAGCTGAAAAAGAGAAACTGATGTCTATAGAGTACAATAAAAGCGATGAGCTTACAGTATCAGACGATGGTTCTTGGAGAAAGAGAGGTTTCTCACCACTCTTCGGGCTTGTTACGCTAATTGGTTGGCATATCGGTGTGTGTAAAATTAAATTATTACAAAATGTGTGCATATTGGAAGAAACAAGAAGTTACTGCTGCATATGAAAAAGCATATTCTGAACATAAATCGCAATGCCAAGCTAATCATGAAGGATCAGCGGGGAAAATGGAAGTCGATGCAGTCGTAGAGATGTTCCAGCGCTCCGAAACTCTCCAGAATATCAAATATATGAATTACATTGGTGATGGTGATTCGAAAAGCTATCAAAGTATTGTCGATGCTAAGCCGTATGAAAATTTCACTGTTTCCAAAAAAGAGTGCATTGGTCATGTGCAGAAGAGAATGGGAAATCGCCTTCGCAATGTAAAGAAAAATACGAAAGGTCTTGGGGGCCCAGGTAAACTGACTGGTAAGTTCATTGACGAACTTACAATTTTTTAAGGCTTGCCATTAGAAGGAACACTGGATCTATTGAAAAAATGCGAAATGATATTTGGGAGGCTTTATATCATAAAATTTCTACAGATAAAAAGCCGCAACATGATAAATGTCTGTAGGAGTCGATTCTTGGTGCTCTTGGCAACGTGACAAAGCTTTAGGTTCTCTGTCTAGTTAAAAGCATAGTCCTCCTATGCATAAAGATGTTTTCAAAGCAATAAAGCCAATTTACGAAGAACCTAGCTCGGACGATCTGCTTTCGCGCCATTTGGGTGAATATATCCAAAATCCAAACGAATCATTCTACGCAGTCGTATGGTCCATCGTACCGAAGGCTGCGTCGAGCGGGAAGACTGTGCTCGATATAGCGGCTGATATCGCCGTTGTTACTTTCAATGATGGTTTATCAAGCCTATTTTCTGCCTATGATAAATTCGGGTTGACTGTTGGACGAAATTTATATGACTTTCGTATGGAATCGGACGCCAAGCGGATTAAGTCCGCCGAGCACTCAATTTCCGACATCGTAAAAGAGGATAGACGTAGCGCCACATCGTCCAGGAAAGAGCTGGAGGGGCAAAAACGGCCTTGGAAGGGCAACTGTATGGTGCTGGGATAGCAGAGTGAGGCTAAAAAAATTATTACGGGGCATATTGTAGTGATTTCGCAAAGTAGCATTTTCAATCTTGAAACGCTTTCTCGCGAAACCATGTTTTCGAAATCGGCAAGCAGCAGAACTGGGAGTTTTCATCCGATCGACTTAACAATTTAACTTAGCTTTTTCACTTGATTATCTAGTGAAGCACACACGATTATAACGATTGGTCAAAAGGATTTATTTGTATAAACGACTAAAGAGGATTTTATTCGCCGAAAAACGATTTTTTTAAACAATCACCATTTTTCGAAAAAAAAATTCTAAAATTAAGATCGTGTATACTTTACCAGCTAAACTCATGCAGATTATAAAAAAAATTGTTTCCAGGTTGTGTATCAGGGGACTTCTACTGCTTGCCGTGGAGGGCCTTTAAAAAATTGTCATTCGCGTTCAGTAGCTCTCTAAAATATTCTCTCCATCTTGTTAATATATCTTCATCATTAAATATTAATTTGCCTTCTTTGTCTCATACATATATTGAGTTTTCTGCCGAAATCCAATTTTATTTTTTCAAATTTCTTTATTTACAATTTTTTCTTATATTTTCCCTATTTTTCCTCCATGTGTGTTCCCTTCTTGGCCTTGCATATTTTGTTTTCCTTCTTGTTTTTCATATTTTTATCTTCAGGCGTGCCTGTAGCAACTTCTCCTTAGTTTGTCTTCTCCTTACCATCCCATCTATGCATTCTTTATTGAACCACGCCGCCAATTTGCACTTCTCCTTTGTGGTATTGTTTTTATCGGTGAATTTCATATGACCTTTTCTAATTACCTCCATTTCTGATTTATTTCTTTACCTTACATATTATTTAGCGTTTTTTCAATCTCCTCTGTATTTCTTTGCTATCTTCTCCCCTGATAGTCCCCTTATATTTATCTATTTATCATTTCTCATAATTTCAAAATCTTGTCTTATTTTCGAAATTATCAGAAAGTGGTTGCTGTCTGAGTCCACCCCTTTGTGACTACGTGCGTCATTTATATTTTACACGTTTTCTTTGCATTGTAGGTGTCTTCCAGTACTTGGTAAAATGTATCTTTAATATATTCTTCATTCTGTTAGTGCATACATATTCAAAAATTTAATTTGTTTTCTATATTTTATTTCTAATTAAGACATTCTGTCAGATATTACTTTAAAATTGTGCCTATCTTCTTTTGGTTTTTGTTTCTTGCAAAACTGGTATTTAAATACCGTATCTATTTAATTTTTCCTTTAGGTGTTTTAGCGCTCCTTCTGCATAGATACTTTGTACATGTCGAGTCCCAAGTTTCATGATTTTATTTTTATTTTGTTCTTCCCTACCACCCCTAACGTTTATCTTCCTTTGCCCAGTATCCATTTTGTTTATATTTGTGTCATTTTTTTAATTTGTCTTTTCCTTTATCTGTTCTTCATTATACGCTATTAGTTTTTGAAGTATTTCCTCTTTTTGTAAACTTCAGAAGTTTCCCTCCTATTATTCCATCTTCATTACTGGTGACCTTTGGCTCAGAGTTTTGCCCTTCCTGTATTCCTCTTCCTCTGTTTGTGCCTCTTTCGTATTAAATTAAACTTCATTACCTTTTGTAACTATGTTTCCCTTTCAATTGCTCCCCCATCTCTTTCTTTTCTTTTTTAGCTGTGTCATAGTTTTCAAATGCTTCTAACTGCTCCAAAAAGTAGACCTCACCATTTACTATTAGTTTATTGCATTTCATGGCATCCATGCGTTTCATATGTTTTACGAATTATTTATTTTCTTTTGTATTGTTCTCTTTAGTTTTTTCGTTGTTTTAAGTACCTCCGTTTTCTTATTCCAATTTCTTACTTCCATTATAATTGTCTGCATTTACCCTCTTGCTGTCTCTTCATTCTTCTAATCTTATGTACCTCATCTCCCATTCTCATTCTTATTCTATGTCACTTTTTCTTTTAATTGCAGATCGCTCTCATTCTTTCGTTCCTCTTTGTGTATTGGTATGTTTCTTTTCCTTACGTCTCTTTCCACTTCTTCCATTCTTCTACCTTACTTTAGTACAGTGTGCTTCAGTATTTGATTCCAATTAAGTCTCGTTTAAAATTATCAATTTTTCGTTCCATTCGTTCGTTCCTCACTTCCATTTTATCTAATTGAATTCTTATTTCTTCTAGTAACTCCTGCATCTTAACTATCAGTGTTACCAATAATGTTTGCGGAATTAAATAAAATATATGCAAGACCGGGCGTGACTGAATTTGTTTGCTAAATAGCGCGGCGCGATAAGACGTTGACCCGGATCGGCTTCGCAGAGGTGGCGCTCTTCTCGCCGCTTTAAATGCCTAAATATGTTCTTTTGTTATGCTCTTACTTTCAGCTTGCTTGAGTACCATACAGGTTTTTGTAATAACTTCTTGTAATTCTTATATTGATGTTCGAATTGTCCACAGAGTGGGTTGAAATTCGGAGCTTATGCACTCATATTCGCTTGTAAACACTCCACCACTGGAAGAAACCAGAAATCAAAAAGGTGTCCCAGAAAAATTACAAAGAAATAATAATTAAAACTTAAAAATGGCAAGAGCCTTGGAAGAATAGTAAACAAGAATGAAGGATCAAATGACAGAAAACCTATGAAGAAGAAAGAAAATGTCGAAAGAGTAGGAAACAGCCCAGCTAGTACCTATTTACAAAAAAGGAGAAAAAAATTATAGAGGTATTACCCTATTGAACATTGTATATAAGATAATGACAAAAGTGATTATGCCGAAAAGGTAAGCAAATATCAAAGCGGATCTAAATCCAGAAAATCCGTGTCTGGCCACATCTTTAGACTGAAATAAACGCAAAGTATGCTAAATGAATACGGATAAAGATATATATCCTGTTGGTAGACTTCAAACAAGCCGACGACTCTGTAAATGAGAGAAAAAGTTCCGATAAAGTTTCCAAGCGTTGCCAAACAGGCGTGGGTTAAAGCAAAAAGACGCATTTTCGTCAACACTATTTAATAGCATTAATAGGTCGGGCATATCAAGAACAGATTGTACCAAAAATTAGCCTATACTGATGACGTGCCAATTCTGGCCAGAAAAAGCCAAGAATGAATTCAAGTATTCCAAAAATTTCTAACAGCAGCGGAAACAGTTAACTTGCGAATAAGCGAAAGCAAATCCAAATTTATGATTCTAAAAACAATGGAAAAACCACAAGAATTAAAACATTTCATAGTAGACATAGAATCGACAAACAGTATAAGGCTAGAAGAAGTCCAAAACTATGAATATCTAAGAACTATCATAACGGATACGGGGAAAAATGAGAAAGAGATTGAAACAAGATTAAAAGAGATAAATGTGCAGGCGCCTTAAATACTATTTTGAATTCACTAAGCGTATCTAGGAAAACTAAAATACATCTATATAAAACTGTCATAATTAATATGTGATTTATATGTTTAATAGCTAATAGTTGAGCAAGTGGTGAATTATAAACCCAGATATCAAACGTATATACTAATTATAAATTTATCAGTATAAAAAAATAAATTTGTTTTTATGCTCGAATTTTGTATCTACGAGGCATCTTACTTTAGTCTTAGAGAGAGTTAAAGAAACTCCAAAGTTCTGTAATTTTTATTTATTAACCAATTTTACATACTTAGGCTATAAATTTTGAGATTTGTGTTGTAAAGTCTTTCGCATTATAAATTAGGCTTGACTGGTTCGTGCAGTTTTCACGTCGTTATGACATCACATTATGTTTTTGTATTTTTTTAAATACTAAAGTAATATTTATAATCTGTTTAGAAAAACAATAAATTGGTTGGCCTTGATTAATGGTATATTTAGATATTGCTCGTGAGGGACTCCCTCTTAATTACACTTAATCTGATATTTCACAATATTATAAGAACTAAAATCAGATAGAAGATTAAATCGTGTAAGTCGCAACACTGCGTGTCTAGGAGATTCACTGCCAACTTGTTTAGATAAAGTTCAAGGCGATATTGTTAGTGTTTACTGTTACACTTCACATTTAAATAGTTTTCATGTGGAGTTACTATGTAGAACGTCATTCTTAACGTACCATGGGGCATTGGTGATGTACCTTAAAATTTTTGACAACAAACGCTACAGGATTCCACATTTGGGATGCTTACTGTACCCCATATGAATTTATTAAGAGTTTATTTCCTAGGGTGAGTTTTGACTTCCTTTCAGTTAGCCATTGAAATTTCATAAATTTTAAACCCAGTTGTTTGCGCTTGGTGAAAATGTCTTTCTTCCAAGTACCGAAGTATTTCACATCTTCTAATTGGTGTAGCTGCATGTCGTTCAAGGTTACAGGTGGACATGTGTTTATCCTGATAGTAAAGGTAACAGAGGCGGATTTTATTTCGTCGACTCTCTTGTACCATTTTTTAGCCAGCCTTCTAATAAATGTAGAACAGCTTGAAGATTATCAGATGTGGTCTCTGTATTTTCGTGTAGGGCTAATATAACGTCGTCATCCGCAACATAGAGAGAATAGGGCCCAGCACGATTTCTTGGGAAACCCCAAAAATAATAGCATACAAATTTATTAACTTAAGTACCTGTTTCGTATATGATTTGAATAGTTAATAGTATGTTTGTAGACGCCTCTATTTAATCTTTAGAATTAGTACTGTGTGCCATACTTTGTCAAAGGCTTGTTCTATATCGAAAAAAGTTTTCTTCTGAAATACACTTTGTAACTACGTCTTATTAACTATTTTATTTATTTATTTTCTTTGTATTCAATCATTTTAGGTCAGTTCCTGTTCTTTTTCTCTAATCTATCTTTCCCCATTCCTTTATCAAATTTCTCCGCTATAAACTACTAACATGTCTGTGCAGTCAACGACTTTACTAGGAAAGCTATTACAAGAAGAAGTTACAAGATGCGTTAAAATATTCATTAATCATTTATTGTTATGGTTTTTTAAAATTACTTTCTTATTCCTGACTTATTTCTTGTTAAGGTTACATATTGCCAAAATATCTCAAAAAACGTAAAAAATATATGTTTCTAACAATTTATAGGACTTTTCTCTGAAAATTTATTTTTGTCCGTTTTCCCCAAAATATTCCTTTTTATCTTATTTCATATTTTCTATTTATGTTTATTTTGTGCTTCAGATCATGCCCTGGCTCGGTGATAATATGATTGTGCTTTACATTGTTCTGCGAAGAAACTGTATTTTTATTGGTATACTCCAATAATAAACTACACTTACGAGAGTACGTAAAGTATACCACAACAAAACAAAAAAAAGAACGGTAAGATAAAGATCCCTAGAGAAGGAAAAGAAACATGTCAAAACATAAGAAAATAAGTCGGACACAGTTAAAGGACATGAATAAATCAAGTACAAAAGAATAAAAGAACCAAAATTGAATCGTGGAATGTGAAGACATTGTTAGCGCCTGAAAAGATGGATGAGTTAGCAAATGAGATTAAAAAATAGGATTAAAATCGCATGCTTACAAGAAACAAAATAGAAAGAAAATTTTTTTTAATAATGAGTGTGCAATTTGGTATTCAGGAAAAGAAAAACACAATAATCAGTATTGTGATTTAAAGCCATCAAAGGAAGAATATCATATTGGAATCAAGAATGGTCCACACAACCTATTAATAAAAAATGTTTTCACACCAACAGAAATAGCAGACCATAACATAAAACAAGCATAATAAACTTGAAGAAGTGCACGAAGAAGTTTCTAAAGAAGACAACAATAATAATAGGCAATTGTAACACTCAAATAGGAAAGGAAGAATGGAACAAAGAAGTGGCAGACAAACACAAAATATACAATGAAACAAACAATAACAGTCAGCTACTGTGTACATTTGCAACAGCAGCAAATACATAGTGAGCACAAAATTCAAACATTCAAAAATCTACAAATAACAGATGCAACCTGTAAAAAACGTTGAAAACCAAATTTATCATATTCTAGTACAAAAGAAGAAGCGCAACTCTGTTAATGATGTAAGATCATATAGAGGAGCCAACATAAGTAGGGATTACTATTTAAAAACGTCGAGTTTAAAGAAGAAAAAACGAGAAACATTTAAGATAAAAGAATACTGGATCTAAATAAAGAAGTTGTAGAAGCCGTAGAAAATTCCTTAAGAGTACAGAACGCAAAAAGAAATGTAAAAAAATTATAGAGAAAAAATATTGCAAAAGAGTGGTTCGGAACAGGAATGGAGCAAGATAAAATTGACTATCAAGAAAAAAGAAAAGAGGCAAATACAACATATAAAAGCAAAAAATAATGGAAGAAATTGAAAATAAAAACACTCAATCATTATACTAGTACATAAAGGAACAAGAAGAAAATACAGAACATCAGAAAATATTCAAGAAGAGGAATAGAGAAACTATTTCTCTAAACACTTTAAAGATAGAGGTGTAAAAAGTTCACAAACAGTAAAGAAAAGAAAGACTAAAAAATAAAATGTATCAGGTAGTGATAGAATAAATTCAAAATTAATTAAGAAAAGGGGAGAAGAGTAATAGTTCAAAATACACAAGTTAATAACAAACATATGGAAAACCACAAGTATCCCAGATGAGGAGAATAAGGCCTTAACACCATACCTAAAACTATAGACCTAATGGAATGTACAAACTACAGAGCAACCATACTTCTAAACAGTACCTGTAGGATATTCACATCTGTATTAAAGGATAGGTTAGCAAAACACAGACAACAATAATAGACTATTAATTGAAGTTATACGAGAGATAAGTCGACAATAAATTGCTATAAATATTATAGGAATTTATATACTATTTGTCGATTTTAGAAGAGCATTCGATGAGCTTAGAAGGAAGAGGACTCTAGAAAGCACAAAAACACATCAATAACTGATACAACGAATCAAAATGAGCATGGAAGAATACAAATCCTTAATACTAATACACCGATACCAATTAAAAGAGAGTGAGACAAGGGGATGCATTGCCAACATTATTGTTCATAACATCCTGAGAAAATATATAAAAAAAATTAAAACATATAGAAACAATCAATAAGAATCCGGTAAATGCCTACATGAACGACATCGCAATAGTAGCGGGGGACCGTAAAGATCACTATTATAAAGGATTATAAATCAATTAAAAAAGATAAATTCACACACTGTAGCAGAAGAAAAAAGAAAAATGCAAATGTTAAGAACTAAGAACTATAATTTCGAAGAAGTGTAGATGGACAAGTACTTTGGACTACTTTTCAACAGAACAAATAAAAGAACATGTATAAAACAGAGAACTCGAGGATATGAAGTATTCTACGTAAACAAAAAAAGAGTTAAGTAAAAATAAATATCAACCATAAGGTCAGGGCATCCACAAAACTCTAGACCAAGAGAAAGACCTAAACTGAAATGGAGAGACCGAATAGAAAGTGACTTTGAAAAGAATGAAGGTAACAAACTGGAAACTGAAAATAGAAAAAGTGAAGAAAAATAGCCAATGAAAGACCTGCAAAAGAAAAAATAGAAAGGAAGAGTTGGACTAATCCACCACAATAAATTTATCTGTTCTTTTTTTATGGCACAACTCATTTTTCAGATATATTGCATCAAGTTTTCTATAAACTGAGCTAAAATCTAACAATACTTAAGACATTTATACAAGTAATTAAATTAGAACGTTTCAGGCTACTGATAAACGTATATTTCTTAAATAGCAAGCTTAACGCACAATATGGTAAAACTCAAAATTTCACACTAATAACCACCAAAATCGTAAAATTGATTTGAAGCATTTGGAATTTCTACAATGCCCTAGTTCTATTTTTTTCTTTATTGTCTACAGATTTGGCATGATGTGCCGCCCAGCAGTTATTTATAAGCGCGTTGCACAACGGCCATTCAGCGTCCACAAATGTCACAAAATGTCGGTCACCACATTGTGCAAGGATGGGCGGGACAGGATCTGAATTCCTCCAAAACCTCTGCATCGCCTGGAAACCGATTGTGCTCGTCGGCGGCCATAAATCCTGCAGCTCGATAGATCATGCGAGGCATTCGCGTTTGAGACCCCCTGGAAATGTGTTTCATGAAGCGGCAGCCGGGCACACCCTGTCTTCTAAGTAGGCGCTGCTGCTTGAATATTCAGTGTTCAGGTGCGACGAACTCCGTTTTGCATCATGCGGCCGTTTGCATCTGATTATGACTGCTGTCACCAAATGGTTCTAATGTAGGTTCTTCGCTAACAGTAGATACAAAATTATCATCTTTTCGACATTTGCCGCTAGTACGCGATATGCACCAACACAGAATACGATTTATTACGACCAAAATATTCCTGGAAAATTAACAACAAACACCCATTTCCGCAACAAATTTCTGTCCTTAACGCAATAGAGCTCACAACCCAACGTACTGTTAACTAACCAAGAACTGGACTGGTAGTTGGTTAATAATAAAAATCATTGAAGAAAAGATAGTGCGAAATGGCATCTAGAACTGTAAAACAGACAAAATTGAAAGATCACTGGTTAAATTCCGTCGTAAGTACTGCCAATAAATACGAATCTCTCCGGAAGAAAGCCGATGAAACAAAATAAAGAGAAGAATCAAAATAATAAGCCTAAACCACCACCAATTTTTATATAGGGAGTTAAATTCATACAACCATTTAACAATGAACAGCCAAAGACACGTATCTACTAAAAAGTTTAAATAATCATCAAGTAAAAATTCAACCTCAAACAACTGAAAATTATAAAGGGAGTACAAATAAGTCTCCGCCGTTTTTTATCAAAAATTGGGCATTTATTGTGAAAGAACGGAGCCTTATGTTTATTCCAAGTATTGCCCATCGCTAGCCACTACTTTTTCCCATACGGACACCGCATCGGAAGAATCAACCCAATTTTTGGTATCTTCATATGATATGAAGTGCTGCTCAAACAGGTCATGTGCCATCGATCAGAACAAGTGATAATCGGAAGGGGCTAGGTCTGGTGAATACGGTAGGTGAGGTAGGACTTTGCAATTGAGTGTTTCCAAGTAGGTTTTCACCGACGCCGCAACATGTGGACGAGCATTATCATGTAGAAGAATAATTTTGTTGTGTCTGGAGTAGCAGTTGGTGCGTTTTTCCTTAAGTGCTCGGGTCAATCCCATTAATTGTGTCCGGTAGAGAGCTCCAGTAATAGTTTCGTTCGGTTTGAGCAACTCATAATACACGACACCAAGCTGATCCCACCAAATACACAACATGAGCTTTTTTCCATGAATACTCGGTTTGGCTGTCAATGTTGAAGCATGGCCATTATTTATTCTTCTTTGGGTTAGCGTAGTGGATCCATTTTTCATCATTAGTGACTATACGATGCATAAACCCTTCCATTTATGCTTGGCAAGTAGCATTTCACATGTGCAAAATCGGCGTTCAACGTTTCTCGGCTTCAGTTCATATGGAACCCAATTTCTTGCTTTTAAATCATTCCCAACAATTTTTAACGATGTAAAATTGCTTGTTGAGTCACTCTTAATGAAAGTGAAAGTTCTTCTTGCGTTTGGCAGGAATCTTCCTCCAATGATGCTTCCAATTCCGCGTCTTCGTACATTTTTGGCCTTCCGCCACGTTCTTAAACTTATGAAACCACTCACGACAACTTCTCTCACTTAAAGCAGCCTCGCTATATGCTTCTACAAACAATCGATGCTCCTCAGCTACAGATTTCTTCAAATTAAAGAAGTAAATTAAAAGCAAAAAACAAAAACATTATCGCACAAAAAAAATTATGTGATGCTGATACAAAATCGCTAATACTTTAAGGTTATAGTGTTACCAGATGTCCAACCTTACGATATGACGTTTTACATCTGAAATTTCAACCGTAGCTTGCTGGTGGGGCCACCTTATGTCAAACGGCGGAGACTTATTTGTACTGTCTTTAGCAACATACGAAGCAGAATTACTAAAAAACCACTACTCTTCTTTCAGAGTTAAGAACGAACCTTAATAATAAAGAATTACACAATGTAGAGAGATGAATGCATTAAATAGTAAAATTTGCGCCGCCTCTTCCAAAGAGGGAACTACCGCAGTGCCTAAAATGCCAAAGATATGGGTATATTAAGAACTTCTGTCACCATAGCCTAAGATGCGTGAAATGTGCTCGTGACCATTTGACCAGCCGATATTAATGCACATATGTAACATGTATAAATCGCAAAGGCAAACTACAGACCGTGCGTAGCATACAAGAGGTTACAAAAAAAAAATCCGGCCGCTGAAGGAACGGCAATTAAAACTACACAACAGGCACCGGTAACTTCTAGAATCCTTGGTGCAAGCCGGAATTTTCTATGTTGAACTGACCAAACCATTCCAACAACTGATTCAAACAGTAAACTATCAAAACAAAACTAAACTACAACTACGCAAAAAACAGTAAACAAAACTCTCAAAAATATGATAATCAAAATAATGGGGAGAATGGATATTATTTTAAACCTTCTCACTACCATGATTCCAAAAACGCCATAATGGATAAGACTCTAAACCTTGCTATCTGGTACGCTAGTGTCTTAGTAAAACACGGATAAGACATAAAACATTCCTAATAAAAAAATGACATCGATATAATGCTGACATCGGAAATACACTACACAATTATAAACTATTCAAAAATCCCAGATATTTAATATACAACACACAACATCCGGACGGAAATGCACACGGAAGTACTGTTGTCATCATTAAAAATATTATTAAACACCAGATTACCCAAATTTAGTGAAAATCACCTACAAGCAGTAATATACTGTCTTCCAAACCACTAGTCAAATAGAAACAATTTGTAGATCTTTATAAAACTCTTAATAATGCCTTCATTGCAGGCGGAGACTATAACGTGAAACACCTACAGTGGAGATCGATCTAGATAGATCACGCCAAGAGGGCAACTCTATCAAGCACTGGGCGGTAATAATCTCCAATATCTTTCCACTCACGAACCTATATATTGGCCGCTGGCCCAGGTCATCCTGGGTACGTGGTCAAGGGGGAGCTAAATAGGGAGCTCCAGCAACGCAACATTCTCATCCTCACCGTATGGAAGATGAAGAAGTGACCTCATAGCCACCCGATGCCGCTTCTGTTCATTGAATGTGAGCGGTCTATTAAGGAAAAGGCATTCTACAACGTTTTCGGCATCTTCGTCGTGGCTGTTTCGGTAGAACAGCCGCATAAGAAGAAAACAATCAGCCAGTACTGCTGCACTGGCCCGAAATGCATAAAGTGTCGACAGAACCACCACTCCGGAGACTGTAAAAAGCCCCGGAGTGAGCCAGCCATCTGTGCTAACTGCCAGCGAGCTTTAAGGGATGCCCAGCATTCCCGAAGTCAGCTCCCAGCACTTATGCCGCAGCGGTGCGTGGGGACACCACTGCTCCTACTGAACTTCGCCCAGAGCAGGCTACTCGGCGCTAGCTGCAACTGGTTCCAAGTCGTGGACCCACCGCGCCCCTAGAAGCATTCTGAAAACATTGCGACGGCAACTGAGCCAACAACGTTGTAGAAGTCATAGCAAGACTTGTGTCCTGCAAGGATGATGTCAAGATTATCCTTGGCTTATTTAGCGAGCACTGTACAGGCTTGAGCCACCTGCAAGCTTCCGCCATCTAGGAAGCACCTTAATGGTACACTACTTCCAACGCCAGGGCTGCCTAGAGAAGAAAAGTTAGGGGAATGGGCCCAGGGGCCTTGTTTGCCAAACAAGTCAGCGTTAGCGTACATATTGACTAACAGACAGAAGAAAAATCCCAAATCACATTAACTTCCATGTAAGTAAAGGAATATCAAAGAACTATCTCAACATACAAGTAATCTTAAGTTTTCAGATCACTCACTATTTTATCGCCACCCTTCATATGCGTGTTATAATTGAAGAGCCCCCCCCCCTTCCCCGTCTGTAGTAACAAAACAGACTGGGAACTACTAAGAAGTTTGACAAGCGTTAAATTATCGACTACCATTACCATTAAAAACACCAGAAAATGTGGACGAAGTAGTTGAGCATCCAATTCAAATCATACAAAAAACTGCATGGAAAGTAACTCCTATTGACAGCATAGTCAGTAACAAAGAAGAATATCCAACCTACATCAAGCAAAAAGTGAAAGAGACAAAAACGCTGGCGAAACAGAAGAGCGCCAGACAATAAAAGAAAACTGAACAAAGCTACAAAAGAACTCAAACATTACTAAATAATGCAAAAAAGCATCCAAGGCTACCTTGGCCGATGAGCCCAACGAAAGCAACCGATTATTCCCTGTGACAGGTCACTAAAAAACCAAACAACCACAGAAACACACACGACTGATCTAGAAGACCGATGGAACCTAAAAAAAGCTTACACTTTTTATTATTTTATTGTAGTTTTTGGACCATACCCGCCACAAGTAGCGCAAGAAGATAATTAAATTTGTCAGGAATTAAAAACTCTACATCAGATGGAACTACCAATCAAGTCCTTCCAGGTAAAAGAGATCAAGAAAACTATTAAGATCTACTTTAACCCAAGAAAAGCCCCAGGGTTAAGGAACTTCTGCGTGAAGTACTTAGAACTATCACAATAATATTTAATGCTGTTATACGGCTGGAGTACTATCCATCTCGATGGACAGTATCACAAATAATAATATTAAAACAAAAAAAAAAAATCTGGAAAAGCAGGCTCTTACCAACCAATTAGCCTGCTGCCAATAACATCTAAACTGTTCGAGAAGCTGTCCTTCCAAAAATTAAAACCTGCATTAAAAAGAGAGAATTCTACCCACAACTACAGTTTGGATTCCGAGTAAATCATTCCATCATTGAACAAGTCCATTGAGTTGTTAAAGAAATAAGGGAATGTCTAAATGCAGGCAGATACTGCTCAGCAGCCTTTTTGAAGCTATCTAACAAAGATTTTCCAAATAAAATTGCAAGGCACCGCAACAACCTTTTTTTAAACAAAATCAGGCGGCCCACAGGGCAGCGTTCTGATTACTTCTTACTTTATTAGTCACATAATGACACATCCGTGTTGTATATACTAAGTGGAGCATGCCAAACGTACTATGTAACTAAAGGTGGATGTCAAAAAAAATTATTTAAAGTGGAATATCAGATTTAAATGAAAAGAGAAATAGAAAGCTTGTACAAATATAAAAATACAAATTGTATATAATAATATTTGAAAATAAAATATTGAGTATGGCCAAAAGTTCTGCGATTTTTGTATTTAAGCAAGGTTTGTCGGTAGTGCTGTCGTGGAGACATACAACGAGTTACTTAGACAGAATAATGGAAATTTGAAAAATTACTGTTCAAGTTTTAGATTTCAACATAAGAAAAAATTTAAACACAAAAGGATATTGTAATGTTCCTTTCAAAGTACAAAATACAATTTTAAAATCTGATGTCATTCAAATGCTGTACTTCAACATATTCCTTTAGTAAACGGACTGGTGATAAAGAAAGAAAATTTCTCAGGTCTAATTCAGAACGAGATAGCTTCTAACCTACAGTTATGATGTATTAAACAATTTCAAAATTTGATGTCTTAAAAAAATTCAATTATCACAGCAACCCTAACTGAAGTTTTGAAAAAACCATGAAGTACAGTTTTGTACTTTTTACTAACTATATCTGCTTAACAAAGAATCCAACGATGGTACATTAAAAAAGAAGTGTTAAAATGTATAAAAAGTATTAAAACACAATTATTTAAAAAATGTACCAGAAGAATTGTAATGAAAGGAAAAATAACAGCAGAAAATTAATTTGTCAACAAAATGCAGGTTTTTGTTTAAAAAATTGTAAACCTAGAAGAAAATATTCAATATAACGCATATTACAGTATAAATAGTGCCTGGAGTTTTCCACTACGAGATAACATTTTAAATTTCGCATTATTTTTTAATTGGTAATCTTAGAGGTGTCATTTTCGTTATGCGAGTGTTAAGAACTCTACGGTTACACAATACATGCTTATACAATGTGTTAAAATTGTAAAAAATCACTATAAAGTTGGTGACGCTTTAACGGAGACAGTTTGTAAATGTCGCATACTTTTAGATGGAAACGAAAGGTCTTGTCACACACCAATTGTGAAATTAACCGTAAAATTCGAGCTTTCTGGTCGGGTTTCGCATGGAAAGAATCCAAAGCGAGTTCGGGCAGATCTGTGGGAAATGTTTCCATTGTAGAAATACCAAATTTCAAGACTTTCGCAACGAATGGGCATACCACAAACTAACCTGCGCTCTCCTGACTGACGAAGGCCATTTCCTCTCAACTGGATACGTAAACAGGTAAAAATAACCGAGGAACCTCTCAGTCCGCGCGTTTGGGGTTGGCCATTAGGCTGTATTTTTTCGGGAATGAGACTGGCGAGACCGCTGCAGTGAGTGGTGTGCGTTATCTTGAAACTTTTTTGCGCCAGAAGTGGATGCCATTGACGAGGACGACCTTTATTTCCAACAGGTCGCCGCTACATGTCACACAACTTCTTAAGGGATTTCGTGAGATATTTTCTGGATGAGTAAATTCTCGAAATGGAGGCTTCAGTTGCTTTCCTGGGACATGCGATCTGATACCATCAAATTTTTTTAATCGACGTCAAAGATAAGTTCGATTTCAATACTCCAGCAACAATTCAACCGCTCAACGACAATACCAGAGATGTGATTCGCGAAAGTGGGCCACATTTGTGTGACAACTTTATGAACAATTTCCTCAAAAAGAGCGAGGCACCTACTTGAAACATATTTATTTCGTGATTAATAGCACATTTTGCGCTCTGAATTTGAATAAAGATGTCTCGATAATCATCAAAAAACAATACTTTTTACATCTTACAATGGCATCTCTTAATAAAAGTTTTTGTATACTCAGAAGAGCTTTACATAATGTGCCATAAACAAATACTTAACAAAACAATGAATTTTGATACCTGAACCTGTATAAAATAAGATTAATAGCAAATCAACAAAACTTATTTCTATATAGTTAATTAACAATACGATAGGTCACTCCTACAGCCCTCGAAAATTCGATCAAATAAAAAATCTGTAAAGCAATACCCCTAAAACTGCATTAAGAGCAATGGGTGTTTCTTTCTTAAAGTTTATGATAAAAACTGTAAAATATCACATTTAAAAACTTAAATATGGATAAATTTTTCCTTTCGCTGTTTCATTTGAGAAAAAGAGAAAAATTTTGATGTTTTGAAAATTAAGAAATCTTTGTTACCAAAAATAATTTTCTTTAGGTTTATCTGTAACTGGACTCTATGGAAAATAGAGTATTAATTTAAAAATGTATATCCACAAATTAAAAGGATTCCTAAAAATCTTGAAATGTGCCCATACAAACTGATTGAAGATGTATTACAATTTATATGGCTGTAAGTAAGTCTAAAGAAATTTTTTCAAAATCTTGCAATTTATAATAAAATACAAAAAAACGATTTTTTTTTTAAAATTATCTTCTTAGGGGAACATTTAGACCTTCCAACAGAATGTGTTCAAAGGCATTAGCAAAATTTTAGTAAAAAGTAAAAGATAACTGGACAATGGAACAGAAATTAGAATACCTCATTAACTCACTAAAAGTTTTTTATTCAGGAAGGTCTCCCAGTGCTTTAATTCTGTTTGTGATATTTTTGTCTTCCTTGACTTTGTGAACTTGTACTTCAGCATTGCTTTTTATGCATCTAAAAATTACCAAATAACCCAACTTCGAGTACACAAAGATAAAAGAATAACAATAAAATGAAAAAAAGTAAGAAAATCGATGTCATATTTTATATGATCATTTAGTGATTTATTTAAATTTATAAAAATCAATTTTTTAAAATTATTTGCTAGGTGTCTAAGTTAAGGAAGAACTAAGAGGGTGAGAGAACTACAAACCACAAATACAATTTACGATACCGTTAATGAGGAAATAGGAAGATGAAAGCATTTTTAGACAAAGAATTTATACTTTACCCAAAAAATACTCTGCAAGATGTATGTGGTATTCCCTCAACACAAAGGTCATGTGCATTAAAGACCAAACTTCAATCGGGTATTTGAATCTGTTTACAAAGCGTTCATCAAATTTCAACCACAATATAATCCACACTGTTGGCCTTATGACTCTCTTACACTGTCATCTTATAAACTTATATTTTAATCTAACGAGGTCTGGCAGCGGCCCCCCGGAGAGCTTGTCCAACTCCGACATGCTTGAGCCCCTTCGCATAGTAGTTTTTAAAAATAAATAAAAACACGATTAAAAAGCTCAGTTTGACATAATTGACGTACGCCGTTGCCATGACAACACATTTACGTATACCCAGTTAGAGTTGAACTTTGACCTTTGACCTTTGACCTGTGTGACAGCACTCATAATTTTTTTTATATATAATAATTTTTGTATATATAAGTGCTTTATTACCCCCTCTCAAACGAAAATTTTCCATCGCTTGCGGTTCCGGAAATATATTACCACGGTCGCGCCTGTCGCCGGACCGAAATTTGTCCTTCGGAGGCGCTCGGGTCGGCACGGAAAGGCACGAACGATTTGACCTTTGACCTGTGTGACAGCAGCAGCAGCACTCATAATTTTTTTTATATATATAATTAAAAGTGAAACGTAAACGTCTCTTGTAGGAAAAATTTGTATACAGAAAGGAGTAATATTTTATTGAATTGTTAATAGATTTTAAAACAAAACAAGTTTAGTATTATTTACTAACCAAACAGCAAAAAAGCTAATTTAGAATAGGAAAAATAGAAGGTCGCTGCAGTTTACATCGGTAAGTCGTTATTTTATCTTATCTGAAATCTTCCAGGATTTACATAAGATTAAGAGGTCTAAAGTGCACACATATTGATTTGAAGTTGCTCATCAACTAGATTAAGTTATAAAATCCGACAATATTCGTGATATGGATCAAGTGATCAAAGAGTCCAATAAAGAGATAAGAAGAGAAACACAAAAGGGTGTTTGTACTGCTGCTATCAGCAATGATGGCAATATCCGAACATTTGCTGTTAAAGAAGTTTTATGCCAGCCAAACAATGATAGCATACATGGTTAGAGAGGAAGAACTGATCATACAAATAAAATCCGTTGGTGTTAAGAAGTAGTAACCAAGATGCTAGGACGTTTACCTTCCGAATACGCAATACTCTTACTGGCATGGGATGAAAAACTACAAAAGAATATATCATGATAAATCGGACGTGAAAGAGAATAAGAAACCGAAATGTTTTAATTGCGGTGAATTTAGACCCAAACAGTGTAATGTTGAGAACCGAAAGAGACAAAGAAGAAATTCGCCAGCGCTGGAAGTGGATAAAACGATGTCCAAATCAACACTTAATCAGTGATTAGACGACACTGGCTCCAGTGCACATATGAAGACCTAAAGTTAAGGCATCCAACCTTAGGTCAGATATCTTTGTGTGTTGGAGTCACTTGCGTTAGTCAAGGTGCCAAAGCAAAATCAAGTGAAATGATGTTTATCGGGTACGAAGACACACAAGCAGCGTACGGACTTGGGATTCATGAAAGAAAATCAAGTCCGTTGATTTAACAATAAAGACACAAGCAAATAATCTTAAAAAACTTAGAACACATCATGAGAGGCCCTAAGTATGAGATATTGCGGCTAATTATATAGGGGAAGATAAATGGAAAAAGATCTATAGGCAGAAAACGTATCTCTTCGCTGAGAAATATCTGAGAGTGGTTCAGTTGCACTCTAGTAGATCTATTCACACCGGAAACATTTAAGATCCGTTTTAATGGTCGCCAACCTTGATGATCGCCAACCTCCGTAGAGAGAAGGCACTCTAAGAAGAAGAAGACACAGCAAAGAATCTTACGAAACTGTTGGAGAACAAGAAGATAAAGAACAAGGAAGAAATGCATATTCTGAAAAATAAAACACAGTAGTTTGAGAATAATTTCACGTGCGCTAAGGCAACCGATATGGACGAAGATCAGAGTATGAAACAAGTGATGGATTCACAAAAAGCAGAAGACTGACGCAGAATCATAAAAAAAACAGATGAAAACTTAGAAAGTCAATAAAATAATTTGCCGCCAGCGTCTCATCTAAGTTGTTGTTCAAATTATAAAGAAAGACAGTAAAATAGACTTAACGCTTCAAAGCTATTGATTGTGAGGAAATATTATCACCAATAGTTAAACATGTAATACAAGCCTACATCGTGTTACATCAATTTTACCTGATAACTGCCTTTCCTTACAGTGGACTCGTATAGATGTATATGAAACAACTCAAAGTTTACAAATAAAAAATGTTAATCTATGGTCATGTGTGTTTATATGTGGACGATGGATTTATGACTAAAACATCACATCCGATTATCTTTTCAGAATTGGAACCATAATTGAAGCAACATTTCGTATTGCAAAATGGCCCAATCGAATGGTATGTAGAACCTCACGTAAAATTCCAGCAAAACTATATCTCAAAAACATTATATTGAAAATGAGTATAATATTTTAGAATTGATGCCTTCATCCCAGTGACGATAACAATAAACAGAACTATGACGATGTCCAAATAGGACTCGTTGGCGTAAGAACAGGAGATGCATAATATACAATACAAACAAGCCGTGCAAATACGTCTGTTCTTAGCCACAGCATTGCGAACCGACATATGGTTCAATTGTCAATCAATTCTTACAAAACCCAGGGCTGGTCCACTGACATAGCGTAAAACGAGTTTTGATTTATTTGAAGGGAACCAATCGAAGACATATTGCTTTACTACTAAAAAAATATGTATATACAGACTCCGCAGGGTGCAGAAACACGTTTCAGTCAAACAGTGGTTTTGTATTTTTCCTTGCAAGCGATGTCATAGCTTGGAGTCAACGGACCACTCTCTACGTGGGAGTGTTAAGGATAAGGACATTGAGTGCTCTGAAATTTCCTGCAAGTCGAAGAAATTCCACTTTTACTAACTTACTTTACTTCCTATTTTTAAAATTCAATTAGTGTATATACCTAATCAGTCAAAAGTCTATAATTAATTTTTGGTGAAACCGACAATACACTTAGAAAAACATAAAACTAAATGGGTGAAAGAGAATCCATCTTTGCTTCTACATAGGGAATCCGATTGTGTCTTCCCCCTACTGCTTTGTCGTTTCAAAGTCCCTTTGACTGCAGTCTTAGAGTTGACTTTAGTGTCACCCCTTCCACATGGATATCTAGTGGAGGAAGACTCAGACACGCTTTCATTGCTGTCGTTGGGGTGGAACGCCTTCCTCCCGTGATACTCGTGCACGCTAGTTTTTGAACGTGTGAGATCTTGGCCGTTGCAGTGACCTGTCTGGTTTTAGGCCACCAGACCAATGCACCGTAACATAGCATAGGTCTAATTATGGCAGTGCGCAGCCATAGGATAGCCTTTGGTGAAGGACCACAAAGTTTGCCCGTTGCACGACGACATTCCCAAAAAGCTATGCACGCTTTTTAGGCGCTTCCCCAATTCAGCTTTTTGTGAAGCATAACTCTTCGATATTTGCCTTTATCTGAAAAGGCAAGAAACATTCTAGGCACCTTAGGAACTTTGACCTTCCTTTTTTTTCGTAAATAGTTCTGTCTTGGAGGGGTTGATCAATAATGAGCGCTTTATACACCACTCCTCGCTCATTGTAAACGCTGTTTGCATCAAGGTGCAAAGCACTTCTTCGTATTTGCCGGTTATGTCGTCAGTATAACCTACTGTTTAAAATCCTTTACGATTTAGTCGCTCAAGAAGGCTGTCTACTACTAGATTTCATAGTACATAGGGACATCCTCTAGATACTATGCCTCCAATGGTCTTATTTTCCACGGTAATTTATACAGATCTGTGATATAGAAGCGGTAGAATCCACTCTCGTAGGGTGTCATTTGCCACTCGTTGTCGAAGGGCTGTATCAATACTATCAAAGATCGCATTGTCAAAGGCGCCCTACATATCAATAAATACGGCCAGGGTCAACATTTTTTTGTCCGCCGATCTTTATATTCGCCCTATCACCAAGTGCAGTGCAGATTCTGTACACCACCTTGGGACGAATGCATGTTGATTAGAGTAGTAGATTAAATAGCTAGTGCACTAGCTCTTATTTCTCTGTCACAAAGTCTTTCTAGTGTCTTTAGAAGGAAAGACTTAAGGCTGATTGGACGATAAGATTTGGCCTGAGATTTAGAATAAAGATTCTTTGGGATATACCTTAAGGTGATACAGCCTCTAAAGATTCGCAAAAGGTATGGTAGCGATATATCCAAGCTCCATTGCAAAAACTGGAAATATGCCATCCAACCCTGGCGATTTTAAGGCTTTAAATGACTTAATTTCCCAGATTACCTTGTCTTTGTCTACCATATGATTGGCTACCTTCCAATTTTTCTCGGTGGAAGTGGAATTAAGACGTTTTGCCCCTCATGGGTAAGGAAGTGTGTATTCATAAGTACATCCGCTGTTTCTTTAACGTTGATGGTACAAGTACCATCCTCAGGTTTAAGACTTGCTGCTGTGGTTTCTTTGACAGAATTTTATTAAGACGAGCCGAGTCTTTTGTAGTCACGATTATATTACAAAAGGACTCTCCCTACCTCAATCTTATTAACTTTCTACAGCGGAGCTTATAGTAGAATGTTAATGAAATTATCATCCTGTCTGTCTGTCTGTCTGTCTGTCTGTGTGTCTGGAGACACTATAACTTCCGTTCTATTCAACGGACTCACTTCAAACTTGGCATACACACATATTAGGTCAGTACCTTTCTGCGATTGATTTTCAGCCAAATCGGTTTACGGCAACCGGAAGTGACCTTTCAAATTCTTGAATAAAGGAGATGTTTGGCTTACTGCTTAAGTGTGTGTATAGAGTAATCGCAGGATCTTTGATCATAAGAGCAACATAAATTTATGGAAAATAGCATTTGTTGCAGTCAAACCGTTCAAAAATTAAGTACACATTATGGCGTTCGTGTTCATACCTAACAACATAAGTATCTTTAACAGTAGATCACTTCTTACGCCCCTAATTAAAAACGTTATGATTTCTATAAGAAAAGTCCTCTCTTGCGGTATTAAAATGGCTTTAAATAAATTTTCTGGCTCATTGTAACCACTAAAAAGGCATCTATAAGCATACGGAGTGTACCCAATTCAACTATAAGATTGGAGTTGTGTGTCATTTGTGTTGTGTGAACGTTAGAAGTTTGCATTTGTACATCTAAACAAATGGCAAAGTCCTCCAAAGACCGAAACTTCGTACAGTCAGGTTTTATAGAATATAGCAGTTGATGATTTTTGTAAAATAATTGTATTGAGAGATTATGCTTATTTTTCTTTAGATGGCTCTGTGAATTCTCAAAATTGTGACATTTGAGCTAGTAACATTGTGGTTGAAAATCTTTTTTATTTCTAATATTTTCTTTATGAGAGAAGAATGACCGTTGAATCATTTCTCTGCAGACCTCCCGACTACATTTTTAAAACCGCCGTTTTATACTATTAAGCATTTTAAATAACTTCCGAGCTAACTTTAGGTTCCTAATTAACATGTTGTACTCTATAAGTTATTGCCGATATAAATTAGAACGAAACATCCAAACAAGATTAGTTCCCAGCCGAAATATTCTTCACGAGCAGCTCTATTAATTTATCGTACAACCTGCTGCAGGGTAATTGGCGCTGAACCAGCATGTTATGTTTTCGTTACGGTACTTCTTAATCCCGCTCTTAATTTATGCGAGCTCGGTATCTTTCATTGATGAGCACGGCGGCCCGCGCGAAGTGAGAAGAATTATCAGCTTTCGTAATTAGAAATATTTTAATTTATTGACTAATTAATTGAATGCCGCGCTAATTTATTACTCTTAATCCCAGGTGCTTAAAAACGGCGATTTTTGAGTTATTATCCCGACTGTAGCGGTGAAGCCGCGTCTTAATACAGGCAAAAAGTAATTTACGGCGCAAGCTGGCCAGGCAATAAATTTCAAGGCAAAAAATCTAAATTCTGCTGCTGGCAGATAAGCATAAACTTCGCGTTTCCTCTGGTAATGATACTATTGCTGTGTGGTTAACGGTTTCGCTAACCGCCGGCAGCTGAAAAATGCAGGTGGGCGGTGTGGAAGGTTGCAAGTAAGTTCTTAAAATAAAATGCAGCAACATCAAATGTGCAAAACGCTAATTGAGGTTTTGTTCTCTTTAAACACGAATTTATTTGCTTACTTTTTTGTTTTTATTACGCTCGCTAAAAGCTAAGCCACAGTCAAATACATGCAGTTGTGCACACGCGCAGCTAAAAATAATGGATCTTATAGTTGCTACTTTTGCTAGAAGCTGAGGTCTGTGGGGTGATTCGTTTTCTGCAAACAGGACATAGCGGCAGCATCGGGCCTAAGGACAAAACGGTTCAAACAATTTGCATTGTTTCTGGCGATTTAAACTATTCTGCGCATGAGTCAGAAATGTGATATGGCTACTATAACTGTACGTGCTAAACCCATTGTACGTGTCTCCAATAGCTAAGAGGTACATCTCTGATACAAACGAGCCTTCAAAAGTTCCCACGTATGTCATTACAATTTTTGCATGATATCTCGTAGTTATTTACATAAATTTGGAAACGTCCACCATCCCTGAAATGGTAGAACGTTTGTTGAGAAATAGTCCAAGAGGAAAAGTGTTAGATCGTAAGGTCGCGATGGCCAATCGATGTCACCTCTCTGTACGATAATACGACCAGGAATTTGGTTTGGCGTGAAGTGAGTGATCAACGAGCCTGTGACATGTGGCTACATCTTGTTGAAACCACATGGCATTTAAATTAGAATCGCTTGTTTCATTAAATATAAACCATAACAGCGTTGTCAGCTTCGTCCTCAAAAAGTATAGGCCAATGAACTCATAATGCACACCAGACATTTTTTGTGGGTGCATTGGTTTTGCCGTGGATTTTTACTAGCCTAGATGCCACAATTTTGAGGATTCACAGAGCCATTTAAAGAAAAATAATCTTTCAATATCATTTTTTTGCAAAAATCTCCTAAAACAATTCACAAATGTGCCATGTGTTTAGATACAAGTTGTTCAAATGCAAACTTCTAACGTTCACACAACACAAATGACACAACTCCAATCCCGTAGTTTAATATGGATCTCTCCATATGTTTATAAATGCCCTTTTAATGGTTAAAATAAGCCAGAAAATTTATTTAAAGCCATTTTAATATCACAAAAGAGGAATTTTTTCATAGAAAGCATAACGTTCTTTATCAAGGACGTAAAAAGGGCTCCACGGTTAAAGATATTTATTTTGTTGGGTATGAACACGAACGCCATAATGTGTACTTAATTTTTTAAGCCGTTTAACCGAAACAAATGCTGTTTTCTACACTACAGACTAACTCTTATGCTGCGCTTATGTTCAAAGATCCTGCGATTACTCTACACACACTTAAGCAGCAAGCCGGACATCTCCTTTATTCAGGAACGTTTGGTTGTTAACTCGAGTATTTCCGAATTAAGTAGTCTAAGTGGACAAAACGCAGGATAACCTAGGTTTTGTATTTTTGTTCCAGGCCATATTCAAGCTCTTTTGTTACCAAACCTGAGTGGTCGTGACATTACCGCCGTTCACGGTGTAACTTTGAGACAAAAACTAGTGTTGTCTCTCTTCTCCCAGGAGACTCGGCAGAATCGCCCCTCATTAGTGAGCTGATCAAAATTGGCAACTATTGTAAGGAAAACGACAAACACCTAATTTTGGATGTGACTCAAACGCATATAAATGGGTATGGGGAAGTAAAAATATTAATGCGAAAGGCAGATAATTACTAAAAATAAGCGTACAGAAATACTGAATTTAGGATGTGAACAAACGTTTATCAGAATTCGTTGTCAGACTGTAACTGATATTAAACTAACTACCTCAAGTATTTCCGAATACATAGTGGACTGACACGTATTAAATACAGAAACCCTATCAGATCACAGAATGACAAAATTTACCTTGAAAAACATTGAGATTGAACTACGACAGTACAGAAGCCCGAGGTCAACCGACACAATATCTAGAGGCTGGATTAAGGCTGCTACCAACCTCTAATAAGGTCTCAACTGTAGATGATCTGCAAAGAATACTGACTTTCTGCAAAACTCTATCGTGAAATCTTTTCAATAGGCGTGCCCTTTGAGGAGAGCTTCAACTTGCAGTAGCACCCCTTGGTGATGCAACAAGCTTGTGTTCAATAACGCAAAGAAAACAAAATTGAAAGTCGATAGGGAGATGTATAGACATCACCAAACATAATATAAAAAAATAAGATTGAGACAGGAAGAGTCATGGAAGTCCTTTTGTAATACAATCGTGACTACAAAATACTCGGCTCGTCTTAATAAAATTCTGCCAAAGAAACCGTAGCAGCAAGTTTAAAACCTGAGGATGGTACTTATACCACCAACGTTGAAGAAACAGCGGACGTACTTATGAGTACACACTTCCTTGCCCATGAGGGGCAAAACGTCTAATTCCACTCCCACCGAGAAAGATTGGAAAGTAGCCAATCATATGGTAGCTAAAGAAAAAGTAATCTGGGAAATTAAGTCATTTCAGCCCTTAAAATCGCCAGGGTTGAATGGCATATTTCCAGTTTTTTGCAATGGAGCTTGGATATATCGCTACCATCACTTTTGCGAATCTTTAAAGGCTGTATCACCTTAAGGTATATCCCAAAGAATCTTTATTTTAAATCTCAGGCCAAATCTTATCGTCCAATCAGTCTTATGTCTTTCCTTCTAAAGACACTAGAAAGACTTTGTGACAGAGAAATAAGAGCTAGTGCACTAGCTATTTAATCTACTACTCTAATCAACATGCATTCGTCCCAAGGAGGTGTACAGAATCTGCATTGCACTTGGTGATAGGGCGGATATAAAGATCGGTGGACAAAAAAATGTTGACCCTGGCCGTATTTATTGATATGTAGGGCGCCTTTGACAATGCGATCTTTGATAGTATTGATACAGCCCTTCGACAACGAGGGATAAATGACACCCTACGAGAGTGGATTCTACCGCTTCTATATCACAGAGCTGTATAAATTACCGTGGAAAATGAGACCATTAGAGGCATAGTATCTAGAGGATGTCCCTGTGTACTATAAAATCTAGTAGTAGACAGCCTTCTTAAGCGACTCAATCGTAAAGGATTTTAAACAGTAGGTTATACTAACGACATAACCGGCAAATACGAAGAAGTGCTTTGCACCTTGATGCAAACAGCGTTTACAATGACCGAGGAGTGGTGTATAAAGCGCTCATTATTGATCAACCCCTCCAAGACAGAAATATTTACGAAAAAAAAAAGAGAAGTTCCTAGGGCGCCTAGAATGTTTCTTACCTTTTCAGATAAACGCAAATATCGATGAGTTATGCTTGACGAAAAGCTAAATTGGGGAACCGCCTAAAAAGCGTACATACTTTTTGGGAATGTCGTCGTGCAACCGGCTAACTTTGTGGTCCTTCACCAAAGGCTATCCTATGGCTGCACACTGCCATAATTAGACCTACGCTATGTTACGGTGCATTGGTCTGGTGGCCTAAAACCAGACAGGTCACTGCAACGGCCAAGATCTCACACGTTCAAAAACTAGCGGCAGCAATAAAAGCATGCCTGAGTTTCCCTCCACCAGATATCTATGAGGAAGAGGTGACATTAAGGTCAACTCTAAAACTGCAGTCAAAGGGACTTTAAAACGACAAAAGCGTAGCGGAAAGACACAATCGGATTCCCTTTCTAGAAGCAAAGATAAATTCTCTTTCACCCATTTATATTTCCAAAACAAAGTGCTGCGTAACATAGTGGACGCCCCGTGGTATGTACGCAACTCAGACATCCACAGAGACCTTCAGATCCCAACTGTGAAGGAAGAGATAAAAAGGTTTGCTGGAAAGCATGAAAATAGGCTCCATCTTCATGTAAATCCAGAAGCATTACAACTACTGGACAACCAACATCATGTCCGAAGACTAAGGAGGAAAAAACCCGCTGATCTTGTGTAGTGTTGTTGTTGTGTAAAAGCAGAGCACAGTGCGCGAGTGAAGTAAAGTGTATAAATCAGAAAAAGATTAGAAGACATCATTGGATGGACTCTAGTAGATAAGTACCTAGTTTAAGATTTATCAGAACAAAATTAATGGTTGGTCTCATAGACTAGTTTTAATTGCAGGCACAAAAGTGCTATTTAAAAAAAAAACCCATTTATAAATTTAAGAAGCTCTTCAGGATCTTTCTGAATGCTGAAGAACCAATCGAACCAAATATAAACATCTTCACAGATAGGTCTAAAACGAGTGAGGGTACAGAATCAGGTATGTTTTCAGATGATCTAAATCTCCTAGTAAGCATAGCATTGCGCAAACTAACGACAATTTTTCAATCGAAAGTATTGGCCATAATGCAAGGTGCATATGTAGGATTAAGCATTAAAAACGAAATAATCAGAATTGCTGCGATAGCAGAGCTGCAAAGTTGCATTTGCAATAATCCTTCATTATCAGACCACTCCTGATCAAGTCAGGACAAATATTGTCCTGGAACTCGTTTGGGTTAAAGGGTATTCTGGTTTAAATGGTAACTAGCGCACAGATAATATGGAAAGGCAAGGCTAGGAACAACCGTTCTGTGGTCACTTCCGCTAACATCGGCCGCACTCTGCACACTAATAAATGAAGAAACCCACAATCGACATTGTAGTAGATGGGTCAATATGGAAATATGCAAGGTTGCCTATTCAAATTCCAACGACTGTCTTGTAGCGGACCCAACCTGTCGAGGTTGTAATTTAAAAAAAAATTCTTTGCGAATATCCTGCATTTGTTCCAATTAGAGAATTCATGTTGGCGGAGATCTGGCCTAGCATGGCTACCATCAGCGCTACCTATCTGACGGACATCCTCAAGTTCATCCAAAGGATTGGTTGGCTACACTACAGGGCGCATATTTTCATTGTAATTAACATCGTCAAAAATCGCGTAAAGATAACTAAATTGTAATATGACAGCAAAACAACTCGGAGGTAACTTGTTCTTCATTGAAATATAATGCAATTTTATTGTTATTTTTAGTAAAGTTTCTCTTCGTGCATTTTTACAATTTAAGCGAGAAATTAGGATATTTGGTAAGTGTTCTCAACGATGCTGAGAGCAAAACTGGTCGGCACTGCTTGGGCAAATAAAACTAACGAAAGAAATCTAAAATTTAACCAAAACAGCTTAGTACGTCAATCATATCAAGTTTAAAACATCAGTAACCTAAAAAGAATTATATCTTTACAATTTACAACTCCTGCAATAATTGTTCGAACAACTGGGTAAAGATCTTAATTTTTTTTTGAGAGGATGCCAGCAAATAAGCTGGATTAAGACTTAAGCTATAGAAAATCAGCTATTAGATGATAGTAAGTCTTTATATCATCAAATTTTGGCTATATTCTCGGTTTACAGAAAGAGGTTGGATTACTGAATTCTAATTACATTCAGAATGCATGCACCCAAAAGAATTTTAATATAATTAAAGAAGTATTCGTTGACACTACCACTACATTAAATGCACCAAAAAGAGTGGATGTGACAATGATTGGCTTTCCTATTTATCTGGCCTAATCCTCTGGATTTGCGTGTTTGGGGTAAAAATGGAAACAAAATGGATAACCTCAAGAAATTTCAAAAGAGCATTACTCAAAGGAATAATGGAATTTCAAAGGACACTAGAAATCAAATTATTGAGAATTTCATAAAAGTCTAAGCCTGTTATTCGGTTTCATACCAGATTTCTCCAGTTATGCTAGAAATGTATAGAGGCATTAACTGATATACATGATTCTCGCATCACGCGTCCTTTTTATGTGAAAAAATACAGCTTTAATAGGCCTGCAAAAACCTTACTTCAAACTGAAATAAAACAAACCCGGACATTTCTAAACGTTTTATTATGCAAATCGCGTCGCCAACAAGCATTTCTCAAAAGCAACATTAAAATTCAAATTGTATCAAAACACGCTACCTACCGAGTACTTTTAACCCATGAATTTTTTCAGCCGCATAATGAAAGCTTGATAAAGTACTCCTGCATCTTTTGACATTTGAATCGAGATTTCGAAAAATCTTCCAAACCCAGCCTAGGTTTCCAAACATGGACGACGCACAATAAATAAAAATGAAATGACGGCGTGGTCCCGCAGCCGAGCGAAATTCCGACTGGTTTCGCGACGACCGCAAGCTATGCAACAAATGATGGCATTACAACTATAATTATGTCAAACAATCCGATACACATTGCCTAATCTGGGGCAATTTCGTAAATCTAACGACGTTGCCGTGATTACGCCGACTTCCAATCTGCTCGACAGCCATTAATTTTATTAATTTTATTAATTCAGCCGAGAATTGCCAAATAGAATCGGCAAAAACTAGGATTTCGTGTTCGGAGTTGAGCCTGGCATTCTCTCAAAGTGTGCAGTACATAGAGGATACGTAGTGACTGACGGAGCACGTAAAAGGTGCTTTTCTAGAAAAATATTAGATTGGCCATCTCGATGATTAAATCAACGTAAGCCCATTTACAAACACGCCCTTCTAGTGTTGCAAGCCAACACATCTCTCTCCTTGCTCATATATGCCGTTATCTCCATGACAAAGGCCCTTAAGCTATCGTTAGTGTTATGATAGCTCTAATCGTCCTTCATCTCAACCACGTCCCACATGTAGCGGTCAAGGAGCCGAAGGATGGATACATATCGGGGGACCAACGGTAAATAAATTTCCGGGGTCTTCTTTCCCTTGTAGGCTCCCTTGTAGTACCCCACCCACCGATAACCTCCTCTATCCAGAACTTGACAACTGTCTCCAGGATGTTAATATAACTGTCAGAGATCGCCTTTAGGCCTTCCACAAAAAAGTGGAACACCAGGACATATCCCCTTCGTTGGTCACAAGCCCCACCACAAACTTTAGATGCATCTTAACGGACACTATGGTTATTTTTGGGATTTCAGCGCTGTCGTGCTTGATGTCGTTCACCAGTGCTTAAGCCTCTAACTCCCTGTCCATCTTTTTTCCCAACAGTTGGAGGTTCTTCAGAAAAAAAAGACATAGTATAGATCTTAGTGCACTGCTAGACTGACTGTCGACCTGGCCTGATCAGTAATGCTCCACCTAGGATCGATCTTCTCTTTTAATTGGTGAACAAATTTATAATTTATTTTGGATCAGATCGCTTCGTAAACTTGTACTAATTTTTTCAGCGATTTTTTGGCGCAAAGCGATTGAAGTATAGCAGCTCTGGGGTCATATTTTCGGCTCATTTTGTCGACAATCGTAAATTAATGAAACCAACGTGTTGCGTTACTTAATAAGGGATCGTGCATGCGCATAAAACGGCCTTTCAGCATTCCCGCAATAAAACCCAAAAATTCTAGATTTCCTCGACGACTCTGTATATAATATTTAACAAAGTTTGCGACTTCGATCATTTATTCCTGTCCTTATAAAGCAAATCTTAACTTTAAAATAAACACAAACTGTTATTACTTTAGTTAAAAATTACTTTAGGATATATATTTCAACATCAATTAAAATAACTGCGATGTCTCGATTTGTACGTTTAAAAGCGTTGAATGAAAGCATAGGAAAAGTCTGTACATAAATATGTGAATAACTGAATGTAAAAGCATCAGAACAACTCAAACCATAAAAAATGATTATCGTTGCCTTCACATCTGGACATAAAGTTTTAATAGTCCATTCTATTCAAATGGCCTTTCACCACTACCTCTGCTAGTCCGCTAACTTTTTGCTGGTATAAATCATATAACACGCTGAGATTGCGACTGCTACTGTTGTGCAAATCTCAGTTTTATGAATTATCTATGGCATCTGAATAATTTTGTAGTTTCGGGTTTACTTACACAAAAAAAGGCGGAGACCAAAAGAATTGACTTATTTGTAATATATCAGGTTGGCTGAAGCAATGTTTGTATAAATTTTTCAAGACGACTAGAGCAGTTATTTTAGTCTACTCTTTGATTCCCAATTAAAAACTCACGCAATTTAAACAGTTTAATAACAATTTTAATTTGAAACAAACTGTGTAGCAATACTTTGTCGTAGTTACAAAGCAAATAGTCAACGTTAAAATTCTTACAAAGTTAAAAAGATTTACAATTGTTTAAACAAAATCAGATTTATGATTATCGCCTAGTTTCTGGTAGATTTAAAAGGAAAAAGAAGATACTGTAGGCAATCTGAAATTTGTTAGAATGGTTAACAGGAAATGAAGAAAGTCTTCACGATAAGTAAAAGAAAATAAAAGTAAACATTTATGTCCGCCTTTTTAGAAATATCATAAAGAAATAAAACTATAAAACTCGTAAAAAAGTGATGGAAGTAACCCACTCAATTACTAAGAGTTTAGAAAATCGAGCACTACGTTGGTATGGTCACGTAAAACGAATGCCTAAAAATAGATGGCTAAGGAAGTTTACAGAATGGTCTCGAAGAGGTAAAAGAGAAAGGAACCTTAAGTTGGGAAACATCTATAAGAAAGATAATGAAAGAAAGAGATCTGAAAAAGGTGACTGGTTGGATAGGGACACATGGAAACAAAAAACAGAAAACCTATTTGGGTAATTCAAATTTTTCAGCAACTCCTAATTCATACCCTAGAACAGTCCCAGTTAAAAAGGTAAACTTCTAAACTAGTGATTTAAAAGATCCTCTAAAAGGTTGCTTTAATGTTTTGCTATATGTAAATTAATAGAGGATCTTGAACGATGTGGGTTTTTTGCCTCAAGGGCTTATTGTACCTACTAACATGCACTTAATAATTAGGACAATCACAAACATCCGTAGGTTGAGCGAGACTCGCTTGCTCCGGCTCGAGGTCAGAGGAACCAATATCTTGAACACTGAGCTAAAGGCGGTAGTCTGACATTGTCTTATTTTAAGATGATTATTATTATTAACTGTGTCTATATTATTTCTTAAAGTGATCCAGAAAGAATTCGTATTGCTTAAAAATTGATCTGGCGTCGCAGAGAAACGAGATAAAACTTGTATTTAGTCACCAGTAGTGTGGAAACACCAACATTATTTTAAATTAATAATTAAAATGGTTGGTAAGGACGCGAACGAATGAAGACTGGTAGTTTAGTAGCTTCGGTAAATGAAGTAGCAAAACAACTAGGACTAAAACAGACAAAAACATTTTAGTATAAAAAAATTACAAATGATGATGAATAAACTCGAAAATTTGATAACTGAAGTAAAAGGAGATCAAAAAGTGTATGAAAGAGGAAAAGGGAACTAAAAAGCTCAGATATCTACACAGATAACGATCTGAGAATAGTTAGAAGAATACAGGCAATAATCAAAGGAAAGCAAAAAAGCACAATGGGGTATCAATCAAGGAAAGTTATCAAAAATTATTAGAAATGGTGAATGGATTTGTAGCGCAATAATGAATAAATCAGAAGCCGTAGAAACAATTAAAAAGGAGAAATGAACGTGGATTTGTAAAAATAAATGTGAGAAAAGAGCAAAAGAGAAAGAAATATATAATAATAAACTAGACACTACGAGAAAGAATTGAAGAAATATATAATAAAAAACATTACTCTGCAGGAAACGAAACAGAGAGGATGGAGCATGATAGAATTAGAGAAGTACATAATTACTGCAGAGTAGGATTGACGTAAAAATGTCGGAAGTAGAATTTACAGTATATAAAAATACGAAGGATTTATTAATAAAATTTAAACCAGCTACAGAAATATAAATGTAGCAAACGTACATATACCATCTGAGGAAAACGACAAACAAGTGAGAACAAGTACTATAAAAAGGTAAACCAGTAGCAATGTCAAAATAAGGAAAGATGATTTACACAAGTTGACCAAAAGCACTAATAGTAAACACTGAGAATGGTAAGAAGCTAACTGAATTTTCAAACGAGACAAGTCCAAAATGAATACCAACATAGTTGCAATATTGTAGCTACCCTAAGTAACTTCAAAGGGTAATACAATAAATCAAATAGATCATATGTTAATAGAAGACAAACATACAAACTATGTCAAAGGCATGAAGAGCTACAGGAGCAGGCACCGACTCCGATCACTTTTAAGATAAAAATAAAAATGGAGAAAATGAAAACAAACAGAGAAAAAGTACAACAATTGTAAACATAATGGTTAAAAAATTGTACAAGGGTTTGGAGACTATTTAGAAATGAAAAGCCACAAAGTACTAAAGAACAATTGAACGATATCGAAGAAGCAGCCTTAAAAATATCTAAAGCAACGTTGGAACAGGATATCATAATGATGAATGTAATAAGAATGGCAATGTTAAAGAACAAAACTCAAAATAGCATAAAAAATACAAAAAAATCCAAACAAATATGTAGAATCAAAAAACGAAAACGACTAAAACAAAAATTACAGAAAATAGATCACAGTTTGGTATTTGAGGTATTTTGAAACTTCTACCAAAAAATCAATAAGGAAAAGAAAGACTTACTTTTTGTAAAGACAAAGAAGAAAGCATGACCAGAGGAGCTAAAGATGACCTGGAAAAAAAGACTTAACATTTCAAATATATATTAAGTAATAATAACAATAACAGTAACAACAAAAGACAATTAGGAACACGGAAAAATAAAGATATTATGTAAATGAAAAAAGAGATGGAAGTGCTCTGAAAGATGAACCAAACTTAGAAGTGATTATTAATGAGAAGAGAAAATCAAGAACAGTCAGAGTACTGGACAGAATAGAATAGAAGGTGACTTACTAAAAATAGGTGGAGAGAACTTAATAATAAGAACACATAATATTGAGTAGCGACAAAATGCTATATAGATGATCAGACGCTATATACGCCAGGTAAATTAAAAAAAAAGGATAGAATTCTTGCCCTGCTCGATATAACCTAAGGAGTTTTAGCAAATGTATTTAAAAATAGGCTGAACAATGGAACAGAAAAAAGCATTGGGCAGAAGAAATAGATCGGTTATTGATCAGATTTTCGTTACAAAGCAGCTAATTGTAAACAGCTGTAACCACAACATAAAATTTCTCTAATATTCATTGATATAGAAGAGTTAAGAATTCCAACATAAGTAATTACCTTAACAAAATAACATTTAAAAGTGGTAAATGCAAGGTTAGAGCATGCAGGAATAGATTAGAACTTTTTCAGAGGTCACCAAATCTCAACTACCTTAATTAAGCTAGTTTTAGAGAAAATAACACGACATAACCAAATTCACACCAAAGATATATGACCATCAATATGTTGCTTACGCTGTCGCTTAGCACTCTTCACAAATGTAAAGAAGGACTACAAAGATTAGAAGGAACAGCAAAACAGTTTGGTCCACTATTCAATGAAGGAAAAACCAAATGCATGAGAATACGCAGCAATGGTAAAAGAAGGAAGTATGAGACCATTAAAACTAATAGTTCGGAAAAAAACGTTTGTGTTTGTGTAAATAGAAATTTTATTATTTAGATGTGATAATTCTACGTAGCGTAGGTAACAGTGCAAAACAGGACTGCGGGGTCATGTATGGGATTGCTTCAAGTGGGCAAGATATTACGGTAAATCAAATTATAAATATATAAAACTGTTATTCAACTAATGGTAACATAGTTGTGTAAATTATTGGTTTTAAACAAGCGTGGCCAAAAGGGTTAGAGATATTAGAAAGAAATAACAATAGCAGCGAAGACCAAATGCAGAAATATGCACTTACATGGAGACCCACATATTACGCAAGTAGTAAAATTTTATAGAATACCGTGGTTAAATGTGGAAAAAGTTGGTGGAGATAAAATCAAGAAGTCACTGCTGTAACGAAGTATGGAAAGAACAACCAAAGAGCAAATGGCTAGATGTGTTAAAAGACTTTGAAAAATTAAATGTCAGGAACTGAAGGATACCAGCTAGAGACAAAAAACGATCGAAAGCTACACCAAAACGACCCTTAAACCTACACGGCCTGTAGTGCTTCATTATTATATTAATCTATTCCATAATCAATTACACTCAAGAAAGAAAATTTAGGCATAAATGTGGAGATTTCCGTGAAAAAGATTATATATGTTAAAGTAATACTATTGAACCAAGCTTTATTATCTCCAGACATTTACAAACAATTTGCCTACAAAATGTTTATTAAATGATAACGAAGAAATAGATGGGGGCATACTCTCGAAGTTTAAAAAGCATGATAACATCTAATGCTTTTTAGAATCCAATGAAGTGTCGGGATTAAGGATCTTAAGAAAGTTCAAGCTCTTATCAATGCGTCAGAATATTAGTTCGACTTGTTCTCTCCGATAGTACACCTCTATGACAATCATCAAAATTTAAATGTTACTGGGCATGACAATACGCCCTATTAATTTTGATTTTAACTTGGAGATGATATATTTATCCCTCTCTTTAGATTCTTTACAGAACAGACGGTTAAGTGTATTAGTTTTAGTTCATCCAAACGTAATATGGGCACATTAATGCCTACTAGAATCCAGTGTAAGTTAAAGGAGAATTGGGTAAAAAAATACGAGAACTGTAGAAGAATAACTTCGGCAGATAACGCGCGTCTTGTAAAGAACGTAAATGTTATAATTGACAAAACAAGGTCGATGAACATGGTATTACAAAAATGCTGCTGTTCTAACCGGATTAGGGGGCGACACCCCACCCTTTCCGGTTTGTAACTCTTAGAACCTTCAAAACATAGCCGGAAACGTGCAATAATTAAACTATAAAGATAAATTTAACCGAATTATTTTCCTTTATCGATACTTCATAAGCAAAAATGTTTCATCTTATACAATACTGGAAAACACGAACACGCTGAAATAAATTAAGGATTACATAGTAAAAGAAGGAAAGTTAGGACACAACAAAAATCTAACTTTCAGGTATACTGCCTAATGTGTTAATATATAATTATTTTTGTCATTACAGCTTTTCTGAAAAAATCTGAAATAATTTTTAGTTGGTACCGATCACAATTAAATATTTGTTTAAGCGAAATTAAACAATACTTCTCTATTAACCCAGATACCATCTTTGCTAAGAACAACTGGCTTCTTTTTCGGTTTAAAACGTTAACACTTCATTATAGCAGTTACTAAAATTAGTAGTTGCTAATTGGCAAGACTAGTTTTTGGTTAACACCGAAAATGTAAATAATAAAAACGATGACTTAAAAAATGTATGTAGTTCAAAGATCATGGTACACTCAATTAATGATTACAGCAAACTGTAATTATAAGAAGTCGAATTAAACATTTAATAACAAACTATAATTATCTGTGTTCTCCTCAATATAGAAAACCTGTCTTATTTAAATGTCATAATATCAACGTAATACAATATTAATATAAAAATAACACGAGAAAAGCGGATAAAAGTTGTAATAAGAATTTAATCGAGGTGAGGGATAAGTGTAACGACAATAAGGCCCTTTACACCAGAGCTTCACCCTATTCAAGACCATTGTGCGTGGTGATTCGCTAAACACTATGGATCGCCCTGCTCAGTGATCTCAAGTGAAAATTACTGGCAAATGCAAAGCCAACCTCGAAAAGAATAACAATGAAAAAGGTAAACAGCTACGTTCAGAATAAAAGAGTAACTGGATATACTCATGTTATGCCTGTGGGTGAATCATTATACAGTTGAAAAACAGAAAGCAGAAGAAATATATTCCTAAAGGAAGGAATTAGAAATGTATATCAACAAATATTGAGTAGATATGTACAGACGACTAATACAAAAGCGACATCCAACGTGAAGCCTTAGGGGGAAGATAAAGAATGGCAAGAAATATGGAACTAGAAATTAAAGTTAAACTTAAAAAAAAGTCTGGTGTGAACATCACACGACTTTCCTTATCCTATTATTAAACATTGGGAGGAATTTCCCTTGTAATCAAAATATTTAAATAATTCAAAAACGGTTAAAGTTAGAAGGTTGATTTTTTGAGCCGAATTAGCAAATATATATATATATTGGCGAGTCTTATTACGGCCGAGGCCGCGTCTCGCTTCCCAAACGCCACTTATTTCTATCTAGCCAATCTCCTTCTTCTAATCTTCGGGATTCCATAGCGTCCTGTACCTCTGCTCTCCAGCTTCGGCGAGGTCTACCCCGTTTGCGACGTTCTGGTGGTACCCATTTCCAAACTTTCTTCGGCCATCTGTCGTCATCCATTCGTTCTAAGTGTCCATACCAGATAAGCCTTTTTGTTTCTATGGTATTGATTATCGTACCATCCACCTCCATTCGCTGTCTTATTTCTTCATTTCGCACGTGTTGTAGCTTAGATACACCACAGCTCCGCCTCCAATAGTCCATTTCCAGTGCCATTAGACGGTTTTTATTTCGCTGATTAATGTCCCATACCTCTGATCCATATGTGGTGATGCTTTCAATTATAGTCTTATATATTGTTGTCTTAGTTTTTTTGTAATTTTATCATTCCAGAGTACCGTGTTCAGCAGTCGAATGGCTCTCCTTCCTTGGGCTATTTTAAGATCAATGTCTGCGTCACTTCCTGGCGTGCTTGAAAATAAAACTCAAGGTAGCGAAAATTTGAGCAACCGTGAACTACGTCGCCACTAATATTCAGGTCCATACCATCTCAATTACTAGGTGTTCAGTCTTCTGCAAGTTAATCTCCAGGCCCCATTTTTATACTCTTCCTGGAGCTTGCGTAACATATAGTTCGAGTCGTCTACGTCTTCAGTGATAATGACTTGGTCGTCAGCAAACAGTAATGTGCTAAGTATTTCGTCTCCAATCTGTAGTCCCATGCCACCACACTTTCTTCTCCAGTGAATTAAGGCTTCGTTAAGATAAATTTTAAACAAAGTGGGAGCTATACAGCACATTTGTCGGAGTCCCTTTGTCACCCCAAAATCAGTAGACATACGTGATCCAGATTTTATGCAGCTTGTGGCCTTTTCATATAAGTTTTTTACGGCAGCGATATATATATTACTAATGTTGGAGTTTTTCATGCATTCCCATAGCCTTCTTTGAGGTACACTGTCGTATGCCTTCTTAATATCTATGAAGGTAAGATGTAAGGGTCTTCCGCGTGCACTCTTCTTTTCAATAATTTGTCTTAGTATAAATACGTTATCGATACATGATCGTCCAGACCTAAAGCCCTCTGTTCTTCTACTTCATTCATCTCTTCCTCTATTTTTTCTTTCAGTATTTTTCCGTATATTCTGGACATTGAGCTGATCACACTAATGCCCCTGTAATTCTTGCAGTCAGTTCTATTACCGTTCTTGTAAATTGAAGAGATATACGCTTGTTTCCATTTTTTGGGCACTTTCTCACCTTTCAGGCATTTGTTGAATAGTTTGGCTAGAATGCTAAACAGTTGTGTTGGAGCAGCCGTTACAAGTTCAATGGGAATATTCCCCGGTCCGGGTGCTTTGCCATTTTTCATTTTATTCACGGCTTTTTTAGCAAATATAGTTGTGAATGTGGTGTGTTTCAAGGAAATCGGTTGAAGCGTCTAGGAGGAGATAGAATTATATGTTTTTTAGGGAAATAAGACAAATATATATTAGATTATACCGGGTCCATCGTCTCGGCCCTGCACTGCTCTCGTCCAGGAATTTATTATTTTAAAAAAGGACGAGACGCGAGCCCATAGTCTCGGCCCTGCGCTGCTCTCGTCCAGGAATTTATTATTTTAAAAAAGGACGAGACGCGAGCCCATCGTCTCGGCCCTGCGCTGCTCTCGTCTAAAAATTTCTTATTTTAAAAAAGGACGAGGCGCGAGTCCAACACTCGAAAGCTGATTAAAATAAACAGTACAAGACAATAATTGACTCGTACTTACAATTTTGCTACGTCACTGAAGGTAACGGTGCGAGCTCGGCCGCACGGCCTTCCCCATTATCGCCTGCGTGCTCCCTCCTAGCGGCCAAGCGCTCCCCCCCGTCCTCCCGCAGTCGGCCCGGTAGCTCTCAGAGCGCGCTGTGATTGGTCAATTTAATTAATTTTTAATCGGCTATAACTTATGTATTTGACCTCGGATCAAAAAATTTCATTGAAATTATTTGTTCGTCTCGGTCTGATCTATCCGGTAATATCAATTTCCCGAAACATTTTATGAACACTCGGTATATTAAAAATCCTGAACTTCAATTTTTTTCGAATTCTTATTTTATTAACTTTTATTTTAAATTCATGTTTATCTCATGATAATAAATCATTTTTATTATCATTTTTTTTTGTATCTTCAACCGTTTAGATTCGCGACCGCTTTCCGTCCGATTTTGCGACCTTGCGACCAAACGACTCGGCCGATTTTTACCAAGCTTCGCACTGCGTCCCCTACCTACAAGTAACTTGCATACCAAATTTCAAGTCTCTAGCTCTTACGGTTCTTGAGATATCCTGTTTACTGACAGACCGACACACACACACACACGAACTAATGGCTAAAACCAACTTTTTTGGTGTCCTGAGGCTATATTTCGTCCAGAAATGTGAAAAACTGGGTAGGTCAAATTTCCGCCGATTACATTACTTTCCTTATTATAGGATAAGGAAAGTAATAAGTGGCATATAAAAATGTATTAAATAGTACCGGTAAAATAATGATATACAAAGCCAAGGTTATAATAACGCAAGTACAGAGAATTGGAAAACGTTATATAAGCATATCAAATATGCTATATATAGTAAGGTATAAAAGAATACGCATATAAAATTAGCAACAAAAGAGCAGTCTGCATAAATAAAATTTATATGTAGAAGAATGACCTCATCACTACAAAAAAACTTTTGGTATCTTAGCAGGCTTTTAGTAAATTAACGAGGTATAAAAATAGAAGAATTGAAAGAATAGGTAAACTGAAGAACAAAAAACCACCGAAGCACACAAAATCGATTTGGAGCTCTTGAAGTACGGGGGTAAAATGCTAAAATACAGATTGTTAAATTTCAAAAACTTATTGCAAAACGAAGAAGTGTATTAATTACTAGATACATAATACACAATTTATGCTAAAAATGGTTTTCGTCACGACTTCTCGTGTGCCGATGCAGTTCTTACAATACAACAAATGATAGAAAATATATGTTTATACATGACATCGACGTTTTCAAAAATGTGTAAAACAGTTAAAAACTGAAGTATTAAAAGCAATGAAGATACACAAATAAAGTCTTACAATACAATGACTATACTAATATTGCTATATGGCAGTAAGACATGCTTAAAACTGAAAACAAAAGCAGAATGCAGGTCACCGAAATGCAATTGAAAAAAAATAATAAAAAGTGTCTCAATCTCGACCATACTAAACCATCCGTCAAAACTAATAAATGGCACCTTCTTCTTCTTATCGTCCTTCTCCTAATCGGAAGTTGGCTATCACCACTCTTATACCTATTTTGTTGGCGGCCGCTCGGAATAATTCGGTGCTGCTGCAGTTAAACCAATCTCGTAGATTTTTCAGCCATGATATTCTAGGCCTTCCAACATCTCTCCCTTTATTTTACCCTGTATTCCAAGATGGAGCAGTTTGTATTTGGAATTTCTCATTGTATGACCTAAGTACTCAATTTTTCTCTTTTTTTATCGTGTATCTAATCGCATATCTTTATACATTTTTTCAAAAACTTCTTTATTACTGATTCTATCGACCCAAGCTATACGTCACATTCTGAGGTAACGCCACATTTCAAAAGCTCGTATTTTATTTAATCGTCCAAGTTTCTACACCATAGAGTAAGATGGAAACAAAGTTCAATGTTTATGTTCCGACTACAAAGTAATTTCTTCAGTTCCACAATCGGGGGTCTGGATGTTTGTATCGGACTCTTATTTCCATTGTTTGATCTCCTGTTTGTTCTGGCCAAGTTCCAAGATATTTGTAGGTTTGTACTCTTTCTATGATGGTGTTTGCGATTCTTAATTCCCTTGATTCTGTGGGGATTTTGTGATTACCATCCATTTGGTCTTATTGAGATTTATTTCAATCCGTAATCATTACAGCTGTCGTTTAATTTTTCAAGCAGTTGTTGTAAGTCACTCTTTCACAGTCTATGACAATCCCGCTGATTCTTCATCCACAGCTTCTATAAAGACGGCTTCGTGTACCTGTTAGATAGAAATGGAGACAAAATACATCCCTGTCTAACTCCTCGACGTATCTCGATTTCTTCAGTTGTTTCCGTTTTTACTTTTATATTGGCAGTCTGTCCCCAGTATAGGTTACTAATTATTCTCACATCTCTAATGTCGATGTTCTTCCCAAGGAGAAGTTGTAATTTTCCATGTCTCATCTTATTGAATGCCTTTTGGAAGCCGGTGAAGCATGCATACACATCTTGGTTTATGTCTAAGCAGCGGTGGGAAAGTACATTAACCGCAAAGGAGCCTCTCTCGTTCCAAGGCCTGCCCGGAAACCAAATTGGGCATTGCTTACATTTTCTTCCAGTTTTTTGTATATTCTCTTGTGAATAAGTTTAAGAACAATTTTAATGTATGACTCATGCGTGCAATTGTTCGAATTAAATTTACATCTTAGATAAAATTTATTTTAATTTCCACTGATGAAGTATACTTTGATTGCTGCTACTGGAACCTATTTGGTATATCCGAAGGTTTGAAACGCTTGAGTCCACTTGTGTCTTTTGATTCGCGCTAATTGGTTTGAGTGCATTGATAATTTTACACCGAGTTGTTTGGCAACCTCATTAATCGTAGGTATTTGTACGTCTCTTCTTAGTGTCGCATTGGTCACTTACTATGGTGAGTTGGTAACTCGACGCAGAACCTTAGACTAGAACCTTTCTAATACTTTCATGTTTGAATCGGTTGCAGATCCCCAAAGCTGCACTTTCTAATTGCATATTGGCTTTAATATTGCTTTATACACGAGCACTTTATTTTCTAGTGTAAGTTGCGACTTTTCTCCGATTATCCAATGCAGCTGCCTTAGTTGTATGTTTAATTGATTGTTTTTTGTTTCTATGTGGGGTCTCCATATTAGTCTTCTGTCTAAGCTAATACCTAAGTATTTAGCTTTTGTATCTTAAGGTTTAAGTTGTTCGTTGAGGTAGATTAGTGGGGAAGTAGATCATTTCGTGGTGAAAGATTTCTGTTGATTAACCTTGATTCTCCAAGTTTTAAGCCATTTCTCAATATTGTTATATTTTCTTGAACAAGATTAGATCCATTTTTGGGATTCTCTGTGTGATGCAATCACCGTAGCGTCATCAGCAAAAGTTGTTACTGTTGTACCTTGGAGTACAGGAAGGTCGACAGTAAAGATCAAATACAAGATTGTCCCTAAAATTCGATTAGTTTTAGGCTTATTTGTTCATCATCATGTCTAACATAGTAGTGTCTTTATTCTAAGTTTGATTTTAATGAATGAATGAATGAATGGCTTAACACCCCTTGGAGGGTTTCGCCGCTTCTAAGGAAGCTTTCGAGATCCTTTGCGGGGGATCAGCCCGTTAGTTTGATTGTAATACAAGGCATATATTATGAGGTACCAGTTTTTTGATTTTGTACAGTAGACATGAGTGTCAAACCTTATCGAAAGCTTGCAATACGTCAAGGAATACAGCTGAACAATTTTCCCTTCCTCGATGTCAGAATTTATATGTCGTACTATACGGTGTACTTATTCAATAATTCCATACTGTTCTCTGAAACCAAACTGATGTTCAGAGATTAAGTACTTTTGTGAAAGTATTGGTTTGAATCTTTTAAGCAGAATCTTTTCGAATACTTTCGACAATATTGGCAGGAGGGTGATTGGCCTGTATGACTCTACACTTTCAGGATCTTTGCCAAGTTTTGCTATCAGTACGATTTGTGCTACTTTCGAGGAGTCTGTAGAATAATTTAATCTTAATGCTGCGTTAAAAAGTGCCGTTATATATCAAATTATGTTTTCTGGAAGTTCTTTAAGTACTTTGCCTATGATTTGATCCCATCCTATTTTTTTTGCTGTCGAGGTCTTTGTCAATTATTTGCCGGACTTCGTGGATCTTGAACCTTTTAAGGGGAGTTCCATTTGTAGTGGTGATTCTGGAAACGTATGGATATGTTCTTCCTCATTTTCAGTAATTGTTCTCGGAAAAGGGGTAAACATTTCTTCTAGATGTTTGTCGAATGCTTCTGCCTTTTCTATATTTGATCTAGCCCATTTGCCATTTTCGAGTTTGATTGGAGAATGTGCTGCTTGGAGCTCGTCGCCTTTCAAAGAGAGTAGTTGGTGTCTTTAGTTGGGTAGAGTTTCTGAAGATAGTTTTGGATAAGCGCATTTTTCTCCTGTTCTAGAAATGTTCTTAATCTTTTATTGCTTTGTTGCGCTTAGTTTTATCTTGAAGAGATCTCGTTTGTTGCCATCATTTTCTTAGTTTCCGTGTTTCTAAGATTTTTTCTTTAGCTGCATCAGAATATTGTTTCTGCTGCAGTCTGTTATCTATTTCTAGGGTTGCTGACCAAGCAGCCTCCTGAATAGTCTCAGTGAACAAGTCAACAGCTAAATCTAGCTCTTCTTGTTTTTGAGTGGGAATTCAATGTGGGTATTAGTGTATAGTTAAATGTAGTCCAGTTTGTTTTACTATTATGTAGCGCGAATGATCTGTCTTTATAAACCATGTTAGCGTTAAGTGTAGCAGTTATAGGGAAATGGTCGGTGAAAGATTTAAACATGATTATGTGTTTAGGTGAGTTTGGGGTACGTTTTTTGTAGTACAGAAGTCTAAAAGGTCTAGTGAGCGTCTTCTATCTATAGGCCAGTACGTTGGTACGCCCGAATGAAAAATCTAATAGAATTTTCGAGGACCTATGCACATGTCATCAAGATCAGCTAGTGCTTTGTGTAAAGCGACAGCCATATGAGATTCACGTGGATATCTTTCGTCTTTAAAATTGTACCCCAAGAAAAAACGTAGTATAATTTTCCCAAATGTGTAAAAAAACTTATTTACAGAATAACGTACCCCACCAAGTATTGCAATACAACATTCATCAGTTAATCAATCAGTTGCAATTTTTTCATGTACCTGTTGACTTATTGATATAAATATTGATATCATCTTTGGATAAGGTAAATAAATAATTGTGCTTCTTATCCATTTGGTTCTCCCTTTTGATCTAACCACATATTGTAGTTTTGACTGCATAACGGTGATTGCGAAATGATTCTTTGTAATATTATCTCTAAATATCAACTCCAATTTTTAATATGAATTTCTTTGCAATTGTCATTATTATTAAATTCGTATTTAAACTTTTGTACACCTGCTACATTTTATTTACATTTTTGTTTACGTTTCTGTATAGATTGGATATAGACAAATCCAAAATATTGAAGAAAATGTAATATACATTATTTACTTCTATTTGTGTACAATTGACATTTTTGCTTTCTTGAATCATTAAATTACTTTAGTTAATTGATGATCTTAGAACTATTTAAACTGATTTCTCAAGTCATTATTTTTATTATTCCTATTTTTTGCGTTAACCAAAAAACCAACCTTGCCAATTAGCGACTACTAATTTTAGTAACTGCTATAATGAAGTGCTCACGGTTTAAACGAAAAAAGAAACCAGTTGTCCTTAGCAAACATGGCTTCCGTATTAATGAAAGAATGTTGTTTAACTTAAGATCATTTCAGATTTCTTGGCGATATTTGTCAATATCTAGTAATTACATTTTTGTCTAGTTTTTTAGTTGTTTGATAGTTCTTTTATTTAATATTCTGCACTTACAACCTTTTTAATTTATTTCAAATTTTTTATTTTTGTTTAGTTTTGTGCAGCATACAATACTTATGTTTATAATGTATAGAAATAGAAAAATAATTTGCGGAAATTTAACTTTGTAGTTAAATCATCGCACATTTCCGAGTATTTCTCCAAGGTTCTAAATTAAGAACCGGAAAGGGTAGGGTTTTGCCCCCTAATTCGGTTGGAATAGCAGCATTTTTGAAATACTGTGTTAATAGACCTTATCTTGTCGGTTAAACTAGTTTACCTTACAATAGCCTTAGCACACATATAAGTCAGTAAATTAAGGTTCAATTAAAACTACCATTGATAAAAGAATAGATAGATTTAAAACCATTTAATGAAAAAATATAATACAGTAATTATTTTATTGACTTTCCTTCTTTCGGAAACGACATTGCCTACCTTTTCCTGAAGTTGTGATCTTTCATCTTATATACTAAGTAGAAATAACTGTTTTTTAATGAAAATTTGAGGAATAAAAAATCGCAAGGAACTGCATCCAACAAATAAAAAGGATGTCGCAGTTATAAAATTTTTGTGCTCCACAAGTCGAGCGTTATGCGCCTAACAACGCTATAAGCACCATTCTTCTACAGTTCTCATCTTTTTTCACTTACTCAGTTCTTCTGAATCTCACTATTTGAAATCGAAAAGACATTAAATTATTGTGTCCATATTAAAAAAAAGGGCAGAGGGACTGGGAGAGATTGGGAAAAGAGCGGATAGTGAGAAAGAGTGAAGAGGATAGGGGGAAAATAAAGGCGGAGAGATAGAAGGGAGAGAAGGAAGAGAGAGAAAGAGTATTTTTATTCCCAGTAATGTTTAGATTCTTTAGACCAGCAGGTGTTTTAAAAGAGTATCGTGGAGATATATTAGAATACTTCCAAAGAGAGTAAGTTGACGGTTTTAAGTGTTCAATTTTTGCTGTATCACTTCAATTATAATCGCTTCGCTAAATAAAATAGTTCCATCTTACAGAAAAATTCTTCAGCTTATACGGAATGTTACTCCACAATTGTCAAATTTTGCCTCCTACAATGCATGCACTTATAAAGAACGTTAGCTATTTCTTAATTTTTAAAAACATCAAATCTTTTGTGAAAAATCTGGTAGACATATTGTCCACCAAGTTTGGGGATAACAACCGAACTGGCCGAGTTAGTCCTATAGTTTTAGTTCAAACTGCAATTTTACCGCTTCAATACTCATGAGCTTTTCCATGGAAATCTTTAGGAAAATGCGGAATGATATAACAATTATGAAATAAGTTTTAAAATAATATTAGTGTTCCTTATACCCATGACTGACTGCAAGTTTTTAAATTACCAGGATGTCAGATTAGTTTTTAGGCAATACTACTATTTTGTAGACCACTTTAAGAGAATAATAAAGAATTAAGATAACGAGTAAAAAATAATCAACAATTTAGACAATAAAGAAAATTTCTCTAATTAGACAATACCTTATCGTTCAGGATCCTCGATTAAAAAATAGAAGCAGACATTTTGAGAGACTTTTCAAAACCATCAGTCAATAAACTTACTTCTTTAACTGAGACTCTTCCAGTCTATAAATTAGAACTTACTAATTTTTTAGATTAAATAAATGTTGTTATTTTTTCTTACTTTTTGCTTCAAAGGTATTAATAATCAAATCATATACAATATATTAGCTAATTCGATAACTTATACAGGACTTGACACATTTGTACACATAATAACATGAAGAGGTCAACATCCACTATATCGCCTCAGATTTGCAGATTAAGAGGTTATTGTCTTTTCAATCTTATGTCTGTGGGCTGTAGTGGTGGTAGAAATATCGATATTTGATATGGTGCTTAGAGTTGCGTTCTTGGATGATTTCAGCCTCGTAAAGAAACTTGAAATTCATATGAATGTTATGATTAGGAATTAGAGTCAGACAAAATATATTTCAATATTTTTTTATTCAAAACAAAAGATATATTTTAAAGAAAAAGATATAAAATGGGCATTTTGCTTGATCATGTTGTTTTCATAATATTTTTAAAAGAAATGAGACAAGTAAACGGTAAAACAACAGGTTCATGTGCCTCATTTCACGTCATGAACCTTCGGTAGCTGACCTATAAGGTCATCGACTTAGGGGTAGAAAGGGCACCTTGAACCACCAACTAACCGTACCTCATGCTCAGTGTCTTTTAGGCGTACGGAATTTTATGACCCTGGACGTCCCTTTTGCGCATGTTTATTCTTACATCCAAACCATGATGCCACTGTTCTCAGTTCCTAAACAAGTACATATATAATATTTTAGATTTTAACATTTGGAAAACATTAAATTGAGCACAATGAAAAAATATTGCAGCACAATTATTTGTATTCAGTCACCAAATATTTATTCGTTATTATGTTATATTTCTTCAAACAGATTACGTTACAACAACATTGAATGAATCAAATGCAAACAGTTAAGCAGGAAAAAGATTTACCAATAATTCAGTATTAGATAATACGAAAAAATACAACGTGTCCATATTTTCCTAATTAACATAGTGTAAGAATTTATTTACCCATTTGCATTTTAACTTTGAAATTTTTAATAATCGGGAACAGTGACGTCAGGGTTTGAGTGTAAGAGCAAACATGCGCCCAATGGGCCGTGCGCCTGGAAACACTGCTCATGCCTGGTCGTCATTTAAGTGGTGAATATGAACGTGTTAACAATGCCACAGGTTCCAGTCAATAAAAAAGACCTGTACAAGAAGTAAAAAGTATAAATTTACCTAATTTTTTAATTTTAGTATGACTTCAAAAGAAAATGTGAACTACTCCAGCATAAGAACTCGACCATGTACCAACACCTTACACAAAGTTCTTCAAAGAAGCAAAAGTTGTTGACCGACTTAGAGGATCCTGAAATAATCAGTGACTTTGACCGGGAACTAGTCGCAGCTTTCCTGGCAGAAGAAATTCCTCAAAATAATTTGGAGAAAGATCCACTTCGTGACTTCTAAGAAATACTGTAATTAAAAAGTCCCCAGTGCAAGGACACGGCGGCGAGTTGTACCCTCAATCCACGAGGAGGTGTTAAATGAAACGAGACGAGAAATCGGAGACTCAAGGATCTGTATTAGCGTGATCGTCGGAAAGCTCGCCGAAAGTCCAGGCGTCGGCATCTTATTCATGTGGCCCCGTTGGAGAAAACTACCGCCTCCATCAAGCTGCTGAAAAGGTTTTGCAAATTTTGTGGCTAGGACCACCAAACATCCCCGAAAGAGTTTTGCTCATGGTCACTGACAGTGTCGTGTATATGCTTAAGGGAGGATAGACTCTATAACACACTTATCCAAAGCTGATACACACCCTCTGCCTAGCCCACGGACTTCACATAGTGGCAGAGGCTGCAATAAAAGTCTATCCAGACGTGAACAAACGAATTTCTTCAGGGAAGATTTTTTGAAAGCCCCCAGCCGAGTTGCAGCTTTTAGAAAAATTTCTTCTTTCAGAACCAGTGATGATGTAGCACTTGGCTCTCTGCTGTCCTCCATCACCAACGATATTTTCAAGAATTTATCCAGGTAATTGAAAAAAGTCGTAAAAAAACTAAAAAGTGAATTACCTGCGATAACTTAAAATTATGGATTAATCTCAGCAAGCATAAAAATGATGCAGACAACGAACCTACCATTCGTCGGTTCGTTGTTAGATGTGACAAAAGCAGTGGAAGAGTCGGAAAACTGGTCAGGCGAGGCGGGGTCAAAAATTAGAGACAAGATGAAGGCTGTGCTGGAGAGAAATGCTGGAGGGGGGGGGGGGCACTAAAATAAATTACTGATACATTGGCAGAAAAGAAAAGAGACCAGGACTCCCACAATGTGGTAGCAGTGAAATACGCTCCAGCAACATCAGGTGATGTTGAAAGCTTATTTTCACGATTAAAATATTAATTAAGCGATCGACTACTGTCACTTAAGTAGAAAAGTTAATTAGTCATGTAGTTGGTTTTTGCAATAAAAATAATAAAAAGAACACATCGTTTCCTTTGCACCTTATACTGAAAAAATACTTTAACTATTACAGCCTGCAAGGGCTATTGAGAACTTTCTTAAGAGATATAAAAGAAATATTTTTTCGTTGTTTTCGAGATATATTTTCGAATAGTAAGAGATATAATTTGCCTAGCTCTGGGCATCTGCAATACTTCTGAGGATTTTGGATGATGTCTGTGTAGGACAGCACCAAGGATCTATCCCGTAAATCCATATCGAATTACTGCTTTGCAAACCCTAATTTCTTTTCTGTTAATAAGTTGGATTTACGCCCTAGGAGTCAATTAAACTCTTTTAGGTCTAATTGTTCTTAAATACGTAATTATCCTTAAGTTCTTGCAATTAATGCCACTACTTCGCTTTGAAATAACAGATTTCTTTAGACGATGATTTTAATAAATACATCTATTATGCTAATTTTTTAAATAAATATTTGTTTAGTAAGATGTTCAAACTATTTTTCATGTTCTTACAAGAGTTGCAAAAGCAACAGGGATGGGAATAAACAGGTAAGATATTAAAAATACCGATGTCTGTATCCGTCAAAAAAAAAATATATATATATATATATATATATATATATATATATATATATATATATATATATATATATAATATATATATATATAATATATATATTTCAGATTTTCTTCATAACAAAGAAGGTAAAAAATAGATGACAAAGCGACATTAATCTTTAAAACCAACAACCTTCACTATAACAATACGTAGATCATCTCAATGTAGCAGTATCGTATATAATAATAATGGCAAGGCTGTAACGCTCCGCGTAGGAGCTCGACCTGCGAACTGAGCGGTTAAGGCTCTCATATGTTCGCTCACTGTGCCCGGTCGTCGCGCATCATATCTGCCACTATTATCCCTTGTTCGAGTGAACGCAGGTACTCAATTATATTTAGAGACTGAGTAGGCCACCCGCCAAGCACCAGAGAGCTCCGAGAATGAAACTCATGTTCATCGGCATCGCAGCACGCGCTTCAACCGCTGAACCGCGTTGACAATACTATCATATATGCAAACATATATTTTCATAAATCTAATATGCAAAACTAGTTAATGGTTTAACAATGTTTACTTATAGTGATGTTATTTAGAGTTTGTTCAATAATAAACAGAGCGCTTTAATTTTGAAAGAATAAAAATGTAGATAATTTTTTCTTGTATCGAAGTATACGTTATATTACTTCTTATAGTTTTATATTTTTCCGTGCTGATTATTTGGCAAAGTACTTCATATTTTCTTAATTTAAAATGACAGCTGCTTCACCAGCTTTCCTTTGAAATTCACTTTCAAGTACGGCCATACATTTTCAATGAGATGAACATCTGGGCACATTTCCGGCCATTCCATCGTAGTGACGTTAATTTGTTTCTAATAGATGGTGCACATTCCTCGGCGTTTAAATTATCCATAAATAGAAAGTGGCAACCAAAAGCGTATTTACAAAAGCATCTCCGAACACGCATTTTTACAGAGTATTCTACTGTGCCCTGAAGAATCTTATTACTGTCCGCTGACCAAGCTTTCGAAAAGGAAGACCATGCCCAGAAGACTCATTCGTGAAGATAACATTGCCTTACTCTCGATCCAAATTTTTCTTTGTCCACACTAACCCTTTTTCTAATAATAACAGTATCTTCAAAGTTGATAGAGAAAAATTTTTTTTATACAGGCGACTTCGAATCTTACGAGGGTGAATCAAATATAAACGGGACTTATTTTTTAAAAAATATTTTATTTGAACTTGAAACAAAAGAATAGCAGATTATTTTTCTACATAATCTCCTGATTTAGAAACACATTTTTCCCAACGTGTAACTAATTTTTAAATGCCTTCCTCGTAGAATGAAGTTGGTCGTGTTTCCAGCCAATTGCGCACATAGACCTCAACCTCCTCATCGCTGTCGAATCTATGCCCTCCATGGCTTCCTTGAGAGGACCGAATAGGTGATAGTCGCAGGGCGATAGGTCAGGCTGTAGGAGGTGTTCAACTGTGAACGATGCAATTTCTGCTCAGTTGTCAGAAGGCAGGCACCCACCTTGCGCAACCTTACGAAACCCTAGCTCCTCTGTGATGATTAAAAAGTGCTGCCATAATATTCCAATCTCAGATGCAATCTCATCGATGTTCAGACGCCCGACACCCTCAAAAAATTGTTGAACACGGACGATGTTTTCGTTGGTGATGCTAGTGCGAGGTCGGCGATCATGGCTCTCATTTTCAACATTCTCACGACCCTACACGAACTTTTGTGCCATGCGAACACTCTAGCTCGTGACAGTGTCTCTTCTTGAACTGCGCAGTCAATCTCCTCAGGATTTCAGCCGGTTTTACACCTTCCGTAGCGAAAAATTTAATGATAATACGCTTGCGCAATTGACGACGGCACCTCCTGCTCAGACATTGTCACGACGGGTATTGACAGGAACGAACGAAATCGCCCGCTTGCTTCCCCCACTCCTGACATCCCTACCCAACACCTGACGAGATCAATAGTCTCGTTTATAGTTGATTCACCCTCGTATTTAGAGAGACCTGAGTTTCTTTATTGCCCATTTTCTTTGTTCACAGCGCAGCGAAAGGTCTGGGCTGCATTCAAAGACACTCAAAGTCGCTTTAACCTGATTCGTTGTTGTGACGCAGGCTATTCCCCTCTTCGACAAATAATCTACATTCTCAACCTCCAAGTATTGCTTTACCCACTTCTCAACAAATATTTTGTCAGTTTCGGTTCTTTCGCAATATTCTCTAAAAACATCATAACGCTTCTTTCTGTGTAAAGACCGGCATCGACAAATCGATGTGCCCACAAACTATATATTGCACAAAACAGCACGATTCAAACAAATTAACATAGATGATGCTGCAGTGCCTACAAATGGCAACGGCCACTTTCTTGTCATCAGACTGTAATTGTAAAAAGATTCATGGTGTTTCAGAAAGAACAAAAATCCAATTATTCAAATACATGAAAACATTAATAGGCTACTTTCAATTAAAAAAATTAAAGAAGCAAGCTTATTTACACGGAAATAACTCCTAAATAAAACAGGGATTTTCTTTCTTTTGCACCGGTTGCATACCATGGCACATGAAGCAATTAAAAATTATCTGAGGGGATGTAACTTTTGTTTTCAGTCAATAGAGCTTGCCGTTCCGCGAACGGCGATTGCATCAACCGGCCATTGTGCTGCTTACAGTTATGACGTGCTTTCTACAACGGCGAGCCAAACACAAAAAGCCAGCCGAGCTACGTCGATAGGAATTCATCGATGAATACTTTTCGTTTAATAGCAAGGAAGACTGAGCGGGTAATAACACGGTTGCAGCCTGCAACCGCCCATTAGATAGAAGCGCTGTTTAAAACGCGAAAGCTATTGCGCGCCATCAGTGATATTATTTAATGCCGGCAAGTCCACGCGGAAGCAACATGTGGTCCCACATTTTTGTAGATAATCGCGGTTAATTTTTGTCCAGCTCTAACTCGGAAATCCATTATTACTAAATAAATAATAACGTTTGATGTTTTAATATCTACAAAATACGATTATCATCATAGCATGTAGAGAAGCGTTGGTGTATTGCAACAGGCTGGGTAAAAAGTTTATTACTCTCGAATAAATAGAGTCCGAACCCGACATTAACATGCTATAAACCAGGATCCTACTCGTGGAAAGCCGAAAACAGCAAACAACTCACTTGTGCAAATAAAAAGTTACGGCAATTTCGGTTTAGAGAAACGCAAAATTGTGAGCAAACACTTGTATGCACAGACGAATTTCGCCTGTGTGGAAAGCTGCGCTAAATAAACCGTAATCCTCTATACATGCATGACATACTTTAGTTCCGCATGATTTGTTTTCAAGCAAAAACTCGTAATGACATAAAATGTAGTTGCACAAGCACATAATAGCACAATACTAATAAAGAAGTGTAGTGAACCTAGGTTTCAGGTCAGATGACAACAGCAAACAGCTGACCAGCACGGAGTGTGTGCAAGGACATTAATGAGGTATTTCGAAGAAAGGCGATGGTATAGGGTGTCCCAAAGAAACGTAAAAGTTTAATTATGCGCCGTTTTTTTCAAAGTTGACAGCGTTCTGCTTGGTGCCATTTTGTAGTAAACACATCGCGGTTAGTCAATAACGGAGTAACGAGTGACGGTTATCGAAATTCATTACAAGCAGGGACAATGTTTTGCAAAGACTGTGCGCAAATTATGTGCCATTTTTGAAGAGGAAAAGGCACCAATTAAAAGTCGTACCGAATAAAAACATAGCCTTTGCGAACGACAGTGTGACGCAACGCCAGAAACTTGCACCATCGGTCACTGTAACTAAAATAAATTTAAAAAAACATGCAGCAGATTTTTACAAAATATCTGCATCTGCACTGCAGCTGACCCAGAAACTAAAACCAGACGACCATTTAAAACGCCTATTAAGTACTAGATAATTAAGCAGTTTTGCTGAGAAAATCATATTTAGCAACGAGACACATTTTCACCTTAGTGGCTATGTCAATAAGCAAAATTTTCGCATTTGGAATATATAAAATCCTCAATCATTCAAGAACGACCTATGCATATCCAAAGAGCAAGAGTTTTCTGTAGATTTTATGCTGGTGGGTGATCGAGCAGTTCTTTTTTGAAAATGAGGCCGGAAATGCAGTGACCATCAATGACAAACGTGATCGTGAATTGTTATGGCCTTATTGGACGACATGCAGTTGGATGAGTTATGGTCCCAGCAAGACGGCGCCACCTGTCATACAACTCGTAAAACCATTCAATTGTTAGAGCGAACATTTATTGGGCGACTTATCCTTCAAAACAGCGAAATGAACTGACCAACACAACCGGGCGATTTTTTCCTCTATAAATTTCCGAAGACCAAATTTTATTCCGCGGAAATAAGAACGATTCTTGTATTAAAAACAAAACTTGGCTGTGTTAAGAACAAAATTGAGCCACAATTATGGGAAAAAGTGGTGGAAGAATTTTGTCAGAGAGTATCAAATGAACTAAATTTGTCAAATAATCTAATCCACATTTAAAATGAGGTCAATAATTTTACTAACTAATAAATGAATAAAATGTTTTTTTCCTCTAAAATACACCCTTTAATAATACGCAAATGCCAAATTGTGCCTGTAACAACCAAAAAACAGGAAAGTCTTTCATTTTTCCTACTATGTTATTTTTTCCACTTAAAATCAATATCCATAAGATAAATCATGCCAAAGGCTAAACTATTGAAGATTTATGTGATGTAGCGTAAGAATTAGTTCGGAAATTAGATTGTTCGGTGCTTAATTACATTTTTATCTTCTAATAAACCCTATATGGGTAAAAATAAAGTTTTCTCCCTTTACCTATAACCATTTAGTTGATACAATTATGACCACCAGGCAACTCTAATAATTTACTACCACAAGTAGTAAAAGTTTGGTATTAAAAATGAGTAAAAAATAAAATAATGACAAATTTGAACATAAATATTAAAACTAAAAAATTAATTTAGAAAAAGTAAACTTGAATATTGGCTCATTTTTAGCCAATAACTAATCGTTGAGACACGTTTAACCTACGAAGCCAACGAAGCTTCTTGTGAATGAGCTTCAGAAAACAGTAGAAAGCCACCAATAATCTGCAAATATCGTGAAGAATATTCAACAAGCGCCTGAATATAGCTTTGCTGCGCCTATTCTCCTTTTTCATCAAATAACTCAGAAAATGTTACATTATACCTTGAAAACAGTACTTTTTACATCTGTGTTTGACACAAACACGAAGAAGATTACATAGCATACCAGCTGACGACAAATATTTAATGCTAAGCTAGCAGACATAACTATCGAATAAGGAGAGCAAACCAACGAATGACGAAGAAATATGTTAAAAGTAAATCTTTATTTGGGCTTTACAAAAAAAAAAACGATTATTGGAAACATTTACGTGTTAAAGCACTACGATTTCTGACGCCACAATAAACAAGCGTTAGAATTTTTTGCGCTATTGTGTTTCAACCATTTTGGAAACAGTAGGCAAGACTACCTCGGTAAAATATTTCCTGACAGCTGAGGAGACCCATCTCTATTTCGTAGCTTTGGTGTTACTTATATTCAAAGTCTATTGGTCAAGAGTTATTAACCTCTAAGAGTTCAAAGACCAAATTCGAATCATCGCAGACAGCAGAGCACGACATACAATTACCTTTTTACGCTACAAAAGAACGTTGAAAACTTTCGAAAATCAAGCTTCATAGTACTGATAAAAATAATGTTTTTTAACAATTTTATATCTTTATAGCTGGGGCTGTGGTTGCAGGCTACCAGCGGGGTCACAGGTGGCGGATAGTGAACGGCCTCAAGATATTGAGGTTAGCTGCGAAATAAGCAGACTTGTCTGACGAATAAGCAGTCCCCGACCAAGCAACAACAATCAACGACCGAATGACCGCCGGTATAAGTGGTCCCCTCTTGCTAATCAACAGCTTCGGGTGGAGGAATTAGCAAGGGTTAGGCACCCTCTTGCCCTGGGGCGAGAAATCGTCCCTAAAGGCGGAAGAACTAACATTGACGAATATATTAGTGAACGGCATGAAGATACGGAAGGCAACGGGAAACCACCGTATTAAAGATCATAAGATATCCCTAGTACAGACAAAATCATGGCTGATTTCAAGACGAAATGTTCCGGAGTTTATAGTCCCCCAATCGGATCTCCGGGGGGGACAGTTTTGAATAATGCTGAGAGAAAAGTAGTGAATGGAAAAAGAAGAACAAAAATAGCGACGTGGAATGTGAAAAGCTTGTTTACAGCGGGCAAAATAGACAACACTGTCCTTGAAATGAGACGTTTAAAAATAAATATATTAGGTATTAGTGATGTACAATGGCCGGGGACGGGAAAGTACCAAACTACAAACGGCATGATGTATTACTCTAATAATGACGACCCATCACATCGATACGGAGTGGGAATCATTGTGGCAACCAATAAAACAGTGACGAATTTTACGCCTATCTCTGAAAGAGTTATGCTAATAAAACTAGAAGCACAACCAACTAAAATAAACATAATTCAGGTCTACGCTCCAACAGCTGAAAAAAGCGAAAACGAAATCGAGACATTCTATGAACAGTTAAATTCTGCACTAAAGTTAACAAAACAACATGAAGATACAATAATCCAAGGTGATTTCAATGCAAAAGTCGGACGAGGAAGCATCGATACCTGTGTAGGAGAATATGGACTAGGCACACAAAATGAAAGAGGGGAAAGACTAGTCGAGTTCTGTCAAACCAACAACTTTGCAATAATGAACACGTTTTTTAAACTTCCAAACAGGAGACTATACACTTGGAAGGCTCCTGCAGATGGGATAAGGGGTATTATAAGGAACCAAATAGATTACATACTCATAAACCAAAGATATAAAAAATCTATAAGATCAACAAAAACATATCCAGGGGTAGACGTCTCCTCGGATCACAACCCAGTAGTAGCAACATGTGAAGTAAAATTTAAAAAAGTAAAAAAGACAAAGTTAAGCAATAGAATTGACACCGCAAAACCAAAAAATATGGAGATACGTAAAAAAGTGGAAGAACAAGTTAACGGCAACCTAACTAATGCAAAACCAAATATTAAGCAAACAAAAAATGTCAACGAGAAATGGAAATACATACAAACAGCAATTATGGATGCCGGTAAAAACATCATGATGACAACAAAGAAAGCTAAAAAGAGATGGATGAATGAGGAGATACTTAAACTAATGTAAGAAAGGCAAAAACACAAGACCACAGATCCCACACGATATCAGAATATCAATAAGAATATAAAAAGAAAAATAAAAGAAGCCAAAGAGAAATGGTTGTCCGATAGATGTGAAGAAATAGAAGATTGCGAAAGAAAACACGACAACTTCAATTTACATAAGAAAGTAAAAGATATGGCGGGAATAAGAAGAATAAACCAATCATATATTCTGAAAGACGAAAATGAGAATACCGTAACGAGTGTAGAACAGAAACTTAAGACATGGACAAAATACATAAAAGACACGTTTAACGATGAATGAACTAATACACCGCAGTGGGATACTAATAATAAAATAGGCCCCGAAATACTTAAAAGCGAGGTACTACATGCGACCAAACAAGTAAAGAGTGGTAAGGCGTTCGGGCCTGATGAAACACCAATTGAACTAATAAAACTGATAGAAGAAGAGACAATAGATGTGCTACTTGAGCTATTTAACTTAATATACCAAACAGGCATGATACCAAAAGACTGGCTAACCTCAACTTTTGTAGTACTCCCCAAGAAGAAGAACGCAAACAAGTGCTCAGAATACAGGACTATAGCGTTAATGAGCCATACTTTAAAAATATTTCTGAGAGTAATACACAACAGAATATCCAGAAAACTTGATTATGATATCAGTAACACACTTCAGAAACGCTATGGGAACTAGAGAGGCGCTGTTCGGTATAAATGTGTTGATGCAGCGATGCTTCGACATGAACTACGAGATCTATGCTTGTTTCGTGGACTTCGAAAAGGCATTTGACAAAGTCCAACATGAAAAACTAATAGAGATTTTAAAATCAAAAGATGTGGATGAAAATGACATCAAGATCATATGTAATCTATACTGGGGCCAAACAGCAAGGATTAGAATTGACAATGAAACATCAGAGGAGATTGAAATTCTCCGGGGAGTAAGACAAGGCTGTGTGATGTCGCCTTTATTATTTAACGTATATAGCGAGGCCATCTTTCAGGAAACCCTAGAAGAACGCAAGGAAGGGGTAATAATCAATGGCGAAATCGTCAATAATATAAGATTCGCAGACGATACCGTTATAATAACAAACAACATAGATGATTTACAAGATCTAATACAAAAATTGAACAACACATGCAAGGAGTACGGGTTAAATATGAATCTGAGCAAGACTAAATTTATGGTAGTAACTAGAACAGCAAATGCTAATGCAAATATTACCATAAATAACACAATAATAGAAAAGGTAGACACATATAAATACTTAGGAACATGGGTAACTAACGATGCAAATCACTCAAAAGAAAATAAGACAAGGATAGAAATAGCCAGAAATACTTTTGTAAAGCTCAAAGGTTTCCTTTGTAATAAAGACCTCAACTTAAATCTTAGAACAAGAATATTACGCTGCTACGTCTTCTCAACCCTATTATATGGAGCCGAGGCTTGGACCGTAAGACAGAACAAACTCAAGAAAATACAAGCCTTCGAGAGATGGTGTTATAGAAGAATGCTTCGCATTTCATGGGTGGCCCATATCACAAATGGCATAGTCCTACAAAGAATGGGCAAAGAAGAAGAAGTAATAAAAACAATAAAACGGAGGAAGCTAGAATACTTGGGACACATAATGAGGGGCGAGAGGTACGAGGTGCTAAGACTGATAATGGAGGGCAAAATACAAGGGAAGAGAATCATAGGGAGACGGAAAATGTCCTGGCTTCGAAATCTTAGAGAATGGTTCTGGATAACATCGGCAAAACTTTTCAGAATTGCTGTAAACAAAGTGAAGATAGCCATGATGATCTCCAACCTCCGTTAGGAGACGGAACATCAAGAAGAAAGAAGATATCTTTATAAGAGGTTTATCTTTATAGACAGGCTGTGTATAAAGGAAAGGAAACATGTGAAGCTTAAAATTATAGACAAAAATTTATATAACAGAAGAAAGTAAATAAATTATATATCAAAATATACGAGAGATCGCAACAAAGCAATTGATACTTGAAGATAGCAATAAAACACAATGGAAAAATAAAATTCGAAGAATAAATAATATAGAAAGTTAAACTATATAAGTAAGATACCTTCGGATCATTATCAAATTTCCTCAAATCTTGAGACGACTTAAGGCTCAAATTTGGGACAACACCCTTACGACCGAAACGTACTTGTTGCATCAACCGATGTCGTCTTAGAACCAGTTTGACTAAGCAGAATATTCACCTTGTTCACCGCTTTCTCATCGATTAATGTATACCAAAATTGCTTCTGGGGTCAGTATAAACTACAGCAGTACTCAAGCCACAGGCTCAACAGAAAACACTTAAAAGACCAATATTTGACGCATGTATTGTTGAAACAGGACTTCTAATGGGGTAGTGAAGCGCAATACATAGCCTAGCCTACTCAAATGTCAACCTCACCTTCGAGTCGGTGAAGTCTGTTCAAAACAAACGAGGCTCTGACGACCGAACATGGGCTGAATAACCCTAAATCGACGATATAGGAAATGATATCCTCAGTAACTTCAACTTTAGAAGTTGTGGCGCTAGGTGTAAGCAGCCTAACACACGTAAAACAAAAAAAGGGCTCAGGCGAAAGCAGAATGAAAAGGAAACTTAAAGTAAAATTTCCCGGTGGCAATCCACACCTCCAGTGGAGGGAGCCCCATCGGTTACGGGGCAGTTCTGCGTCAACGTTATTGAACCCAAATCTTAACCTCAACCGAAACGGAAAGAAGAAGAAACGAGAGATCACAGTAGGAACATGGAACGTACAGGGATGGAACAATAAAGATCTGGAAGTCATAGAAGAATTTAAGAAAATGAAAATAGATATACTAATTACCAGCGAAACAAAGAAGAAGGAAACGGAACGGAAATTATCCAAGACGTTTTCATTGCTGGAGTGGAGTCAACAAAGAAAAACCAGCTCAGCTGGAGTAGGAATGATAATAAGAAAGAAACTGGCAGAGAGAATCAAATCCTGGGAACCAATAAGCGAGAGAATCATCAAAGTACAAATAGAAATATATGGAAAAGAGATAGCAATTCTCGGCGTATATGGACCAACTGACGATAGCACTCAAAATGAAAAAAGGACTTTATGGAAACGCTAGGAGGAAATCCAGAAAATAAGACACTCCCAAGAAATTATAGTAGCAGGTGACCTTAATGGTAGAACAGGCAAGGAAGCTAACAACAAGACAATAGGACCATTCGAGAGGAAGTTACAAATGATAATGGAGAGAATTATAGAATTATGTGAAATAAATAACCTCCGAATAACGAATGGGTTTCAACGGCATAAAATGATCCACAAATATACTTGGGAACGGATGACAAGAAATCTGAAATCAATTATCGATTACATCATAATAAGAATCAACACCAAAATAAAAATAAAAGATGTACGAGTTAAAAGAGGGGCGGAATGTGACACAGACCATAAATTATTAATCGCAAAGATGGAATTCCCTTGGTATAGGAAAACAACAATAACCTACAAACAAACACAGGAAAAAATAGAGGATCAGCACTACCAAGTCGACCAGCTACAAGACGAAAAAATAAGAGAACTCTACCAAATAAAATTGGATCAGAAACTAAATGAATTCACATTTGATAATATAACAGACATGTACGAACATATAAAAACCAGTATATAAGAAACATCTCGGGAGGTACTGGGAGTCAGAATAAAAAAGAACAATAATCACAAGATAATCCTTGGTGAAAATACGCTAAAAAGTATCCAGGAAAAGAAAGAACAATATAATAGGTGGCTAAGCACCAAAACGCAAGAAGATCAACAAAAGTACAAAGAGAAGAACAAAGAGGTAAAACGATTAGTAACAAGAGAAAAGAATGATCAGTGGAAAACCATGTGCACAAACATTGACCAATATATAGGGGGAACAAAGAGTTCAGAAGCATGGCGAATACTAAAAACGTTAAGAACAAATGGGAGCAATACTACCAGGACCTGTTAACAGAAAATAGAGAAGAGTTTAAAGGACAAACGATAGAAAATAAACAAAATGACCAAATAGAACACGAAGAAGTAAAAATAACAATTGGAGAAGTCAAAAAGGCCACACAATCATTAAAAAATAGAAAATCAGGAGGACCGGGAGGAATAGTACCCGAAATGGTAAAGTATGGAACCCCGAAATTACTACGCATGATGCAACATATGTTTCGTAAAGCACTAAATGGGGATGTACTACCGAATGAATGGACAAAAGCGTATATAACGTCGATATTTAAAAAAGGTAATCGCAGAATATGTGACAACTATAGAGGCATTAGTGTGATCTCTCTAATGGGAAGAATTTATGCAAAAATAGTAAAAAACAAAATAGAAGACAATATTCATGGAAAAATAGGAGAAGGCCAAACAGGATTCACAGCCGGAAAATCCTGTATAGACAACATATATACTATCCAACAACTTATAGCGAAGAAAAGAGCGAAAAACAGGGACATTCACTTGGCCTTCATAGACCTCAGAAAAGCGTACGACTCGGTTCCCAGAAAAAAACTGTGGGAAGCGATAAGTAATATAGGGATCAACAAAAGTCTAATCAGGGCAATACAGCAACTTTATGGAAACAACCAAGTGGCAGTGAAAGTGGGGCAGACGATCAGTAATTACTTTAAGACAACAAAAGGGCTCCTACAAGGATTCTTAGAAGATACCTTAAAGAATTGGAAAAGGAAATGTGAGGGAATGGGGATACCAGTGCGCAATGAACATCTTTATACACTAAGCTACGCAGATGATCAAGTGATAATAGCCCAAGATGAAGAGGACCTGAGTTATATGCTACGAAAACTAAAAGACGAGTACACTAAGGCCGGTATGGAAATAAACTTCGACAAGACAGAATATTTAGCGATTACAGAAGAAGAGGAAAAAACTTAGAAATAGTCGACAATGTAGAAATAAGAGGAAAAATAAGTTCAAATACCTAGGCTTTACTATATCAAAAATACATCTACAGAAGAAGAAATAAAGAACAGGTTAGGACAAACTAGAATAAGTATCAGACAACTACATCCCATTCTATGGAACACACACATTACAAAAATACAAAACACAGAATATATAACACAATTATCAGAAGTATTATGACATATGGGGCAAAAACTGGATAATTAATAAGAAAAATAGAGGAAAAATAAAAGCCACAGAAATGGAACTTTGGAGAAGGTGCTGCCAGGTGACACGACTGGACAGAATTAGAAATACAGAAATAGAGAGGAGAATGAATGTAGAAAAGACACACTGACTTACATCGAGGAAAAGAAATTAATATGGTGCGGCCATGTTAGAAGGTCGGACAATAATCGATGGATAAAGAAAATAACAGAGTGGAGTCCTCCAGGAAAACGAAAGAGAGGAAGACCCCGAAGATCTTTCAGAGATGAGGTGGACGAAGCCATGGAAAGAAGAGGGCTAGCAGACGGAGATTGGGAAGACAAGAAGGAGTGGAAGAAACGGTTGAGTGAAGGAAGACAGCGTCAGCTGTGAAGATCCTTTTGTATATATATATATATATATATATATATATATATATATATATTGTTGAAACAATCCCAACCATATTAGATCAAAAAGTCTTCTATTCATTGGAGTAAATGTGTTTCTAATTCAGGTTTTTCTTTAAGTTGCTTTAATAAATGAAAAATAATTCCGGTTTATATATGATTCACCCATGTAACAAAATGTAAAGAGTTAAAACATCAACAAATAATAATTTTAAACAAAACAAAAGAAACGTTTGTTGTACAGATAGCGCCATCAACATTGCATAAAATAACACATTATAAACATTCAAAATAAATTGCAGAAAACAAAACGTTACTAGTGAAATTTTAGAAAAGAAATCTTAAACATGTCTACGATTCAGCGTAATACAAGAAAATAAAACCGAATGCAGTTAATTAACAAAGTAAGAAATTCAACGATATCTAAAAAATACGCGAAGCTACACCACAAGATCAAAAGAAAAAATAATTTAAAACAACAATCAAATGATTAAATTAAACCAAAATAATGTCTAGCACAATCAGTATTATCTTTCAGAAACTATATTTACTTTCCATAATTAATACTCAAACAATCGCACTTGACCTTTTTCTCATAATTATGATGAGAAGTGTTTACATAAGCAAATATTTAAAACAAAATGTTCTTTCATAATAATTCTGTAAACACAGTGTGACTGAGTGGTTAAGGCACTAGGCTGCAATGCGGACCGATCCGGGTTCAAACCCGGGCTTCAGATGCCTGACGGGTGGCCTACTCAGTCAATAAAATTAAGCATCCACGTTCATTTCGAACAAGGGGTAATAATGCAGTCGTCCGAAAGGCGGTGCTTGCCACATCATTTCATATCAGACATATCAGGCATACGCCTCACCAATATTATTGTCGTATTAAGCCGTCATAAGTAATTTCATTGTAATCGAAAACAATCGAAGACTATCTGATTTATAATTTTTGTGATTTTTTAAAATTTCAAGCAATAGAGGCCGAAACACAAATGGACCCTCGGGTCAATAAAAAAGATCACAAGAAATGTGCAGGTTGTGGTAAAGACCTGAGTCACGGAGGAAAATCAGTTGGCGTAAAGTTGGATGGGGCGCGTCTATGCGACAATTCATTTCCTTCGAAAAAGACAGATATCGAAGACTCAGAAATCATTTGTCAACGATGTTATAATAAATACAAAGTCAGTGTCCAACACAGCGATTCTCAAGATCTTCCAATCACTTCTTTACAAGAATCACAGCAATCGGCCTCTCAACAATCATCTCAAGAGTCGAATGTCGATTTGAATGAAACGAGCAGAGAAGAAGAAGTGACAAAAGCGTTCGGATCAAATAAGTACGATTTTGTCTGCCTCGCCTAATGTCGGAATCGCACCCTAGATTTTATTCAGAAATAAGTGTACGTTAAGAAAAGGCTTTATGTCCCGAAAGACTACAGATGTTGTGGGATCCACTATACAGGACATTCCCCCAGTGAGGAATCGATGAGCAAAGTGGTTCCAGACCATGACATTAGCTTTAAAAATGATTTATACAGATCTTTCTTTAATATAATACGTGAAATCGAAGTCGAATGTCTAAATGAACCATTCGGTAGAGATGAAGAATATAAGATCTTCACCGTCTTCACAAAAGAGCAATTCGAACTAATTAATCAAAATATATCATTGATATTCTAACCACTGATAGTGGAACCACAAAACAGGCATTGGCGATTTATTTGACTAAACTACGAACAGATGAAACCAATAGCGAACCGACCCGTATGTTATCTAGAAATACCGAATCAAAAAAATCTATTGAATCTTAACTCAGTTCGAAAAGAACTTTTGAAGAATTTCGTAGGCGAGCAGTTTGAAATAAATAATTGGACTCGAGAAAAGATTGCAGAGCACAACTCACCAATCGTTGATTCGCTTCATTGTGAACCCGCCGCAATCGCAACAATTTGGGGTGGGACTTAGGCGTACATTCAAAAAGTAACAACGCTTTTCAAATAATCACCTTATCTGTACACAAACATCGTCAGTTAGTAAAACCGATGATCGCAATCGCAGCCGACGGCTACATTCTTGGTATCTTTGGTCCATACCAAGCAGGCAAAAATAATTCAACAATTTTCGACGACATTGTGAAAGACAATGAAAGAGATTTCGAAAGAATTTTCAACGACAAAGATCCATTCATTGTCGGTGGAGGATTCCAATTCTCTAAGACTATCGATGTGAAATCAGATGGGAATAAAAAGTTCAAAGTTGTAATTCCTGCTTGTGTTCCCCGAAAACAATCCCAAATGACATCGCGAATACGACAAGACTTGCGACCAAAGTTCGATACAAAATCGAACTCATCAACGAAATTTTGAAAAGATACAAACTCTTGGCCATATTCGTTCAAATGTGGATATAACCGAATTGAAAGCTGAGTGGCATATTGCGGGAGCCATATTCAACGAATTCTTCGAACCGATTGAGTCTGACAAAGAACACGCCCAGAGAATGATCGCTCTGAAGGACACCGAACGTTCTCTGAGCAAAGATGTTGAAAATTTGGAGTCCCTGTGTTTTCAATCAGTTCCCGAAACTCGATTCAACAAATATCTATTTTTTAATTGGGAAATTATCAAATCAAAAGAGCCAAGCCTGCGTCTACGAACACATCGCCAAATCATCGAAATCGGAATTCCTGATCCAATACTGCACCAACACTGACTTTCCACACTTGACCAGGGTAAAAATTCAATCTCGCCATAATGAAAGAAAATGTTATTACGTCTACATCGAGTACGAACCAAACGGTACAGGCTATGAAAGCATAAAGCGCTATTTCTGTAATTGTAAGTCCGGCTTACGAACTGTCGCCTGTTGCAGTCATGTCTGTGCTATCGTTTGGTTCCTGTCTTATGCAAAACATCATATCGTCAATGTTAAAACTCCGCAAATTTTTTGGAGCGCCCTCTGGTGCACAAGTATGTTTGATATTGATTTCTATAATAACACTCATCATTTACTATCGAATAAAATCGGTTTCTAATGTCAAACCGACAAAAAATAAAAATACCACATCCCCTAGCGGCCATATCAGTTCTTTGTACACGAATTCGTTAGCCAAAACTGACACTTTTATGGTATCTTGCTACTCTGAAAGTTCGGTGGCGAAATTCCGTGCAGACCCAGGTCGGTCATCCACGGCCTCAAACTTTCGAATTCGCCCTTAGATTCTGTTAAAAAATTTGACATTTTTGGCCCCCACAAAAAATTCTTTGGGCTGATTTTCAAATATTCTGGTACTAATAGCGGGTCACCTAGGACTATACATTAGTCCATATTAAAACCCAAACCCAGTCACAATGTCTTATGGCCCCTTACTCTTAATTGGAATTTAGGAAAACTAAGAAGTGAAGATTTTACTGTCCCTTACACTTTACCTTCTTCTTTTTCTTCTACTTCTTTAAAGCTTAAAGCTTGTTTTACTCCAGCACATCTTTTCTCTCTCTAGGTGACAGGTCTCTAACTTTCTTTACTATCCTGATATCTTCCATTCTAGATATATGGCTATTCCATTCTGATATTCTTATTTTGGCCCACTCGTCGATCTTTTGAACTTCGTAGCTTATTTTCCCGCTTGTGATCAAGTTTAGTTTGGTCCATAATTTTTTGTTGTTTCCAGTATTTGTTTGGTCTTTACCATGTCTAAACTTGTCTCGGTTGCGTAGGTCATAATCGGCCTTATGGCGGATTTATATATTCTAACTTTGGCTTCCCTTCTTAAATGTCTGTTGTTCCATATGGTATTATTTAGGCATGCAGATATTTTTCATGCTTTCTGAGCCTGATATTCCGTTACTTGTGATTTTGGAGCCTAAATGTTATCAAGATCAAGATCTCCACATTCACTATATGGCCAATTTTTAGAGACAGCCCTGCTACTTATCTGTCTAATCTTGTGGTTCTCTTGAAACCACAGAACTTTGGTTATCGCTTACAGTTGTAATGTTTTTTTAGTCAACGCAACACAGATTTTGCTTTAACGTGACGCATCTGAAGTTTTTTAATCTAAATGTTATGATAAAATCCCACTACTCTACACATCGCCAGTAACTGTATAAACGATGAAACGGCGATTTTCACAAATGCGGTTATTGTGAATTAGTATTTAAACCCAAAAGTTTTACTGACAGTATTTTCTCCCTTTTAAGACGTGTGAATCACTCATTACTACGTTAGTTCCTTATATTACATACATAAAATTTCTTTATAAGATTCTCACCGTTTGCAAGAAAACTCTTAATTTTTTGGATTATCTTTTCTCATCAATTTTACGTGAAACTAATTTGAGAACTCAAATTATAAATAGTAAACGACAGTTTGTTCTTAAAACCTCAACACCAATTTGCGAATTTGTTTATCTTCTTTTAAGTACTCACCGTACTGTTTTTTTAGCAAAATTGTAAAAAATTTGGAGTATTTTTTAAGCATCCATAATACGAACTCCGTAGTTTTTAATAATCTACAACGTGCTGTGACTACTTCTAAACAACAATCGTAAAAAAATTTAATTTTTTAATAAGTCACATGCCTCCTAATACATCCTAGCCGGCATTTCCTTAACAGAAAATTTCTTTACTTAGATACGCCATATATACCACTTCTTCCTCTTTTATTTTTAGATTTACGCCTGTGATTCATCGGGCTTCAGGCTATGAAATTTCAGTTTCAGTAAAACTTCCGCGATCGGACCGGATCTCTTGTCTCTTTTGGTTGTAGGTCTCTTGCTATTGTGGACATAATCATTCTACTTTTTTCGTCATTTTCTGAAAAATTTCATGATATCCGTTGCGCCTCGCTAGTTTCTTTCGGTTTGATTTCCTATCCCATCTGTTTTTAACTTTTCTAGTAACATTCTGAAGATCCAAAAGTGTCTTTGCAGCAAATGTCATCACTCGCCTTACCATAGTTTTTTATATTTCTGCCTTCATTTCGGTTCTTAGGTATTTCTTTTCCTAATATCCTGAGGCTCGTACCGCCTTCATGGCCTACCGTTTGGCTTCGTGATATTTATTTAAGTCACTTGTTATTTCTGCTCCTAAATATTTCGAGGAAATTAGTTGCTCTATTTTTTTTTATTTTAACAATTATAAATTTACAATCTACTCTACATGGAGTATTAAGTAAATGTGATGACAATAAAAAAGCTTTAGGGGGTTCTCAGGTCGCAAGGCCAGGTTCTGTTTAGTCGTCTCACTGGGTATTATCTTCTTTATAATTATTAAGTTGCATTGTATGGACTGTTTTGAAACTACCAATGTATCTCCGATAGAGACTTCTATATTGCACAGTTCGGCCGTGGCTAAAAAACTTAAGAAGTTTCTGTAAGTTATCCTCAAAGTTTGCTATCAGTAGTGAGTCATCGGCGTAACTATATAACTGTGTTTTTTTTGTCCTATTAATATCCAGCCATGTTCTTCGCGCTATTGATTATGCTGACTATTATCATGTTAAAAAGCAATGGGTCTCCTTGGCGCATTCCATTTGCACATTTCATTGTGTTAGGCTCCTTCCAGTGTTGACTCTTTTTGTTGTGTTCATACCTTCTATAATTGTTATTAACTGTGCTGGCGCATTCTTTCTTGCAATACTATACTACGTCACCTAGTTGGACCCGATCGAATGCATATTTAGGTCTACAAAATGCATAGAAGCTGGCGCGTTGAATTCGATTGCCTTCTCTACTAGCTAACGGACAAACAAGCTGTTGACATGTTTTGACGTACTACATATCATAATAAAGGCAAAAACCGAATTCTAAAATCTAAATGTGAATAACTTCAACTAAAAGATGATTTTGGGAAATGAGGTGCCACTCTAAGTGGGTTGCTGTCCCACATCGTTAGATTATACGATGTGCTAAGAAAGACTTGGTGCTGCTTAGATAACCGCATAAGTCTCCCGACTTAAGCCTTAAAATGTTTCTTTTGTAGGCATAATTGTTGATGTGCCACGATTGCCAGCAATATGAAAATTGAATTTGGTGACTATCGACAAGAAAATATGACGTGTGCAGGTAGAACTAAATTGGCTCGTGAAAGTGTAGGACAAGCAAGGCTCAATTATGGTATGTACAATATGTTAAAAAATATGCAAAGTGAAGGTTTTGTGCTGCAAGATGGCAACCATAATCAGAAAACTTTATTGAAAAAAACTCGTTAACCTCCAAAGCACTGATAAAAGTACAATGTCCTTAAAATGGCCTTGTTGCCCACTTAGGGTTAATCCAATAGCTAATCCTTACGAACGTTAATAAGGTACTATTTAAATGTATCGCCCCTATCTTGCAAGCAACTGATCACAGAGATGCGAGATGCCGACCATGCAAAAGCCTATCTTTTAATGCATCAACTAGCTGTATTACAGTGTCCAAGGCTACATAAATCCCTCCATAAGTGACCCGTACAACTATGAAGTTTACATAGGTGCCCGCCAAGACACCCAAAAATCATGATTCTCCCGTAAGGCCAAACTCAAGCCAATTACATTCTAAAAGAGGCCACCAAAAACAACAACAGGCACTTGGTGAAACACTATATGTATGCACAAGGTCCAACACTTTTAATATTCTTTTTAATGTACCATATCAATTCAATAAATTATCACGTAAATTATCGTAATCTTACAGATACTAATAATACAGAGATATATATGTTGTTACAAAATATATGGATATCGGTAAAGTTATAAGAGATAGTAATCTTCTTCACAGTTCGGTGACGTATATGTGATCTGCCATTTTCGAGAGGAAAATACCTTAAATCCTCCACAATCACCCATTATATCACCGATATCTTTTGCAAAAGTACGAGGTGCAAATTGAAAATGTTAAGGAATGCAGAATTCATTTAAAATTCAAAAATAAATCACAAATGTAAATATATAAAACTTAATAATACATTCAAGGAAAATTAAAATACATATAAAGTGATCTCAATTGAACTTCATGATAGTTTTCCCGAATAAAAAGCAAAATATTGAAACAATCCGGATTTTAACGCTATCAGTGCAAAGTACAGACATATGCTACTACTCTCCACTAGTTTTACATAAGGCTTTCCCAAATGCAGCTCTATTTCAGCAATTACACGACTGTTGTTCTCTTTCAGCGCTGGGATCGTAGCAGAACTGTTGACATCATTATTTCAAATACTCCCAAAATAGAAAATTTAATAAAGTTAATTCGCAAAACCTCAATGGCCAACCAATGTCACTCCTCTAAAACCAGAAAATTAGGTTTGAAGTAAACTAAGTGTTTCATATCGTGTGTGGCGTAGCTCCATCTTGTTGAAACCAGACGTCCAGTTTAAATCAATGACAGTAATATAGTTGACAGCTTCGTCCTCGAAGAAGTAGAGGCCAATGATTCCTCCAGCTCACAATGCGCACTAAACAGTGTATTTTCATGGATGTATTGGTCTTTCGTAAATAGCAATGGGATTTTTGTTAACACAATTTTGATGATTAATAAAGGTATTTAAAGGAAAATGAGCTTCATCGCTGAATATAATTGTTTTGCAAAATTCTCTAAAACCCAGTTCACAAATGCAAGGTGGGTGCTAGTTCTAAGGTCCCCAATTTGTTTTTCAGCAGTCAGAGTAAGTAGAAAGATGCGGTTAATTTTAATAGACGCGGGATATATTTCTGAATTTGTAATATAGATGGCATCACAGGTCAAATTACCGCCATTGCAGCGAGTGTTGTTTTGTAAACTTAAAATGGCGAGATTTAGTATTCAAGAACAACGTATAATTCACCCTTTTCTCTACGTGGTGAAACGCTCATCAAAATTCATCGGCAATTGAGTGAGACATGCGGTACAGGCGTTACGGATATTAAAAATGTAGAGCAAGTTGTTATGAAAGACCATCAATTAAGTGTGCGTAATAACGCCTCTAAACTTGGCATTTCCGTGGAATCTGTGGGGTCTACTTTGCATGATGACCTGAAACTGCGAAAAGTTTCTTCAAGTTGGGCTCCACGAATGCTGACCGAAGAAAACAAGGCTGCGCGGGTGGCTATGTCTCAGAGCATGTTCACAGGCAATGCCGCCATGAAGGACTCTCCGTAGCCGCTCATTTTACAATCTAGCGGGTGTTGCATCAGCGATTTTTCAGTGGGCAAAACACACCCTTAAATAAGTGTTCTCGGCAGCCATGGAATCACGGCGACGATGCTGTGTAAAATGTGTACGTCTATACGGAGATTACGATGAGAAGTAACAGAAGGTTCAGCTTTTTTGGGTAAGTACTTTTTCAGAAAAAAAATTGGAAACCTCGTGTATGGCGTTACAGGTGGTTTTTGGTGGACTCTGTCATGTGTTCAGATACCAATTGCACAAATGCAAACTTTTAACGTTCATCCTACTCAAATGGCGCGCATATCAGATTTCAAAATTCAGTTTGAATTGCTCTGTATATACAAGGTGTTACAGCAACAACAATTTTTTAAGTAACGTTAGGGTATTAATGTACTCAATTTTCTTTTATGTAATTCATAATTGGAAGTTATTGTATATTAACTGCAGGGGTTGTCCCGATAATTTTTTCTTGTACGCATCTCGGCAAATCCGGCGAACAATAGGGTTATTAATAGCGATGAAAGGATGACGATGCGATATTCAGCCAGCTTTCGCATCACGCGCTGCCCGCCGAAGAAAGGCTGCGGAATTTTTACGTCGTTCCGTGCGAAGATATCGGGTTCAAGGTGGAAGCAGCAGGGGAACGAGGCGGCGGATTCCGTCGCGGCAGGAGAGCTGACCCTTGAAAGGCGACGCCGCGCGTAACGCCGGCCAGGAATGCGTAATTGCGTGAACAGGCGGCGCGTGACGCGCCGATCGGACAATGGCGCGGGAGTTGGTTCTCATAAAAATGCGGCATTGGTTATGAGCCTTAGAGGAAGCGGCTGCTAATTGCGGCTGTCATTGAACTCGTTCGGAGCTTGCCGGTGCAACGGGTTTATATACGCACTTCATGTAAGCCCGAGTTGGTTGGAATGGTCAGTGCTACCAGCCGAATTTACATTAAGTTACTGAATCGAGATGAGAATTGGCCAAATTTGATAGAGAAGATTTGTTTTATTTATTTTGTATTCATTTAAATTTTACTTCCACACTGGAAACGGTAATGAGGTCAAAGAAGAATAGAAAGAAGAGAGGAAGTAGTTCTGATTATGGTTATTAGGGTGGTGGCTCGTAAATAAAAACGCGATCGATGTACGAATGTATATGATGGTTATAGGAAATATTTTTGGTCCGCTACATGATGTTATGTAAAGTTTTCTTAAATTTTATAAATTTGTTGATAATCAGACTCTTTCGATAATTGCTTATTTTGCTACCACAAACGGAGTCACTTCCATCCCAACTATTCGTCTCATGATGTACTCCAACTATGTGTTAAATAGTAATGGGGATAGAAAATACATCTGTCCTGAATAAGCCTGATAATAATTTGTCGAATTTTACTTTTGCATGATTATTTTCGTATAGACTTTGTATCAGACGCATAATATGATAGAGAACTCGAATACTTTGAGTTTATGCCATAGTGTTGTTGAAGAAACACAAATTGGTTTTTATGTTAGACTCATAAGTTTTTTCGATAATTTACCCAACGTTTAACATTTGTTCACGTGTACCTTTTTCTAGTATAAGTTCGGTTTGCTCTTCGGATATAAAATGACTTTAGTCGGTTGTCGATTCACACCATTCATTTAACCAATTTTTTTTCTCTCATGCCAAAGAGCAAATTTGAAGGACGATGTTAACGCCTAGTTCTCCCATGGTTTTTAACTAAATGTTTATATGGCTTTTTCTACCTCTGATTTTAGTATGTGTAGTTCTTTTTTGATTGGTATGCTATTCTGAAAATTTAAATTTCAATCTCTCTATGAAGTTACATACAATACTTTCTCCAAACCTCAGCTATACCTTCTACGTCGACGATGATTAGACCATGTTCAATTTTTACTGTTTGTGTGCATGGTTTGAATTCCCAGGTGAGATATTTAATTACGTCATATAGCTCTGAGTTATTCCATCATTTCTAAGACTTTCTATTTCACAACATATTCTGGTGGTATAGTCGCTTTCATATTTCTGAAGGCTTTCTTGATTTTTGCCCATTCTTTTTAGTTTTTTTTATTTTCGATATTTGTGTTTCTTGCGAACATAACTCATTTATTTCATTCCTCCATAAAGAACAGGGAGTCATTAGTCATCCTCTATCTGACCCTGTTTATTGCTTTATTTTATTCCTTCTGTCATCCACTACTTTGTAGTACACCGTAATCATTGATGGTCATTTGTTGGTTTAAAAGGGCGATTTCTCGGAGTTCTTGTTGCAAAGCTTCACCACATAGGATAGGAACTGTGTTTGTAAAATCGCTTTAGTAAAGCTAGCTTACGGTTTCCTCTTCTGTCTTTCTTTTTTATTTTTTTCTTTAACTAGAAGATCAACTAACAGCAGAAAAGTGTAAAATAATCAATCAGGAAAATTAATCGTTTAAATTTCATAATACAAAGTTATAACCGCCGTTAGTACCTAAGTACGATAAGGTGGTCATCCAAATTTTTACTACAAAACAGAGTCGAATTTTGCAATTAGCCATAACAAATGTGGAATAGTTGTTTAACGAGGCACAGTTCTCGGAAAAAGTTTTATACGATGTCATGCACAATGGAAACGCTCAAGATATAATTTAGTTGAACATATGCCTAAGCAAAAATTATTAGAGTATCTGAAGATAAAAAATTGTGAACTGCTAACTATTTACCAAGCAATAAATAAATATGAAAAAGGCATAAAATACGCGTATTCATTAAAAAGTGGCCTATTCCAACTATTGGCCCCTTGCAGACTTGTTCAATACGCTGAAACAAGAATTTTGAACAAAAATCATTGAAAATTCCTAAAAAAGAAGTATTCTAATTGTAATGACCAAGATTTCCAGGTATTGCAGAGCATTAAATTATAGACACTTTGTTGGCAACAGATTCATAGTTGTGGATAACAAAAAACATTTTGAGGTTGTTCAATTTGGAAATAAGTTTTACACAGTTTTATATACCTCTAACTTATAGTAGAAGTGTTAAACCCAAAAGTAATCTATTTTATAATTACAATCCTTGATAGTAAAGAATCATATAACAAAATATATTTTCTTCTAAATAATATAGATTTGTATAAATCGTATAAGAAATACAAACAGCAAATATGGTAAAAAATTACAATTTACTTTCAAATATACAATTCTGGAACACATTGACATTTTAATCACCCAACTAATAATATTAGTTTATGACTTCATACCCTTCGCGGGGATATATGAAGCTTCAAAGTCAAGTTTACAACACTCATTCAATATATATAGAGCGTCCAAGAATCATTGGTACTCCTCGTCGAAACTCTGGTTGTGTCATAGACTAAACTGCATGCCTAGTACATATGTGTACCACATGATACCGGAAAATGACGTTTCTGATATGCACAGAAGGAAAGGTAGTAAATCAATCGTAGAGATGTGGACAAATCGGAAAACCGTGGAGGCAGACTATCATGCGGCGTGCTTTCTTTAGACGTTAGTAATTGTATCTGGTACTCAGCTCTGACAAGTAAACTGTCACTATGGATGAATTGCAAAGCCTCATCTAACCTCCAGCGTTTTGAAGGGAACAATAGGCTAAGAGTGTGGCAGAAATCTTATCGGTAATGAGCGACAGGAACAAAAGTTATCCTAGGTCAAACTTAAAGTTTATACATGTAAAAACTTACATTGAATTAGCTTTAAAATGTGATCACATCAAAAGCATAGTTGGTAAACAACTCTTACTCACACTACAGACAGAAAGAAGCGTATGATTTTTTTCAACGTAAGGCGCAGTAGTCGCACAGAGTAGCCTTAATTCACATGTCCGACTTGACAATGTTGTTACGTATAACCTTCACTGGAATACATTCGTCATGTACTGGCAATAATATACCTGCCAGCATCGAACTTCTCATCACAAGACAGTCTATACGAAACATGCAAAACTGTGTCGATGAATATAATTCTCCAATGACTAGTAGGTATCTGATGAAATGCGTAAGACGAATAGTGGACAGTATTCCAACTGTTGCTGTAGAAACAGTGGACACAGTCGATACTGGAAAACATCTATTTGAACTGTCTCAGTTCAACATCGTATAGAAAGTCATCAATGTGGATAATGGATTCTCCATGCTCTCGTGGCTTAAAAAAAATTATGATGTATCTGTTCAACTGGATTAGCTGTACAGATGTAGCAGTCGATCGAAAACATTATTCGACTGGTACTAGTTTCGTTAAAAAGTCATCCCAAAAAGGCACGCCCAGGAAAATAAATTATGATAATAGATTAGCTACGATGAAGCACCGTGAAAAAATTACTATCGACTGGTACTACGAGTCACTGAAGCTACTCGCAAACTGGAATGGAGACTCGACAAATTTCTTTAATATTACAATGCGTCCCTATACTGCCTCGTACCCAATATTCACCGGATCTTATGCCAAGTGACTATGTTCTGTTTGATACAATAATAAAGTAGTACACTGCAAGTTCTCATTCAATGACGAGCCTCAATTAGCTGTTCATAAATGATGCCGTAGTATTCCCGAAAAATGGTTTTATGGAAACTCCTAGAGCAGTGTTAAAAGAACATAGACATTAAAAAAATGCTTCTAATAAAATGTATAATAAAAATTAGCATGCAAAAACAATATAGTGCCAATCATTTTTAAACGCCCCAAATAAATTCGCCTAGAAAACCTTGTCTCCATGTTGGTTAATCAAAGATAAAACAACTGAATTTTGAATGTTCGGAAAATAGAGTACAATCTCATGTTTTACCTACTGTACGGTAGGTGTCTCAATAAGATTAATTATGCGAATAACAATAAAGAGATTGAATAGTGGTACGACTAACTCAAACTCACCTTATCTTCTATACCCCCTTCCGTTCATTTGTGCGTTCGTGACGACTACGGGCATCGACGGCCCTGCCCTGGACTCGTACATCCCCCGCGGCACTTCGGATCTTTCTATCTCATCGCCAGAAAGATCAAGGTCGTGCACCATCTGCATGATTTCGCGTTCTTTCTTTATGTCCTCCCTATCTTCCATCTGAAAAAATGCAAACAATACATAGGGACGTGTATCAAGCCGAGCAATTTTCAATAAAAATACAAGGTCCGAGTGTAAAGTAGAATTACTTGGTAGCTTAATAACTTCAGCTTTCATCAACGTTCTTGTACTTCAATTAGACACGCCACCCTATTGTTGACTTTTACTTCTACTGGTGAGTCAGCGTTTCTTTTCCGGCGAAATTCCCTTTAAAACATGGTGTACAATTTTTCAAAAGTAATTTTGTATCAAGAAGCTAGCTTTGAAGAGAAAAGCGTGTTTTAAGAAGTGAAAAACATTCTAATCACCAGTCCAGAAATCATTAAAAATTAATTGACCTTGAAAAGTTGCTAATAAACTGCGATCACTAATAATTTTGCAATAAAATCGTGGACTTATCAAACGAAGCAAAAATAAACCGTAAATTTCACTTTAGTTCCCTTTCATTGACAAATTTCAAAATATAATATCAAATTTAATCGAGTATGCCCCCCCCCCTTCAATAAAAAAACCAGAATAGTATGCATTACGACGTTATCAAGTCTAAAAAAGATGTACAACAGAACATTAGGTTTTTCTACAGCTAACTGTATCTTCTCATTTTGTTGCTATGAATTATAAGTCAGCATTCTACAATTAATTATTTTCTTTGTAGAATAGAGCTTAATACAATTATTTTTCATAACTAAAACTAGTAGACCAAAAAGAAGAAAACAAAACCTTAAAAAGATAAATCTAATTTTTACGTTTCAAACTACTAACATTACTAGAGTTACGAAAGATACAGAAATTTTTTTTAATGGAAGCATCATAAATTGGAAACAATAAATAAATTAAGAGTTTCTCTTATTGGGATACACGGGGACTAACAATTGTAAAGACTCAGGAACATTGCGCAATAATAGCTGGCATGAGAAATATGCCATCGTCGCCGCCAAACTGTCACGGTCGAACGACGGATTTTTTCAACGTTGAGACATCCGCGATGCTTGCATACGTGCGAGGACTAAAAATACAAAAATTTCTATGTTGTACCAGACGGTTCCAGCGCTACAATAAGGAAAGTCAATTTAGGGCAAAATAAAACGTGTTAAAGATAGATGGAGTTACAAAAAGTGATTTTCTGTTAGTAAATATCCGTGTAGTGTACATAAGTATTATTAAGTAATTCAATTTCTTATAAATATATCTAATAAGTAGTTTAAATGAATTTAAAAACAAAAACTTTATAGTTATTTATAGTTAACTTATAGTTACTTAATTTATAAATAGCAAAAGATTGATGTAGCATATTATATGACAGAACTGAATTATTTTCAATACAGTAGAAGTACAATTGTCGATAAGCCGTTTGTTAATCAATTAATGGCACTTAAGGATTACAATTAATATTTGTTGCATATAAATCGCACTTTAGGCAGTTGAGTAGACTCTGATAAATTATATAGGAGAAGAGACATTACAATTAAGACAAGCGCTCAATAACTGCCAGTCCAGAGCACCCTATATTCCTATCCTTAATACTCCAGGTCGCTTTGTGATATTTAAGACAAAATCGGCAACATGCTAATGCGCCCCTTGCCAATCCTTTGGTCAGGAGATCGGCCAATTGGTCTTTCGTCACGATGTATTGGACTCAAAGACTCCTCCCGCCTACGTTTATTTAACGAAATGCCATTGAATATCTATGTATCCTTTTGTGTAATTACAGGTTCAGAACAAATCGAACAGCGTTCTAGTTATCACAATATAATAGTGTCCGACCCATGTCGCAAACGCCTTTTGATCAGTCTTCTCAGCCATATCGTATTTTTCGAACACTGACATGAGGCCACATAGCGGAATCGCTTCTTTAATCGATAGACAGACTGAGCTATACCATCGCCTGCAAGGAGAAACATAAAACCACAAGTTAACCTTGCATAGTGTGTATTACGATAATCGGATTAATTCAAACGTTCGACAGGCCTTTAGTCTTCTTCAAATATTTCAATATTTGCTTCACGTCAATGCGCTGATCCTGAATGTTGTCAGAATTGACTAAAAACTGCGACAACAAACGATATGCCCGCTCGTAGTGCTGTAGCTAAGAAGAAAAGTGTTCGCACGGCTTGTCTATGGTTTTATATTTTATGTAATTCTTGGACATCGTTCTAGTTCTCTCTATTAGTATACAGAGTTGAATTTGACCATTGGTGAAAATGTTTCCTCATAATCGATACCTTTTCTCCGAGTCAATCCGCGCGCGACTGACCTAAATTTAGAGCATTCAATCTATCCGTCTCTTTTTCAGTTTGAACAACCACTTGCATGACACTAGTCTCCACGCTGGCGGCAAATCGATTAGCGCACGTTTTGTTGACTTCCTGAGGTTTTATTTCTTTTTTCATCGCTTCGCGCCAGTCTTCTGCGTCAGGAGAATCCATCGCTTGTTCAGACTCTAGGTTCATCCACATCGGTTTCTATAGCGCAATCGAACTTATTTGCTCACTATATTGTTCAATTTCTTAGATTGTATGGACACTTAACATGTGGAAAGACGCATGCGTCATTGTATTTCCTTTTTGTAGAATCACTTCGTGTCGATTCTCTATTAATCTTTGAATATTTTCTTCCTCGAATGAGTTTCGTGGATTCTGTGCTCGCGTCTTCATGTTATATCACTCAAAAGTTTGTCAACGTACGCGCTCCATGAAATTGATTCCTTTTCATGAGTGATGTCATGGTTTGAAGTGGTGATCTCCCTTACTTTGTTATGGGCGGACTCCAAAGTCGGTATGTCTTTTATGCGTCGCAGTAGTCGACAAACTTATGTATGGCTGACTTCGCGACCTATTTGAGTCTCTTTTGCTTTGGCGCAATCCCTAAAACAAGGCTCATAAACACACACAAATGTCTCACCTAAGATTTGATGACATCCCTCCTTGGAGGTAATGATACATACAGACAAGGATGATTACACGCTGGCTAGTGGAAATAGAAGTGATATCACAACTAACGAAACTGCTGAATAACTGTTAGAATTAGAGTACCAAAGGAAACTTAGAATACATGCAATTGAAATAGTCCCAATCCGTAACGAAGAGGAACAGTTGAATGTATACAAGGTATATAAAATAGAATTTAATTTTTTTATTCGGAAACTGGAGCAACAACCAGAATGTACAATATATAAGATATGTATATCAATATGTATGTGTTTTATGAGCTGATGTGATGCCGAAATGACCGGAAGGGATCACCCCAACGATATTACCCGGAAAACTTCAATTAGTCAGCAGGTCCCGAGGCCATTTCTTTTTAAGTCTTCTGAACGCAAGCACTTCGACTAGGGTTTCTGCAGATGATAGGATGGGCTTCTAGATGATTGTGATTTACCTTTTTACAAATTTGTAGATCTGTATGGAGCGTTGGGGTTGCTAGTCCCCCATCGGGCGCCTCCCCAGGTGGCGGATAGGGGAATGCCTCCCAGATATGGGTGGTACCTGGGAAATGAAATACCAGGGGCGGACCAAACTAGCATGGCAAAAGCAGCTGTGTCATTAATGAGTCAAGGCTGCAGAAGAATGACTCGTAACAGGCTTGTCATCATATACTACAGGTGGCTATCAAATTATGATACACCGGCTGTAACACTGCGATGAGGAAAGCAACGGGAAACTACCTCATTATATTCCCAAGAAAAATCAGGATGGCACAGAAATATTTAGATGGGCCAGACTGATCGCCAACGTCCAATGAGGATACGGCACAAGCAGAAGAATGGAGCGTTTGGTTATTTACGTACCAAGGTGCATTGGCTACTTGCCTAAGAACTTTGGACTGAAACGTTTGAATAATTATTAGATTGGACAGCCCAATAGTTCCAGTCCATACGCCCGAATTAGATTGATTATAACTTTATACAGAAGAATCTTGTTTTCTAAGAAGAGAGAAGACCACATCTTTACTAATTTTCGGTTCATTTCTTTTTGTTTCTTTGTTATATGTAATTTCCACGTCAATTTGTTATCTAAGTGTAGTCCGAGGTATCTGAGTTCTGGGGCATACCAATTATTTGAACAAATACTTAAATAACCATTTAAATTGCAAATTTCAAATAGTTCCATATAAATTAGAGCTTGGATGCAACTTAGAAAACTTGTACGTACGTTTGTAGGTACGTATGTGTGTATGTAGGTATAAAATTCAAACACGTGGCCGTTTTTAAGACACTTAGCAAATATAAAAGAGACTCAATTTTTGATTTGAGAGCCGCGGTGATCCTTCAACATGCAGAGTTCCCACAAAAGAATTGAGTTTAAGAAAACATGTTACAAGAAATTACAAATGTAATATTAAATAATACATGAAAAGGAAAGGAAAATATCCAAGTTTAAAATATGGGCTTATACACCTCGTTTTAAACATCTGGGTGGTGAATGCCGCATTTTATGTAACTGGAAAGGTGAACCGTCACAATCTTCAAATATGGGACACAGAAATCCTCATACCTTTATGGAACATGGAAGGAATTCGCCAAAACTTAATGTTTTTAAAGCCTCCAAAATAAAAATCTACTGGCCATTCTTCTTCAGTCAAGATATTGGACAACATACCTAGATATGTTACAGTTATGGCTGTTTCTAAAACTGAAAGATGATCCAACAATTTCAACAAGATAGAGCTCAGCCTCATTGGTATAATGAGGAACTTCCTTACATTTGAATTGGGCGATGTCTCATAGGAAATTTGGTATAGTTCGGCTGGCCTCTGGCTTCTTCCGTGTGCAATTATTCTCTATGAAGGAACATTAAAATCTAGATTTCATGCCACCAATATCAACAACATAGAATAAACTTCGAAATGTATTACTGCTGTTGCGAAGACATTAATGGAGACACATTACAGTGTGTGAGGGCCGACTGGTCTACCGTTTAAACGTATGATGTGTGACGCGAAGAGCTTACACCGAACATTTATGATGGTATAAATAAAAACTTGGGAATTTTCCCTTCCTTTTCTTGGATCATTTAATATCGCACGATATATCTTTTAAAACCTGATGATTCTTAATAATTCTATATGTTGGGCTGCCCCTTCGGCTCATATGGGCACGAACACAGCTCTTCTGTCCGAGCCGGCAGAGGCGAGTTTGAGTCTCACTCAACCTATGGGTTATTAAGTGCATATTAGTAGGCACGACCAACTCTTGAGGCTGCGATGCCGGTAAGTGCACCCCAACGACAAAAAAACTATTAATTTTTCAATTTTTTCTATCTCTGCGGGTTTATATTAAAAAAAGACACAGATAGACATATTTCCATAGATTTTTTTAAATAAAATTCTAAGCATCCTTATAAAATCATTTCAATTTTTTTTGCTATGTTGATTATAGTAGTTAGTAATTGAGACTTTTTATCTTTTTTTTCCGGTCCTGGGCGCAAGTGTAGTAAACACAGCTGATTTCGCGTGTTCAAATAAAAATGATTTTACAATAATAAATTCAGAATCTTAAGGTAAAACACTCTGCAATTAGTGTAACAAGATAGCAGTAAGGAAGAAACATTGGAGTAAGGTAAGAAAAGACAATTTTAAAGCCATTTATAACGAGATTTAAAAGACGGCAAGAAGCGGACGACGACCTTCGCGGAGCCGATCCGGGTCAGCCGCTTACCGCGCCGTACATATTTTACGCAGAGTAACAGGCCCGGCCTTAAGTTTTTTCACTTTTTCAACTGTCACGGTAAAAATTATTAAAACCACTCGTAGAAATGGAAGAAAACAGTACAGAACCACAGAGTATGATGAAACTTTTACAGGAAATAAACAGAAAATTAGAAAATATAGAAGAAAGTAACGGGAGAATGGAAAAGAAGTACGATAAATTTCAGGAGGAACTCAATCAACTAAAAAAGGATAACGCAAAATTGAATACGGAAAATAAGTCACTGAAACAGGGACTTTTACTGCAAGAAAAGAAAATCGAAATGTTAGAGAGGGAAATTAGGAAAAATAAAATAATCATACACGGAGTGGAGGAGCAATCAGAGGAGAAAGATATACTTTTAAAAGAGAAAGTAAGAGTAATTTTACGCGATATGGACATAGTTATGAATATGGAAGAGGAAATAACAGAGATAAGAAGATTACGAAGTGAACAGAAGGGAGGAAGAAGACCAATAAGTTTAGAGTTAAGAAGCTGGAATAAAAAGATAGAGATTCTAAAATCAACAAAAAAACTAAAGGGCACCAAAATCTACCTAGAGGAAAAATACTCAAAAGAAATCCAGGAACAACGGAGGGAATTAATAACATATATGAAACAATATAGGCAAAATGGCTACCATGCCATCCTAAGATATAACAAACAGGTAATAAATGGAGAGGTAGTTACACTGGATAGACTAAAGCAACTGGATAAGCAGGACAGAATGAGAATGGATGATGACAAAAGGGGGAACGATCCGGAAAGTGTGGGAGAGAAAGAGATCCCAAAAAAAGGAAGAACTATGAGCCAGAGATCTCCAGAAAGAAACGATGAGACGGAACTACAAGAAAAACTACTCAAGATAACGAAGACGAGTAGATTCTCAAAAAACGAACAAAAGTAGTTACAAAGCAATCTCCAATGACGACTGAAGAAGAAATGGCTAAGAAAAAGGTTAAAGATGCAGATATGAAGAAAAAATACAATTATACAGAAACAGCATGCAAAAACAATACGGAACACAAGACATCAACGAATTATGATTCAATAGCAAAAGAAACAGAAACAGGAAAAAAATACGAAAAAACAATACCAGCAGTAAAGAAAGACGTCAATAAAGTAAACATAGGGACATGGAATATAACGGCGTTAAACGGAAAGGAGATAGAAATAACGGAAGAAATGAGCAAGTTCAAAATAGATATTTTAGGAATAAGCGAAACGAAGAAACAAGGAAAAGGAAATATAAAGCTAACGAATGAGTATACGTTATATTACTCAGGAACAGATCCGGGACAAAGAAGTAAAGAAGGAGTAGGAATAATTATCGCCGATAGATTAAATAGAAGAGTAATGAATGCAGAAACAATTAATTCAAGAATAATGGCAGTAGAAGTGGACCTGGGTCAAATTTTCTACATAATACAAATATATGCTCCGGTAGAGGGAGCAGAAGTAAATAAGAGGGAAGAATTTTATGAACAACTACAGAGGACAATAGATAGTGCGAAAGAAAAGAGTAACAAAATACTGATAATAGGAGACTGGAATGCTAGGGTAGGCAGCAACATAAATACAGGATTAGGCAGCTTGGGACAATACGGAGAAACGACACAGAACAGAAACTGGAGAAAATGATTGAATTCTGCATAGCAAATGACCTAATAGTCGGTAATACTTTTGGTACCAACCACTAGAAGAAAAGTACACTTATGTAGCAGAAGAACGAGGAGCAAGAAGCCTCATAGATTACGTGGTATACACTAGGAACTAGAACAAAAATAGATGAAGTGAAAACAATAGTAGAAGCGGAACTCTCCACCCAACACAGATTGGTGAGAGCATTACTAAATGACATAAATATTACAGAAGAAGAGAAAAAAGAATACGAGAGAATACCAGTATATAAACTAAAAGATACTGATAGGGCAGAAAAGTACAAGAAAAGCATAGATGCCGAACTCAAAAAATTTGAACTAAAAAGAAAGGAAGGGACAGTGGAAGAAGTATGGAAAGTATTCAAAGAAACATTGATAAAGAACGCCAGACAGATCTGCGGAGTAAAGAAATTTAAACGGGACACCAAGAGGACCAGATGGTGGAACGAAGAGGTAAAGAGAGCAATTAGAGAGAAGAAAAAAGCATGGAAAAAATATATAGATACCAAAAGTCAAGAGGACAAAGAAGATTATATAAGAAAAAGAAACAAAGCCAAAATAGACATAAGAAAAGCAAAGACTCAATGCTGGGAAGAATTTGGACGAGAACTAGATGAACTATACACTAAAAACAACAAACATTTTTGGGGAATAGTAAAAAAGTTAAGAGGTAATAAAGGAAAAGAAGTAAGAGGAATAAAAAACAAAAACAATGAATTAAAAACGGAAACAACAGAAATACTACATGTATGGAAGGAATATTACGAGGAAAAATTTGAGGAAAACCGAAACCAACAGGAAGAACAAGATGAATACGAAGATACGGATGAAGAACAACAAGAAAACGCAATAGAAATCGAAATGAAGGATGTGGAAGAGGCAATTAATACACATAAACTTGGCAAGGCAGGGGGAGCAGATGGTGTCGAGGCAGAGATGATAAAAGTTATGGGCCCTGAAGGAAAGATATGGATACATGAAATATTTAAGAAAGCATGGAAAGAAGAACGGATACCGGAGGATTGGGAAAACAACATAATTATACCAATCTACAAAAAAGGAGAAACAGGAAAATGTGAAAATTATAGAGCCATCTGCCTTTCCTCTACAGTATTCAAAATGTATACGAAGATTCTGCAAAAAAAACTCATACACTACATAGGACACAAGCTAGCCGATGAACAAGCAGCATATAGACAAGGAAAACAAACAACAGACAACATACACATAATAAGAAATATAACGGAGAGAACAATAGAAAGAGGAGGAGAGCTGTTTGTAACACTCATAGATTTAAAAGCAGCGTTTGACAATATAAAGAGAAGTCACATATGGAGGTATTTGGCAGAATTACAAACACCAAGAAAACTCATTAGAAATATCAGGAACATGTACCAGAATGTCAAAGGGAAAGTGCAGATGAACGGAAAATCTTCAGACACGTTCCTCATGACAAAAGGAATAAAACAAGGAGATAGCCTTAGTCCATTTATAACACTGATGGACAAAATCTTATTAAACACAAGAACAAAAACACAGCATCTGCAAACACAAATAGGACATTACCAACTAAGGCCAATCAAAGTAGACAATCTAATGTACGCAGATGACATAATACTCATAGCAGACACCCACAATAAAATGAAGGGACTGGTTAAAATTTGAAGCGAAGAAATAGAGAACATGGGCATGGAAGTAAACACTAACAAAACAAAAATGATGATTATAAATAACAAAAAATCAGAGATGGTAAGAAGAATAGAAATAAACGGGAATACAATAGAAGTAGAATATCTTGGCTCCGTAATAACAGATGACGGAAGAATAGAAGTCGACATAGCAAATAGAATGAAAAAGACGAGGAACATATACTATGCAATAAACAAACCAATATTACAAAAACAAGAAATAGACAAGCAAGTGAAATTGAAAGTTTACAACACAATAGCAACACCAACATTAACATATGGTAGTGAGACATGGACCATAAACAAAAAGCACGAAAGCAAGATCAATGCTAGTGAAATGCAATTCCTAAAAAGAATCGAGGGGAAAACCATAATGGGATAGAGAGACGAACGAAAGAATCAGACACACTCTAAGACAAGAAGGAATAATAGATTTTATAGAAAGAAAGCAACTAAGATGGTATGGCCACATAATAAGAAAAGATGAACAATCGCTACTAAAAAAGATCACAGAGTCAACAGGAGAACGAAAGAGGAAAAGGGTAGACCCAGAAAGAGGTGGACACAAAGGATCGAAGAAATCGGTATAAACACTAACAAAACAAACATGATGGTTAAATAAAAAAATCAGAGATGGTAAGAAGAATAGAAATCAATTAGGGCACGATCAACTTGAGGCTGCGATGCCTAAGTGCCCCAACGACAAAAAAACTATATATTTTTCAATTTTTTCTATCTCTGCGGGTTTATCTTAAAAAAAGACACAGATAGACATATTGCCATAGATTTTTTTAAATACAACGAGGTCTGGCAGCGGCCCCCGAAGAGCTTGTCCAACTCCGACATACTTGAGCCCCTTCGCATAGTAGTTTTTAAAAATAAATAAAAACACGATTAAAAAGCTCTGTTTGACATAATTGGCGTACGCCATTGCCATGACAACGCATTTACGTATACCCAGTTAGAGTTGACCTTTGACCTTTGACCTGTGTGACAGCACTCATAATTTATTTTATGTATAAGTGCTTTATTACCCGCTCTCAAGCGAAAATTTTCCATCGCTTGCGGTTCCGGAAATATAATACCTCGGTTGCGCCTGTCGCCGGGCCGAAATTTGTCCTTCGGGGGCACTCGGGTCGGCACGGAAAGGCACGAACGATTTGACCTTTGACCTGTGTGACAGCAGCAGCAGCACTCATAATTTTTTTATATATATAATTCTAAGCATCCTTATAAAATCATTTCAATTTTTTTTGCTATGTTGACTATAGTAGTTAGAAATTGAGACTTTTTATCTTTTCACAATGGTATTTAAAATGAAGCTAGCAATCGCTTCACTGTATTTGTACGCATCGTTAATAAAAAAATCAGTAAATTCCTCTGATGCTGACTAATGAAATATAAATCTAAATTACATGCACAAAATTACCCTGGTCCTCAATAAACTATAAAACGGATTAATAAAAATTATTTCAGCATTAAACTAAACGAGGCTAATGTAAGAGCAAGACTGCAACTATATATCGCTACTATAAATGTCACGCAGTATTGAATCTTAAAAAATAAAAAAAGTTTTTTAGGTAAAAGACAGGAGTTTGTATTGGCTTCTAAAGACTACGGGCTCGGAAAATTCTCCCTCTCCTCACCCCTTCACAACGAAACTCTAAGACTTTATGTTATCTTTGTACATTTATTATGTAGTTATTCCCACTTTTATTCATCCTACATATACATTTTTTATTATATAAAATGTGTCCTAAACGAAACACAGGATTTAATTTGTACGCCATTCTTTTCTGCAAGGTTCATAGAATTCTGTCTACTTGGTGACATTTTATAGTAAAAACATCGCGGTTAGTCAATATAGAGCGCTACTCTTTGAGGAAGAGAGTGACGATTGTTAAAAATAATTATAAAGGGAGACTGTTTTGCCGATACCATGCACAAATTACATGTCATTTTCTGAATAAGAAATCCACCAAAAAAATTAATTAAAAAATTTGAACAAAAAAGTTCGGTTGCTAACAAAAACAGGCCCACTGCGTGAACATCGGATACTCGCCGATTTGTTGTCAATAAGCAAAGTTATAGCATTTGGGGCATGTAAAATCCTTGAATCATTCAAAAGCGGCCTATGCATGTCCAAAGAGTAACAGTTTGGTGTGGATTTTATGCCGGTGGAATAATTAGATCGTGTCTTCTTAAAATGAGGCTGTAAACTCAGATGAACGTTACATGGATATTTTATTGCGTTATTTGGCTCACAGACAATAAGTTGGTGGGCGGTATCTCTCAAAGCAACGAAGTGAACTGGCCTCGAAAATCTTGCAACCTCACATCGAGCGATTTTCCGCTGTGGTTCGTAAAGACCAAGTTTATGCTACAAAAATAAGAATAGTTCGTGAAATAAATGTGAAAACTCGAAGAGCTATCGACGAAATTGAACAACAATTATGCGAAAAAGTGATGAGAATTTTGTCAAAAAATCGAAAGCATTTAATAAGTCGTGGAGGACCTTTTTTAAATATTTTATGTCACATTTAATGACAATGTTCCTCTAATATAACTTTGTCAAATTAATAAATAAACAAAATGTTTTTTGTAATTTCCTGCGTTTTCTTTGGGACACCCTCTATATGTAGATTTCCAAAGCAGTTAATACTTGGATGAATTAATACAAGTGAATGGGAAAAATTAAAAAATCCGTAGAAACGTGAGAAGATAAACCATTGTGAATCATATTCTTATAAAATAGCCATTGACGCATATTTAGTTTATCACTTAACAACCTTTTCGTCCCATTGGACAAACAATACAATAACCTATCAGTATTTTTCAATACCTGAAGGTTACTGAAGTGTATAAATTACACATTTTAGATATATGTTCTTGCAAATGGAAAAAACGTTTTAAAAATTACTTTCAGAGTACGTAAAAAAATCGAAGAATGTGTCCTAAAGTTACGAATATTCTTGCTACAGCGCTAGCGCCTGGTGCACAGTTATGCAGCACAAGGTTTTTTGCATTCGTGAGTTCAGTAGACCAAAGTCGGCGACCGTTGTGTAACGTACACTTCGTCGCCATTACGATATTCAATCTCCTACAAAAAAAATCATTTGTTGTTGAAATTATCAGTCTGCCCAAAAATACTGGTTGTATAAAAAAATAAATGTGGAAGAAATTCGAAAAAATTTAAAACAGCTCAATAAAATCAATCTGTGGAGTGAGGAAAAACTTAAGACTGTCACAAACAGCTGTTTGGCGTGTATTGAAGCATCGTTCAATGTTCAAACTACACCGCCTACAACTAAAACAGTCTCTTCGTGTAAACGAGGACATGAAAAGAGACTCCTCAAAAATAAATCTGTTCTGTGTCATATGGGAACAAAGATTTATTGACGTTTCTTTTTTACGATACAACACTTACTGAGGTAACGTATCCCGCGATGTCGCGACACTTCGCTCACTTCCTCAAATGAAATGGAAACTTCATTTTCCGATTTGACGAAACTCGACATCATTGACAGCGGGATATACGATGTTTTCTAAATTAATAACTACCTCAATGATAAATAAGTCATTTGGGGAATATCACAGTTAATGAGTTTTTCATTTAGGGATTCGTAAAAGAAGCAGCGGGCTGCAGAGCAATCAACCCAGTAGATGTAACACTTGGACAATTCTCAACAACTCATGGTTTACAAGTTTTAATACCAGCTGAATACACCTATTTCCCCTACAAAACCGATCATCAACCAGACATATTGGATATTGCCTACCAAGAAATTTCGCCAAGCTTATTGGACAAAGGGTAATTCCCGAACTAAACTCCTATCACCTACGCTTTCTTATCTCCTTTGATATTTCTCTGAAGCCCAAGCCCCATGCAATTTTCAATGAAACAATAAATTAGAATCTTTACCAAGAAACTTTTAACCACAACCTCACCAAGATGAGAACCCTCATAAATAAAAGAAGACATCGACATAGCTGTCTCAAACAACACCACATCGGTAGCCGATGCTGCCAAAACGCAGACATTACAAACCTGACTACGATCTTCCTCCTCGTTACAAAATCAACCTGATCAAGCACCGAAGCCAAACTAGAAAACTCAACGAATGAGAAACCCAGAAACCAAAAGACTGCCGAACAACCTCACGCACCAACTAAAACGCGAACTGGATGACTATAGAATCCAAACCTACCGTAAATACATCCCAGGGATGTCAAAAGCCACTAAAATAAATCTAAAAATTCTCCAGGAACTTAAATCGCACAATGTTACCTTCTACACAGACGACGAAAAGTCCACAGCACTTGGCAATCGGTTCTTCACATCGGCAATCTCCTGCACTCCACAGAAGTGGCACATCTAACGAACTACATCGAAACACATCACTATACCAGCAGCGACTATAACCAATCTACATCTCCAAATAAACCAGCCGAACTTATAAAAACCCTGCCCAAACGTAAATCGCCCGGCAGCTACCTAATACCCAACAACTCATCCTCCCAACACCTAACTAGAAAACGCCTCTCATAGCTAGCAACCCTGATAAATGGATGCTTATCAGTAGCCTATTTCCTTCAAAGTTGGTAGCACGCACATGTATTCATGTTTGCCAAAGCTGGAAAGAACAAAGAACATATGACAAGCTTCTTGAAAAGTCATATACACACCCCTAACCAGTCACCGATGCACTCCACATTCTTCCTTCCTACCAATTTGGATTTAGAAAAAGACATTCGGCCTGTTATCAACTACAACAAATCAGCGAACTCATTGAAACAGGATTTGAAAACAAAAGTTACACCGCCGCAGTTTTCTTAGATGTCGCTCAAGGCTTCGATAAGGTATGGGTAGAAGGTCTCAAAAAGAAAATTCTAGATTACGAAATATCACGTTACCTCCTAGCTGTCATTTTGCCCTTCTTGGAAAATAGAACCTTTGCCGTCAAATTCAACGCAACAATCTCCCAAACAAAAGACAAGCGGGAGTTCCCCAAGGCAGCAAATAGCTCAAAGATTGGAATATTCAAATCAACCCCTCTAAATGCCAATGCAAAATCTTTACTTCCGGAAGAATTGCCAACCCGCCAACTTTTCATTGAAAGTCTTAACTAAAACTACGGATAATTATTTAACATCCATAAATAATACGTTAAGATTTAAACTTCTTGATAGATTGCCTCATTCCTTAAACAATTCTGACCATCTATCAACTGTTAACGATGCCCATTTCGCAACAATTAGATAGCAGTTACAGTCAGCTAACGGAATGCCAACACGCCGAAAGAGTTTCGCGCCCAATTCCTCATCTGCGGCTGCACCTGTGCCAGAGAGGTTTCCGCTGTCAGCGCCGTTCTGGCGCAATAAAAGTGAAAATAATACCCGCCTCTGCGGACACGACTCCTATCGGCTATTGCAAAACGAATTCTTGTGCACGCTTGGCCAGTTCATTTTTGCTCTTGTTTCGCCGTGCCGGAACGGTTCTGCATGCCACGGATCCGCGTGCTCGCGGAAGCGGCCAGTCGCCAGGTACGCGGAAGCGCACCCCATGTGCCGGAGGAAGGAAACCGCCGGCGACTAGGTCAGGTTTTCTCTTCTGCGACGTGCTCGACACAATAATTGGACTAATTAGGCATTATGCGCGCACTTTCGTTAGCATATGCCGCCTGTCTGGGCATTTTCTCTGCGGCAGGAAGCCGGCGCAAGCTCAGAGTGGACCAAATACCTCAAATGCGACAAAACACGACGTCTTATCTCTTAAATTTCCGTAGATTGGTGTTCTAATTAATTAAATGTAAAAATTATACTTGAGCTTTGTAAACAGAATCCGGAACTTTAAACCTACTTTTAAGGAGTCGGTAACTTACTGATGGACAACCGTTCTATACAATATATCCCAATTCGAATTACAATCCTTGAGAATTATTGTTCTATATAGGGTAATTCGTATAGTTTTAGAATTCAATAGTGCATTAACCATGACAGACAGTAAAAAGGTTTGGATCAGCTAGTAAAGATATTGCCGATTTCGAACATTTGTTAAGTTTGATGAATAACTTGGTTCGAATGTGAAAATACCGAGAGTCAAAATGCAAGAAATGTAGAGAACATAGCTGCTGTAAGAGATAGAATTGTAGAGGCTCCAAATTTATCGATTTTCGTCGTGCTCAAGCATTAGAGCTTAGAAGAACGACAACTTAGCGTATTTTGCGAAAATGTTTGGGTTTACAACCCTATAAGAATGGGTTGAGCCAGCACTGAAGTCACTGGACCATCGTAAGCGCCGTGAATTTGCTGCTTCAGCTTTAGACCAACTTTAAACGGACCATAATTTTTGAAAAAAATTATCTTCTCAGATAAAGCTCATTTATGGTTGAGTAGATGTATTAATAAATAAAATTGTCGTTTTTAGTGTGAAAACAATCCACAAGAGGTTCACGAGAAGCCCAATGTATCCGCATAAGATTGCTGTATAGTGTGGTTTATGGCATACCTGCATCATCGGACGATTCTTTTTCTAAAACAAGGTAGGAGATGCAGTTACAGTGACTGGGTGAGCGGTATCGATTGATGTTAACAGATTTTTTGGCCACATTTAGATGAAATTGACATGTAGTTCCAACAAGACGGTGCTAATGCCACTACTGTCGTATTGCAAGAATAGTTGAACAAAATGATAATTTCAAGAAATGCAACCGTTAACAGTTGGGCTGAAAAGTTCGTAGGCTGACACATAAGCGGCGCTAGTAGTATTAAATCCATGTGCCCTAACCTTCAAAAGACTCGTGTATAAATTTGACAACTCTCGGACTATTAGTTTAGGAGATATCGTATTTTGGGAAGCAACTATTGTTAATTTTAAAAAATGGATAAAAGGAATTTCAGTATTAATAAAACACTGCTTTTGGCAAAAAAATACCGTTGAAACCAAGGCTTGGCTTGATAAGCATTATTTAGACTGTGCACCAGGAAAATCAACCGTTGAGAAGTGGTTTTCCAAGTTTAAAGGAGGCGAGATGAGCACTGATGACGATGCACGCAGTGGACGCCTGAAAGAGGCTGTAACGGACGTAAAATATAAAAAGTTACAAATTATTATGAATGACCGTAAATTGAAGTTAATCGAGATATCTGAGACTCTGAAGATATCAAATAGCGGTGGACATATCTTGCATGAATATTTGGACATGCAAACTGTGTGCAAAGTGTGTGCCGCGAACTCACAATCGAGCAAAAGTTTCAACGTGTCGATGACTCAGAACAATGTTTGCGATATTCAACCGTAATAAAACGAATTTTTCCGTCAATATGTGACAATGGATGAAACAGCTTCATCACTAACTCAGAGTCAAATCGACAGTCAGCAGTGACTGCACGCGATGAACCGAATCCAAAGCGTGGAAAGACTGCAACAGTCGGCATGGCAAGATTATTGACAGTATTAGCTATACTAGATATAATATTCATTTTTCGAAAAGGGCGACCATCAACAGCGATTATTAATAGGGTTGTTGGAGCGTTTGAAGGATGAAATCACGAAAACGGCCCCATTTGAAGAAGAAAAAGTGCTGTTTCATCAAGACAATGTCGAAAATGTTAAGAAAACGATGGCAAAATTGCATGAATAGGCTAAAATCAAAATTTCCACGTATTCTCCAGATCTGGCACCCAGGACTTTCCTGTTTCAGACCTCAAAATAATGCTCGCTGGAAAAATTTAGGCATAATGTAATCTGGAAGATTCCTATTTTGAGGCTAAAGACAATCAGTACGTTAAAGGTATCGAAAAATTGTTGACGCTATAATCGTTGATGTCGCCCTCGAAGGCAACTATGTTGAATAATAAAATCCAATTTTATCAAAAAATTTTGATTAAGGGTAATTTCAGAAAGCCCAACTGTTAGTTGGCCTCCAAGAGTGATTTAACTCCTTTAGATTACTTCTTGTATGATTATTTGAAATCTATAGTATATGCAAACAAACCACAAACCCTTGATGCATTAAGATTGAGGATTGAGTTATTGCACACAGTCAGAGAAAATTGGGTTCATCGAATTTGTCGAAATGGACATTTAAATGATGTGTTATTCAAAACATAATGTAATAGACTATGCTTCAAAATATTGCAAAAGGTTTGGTTGTATCTGAAATAGTGTTTATTTGCCCTTTATATTGGGTGATTCATGTCCATCTTATGAAATCGTTCGACTTTAAGTAAAACAAATTCAAATGCATTAAAACAAGCATCGAAGATGCAACGGAACCTGGAAGTTCATGTTGTGGTTTTAGGCCACAAATAAAATCGCGTGAGTTAGTGAAAGCTAGGGTCATCTGAAATTACACAAAATTTGGCAAGATGTGAACTTATACCCCCCTCTCCACATAAGGTGATATTACGTACGTGGTGGAAGAAGAGAACAGCCATCAAGAGAATTGTGTCTGTTCCAACAGCCATCTATGGCAAAGTTCCATATTTTTAAAAAGAATTCATCGTTTTTTTTCTTGTAATTTGGGTATATCGAGTTGCACTTTGCCAATAATAAAACAACATTTAGACTTTCGACAGCAAATAACACAAAACACGTTGTGGTTCACTGTTACAGAGATTTTGTTCTGAGAGTTCTGTCGCCCATATATAGATGGTTCACACGAAATGTAACCTAGTCACTAAGACAGTTATTCAGCAAAAGATCTTCCTCTAGCCGCTCTTAGAATTCCAGTGCAAGAGCTGCAATCTATACGAAATTTACATAAAATCGTTCATGTACGATTTGCTACTTAATTGCCTGAAACATACGCAATTTCCGGTTTTTAAAAAATATTAATGACCCCGGTCGGCCTGCTCATTGTCCAACGTAGAAACATAATATAATTCGTTCCGCTGTCTGCGCCACGGTTGCCACACTATGGAGTTGTAAAAATCTATGAGTTCCTTTTTTCATTTTGAAGGGTGCCTTTATTATTGTCTAGCTAGAATATACATTACATATGATTTGCAAATTTCTTATTACTTTTAATAATATTTAATAATAAATAGAATATTGAAAGTTTATTCTAGTTTGGTCTTGAATCTTAAAAGGCGCCTTTTATTAGTTGTAATACTTAGTCTATTTTACTAGCCGCCAGATTTAGCGGTTTGATCTTATTTTCTTCCGGGCTTTTTACTTTTCCATCTTTTCCTTTTAGAGTTTACTTCTCTTTTATTATTTTTTACATATAATTACAAAAAAACTTTCACTACTCTTACTAGCTATTCACAAAACGTTAACTCTTTATAGAACTTCTATTTTTTTTTACACTAGGAGTTTTTGTTGTCCCAATACCCACGATAAAATAAATAGTTTAATTATAAAAAAGTTTAAGAGGCATATTTATGTCCCTTTTATTTATTTGGTGTTTTATAAAAAAAAGAACGCCAGAGTGGTCCAGTGGTTAAGGCGCGGGCTGCGATGCGGACAAACCGGGGTTCAATTCCCGGTGCTCTCTGAAGCCTGGCGGGTGGCGTACTTAGTCACTAAAAATAATTCAGTACCTGCGTTCACTCGAACAAGGGGTAATAATGGCGATCGTCTAAGGCGCGGTGTTTGCCACATCACCTCGTATCAAAAATGGTGCGCGACAACCGGGCACATTGAGCAGCGAACATATGAGAGTTTGAACCTCTCAGTTTGCAGACCATGCTCCCTCGCGAGGCGTTAGAGCCGTACCATTATTATTATTTATGAAAAAAAAAACAAAGAGAGTACGATTAATTATTTTTTATTCAGCCTAAATTGAAAGAATATTTTATTGACATCTAATAATTGTCAACTACACAAATTTGGCTATATATCAAATTAGTTCTGTTTCAGAACTATTTAATACTGCTATTATCTTAATATTTCCCCCAAAAATAATATTTTAAATCTATGTGTTTCAGGAAGACTCTGCTCCAAACCACAAGAAAATTTTTATTACTACCGGTTCCCCCAACTTGTGGTGACCGTCCATCCCCAACCGCAACCCCCTTGACTACTACGTATGGAGCATGATCGAGACGGAGGTCAGTGAGAGGCAACATAAAACCAAGGACAACTTTAAAGGCTTCTATCAAGGAGGTAATGTCATATATGGACAAGGAGGGAGTTATGTTGGCCTGCAGTACGTTTTGAGTCCTGGTGAGAAGGTCGTAGTCATCAGGATACTAATATTTGAGTTGCACACAAAACGAGCCACGGACTATCAATGATCATCTGTTTCACTTTAAATTAAGAACATCAACTTATAAGTAATAATATACTTGTATTAGTAAATATAATTGAAAACTGGTTGACAGAAAACGTGTACAAAAAACAGACATGAAACATACTCTTGCAAAAGATAAAAGTAGAAAAAATCCGAAAGAAAAGTATCACCTACTTCAAATAAAATATAGCTCGAAAATGAAAAGAAGGAATTGCAAAAGCAACAGATTATCGGATATCAAAAAAAACTGCTTGGAGTTATATTTCCAAATTTTGTGCGATACTTTATTACAAAAAAAAAGTAATGGCGAAAAATGGTGACGATATTATAAATAGAAATGAAGACTATGAAAGCAATAACTGGCCCATTTATCATCCTGAGAATCTTGCACAATAGACAAACATCAAAATATAAAACTCATGAAAAAGCAACAAAATAGAAATAGCATGGTTGGATTAAAAGAAATTATCTATACCAATCCTTACTTTTTATTTAAAGAAACTATTCTATACAAATTTAGTATACTTTCAAAAAAAATAATAAACTAAAATAAAAAGCATAATAAGAACAGTAATAACTTACGGATGTGAAGTATGGGTAATGACACAAAAAATGGCAAACTACATCGATGCATTCGAAAGAAAGATACTAAGAAGAATTTTCGGGACAAAAGAAGATAACGGAAACTGGAGGTGCAGATACAACCAAGAAATATACCAAGAGTACAGAGAATTACCCATATCCGATTTCGTAAAGATACAGAGACTAAAGTGGGCAGGACACGCCGTGAGGATGAATGAGGAAAGAGTACCAAAAAGAGTACTGCTATCAAGGATGGAAGGACGAAGGCCAGTGGGAAGACCCCGGAAGAGGTGGCAGGAGGCGGTTGCCAGAGATGCAGACGACATACTGAAAGTTAAAAACTGGAAGAGAGTGGCATCAGACAGAGACGGATGGGGAAGATGCCTAAAAGAGGCCAAGGCTCGAATCGGGCTGTAGCGCCATTGGATGGATGGATGAAAATAAAAAATTGGATAAAAACTGAAACCGAGAATGCATTATCAAAACGACGTTTTTCTAAATTACCTCTTCTTTGTCAAAGAACATTTCCCATGGCTCTTGGAATACGCGTAGTAAAGTGCTGCACATGGTCCATTTTATCATATGCGCTCTTGAACGCTTATTAAGAATATCATGGGTGAACATGTCTTGGGACATATTCCACGGGGTGTAACATATAACCAACCAAAACTCACTTTTCGGGAAAAATAGAAAGCAGAAAAGATCCCAAAAGGAGACAGATGTCACGGTTACACAAAATTAGAAATTGGTTGCCAGATGTGCATACATCCTCAGGCTGACTGAAGAAAGCTTGATTACAAAAATAACCTAATAGAACATGGGCAGAATGTGATCACTTACACGTTCATTATATCATTGGCACCAAAAGAAGAATTCGATGCCATCAAACCTTCTTCAACTCATTATATTGATTATTAATTACATAGAAACCGTCAAAATAAAGTAAGGTGTGTAGAAGTCTTAGTTAAATCTACAAAAATTGTGAAAACTTGTTTTATATATAGGATAATAAAGCATTATAATAGAATCTATAAAATATTCAATAAAATAGTGGATAATCAACAATAGTTCGACCCTAAATCATAGAAAATAGTTTTGCAAATACGGTTTAGTTTACGAGCATTTGCTGAATATTTCTGGGGATAGCAAGCCTTTCAAAAATTTTCTAGTTAGACAAGCTACCTACAAATATAATTGAACAAGACAAATCGCGATGTCCATAAAAATCTGGTTATTAACTCTACCCACTATATTCTTTCTAAACAATTTCATCTCTATCACAATTATTGGCCTTTTCTAGATATGTATCTTGCGAACTATAATTCAAATACGTCTGCAGCTCGATTCGTTAAGCTAAAGAGACCATGCAAGTTAGATTAATCTTGATGAAATTTGCAGTAAGAAAAATTAGTTAAAAACATTTATTCTTTACTTATATGAAAAAACTAAAAAGTATCTGTTGCTTTTGCAGCCTGTTGTTTTTAAAAAAAGCTAAGGAGAAATATTACAGTTAGTCTAATAGACACTCAAATAAGATGAATCAATAGTGTTGCCTCTAGTGTATGCGCAGGTAAATCTAACATAAACTAGAATTATTCCTTTATTTATTGAATTATCATAAAGATACACAAAGTTATTTTTACTGTAATCCCCTAATTTAGAAAGACGTGTTTCTCAAGGAGAGGGTATTTTGTTGACGCCGCACTCGTAAATTAAAGGTGGTTCTGATACCAGCTTTTTGCGATTGGTCGTTGTCAAAATTTTGAATAGTCTACGACTTGATAATAATTCGTTTCGCAACAAACAAGGCTAACTCTCACTCTGTGTAAGGTACGCTACGGAAAAAGTTCCTTCAGCACCCCTACTTACAACTCTCAAAAACCACACCCCTCTGCTTTCACCTCACAGTGCGTAAAAATAGATATTCCAATTTACATTCGATTCACTCATGTAAGTTCGAATAATGTAACGTAGTTTTCTAATTTCTAGAATGTTTTCAAAACAATTTATACATGAAAGAACAAACAAAAAATGTATACAATTTTAAAATTGAGGTAATAATATATCTTTGCTACCTCCTCTTCTAACCAATTCACAACGGCGCCAGTTGCCCAACAATTCATCCCAATGCAAACGGATCAAGTTCAACCATCGCAATTTACCCAACAAAACTACCAATACACTAAAATTCCAAATATAAACAACACATACACGCAGTTTCCCGCTATGACTACACGACAATTCCATTACACCGCATCGTATCCGTCTCAATACCATCAAGGTCCGCTAACAACTGATAATTCAGACTGGCAACTAGTTAATAGAAAATGTGGTTGCCAAGACATCACAGATAAACAAGCAGAACAAAATAGGCAATCCAAATCCGCATGCTACTGGCTAAATCCTACAAATCGCTTCGACCCCCTTGCTGATGAGGTTAATCCACAAGAACAAGCTCCCTGCAATTCAAAACAAAACGTACCGAAACCTCCCCCGATATTCATCTTGAGTGTTAAAACTACCGAACCGTTAATTAAATACTTGGAAACCATAGCTAAAGGGAAGTATACACTAAAGGCTCTACCTAACGACGAAATACAAATTCAACCAAATACATCGGAAAAATACACAAAAATAACTAAAGGATTAGCAGAAAAGCAAACAGAATTCCATAGCTACAAAATTAAGGAGGAGCGAAGCTTTCGAGTATTCCTAAGGAACCTACATCAGTCAACTAGTACGGACGGAATTCAAAAAGAACTAGAAACACTTGGACACAAAGTAGTCAATATATGGAATGTTAGACAAGCCGTCACAAAAAAAGAACTGCCCCTTTTTGCGGTAGAACTAAAACCGGGTGACAACAATAAAGAGATATACAAAGTAGATAAACTTATGTACTCTGTGGTTAAATTTGAGTCACCACGCGTCAAACGAACAATACTACAATGCTCCAGGTGTCAGAAACATAGACACACTAAAAATTTTTGCAACAGAACCCCTCGCTGTGTTAAGTGCACTGGCTGACATAAAACTTCGGAATGTGAACACAAAGGCAGATATCCCAACGTTACATGTGTAAACTGCAATGGGAATCATCCTGCGAATTATAGGGGATGCCCAGCGTACAAGGAATTACACCAAAGAATGTTTCCTCCGCTAAGAGCGAAAACTCTCCCAAGCACAAGATACTATCAAGCAGGTCTCACCCATGCACAAGTATTAACAAACAACCCAGAACAAAACATCCAAAAAACTCAACACCAAAATACCGAAACGACAAACCAGACAAACGATATGACAGAATTAAAACTAATGATGAAACAACTAATGGAACAGATGAGCACTATGTTAAACCTGTTAACCATGTTCGTCACTAAAACACATTATATATATAATTTTTATAATTATAATAATATTTTTAAAATGGCGATATGGAACGCCAACGGGCTGTTACACCACAAAGAAGAACTCACAACCTTCATCACAAATCACTGTATAGACATCGTTTTAATCGCAGAATCACACTTTACAGTACGAAGCTACTTCAATATTCCAAGGTATGACGTGTATGCAACACAACACCCAGACGTCACCGCCCATGCTGGTACAGAAATAATAATACGAAGTTCAATCAAGCATCATGAACTACTAAAATACAGTTAACCGCAACTACAAGCTACACCAATAGTAATTGATAGTAGTAATTGAAGATTGGCTAGGTCCAATTACAGTATCAGCAGTCTATTGTCCATCGCGACATAACAATAAGCAGGAAACATACGAGCACTACTTCCATACACTAGGCCCTAGATTCATCTCGGGTGGAGACTTTAACGCCAAACACAAATACTGGGGTTCAAGACTAAGCACTACCAAAGGAAGAGAAATGATGAAAGCAGTAAACAACTTAGGGTTACGACCTCTGTCCACAGGTGAGCCTACCTATTGGCCATCTGACCTCAGAAAAATAACCTGATTTGCTAGATCTGTATTTCGTGAAAAACATTAACCCGAACTTACTAAAAGCAAATTCCTGTCTCGACCTCTCGACGGACCATTCCCAGTAATAGTGACATTAGGCGCAAACGTAAAGGTCAATGTCAGATCACCATCCCTCACCAATAAAGCCACAAACTGGAATCTCTTCCAAGAACTAGTCAATGAATCCTTGCAAATGCAAATACCTTTAAAAACAGTAAAAGACCTTGAAGAAGCAACAGAACATTTCAATCAGGTTGTCCAAGACGCGGCCCGTAAGACTACACCAGAACTCGTTCAGCACATCCAATCGGAAAATTGTCCTATCATAGTGAAGAAGAAAGTCGCAGAGAAACGCAGACTAAGAAGAATCTGGCACACAACAAGACATCCAAACGATAAATGAGCGCTCAATCATGCTACCTTGGAGCTCAAAGACCTTCTGCGCAATATTAAAAATCAACAAGTACAAAACTACCTGAAACACTTATCTCCAACAGAAACAAATGATTATTCTCTCTGGCGAGCTACAAAACACTCAAAACATCCGAAACAACACAAAGCACCAATTCGCGCCAAAAACAATACCTGGGCAAAAAGTGACCGAGAAAAGGTGGAAACCTTCGCAAAACATCTAGAAAAAGTTTTCGAACCATTCCCGCCGATAGTAAACAACGAAGAAGAAGTCCACAGATCTTTAGAAACGCCGTACCAGATGAGCCTGCCGATTAAAAAGTTCAACGCCTACCAGGTAGAGACTACTATACTTAAAAAAGTGAACTCCAATAAAGCTCCAGGTCAAGATCTAATCACTGGAAAAATACTAAAAGAACTACCAGATAAGAGATGTCAGTTCATAACTTATCTATTCAACTCAGTCTTAAAACTACGGCATTTTCCTGACCAATGGAAGAATGCTACAGTTATTTTAATACAAAAGCCAGGTAAACCTAGTGACCAACCTGCGTCCTACAGACCCATCAGTCTTCTACCTGTGTTATCCAAGGTTTTTGAGAAAATGCTCCTAGAAAAGTTATATCCGATTCTCCTAGACAAACATGTCATACCCGATCACCAATCCGGCTTCAGAAAAAAACATGCTACAATAGAGCAGGTACACAGGGTAGTGAATAAAATCTCCAAGGATTTCGAAGAACGAAGATACTGCGCTGCGGTGTTCCTCGACATTACGCAGGCCTTTGACAAGGTCTGGCACCAAGGGCTGCTATACAAAGTTAAGGAAACCCTACCTACGGATTACTACGAAATATTCAAATCACATCTAACTAATAGGGATTTCTCCGTCAAATATAGCAGCGAAATAACACCCCTCCATCCTATTACATCAGGAGTACCCCAAGGCAGTGTTCTGGGCCCCATTTTGTACTCGATATTTACGCGAGACCTCCCAACATCTACAGGAAACATGGTTGCTACCTTTGCCGATGACACGGTTATCCTTACATCGCACACAGATCCAAAACAAGCTGCAAGCTCACCTAGATAAAATACAAAATTGGTGTAATAAGTGGCGCATAAAAATAAATGAGAGAAAATCGGTCCAGGTAACCTTCACACTCAGAAGAGGCAACTGTCCGCCGGTGCAGCTAAACAACCACCTGATCCCTCAAGCAGATAGCGCTAAATACCTGGGCATCCACCTAGACAGGAAACTAACCTGGAGACCACATATATAGGCAAAGCGTAAACAACTAGGGCTTAAGCTACAAAAAATGTATTGGCTAATCGGGCGTAAATCGCAACTTTCTCTGGAAAGCACTGCTAAAACTTCAAATATTGAAATACTACGAAGATTTCAATTCAAAATGTTAAGATCATTAGTTAATGCACCGTGGTACATTCTCATCGAAACCATAAGACGCGATCTTGGAGTTTCAACGGTTAACCAAGAGATACAAAAGTTTAGTGCGCGCCATTACGATCGTATCAGTGATCACCCAGACATCTTAGTGGAGTGCTTACTAGACAATGACGAGGAAGTGCAACCACGTTTAAAAAGATTCAAACCCGCAGACCTAATTGTCAGATTCGTGCAGTAATGTGTCGGTTAATCAACAGTTCCAACAGTGTATAGGATAAACTAGTTTAAGAGTAATAGAGGAGTGTCATCAGTGGATGCACTTCGTCCATGTTTATTATGTTCTTTAACCATATATGTCATATCAACTACTGAATGTCTAAAGACAGATTGTAGTGTAATAATAAATTTAAAAAAAACCTACTCTTCTGACACGTTCTCGTTTCAACTTTTCTAGTAGTTATGCGGTTGGATACTCAAAATTTAGCCCTCTATTACCTTTTTTATATTTTCCTGTTATGTAAGCAATCTTTGCTGATTGCTTAATCTTTATTTTACTAGTTTTTTCGTTTAATCTTGCGTTGATTCCAAATATTTCAAAAGGTGGTTATCGATAAGTTGTAAACTCAACAAAATATGCATCAACAAAACCACTGGACCAAAAGATTCTAGCACTTCTTACACATGTAACTTTTCATAAACATCTGAATATAGTTGCTTCAATTTTGTCCATAGAACTTTTTTTTGTCCTAAAATTTAAAGCAAGTAGTTGAAATTTCATGAGCTAAATGTAATTATTTGTATAAAAGTTTGTTGTCTGCAAAATTATATGGGAGCATCAGCGATACTTTTGTAGATTGTACGATTTTCCTTCGAAGATTATTATCTAAGGTTTGCTGACTAACATTAATGTCCTTCGTAAGAGTGCTGCCTTAGACAACACTTGTATTGCGGCAGGTTTCTTGTTTGCCTTTTCTCCTTGTACTGTTCTTTTAATGAAAGCGCTTTTCATAACACAATAAAGGGTCGTAATTCTTGTTTCTGTTTACATTGGAGCGAGGGGGGCTTTAACAACAAATTATACCGAATTTAATTGGAAATTAACAAGAGCATTTAGACTATATTAACGATCGCCACACCTATCTTTTCTCATTATTTAGTTTATTTTTTCCTATAGTTACAACAGCTCACTTTCAGGCTTTCTATTAAATATAAATAATAAATATTTTTACTCAATTTCCTAATTAATCTCAGGTAAGCTCATATTGTGCTTCTGAGTGGCTCCTTCTGGGTGCTTCAGTGGAACGAAAATGACTCAGGTACAATAGTTTAGAAGATATCTAAGACAGAGATGGAACTATCGCACTATTTCCTTAGTAAAAAATCAGAATGGCAGAAATTAAAAAAAAATCGGCCCTCAGTCCCCGGCAGTCCTTCAATGCCCATTACGGGTGCCTACGAGGGTGCTAAGAATCCCCGGGTGGAAAAAACGAATTCCAACATGGAATGTCACAAGTATGTTTGAAAGTTATAACTTCATAACACCTTACAAGAAATTGAGAGGTTACCGATAGTTGCCCTTGGAATTAGGAAAATGAGAAGGACAGGGTTTGGCAAACAAACAACAAATAACAAAGTAATATACTATGGCGGAAACAATGAATAAAAATATATAGACAAATATGTAAACTACGTCGCTATCATATACAGTGATAATGTTACAACTATCAGGAAAAGCTAAGAATACAAACATCAGGTTTATGCTCCCATTGCCGATAAAAGAGACAGCATCGTGGAGGACTTTTACAAACAATTAAGTCAAATTCAAAAACCACTAAAGAAATCTGACGTACGCGTTGTTCTAGATGACAATTCAAGAGTGGGTAGAGGAAAACAAGGAAAATGTGTTGATTTCTTTCGGACTTGAACAAAGAAATAAAAGGGGAGAGAGATTAATACAATTCTGCGAAAAGAATAACTTTATTATTTGCAATACTTTCTATCAACACCCACCCAGATGGTTATATACATAGATGTCAGGCGATAATCCGCAACATATCATAAGAAATCAAATAGGCTTTTTATTAATTAATAAAAAATCTAAAAATAACATTAAAAACATTATGACGTACCCCGGTGCATATGTGAAATCGAACTATAATCTTCTAGTTGCCACAGTACTAGTATTAAGCTAAAGCAGCTACACAAAACGGAAAAGAAGAAGAGACAATATAATCACACAAGATTAAATGAAAATATATAACAGAAAAAATCGCAAACAAACTAATAATAATAATAGTTCCCGTAATAGGCCTCGAAGGCCCTTTGGGGTCGTAACAGGATAGATCTGTTACAGTCTAGAGCCTACGGTACACAAGGGTAGTAACGTGGCTAGCGCTACGTACCGACCGCCTATTATTACCCCAGAGTTTGACCTCCAGGTACTCATTTATTGCAGCCTGAGTCGAGCAAACTAAACTAAATAGAAATATTAAAGAAGAAGAACAAATAATAAAATCCAATAACGTAGGCTGAAGATGGGCTGCTATTAAGAAAATTATAGAAGAAAGCACATAAAAATATATGACGCCTAAAACTGTACAAAGGAACAAACCGTGGATGACAAATGACATCTTGGATCTGATGCAACAAAAATGGAAGCATAAAAATAAAGACCCTATAGTCTACAGAAAAATACATAACGTAATCGGGATAAAGATCAGAGAGACCAAGGAACAGTGGATAAAGGAACAATGTGACGAAATAGAGAGTTAGATGCAATATGCATAAGAAATAAAACAAATGACTGGGCAATATAGACAAAGATTATGGTAAACACTTAATAACCATAGAGGAACAACTGTCTCAGTGGAAAGAGTACATAGTGAATATGTTTCAAGACGAAAGGGCCCAAACAAAAATTAATATAGAAAACCATGAAAACGCTCCAGCAATAACTAAAGAAGAAGTGATGCACGCCATTATAAATACTAAAAATCCCGATCAAATTCGGGCAGAAATGATAAAACTTATTGATCAGTACAATCTCAAAATATCATTAGTATTTTCAACACAATTTAGGCAACAAGTCTTATACCCACATAATAGTTGAAATCAACCTTTGTTACCTTGCATAAAGTTCTCCTAAGCGCTGCCAGACGTACCGCACTATTAGCCTTATGAGTTAGATGCTACAAATCCTTTAAAGATAATACAAGGACGAATTTATAAGAAATGTGAAAAAATATTAACAAATACCCAATTTGGATTCAGAAATAAATTTAGGGCCCGAGAAGCTTTATTTGCTATGAACGTACTGATACAAAATGTCGAGATGTAAACAAAAGGGTGTATATTGCATTCGTAGATTACAAAAAAGCGTTTGACCGAGTTAGACACGACAAGCTGATTAAAATTTTGCGAGAATTCGATCTAGATAAGCAAGATATAACCACCATTGAAAACCTTATTGGTATCAGAAGGCTAATGTGAGAGTAGGTACAAAATTAACAGAGCGTGGTGTGAGACAAGGATGCGTATTGTCCCCTCTGCTGTTTAACGTGTACTCTTTAAAGAGGCATTACAAAACAGTAATGAAGTGTATCTATTAACAGAATAACATTAGATATACTAACGACAGTTTACTGATGGCTGAATCAGAAGAAGACTAGAAATGAATATAATGGAAACAAAGTATAATTAAAGAAAAAGCACAACACGCACCAACAGATATAAGAGTGAGACAAAGAAAATGAGAATTACAAATACTTGAAGACTATTCTAAATGAGGATGAAGACAAGATACAGAAATAAGGAGTAGAATAGAACAGGTCTACTGTGCAGTAGGAATTTTAACATCTCACTAAGAAAAATAATTTTAAAATGTTACATCCTTTCAATCGTACTTTACGGCATGGAAGCTTGGACTTCAACAGATAAACTTTGTAAAAGAATAAACGCGTTCAAAATGTGTGTTAGGTATATTGTGGGTAGACAGTTCGGAACAAGTAAATACTGCATGGAATGAACACACAACAAGAATTGCTATATACAGTTAAAAAGCGAAAATTGTAATATCTAGGTCATGCCATGCAAAAAACAGGCCCTGGGCGTAAAAGAGAATCTTGGCTCAAAAACCTTAGCAAATGAGGCGATCAATCAAATACGACTCTAAAGTACAAATTAGCTTTCTGTAAACGAACCTCCCAAGATAGGAGAGGATGCAAAGAAGAAGAAAGGTCTAGATTTTTTACTTTGAGGTCTTGCATACACTGTCATGTGCACTCTTTATAATATGATCGCTAATATTAATCCCAGTTGTTTACGTACCATCCAAGTGAACAATGGACACATATGGATTGTGCCCATTAGCCCATTCTTTTATAATTAATATGCCAATATACTATATAATTATATTCAAACTATTATTTTGATTTCTTGGGATTTATGCTAATGCTAAAAGTTTTCCGACAGGTAGAAAAAGTTGAAACGTTTAAGTCATCATCTGGGTTATTTGGGTAAGTTATGGTACGGTCATAATATAAGGTACCATATTCTGTGATGCTTTTCTTATAGTACATATATTGAGGTCACTGTAGAGTTTATATTTCAACACAAACCAACCATTATAAACGTTTGACTGGCTTGCTTTACTCTATAATTGAATGCTATAGCATCATTTATACACAAACATATCTTTTGTATATATTTTATTCATACAGTCTTTCAGATATACAACTTTAACAAATTTCCGCCTTAAAATGTTATTGTTCACAGGCTATCGTCGATACTGGTTAAATAGTGTGTTTAATAACACCTAGCAAATGGTCGTAACAATATTTTATTTAATAAAAAAAACTGTTATTATTAAAATATGTGAAAACAAAAAAGGAAATTTCTTATAAATCAAAAATAACTCAAACCAAACAATCTAATCGTTATTGCTATTGAAATTTTTTAAATTGTATATCGTAGATTTAGAACATAGAAATTATAAGATTTGCGGTGACCTTGGAAACAGCGATAGAAGAAATTTACAGGGCGTTTTTAAAATGCGACATAAAGAATATTACTAAAACTAGAACAGTAAAACAAAAATTATTTTTCCATAGATTATTGTTAACGGCATCTATTGTGGAAATATTTATACCAAAATGGACTACACGATCTCAAGTCTTCTCAACATTCATATATTATCGACACGGTCTTCCTCTTCATGAGTTATTATTCATTTATTTTCAAAAATGTTTATCAGGTATGGTATGCTAAAGGGAAAGCAATAAACTATATTAATAATTTTAATAAAATCCAAATACTTAAGAATATCTAAGCCCTATTGTAATCAAGTTAAAATCGCCATAAATTAAATCAAAAAAATATAAAGATTGAGCTTTAAGCCACACAAGATTCAGTTGATTCAAGAACCTTAACCTAAAGACAATCAAAAATGCTGTTAGGACAGTAATGCAAGAATAGAATTTTAGAAGATTGGTATTTGTATAAAAAAAACCACAGAGCCAATTTTGACTTATTTTGGTATGTTAATAATCAAAACTGTTGCATTTGAGGGAAGAAAACTCTCGTGTTATTCACGAATTAGAGATATAATTGCACAAAATCTTTTTGAAGATGAAGCAGAAAAGTCACCTATTATTATTGAGTAACATAATGTTACGTAACGTAATTATCAAATTGAAGAACTACATCTGAGAAATTTGGTTTCAGCAAGATGACGAGACAGAGCCGAGGGGAATGTTTCATCTTCAGTTTTGGTGATGTGGTTTGGCCCTCCAAATCGGCAGATTTAATTGCTTCTGTTTGCAGGTGTATTTTAAGATTTATGCTGCAAAATCAAATGCAACTTAGAAACTCAAAGAAAACAAGTTATCCAAATCTTATCCCTTGTATGTAATTCAAATAGTCCAAGCCTGTATTTAAAGCAAGAGTGAATCAAAAGGTGTCAGACATACATGAAATCAAAGAGGGAGTTTCACAAGGCAGTGTAATCAGACCACTTTTGTGCTTTACACATCTAATCTACAAATTACTATTAATACTGCAATCAGAACATTGGTAGACGACACAAGAATCCTTGCCAGGGACCAACACTGGCAAACGGCCGGCATTAAATTACAAAACTAGTCGGGCTAAAAAAATAAAAATCAAAATAGATAAAAACAAGTCTGTGTAAGAGACTTTTACACCGATAAAGATCGGTGCCCGTCATTCAACTTTAATGACGTAAACATACCACATTACATCACAGTTAAGTACTTGGGACATTAATTTAGACAGTAAGCTTAACTGGAAAACAATATAATAAAAAAGCGAAAATATCCGAAATTAAAAACAAAATACAGATATTAGCTGATTGGAAGAAAATCACGTTTATCACAAGAGAATAAATTGCTGCTGCATCAAACCGTCGTCAAACCCATATGACTATTATCAAAAGACTTTCATCCATAATATTTATAAATAATTATAAATGTACCCTGGTATGTCCTAAGACACTACACAATAATTTCTACAACACGGATATTCTAAAGTAACAAAGTATAAACCACCAAACTGGAAAGGCGTAACAACATTCTGCTCCATCCACCCATAGCAGAATGTAATGACAGACGTCTGAGAAGAAGCTGGCCAACAGGCTTATCGAATGATTGAAAATGACATTTCACTGGAAAGGTCCTCATCATGTCTGTAATTGTTTGTGCTTAAGGAAGGGCATTGCTTCATACTGTAAAGTCTGATCGCTAATAAACCACTTTTAAAAAGTTTTGATCACTCTACACGTAAAGTGCACGATATCTATTGCAAAAAACTCTTGAAAACCCCTTTATTCATCAGCCGTCTCTTCTGACGTCGAATATTTTTGTCCACGCAGTTTGTTCGTCACGTGTGGGAACAAAAAAAAATTATTGGGGGCCAACTCAGGACTGTATGGTTGATGACCCATCAATTTGAGGTTTTGAGTGCTCAAAAGTAGTCGATGTGTGTGAGCTCGCATTGTCATTGTGGAAAATAAAGAAAACTTCTGGCAAACAAATGGTTGTGTACCATTCAGAATTGACCGTTTTACGATCCTCGAAACCACGGTGCGACATGTCCAGTTTATCCAAAAAAAAGCAACCATTTGCTTCGAAGTGCTTCGAGAGCGAACGACTTTTATTGTATTTGGCTCATCTTGAAAGACTCATATTGTCGACTGCTATTTAGTTTCGGGCTCATACGCACAAATCTAAGATTCGTCACCTGTAACGATGTTACAAACGGTTTTTGAAGTATTTCTTGATCAATTCTTTTGACCAATTGACACGAACCTGTTTTTGAGCGATTGTTAACTTATGCAGGATCCAACTGTCACCTATGTAATATCGAATGTATGCTAGTCATATTAATAGTTAAGGATGGCTGAATTTCACTATAATTCACATGACGATCTTGCTTTATCAGCTCGCGCACGGCGATATTTATTGGCACCACAACCGATTTTTAACGGCCTTCTTTAAATTCATCCGCCAGCGAACTACGACCACGGTTGAATTAATTGAACTAACCTATATAAATGGCTCTGTGTGGGCCTTTCCAAGGTTACCAAAACTCAAAGTGAGTTGATCGACGCACTGTTGTTGAGATAATTCACATAGAAAATCATCGAACAAAAATGTTCACGAGTTAATTCCGTTTTTTGTCGAGAGGAAATTTTCAACTTATTGAAAACCGCCCGTATGACAAAACGTTCTGAGTACTTATACCGTCAAACTGTATGATGCAAAGGTAAGGTTGCCAATCCACATAGATATCATACAACTTAGGTATGTTGTCCACCCCATATAAGAACGGCACTGTTATAAATGCCTTCAATTTTCTGAAAAAAGTCAAACAAATTAACAAAGCATGCAACATCAACACCAGGTGTTCGAAGGGACCTCGATGAATATTCACACCAACTGTGCTCATTACTTCGAGCTACTTTTAACGCGCCAACAGCTAGGAAGCATTTCAAAACAATAGCGCCCAACTATTTTATTGCCCAGCCTCCGTACGGCGTGATTTACCGTTCGACGCAACAAAAGGTCGTTACATATCATTACGGCCGCCGCTGCCGCCGTTAATTACTTTTACTGCGCTAATGATAGCCGGAACGCCCAGCATTCCTGTGCCGGCCGAAAAGCGGCTGCTGCGCGTCCGAATTAGCGGATCGCTCCCGTGCCGCCTCCAGACTGCGCTCATTAAGATAGCTGTTGGGCAGCGCCATTTTTGGTCTGCGGGCTTCATTAATCTCCAGCAAGCAGGGGAATTGCCGGTGTTTCTTCGCCAAATATCTCAATCATTAATCTGCGCTGATTTGCGCCGAGCTGGAGCGAAATGAAGCAACACAAACGGAGACGATGGTTAGTATTTGTTTAGCAGCAGTTAAGCTCATGCTTCTTTGTTTTTGAGCTGCTTTGAATTGCAGATTTGCTCAATTAAACTGCTGTAAATAAATATTTAATGGTTGACGTTCCCATCTATTCTAATCGTCTTAACAATGCAGATGCATGCACCTGCTCAACAATAATTACCATTAACGCAAAAGAAAATGCCAAACGCAGTTCGAGTTTTACATCGACGCATAAAAGTTGTAATTTTAACTCTCAACTGTTACTGCAGTTACTCAAAATTATCAATAAACAATTTAAGAAAGTCAAAACCTAATGGACATTTGATTCCCTATGATTCTCCCCATTTCTTTCATTTCATAAATTACTCTCTGATCTGGCAACACCATAACCTTGAAATATTAGCGATTTTGTACCAGTATCACAATTTTTTGTGCGAAAATGTCGAGTTTTAAACCGAATAAGCGTCATTTGCGAAAACTTTTGATTTACTTCTTTAATTTGAAAAAATCTGCAGCTGAAGCACATCGATTGCTTGAAGAAGCATATGGTGAGGCTGCTTTAAGTGAGAGAAGTTGTCGAACACAAAGAACGTAGCGGAAGACCGAAAGTGTACGAAGATGCGGAATTGGAAGCATTGTTGGAGGAATATTTTTACCAAACGCAAGAAGAACAACAATTTCACATCGTTTAAAATTGATGGGGATGATTTAAAAACAAGGAAATTGGGTTCCATACGAACTGAAGCTGAGAAACGTTGATTGCCGATTTTGCACATGGGAAATACTGCTTTCCAAGCATAAACGAAAGGGTTTTTTGCATCGTATAGTTTCTGGTGATGAAAAATGGATCCATTACGATAACCCAAAGAAGATGAAATTATAGGGACACGTGGCCATGCTTCAACATCGACAGCCAAGCCGAATATTCATGGAAAAAAACTCATGTCGTGTACTTGGCGGGATGAGCTTAGTGCCGTGTATTATGAGTTGCTGAAACTGAACAAAACCCATTACTGGGGCTCTATACCGAACACAATTGACGAGATTAAGCCGAAAACATCAAGGAAAATACGCCCACTACTGCTGCAGACACGACAAAATTATTCTCTCGCATAATAATGTTCGTCCATATGTTGCGGCGTCACTCAAAACCTACTTGGAAACACTCAATTGGGGAGTCCTACCCCACCCGCCGTATTCACCAGACATTGCCCTTTCCGATTATCACTTGTTCTGATCGATCGCACATAGCCTGTCCGAGCAGCAGTTCACATCATATGAAGATACCAAAAATTGGGTCGATTCGTGGATAGTCTCAAAAGATGAAGCGTTCTTCCGACGCGCTATCCGTATGTTGCCAGAAAGATGGAGAAAAATAATGACTAGCGATGGATACAATATAAAGTCCCGTTCTTTCACAATAAATGCACAATTTTTTGATAAAAACCGGCGAAAACTTATTTGTACTCCCTTTAGAAAAGGTATAAAACGTACATAAAAAAATCCCTTGGCAAAATTAGAAGAAAAGACATTTATGAGGCTCTACAAAAAAGAAGAGTTCCACATAGAATAATTGGATCAATACAGAGTATATATGAAAATATACAGAATTATATCAGAATAAAGCGAGAAAATCAAATTGTACACTGTGTGCACCAAGTGTACACTGAACCTATTATTGTTTTCAGTTATCCTAGATGAGGCACTGAAAGAAGCGCAGCAAGATATTAAACTGTATGAAGTGGGATAATGAAAGATAAGACAAATTAAAATAAGCAAACTGGGCTAGGCATAGTTATTAGCACGAAGGATGAAAGAACCCTTAAGGGCTTAGAGGAATTCAGAAAATTATTTGTAAAATCAATACAAAAATAAACAAAGAAAGACAAAGACTGTAACAATAGGAAGATAACCACGAAAATACGCTATATATTTGGAAGATAACAAACCAGAACAAAAATTTCAATATTTAGCATCAATAACTAAGATGGAAGAATGCATGAGGAAATGAAAGAATCACAATTTAGGACAGAATTCTTGTGAGAAAACGAAATACAAAAGAAAACGAAAGTGCAAATTTTCAAAAAACTGTTATTTCAATACTTACATTTGGTATGGAAACGTGGACATCAACTGGACGACAAACAAAGAAAATGAGGATATAAAATGAAATATTTAAGAAACCTTGAGAGTACACTCAAAAAGGATAATACAAGGTAAGGTAGGGAGGTGTCGTGTTTTTAAAGAGAATGTCATGCGTGCTGTTGGGGTTGATATCTACTCTTTGATAGATGCCATTTCAGTAGCAATGGAGCCTTGTAGCACATAACGTGTTTGTTTACAACCTTCATTGAAACGGGTCATTCTGTGGTGCTCATACAGCGACGATTTGGAAATCATTTTAATGTTGGTAGTCGTGGTCGCGTTCCAAAACGAGATACCATTATGAATTGGTTAGAGTTTTCAAACAACAGAATCTTTAAGATCGGACTACGCGAGGAGGTTATCGAACTATACGAACCCTGGAAAACATTAAAAGGATGCAACCCCCGTTATTCGGATTCGGATGTCTGACAGACATCCATTTGCATCCCTACAAGATTATGGTTGTTCAAGAATTGCGGAAAACGAGATCGTGAAACAGCATAGGTTTGCAGAAATAATGTTGGACTTACTGACAGACGATATCGTTTTGATCATGAGTGACGACGCCCATTTTCATTTATCAGGGACGATAAACAAATAAAACATTCGGTACTGGACACTCGAAAGGCCGCAATAATTGTATCAGCAACCTCTGCACTGCGAGGGAGTAACTGTTTGGTGTGGCGTATCTCGAACCTGTATTATTGGGCCTTATTTTTTTCGTGAAAACGGACGAACAGTGTCTGTTAAGACAAATCGCTATCTTGCCACTTCGCGTGATTAATTTCTGTCGTAATTAAGAAAACGACGCATTAATCTCATCACAGTTTGGTTTCAGTAAGGTGGAGCGACATTCCATACATCAAGAACAATGGCTTTTTAAGACAAAATTTCCCTGGGCGCCTGATTTCATTGCTTGGGGATGTAGAGTCGTCTGCTTGGTCACCAGACCTGTCAGCATGCGACTATTTTTTATGGCACTACCTAAAAGCTGCAGATCACAGACAAAGTAGTTAGGCAAGTGCATTAAGCAAAAACTATAAAAAAGGGGCCAAGGAATAAACCAGGACGACAAACCAAGAATACATGGAAAGCAGTAGAGAAGGAACTAGTCAATACAGGAAGAGTAGATAGGCCAAGAAGTATAAATTTATGTAATTTTCACGGATCATAAAACGTCATTGAAATTTCTTTATACACGTAAAAATAAAGTTTGTTAACAAAATAGTCACTTCTGGCTGACTGGTTACATTAATAAGTTAAAACACCCCACCTGGAGAAGTTCAATTCTCAAATTGATTAAAGAATAACCTTTGCACCTAAAAGTTACCATATGGGATAGTCTATGAGCTAGGACTGTCATTGTACCAAATTCCTACGTAAATGAGAATGCCAAAAGGCCTATCAAAACATGATAACATAATTTTAATGAGTTACATTAGACAAATAGATTTGAAAAGCATGTTCAAGACGAGCTTGTGGCTTCTTCTAATGCTGACGTTAAGTGACCGTCAAGATATTGCCGATCTACCAAAACTTTACAATAAACCTTCTAAGTTTTACTAATATGATTAGAGAATATAAATAAAATGAAAGTGTTACTACTACTTGTCCCGAGTGGAATTGCTAAATCCATCCTCCCCAGGTGGCGGCTGGAAGGATGCCAGATATCCAGATATCGAGAAAAGAAAATGGCTAAGATACACCAAATGGGTAGATGTCTTTCCTAGAGCCCGATGAAAAGTATATCTACGAAGTACATTCAAATTACAACATCTCCGAATTTTTCTGAGGACTGGGAATATACAGAAACATGCGGTTTGTTTCAAAAACGCGCGTACCTTTTGTAATTGCTTGGCAGAGATGGCACCACTGCACGGCACAGAGGACTCTAGCGGCAGCGGTAAAAGTAAGAACTGCATTTGATACTCAAAATGGCGACGTTTTCATTACAAGAACAACGTGTAATCATTCGTTTTCTCCATTTGCGTGGTGTCACACCGACTGAGTTTATCACCAGTTGAGTGAGGCATGTAGTGATGGTGTTATGGGTGTGTCTAATGTGCTTTTGTGGGTCCGACAGAGAAGGCAGAACGTCGTGTGACAACAAACCAAGACAATCTCGGCCTCACACATGATCAAGCGAGTGGAGAAACTTGTTTTGGAGGATCGCCGAATCAGTGTGGAACACATCACCTCCAAAGATGGTATTTTCGTGGGATTTATGCACACAATCCTGCATGAAGACCTGAATATCCGAAAAGTGTCCTCCAGGTGGAACGCAGGAGTTTCTTCGCACAACAACTTTGAAGTGATTTGTCATGCTCCCTACTCACCTGACCGGGCTCTAGAAATTTTGACTGTTTCCAACGATAAAAGACACTGTCCGTAAATACAAATTCACTAGTCGCGCCGCTATTGCATCAGCGATTTTGCAGTGGTCAAAGAAAACTAAAGAAGCGTTTGCAGCGGCTATGGAATCATGTTGTCGACGTTAAAATGTGTACCGCTGCCGGGGGATTACGTCGAGAAGTGACACAGTTTCACAGTTTTCATGTGATTAGTTTGTGAGAAAAAAATAGGAAATGTTATAACTTGAATGCACCTCGTACTTCAAGAAAGCAACCCTGTCTCACCCATCTCCTATTAGATTGGAGAATCATATCCCAACTTAACTTTCGAGATTACCAAATTTATTTCTCCTATTTCCTCAACTTACCGGAGCAACGAAAAACCATTTTGGTCAAAAATTCCCGGGACACTATAATCATGGCGTCAAACTCAACGAAAAGCCCCGATTACGGTCGCTCCTTGACTGTTGCAGGAGTTCATCTCCGAAAACCCAACATAAAATCTAAACCAGGATTTCCAGTAGAAACATAGAATATTAATACTTTATAAACCTAGAAAGACTCATATCACAAAAAATGGAACGCTTAAATACACCGTTCTAAGAATAGGTAAAATGAGGGTTCAAATTGGGATAATGCAGTATTGATGATAATCACACTGTGTGTGACTAAGGCAAATATAGCAGCTATCAGTAGAAGAGAGTAGGAATAATTGTAACAAAAGTAGTAGAAAAGTGCGTTAGACCTGTAGCATATGTATCACATGGAGTAATACGATTCAACTCAATTCCAGAAAACTTAACAAAAGAATAAACAAAACGATATGAATATACTAAATGCCAAAGTTGTGTAAAGGTAACGTAGACAACATAATGGGTGACTTTAGTACGAGTATAAAGGACGTAAAAGCAGATCGATTTGTTGATCAACTTTGTATAATAAATACACATCGAAATTTCGCGCTGACACAATCCACCACACAGTGAAAAACTATATAGACCACTTTATTGTACAAATCGGTATTGTAAAACACAGTTAAATCTGTTAAGGCATCCTGCTTGTTAGTGATATAACTCTTGATTTAAAGAAAGTGAAGAAAGCAAAAGTATTCAGTAAATTCGAAGCAAATTTCACTAATACATACAGTAAATTATTACCAACACATATGAAAAATAAAGTTAATAACATACAAGAAAATCAACAAATGCGCTCACAACGAATCTGACTAAACGTAAAAAAGTAACACAAGAATCAAACAAAGGAAGATATGATAAAATCAACAAAATATTAAGAAATATTCTAAAAACAAAAGAAAATGCATAAGATGATGAAGAAAAATATGCATAAAAATTTAAAAGATACAAACAACAATAAATCTAGCAAAAGCTGGCAAGCTGATAATTAACGAAGAGAAGAAGTTATAACAGACGATAAAAATATATTCAAACTATGTTCGAGAATATAAGGCCTGTAGTTAAATTAAGTATTCCTATACCATCCGTTACATTGGAATAAATAGAAAGAGCAATTATACTAGCACAAAAGAGAGAATTACTTAGACCTGACCAAATTCCGCCAGAAACCCCGAAACTTTTGAAGTTTAAGAAAGAATGCCTTAGTAAGGCTATTCAACGAAATTTTTGACTATATGCCACCAAAATCGACTAAAATCGACTTTCACAACAATTTAAAACAAGGCTTATGCCAAAAAATATAATAAATATCTAACAATTTAGCTTAATGAATCATGTCTTAAAGATTTTCCTTCTTATAATTCGTTTTAGAATAAATGGGAAAATAATAAATAGTACAACGCTGCAGGGACATTAATGCTAATATATATTTGTGCCTTATAGATTTAAAAAAGGCGTTTAACAAAGTAAGATATGATAGACATTCTACATAATATTGGAATAGAAATTGCATTCATGAGCTTGCACAAGATGGTTCAAATATGAATTAGACTGATTTGTGAGTAAATAAGCCGCACTGCGTGCAGCTCTGAGTCCTTGAGGGAGTGGAACCACAACCTTCGTTCTCCCTCCTGCTCGGGTTAGAACAGATTCAGTCCTATTTGGGAATTGCTAGAGTGATGAACGAACAGAAGGTACCGCGGTGAGTGTGAAACAACGCATTGTGGTCAAATTCTTCGTTGGAAAAACCGCCCCGTCGGCTAAATTTTACCATAGACTCCAACAACGGTATCTCTCACGAACCCGTGTGTTTTGGTGTAAGTGCTTTAGAGAAGGCATATAGCGTGTGGAGAATGAATCGCATGATCGTCGGCCGCGAACATCCGTCACCGAGCCAAACATTGATCGTGAAGACGTGGTTATTCGTGAGATTAGGCACAGCAATGCTGTCCATCAGCGTTAGTAGTAGAAGATATCGTGAAAAACCACCTGCACTATTACAAGGTGAATTCACGGTAGGTACCACGTAGCCCATTTGAAGGAGACCATCGGCCGAGTCCCCATAATCCGCTCCAGCGAAGACCTGGAGGAGGCGGTGCACCATCTTAACGCCTCCATTCAGGAATCCATCCGCTTCGCTACCAACCCCGTCCGCGCCGGAGACGGAAGAGACCTTCTGCCTCCGGAGTTGAAGGAGCGGATCCGAGAGAAGAATCGGGCGCGACGGCGCGCGCAGCGGTCCTTGCACCCCGATGATGAACGGGAGTACAAGCGACTAGCTGCCCAGGTCAAGACCGCCGTCGCGGAGCACCGCAATGCCGTCTGGGAGAGCAAGCTCGAAGCCCTCGATGCGACCGACTACTCGCTCTGGAGAATGGTCAAGATCCTGAAGAATAGAAGACCCCCCGTCCCGCCCATCCACGGGGAAACCGGCGTCGTGCACACCGCTCAGGATAAGGCAGAGGCATTTGCCGACTGCCTCGAGCGGCAGTGCGACATCGACTACCAAGACGCCGATCTTGAACATTTCGCCGCGGTCGATCGCAGAGTGGGAAATCTCCGGGATCAGCACGTCAACGATCCTTTGGAGCACGCGTCCCCCGAGGAACTTCGGAAACTCATCAGCGCGCTGCCCCTCCGGAAGGCCCCCGGACCAGATGGCATCCCCAACCGCGCGGTGAAGGCTCTCCCGAACATGGCAGTCGTCTACGTTCTTGCCATTACCAACGCTGTCCTGAGCCTGCGACACTTCCCGAGCCAGTGGAAGATCGCAGACGTGGTGATGATTCCCAAGCCCGGGAAATCAGGTACGTTCCCCCAGGATTATCGGCCGATCAGCCTGCTGCCGAACCTGGGGAAACTGGTGGAACGCATCATCCACCACCGCCTGAGGACAGCGGTCGAAGAACTCGAACTTCTTCCATCCAACCAGTTCGGGTTCCGCCAAGGCCACTCCACCACCCACCAACTCCTTCGGGTGGTAGAGAAGATCACGGAAGGCTTCACCAAGAAGCAGTACACAGCTGTGGCCTTCCTTGATGTAGTCAAGGCGTTCGACAAGGTGTGACATCACGACCTCGTCTTCAAGATGGCTTCAGACAACATCCCGCTGCCGATGGTCCAGCTGATCCGGTCCTTCCTGTCAGGCCGAAGATTCCGGATCAAGTTCGGCGGCGTGAAGTCATCGGAGAGGCGTCTCCGAGCCGGAGTCCCCCAAGGCTCGGTGCTGTCCCCCGTACTTTTCAACTTGTACGTGCGGGACATTCCAACGACGCCTTCCACGACGATGGCCCAGTTCGCAGACGACACAGCGGTACTGTCAAGCTCGCTGAGGCCCTCCCTGGCAATACGGCATGTCCAGGAGGAGCTAGATTCCATAGAAGACTGGTGCGACAGGTGGAGAATTAGGATCAATCCAGAGAAGAGTGCGGCGATCCTGTTCTCCACCAAGAAGAAACTACGATGGCGCGGTGACATCAGGAATATCAGGATCTTCGGACAAGATATACCCTGGAGAGAAGAGGCACGATACCTCGGAGTGACCCTGGACAAGAAGCTCACCTGGAGAGTTCACGTGGACAATATGGTTACTCGGGCCAAGGCAGCCCACCAAGCCTTGTGCAGCTTGCTGCACCCCAGCCGCAAACTGTCAACACACAACAAGCTACTGTTGTATAAAACAGTCATCAGGCCAACGATGCTGTACGCTTGTGCTGTTTGGGGTTATGCAGCCAAGACCCACGTGAATAAACTCCAGGTGGTCCAGAACCGGGTCCTCAGGAACATCTTTGGCGCTCCGTGGTATGTACGAAATACCATACTGCACAGCGATGCCGACGTGCCAACCAACCAGAAGTGTATCTCCCAGTGCGCCCTGCAACTACACGCCAGCGTCCAAGACCACGGCAATCCAGCAGTCTGTGGTCTCTACAACTATGACGTTGATCAGGCGCCGCACAAGCTCCGTATGATCCTGATTCCCCGTAAGGCGGAGCGAAGGCCTGTCTTCTAAGGCCAACCAACAACCACCAGATGTCACCGCAGCGTTGGGGGTTAGGGGCTGGGATCCCAGGAACCCCCAATTACTAAAATTATTAAACAATTATTAAAAGTGCAGTGCACAGGCGCCTTGGGATATTATGACTGACAGGACACGCCACGCATTCTTCTAGGAATCGCTCGCTTTGTTTTCGCCTGGTGAACCGTAGGGCTACTATTCCTTAAACTCTGCGGCAATTCTACCTCACAGCTCACTGGAAAATATTTTTTAGGCAGCAATTTGTACTCGAGTATGTGGCTCTGCTTATAGAAAATTTTCTACTAACTATTTTCTTGGCATTTGCGATATATTTCGTCTTCTCCACCCATATGCGCTACAGGTGGGCATGCACAAATACAAAAATTGCCCAATATATTATTTATATAAGATACACAGAAATTCATTTTAAAACAATGCTTTACAATATTTCACTCAAAGCAATTTATCAGAATTTGCACACCAAAAATACTACGTTGAGTCTCAATTACAGGGATTTGAACATCATTATACAAGGTGTTAGGAATATAATACAAGCCAAAGTTTGCATATATTTGGATTACATTATATTCAGTGAAAATTTTTAGAAAAATTTGTGGGAGGCATAATTTAATTGTTTATAAAGATAGTACACAATAAAATTTAGAAAAAAAAAATTCTTTTTACTACAGTTAGGGGCACTTTATGGCAGCCCGTTAGTTACTGTCTAATTATTAGGTGTAGGTGATTGAATATTGCTAAAGAAACGGTTATAACGAACAACTGATAAGCAAGTAAGATCATTGCCAACTCTAGTTCCATGAAACATACACGCTTCTCAAAAGAAAACGTTATTTATATTTAACTTAAAATCCATTTTTTATATAGAAAATTTTAGTAAACCTTATAAAATTTAATAAATCTTTTACTTGACGGTTTCCGTCTAGTTTTTGGTGGCAGAGCCGTATAGCATCAATGATGTCCTCACACTTTTACAAAATTAAACAGCCATTTAAAAATCTAAGCAAATCTGAAAAAAATATTATCATACGCATTTTCAACTGTCTTATTTACTAAAAAATAAGTCATTGTTCCATGTTGTTTCCAGAAACAAAGATATAAAATTTTACTTGCACAACGGAACTACACATCAATATATCATAGTGGACGATTAGAGGGGCCACCAGGGCAGGTAGTAGCATGGGAATCTTCTAAACAAGAAGTTTGGCATGCTTCTTGTCAAGGTTAGTCTAGCGTATGAATCAACGTCAGCTTTATTGTACTTTTTATCAGCTAGTGTTAGAGATCAATCATTGACAAATATAGGACTATCCTGGCAAAATTCAACGCTTCATCGTTGTGCTATTAACTTCTAAGCATTTTTACTGTCTGTACGAAGGAGACATTTCTAAGACATATTTGTAGTTTTAAGTTCTTCATTTGAACAATGAAAATAGTCCAAATGGTCCAGGTGATCCGGCGGCTAGACAGACCATACGCTAGATCTTCAGTTCTGACGACAGTCGGCCACGTGGGTGATGGATCGTCTAAAAATGAGAGCCCTTAGGCACAGTTAGTTGCTTAAGAAAGCAGCGCTGTTCCGAGAAAGAAGACACTCTTAACTCTGAGACGACAATATTGCAAGCTTCCTTCAAATATTTCTTTTTATTCGACTCCATCCTTTCCAATTTCCAAATTGTCTGTTAAAATTGTTCGTCGCTTTCCTAAACCATTTACGGTATTGCTACTTTCCTGTTTTATGAAAATCTGCTCAGATTGTAATGATTGCTAAGTCTAGAAAACCGCACGCCCAAATCCTAGACCAAAAAGTCTCTTGCTTTTGCATTCAAAATTTTGTGAGGCTTCTATTTAAACGCATTCAAGACTAACTTATCCCATTACACCATTTCGGGTTTCGTAAATATCGCTCAACTCTCTACCAAAGCCACTAAATCATCACTCACGTAATGAAAACCTAGAAAACAAGTGTCGGCCCAGCAGTCTTTTTAAAGATAAAGCGGGCATTTGATAAAGTATAGCGCATCAGGCTCTTATACAAACTGAAACTGCACCTCCCCAGCCAGCTATATTTAATGATAAAGTCATATCTCACATATAAAGTTAAAATAAACAATGCAGTATCAAATCACCTCTAAAGTTCCACAGGGTATCGCCATGGGTCCTCCACTATACCTGATCTATAATTCTGTTGCACCAACTGCAAACTATACCGTATTACCCATATTTGAAGGCGACACAACTATTCTGTCAGTCAACCGGACACCTGAAATTGCAATCAAATAGCTGCAAAAGTATTTCGCCTCATTACAGAACGGGTTTCACAAATGAAAAATTACGGTTGACACTGATAAACCTGCACAAATTAACTTTGTCTTGGGACATCGAATTCCCGAAAACTAGTATTAACAATGCTCCAACTCTAATGAAGACTAAGGTGCAATACATCTGGGTGAGCCTTTACAAAAAGCTCATTTGCAGTTTGCACATTAAAATAAAAAAGAAACAAATTAACTGAAAAATGTCATAATTACTTGGAAGGCGCCCACAGTTATCCTTATCAAACAATATCCGACTACAAATTAACCTGAAACCAGTTTGGTCCTACGGAATTCAACTATAGAACTGCACCAAGGCATCGCATACTAAAATCCTCCATAGATTCTAATAAAAACCTTCCGAATGCTGGTCAACGACCCCTGGTACGTAACGAATGACGCCCTCCGCTACGATCTGGAGTTCCCTATATAGCCAGCGAAATCAGGAGACTTTCGACCAGATACAACAAGTCTCCCAAGTCACCCTAATCATATATATCGAACATCTCGCTGGTTAATCAGCTGTTACGAGATGACTGCAACGGCAATAATCACAAGAAACTGATAGAGCTCCTTACGCATCATTTCTAATACATAATATTTACTTAATACTCCATTGATGTCAAGAGTGGATTGTAAATCTGCAGCTTAAATAAAAAAAAACAAATATTTTTTATTAAACCCAAAACTTAATATTCACAATTCTATTATATTTGCCTGCAGCATTTTTTAATCAAACAGAAATTGAATCATTTCTGCAATAATTTTAACATTTTTTGGTTTAATTTGTGATCGTGCCCAGGATATTAAGATAAATTTAATTAATATATTTTCCCCTCACACTTGAATTTATTTAGCAATTGTTACTACTAAATTATATCACATTCTGTTGCATCTTGATGTACAGTTTTTCCTTAATTTAGTTACGCAGTCGGACGACTTGAACAAAACGGGTTAAGGAAAATGAAACTCACGTCAAGGTTGGGTGGCGCTTTTTTGCCCATTTACCCCCATAGAGCAACTTCATGCATCAGCGGTTTCTTTGTCGTCTACCAACAACTGCTGCTAGAATTGACAGAAATATTTAATTGTTTGTGCAAGCAACACCATTTGAGCATGAATATTAAACATTCCTATTTCTGCAATTTTTCTATGGGTTTTTGTAATGATAGGTAATTAAACTTTTTTAACTCAATCAACCGCTTGACAAGAAACAAGCTTTTGTAACTGCGGATGCAAAAAAGGCCGATATTTTTGAACGATTGTATACGTGGTATCTTCCAAAAGTATTAACCTAACACAAATAACAAATAGTCTGTACAAACAATATTGGCCCAAATCACGGCAATGGTGCAGGGTGTCTTTCTTTTCAAAATCCGATTCATCGATAGCAGCGTCAAGCAAGTCATTGGCAACTGTAGCAGTATTTTCCTTCTCATATGTATAATTTTGCCGCGCCAACGTCTTCCGTGAAAATTTCACGCATTTATATTTTTGGAATTCCAGGCTTATCTTCTGGCTCTCGGACTATTAGTCGTCTTTCCTTCTTACACGTTTTACACTTTTCAGTGCTCGCTTGTTGCTGATTTTCTAGAACATGGATCAGTTGCAACAGATTTTTGTACATTGCTCCATGGCTCAATTTGCGCAGCATCATTACATTATTTCTGAAAGTTATCTTATAGGTATATAAATAAGTTCTCAGCTTTAGATTTCACAGGACGCAAATTACCGTTTACATGTAACGTATTAGTCCGCCCTCTTGCGGTTTTAAAATGACATTTGGTCTTTCGAAACATCATGCGATTTGGCGTTTGATGCACATAAACTAAATAATCAGCTGTGTTCACGATGGCAATCACAAAAGAGCATATTCGATTTTCTATCCACTTCGCGTTTCGTCTTAAGAAAAACGCTGCTGAAGCCACCGAAATGATTTGTGCTGCATATGGTGAGAATGCTGTAAGTCATGCAACGTGCAAAAAGTGGTACCAAAGATTTCGCGGAGGAGAGTTTAGTCTTGAAGATCAACCACGCGCTGGACGCCCTCAAACATTTGACACGGATGAGCTACAGACGCATTAGGCTGGGAACTTCTCCCATATGCGGCGTATAGTCCAGGCATGGCCCCTTCCGATTATCATTTATTCCGGTCGTTACAGCATCACTTGGCTGATACGCACTTCAAAACAGAAGAAGAAGTCCGAAAATGCATCGATAACTTTATCGTCTCGAAGCCGGTGAGCTTCTATCACCAGGGAATTCGCAAGCTACCCGAAATATGACAAAAGGTCATCGATGCCAACGGAGAATACTTTGATACTTAAGCTTTTTTTGTTTGTTTTTAAATAAAACTTTAATTTTGCAGAAAAAAGCTGAGAGCTTATTTATACACCTATTAAATCATCCGAATAGTTGATGTGAGCAGTTCCTCCACCTTAGCATAAAATTTGATGCAGTTTAGCTGCTCTACTTGTTCAGCCATTGCAACTGCGAAGATCATACAATACATGTGCTCACAACTCCCAACTGATCCACCATTAAAGTCGTTCTCATTCACGTATGCGGACTACGGTCCACGCTTATCAACCGTCCGCTTACGCCTCGTTCGAAAAAAACTGTTTTCATTGGCTCAATATTTCCAGAACAGACCAAATATTTTTGTTGTTTTTTACTTGAAATATTAAAACACCATATTTTATTAATTTACACTTGTGATTTTAAAGAGTCTGTGCTTCATTTTGAAAGCCAAATCAAATATTGGATGAATATTTAGAATTACAGTTACAGAATCCTGAAATGGTCGGATCTAACACCACGAATGTTAAAGCATTAATTGGGTGTCGAGTGGCCTACTTAGGATCGTGATATCCTGTTTGATAAAAAACATTTTTTCTGATCTTTAGAGTCTTTTATTAGCTTACACTTTATGGTCTTTCAACCAGAAATCTGTTTTAAAAAATAATATAGCGAGTCTCAAAAACATTTTATATTTTGGTTTCTCTTTTTGTTCTGCTTATATGCTTAAGTTTCCTTGTCAGCTCTTCCATTAAATCCTAAAAAGTGTCTTATAATTTATTTTTTTGATATTTGTAGACTTCGGCAATTTATCAAAGCAATTAGGTAGGGCAATTTATTATCTTTTGTGGTGGCTTCAAAATTATTAATATTAGATACATTTCTATTTTGAAGAAATTGCCCACTTTAAGAATATTAATTTTTTATAAGATACTTACAGCTATAATGTCAATTAAGAATTTATATAGTTTTTCTAATTTTTAATTTATGTTTCTGCATTTTTTGTACTTGTTGATTTGACAATTTTTCTAAAATTCTCCATAGTATTTTTCTGTTAATGCCGGACTTTTAATAATTTTGATGAGAAAATGATTAATAAATTTCAATAATAGGCTTCAGTGAAGTCCGCATTTGATTTTTAAAGCGAAAATACGTGACTATAAGTTTGAGATATAAGAGCTGCGAAAGTATTTTATTTTATTAAAATATCTCAGCAACCAAGAATATATTCGCAACCAATGCAGTCAGTGAATACACAAAATGCTTTGTATTACGATTAATTATCTTACTCAATCCACCACTACTTAATCAACATCAGATACTCAATTTCTATGGCTAATTATGCAAAAGGAACACGAATGACGAAAATAATCTATATAAGTAACAGATTATGATGCTAAATAACCAAAAGCAAACTACTGGCTTTAGTAATCCTTTTACAGTGTCGATCACTGCCACCTGAACCGAACGGCTATAAATACTGTAAAGCTTCATGTCAAGGTAGTGCAGTCGAGTTGTTTAAGCCTTACACCCATCGCCTAACAACAAAAAAGACAGTTGGGTATCACTGACTATGAACAACCCTAGAGATTGTACTATTCTCGTGGTGGCCCTGTTGAAACTGAACCCTGCGGATCTAGACTGGAAAGTTGATAAACATTCCCCAACCCAGTCTTCGTATTGTGACTAAGGGTTTGCACTTGGGCTAATGGTGCCGGGAAAAGGGAACCTCAAGTCACACGCCATTGCCGATATACCATACATGGGAACCTCTGCTGTAGTCATGTATTACGGGGGAACTTGGCTTACAGCCCGGATCGAAAGGAGATAATAATAGTTCCCCGTAACAGACCCTGAAGGCCCTTTGGGGTCGTAACAGGATAGGTCTGCTACAATGTAGAGCCTACGGTACATAAGGGTAGTAACGCGGCTAGCGCTACGTACCGACCGCCTATTATAGCTTCAGTCGAGCTGGGCCGTAAAAGGAGATAACCGCAATAAAATCCTAAATACAACGATATTGAGACTAGGCCAATGGGATGCGAGGCTGTCTAGTTGATCAGTCCCTACTGCAACCTAAGAGATTTTCTGGGGTCCAAAAAGAAAAGGGTTAAAAAAGAAGCAAAGATCAGGAAGGCACGTGGACAAAGGAGAAGCTGGTTTTCGACAAAACAGCACTCACTACTTTACCTGGAGAGTAGAGAAAACGCTGGACAAGAAAGAGATCCTTTTATGTGCCTTTTTGAACATAGAAGGGGCCTTTGACAATACATATTTCAACCTAGTAATGGATGGACTTTTAAGGAACTTAAAAGATGAAGGATTCTCTTGTAGGGTATGCCGTAACCTAGTTGTCTTAGTAAAAGGCAAATTTACAGGCACGATCAGGGAACGGATGCAGAAGGCTCGGAACGTGGTAAGTGAATGGACTGAACATTAGACAAAGTTAGTCCCGGGAAAACCACAATTATACCCTTTACACAAAGAAAAATTAGAAGGGCTTACACCTCTCTTCCTTGGCGAAAAAAATATCCATATCGGGAGAATTAAAGTATCTATCGATTCTAAACTTACTTGAAACCGTCATATTGAAAAAGTGGTCGACAAATCGGTGACAACTTTAGCAGTTGTCGGGCGGATCTACGACAAGTCGTGGGACTAAAACCAGGAATGGTGCACTAGTTGTACACCACAGTGGTTAGACCCTCTCTTACATACTCAGCTTTGGTCTAGTGGCTTGAAGTTATACAAGAAACCACCAAACTAAAACTAGGCAAGGTACAAAAACTTGCCGGTTTGTGCATTACAGGGGTATGAAAACCACGCCCACTGCAACAATTGAGACTCTTCTAGAACTCCCACCTCTGCACATAGTGATTCAGAGGGAGGCACTACAGACTGCATCATTCACTATATTGGGCAAATACGGGTACAGGCCGTAGTAGAATATCTGCTTGAAATTAGGATGGACCACAAGACCTCAAAATATGTGACGACTTTCTATTCGAATGGATCATGCAGATGGTTTTAAAACCGAGCTGGGTACCGGAGCAGGAATACATGCTCAGACTCCCAGGTTAGAGCTAAGCTTCCCCCTAGGTCAGTACGCTTCTGTTTTTCAGACAGAAATATACACCATACTAGAATGTGTGCGGAAAAACGGTTAGATGGCTTACAGGAGCAAGTAGATTTATATTATATCAGACAGCTAGGCACCTGTAAAGGCTTTATCAAGCACTAAAGCATCATCTAGAGTGGTATGGGAATGCATCAACAAACTCACCTTGGCATTGTGGTATATATGGCAATAAGAAAGCCGATGAATTGGCTAGGCAGGGATCTAGTGAGGCTTACATTGGCTCCGAATCTCACGAAGTGTTGTCCGAAGCTTTATCAAAGAGAGGACGCGCACTCATCATGGAATGTACTGGAAGAAAACCTTCAACAAGGAACCTTAGCAAAAGAGAACTGCAGAACTTCTTAATCTAAGTAGCCCACAGCTGAAGACAACCATAGGGTTTCTCACAGGATACGCGACTGTTAAAGAACACCTCTGGAAAATTGGAAAATTCATCGGTGACTTTGCATGCAGACACTGAAGCAAGGAAGCAGAAACAGCTTTACACATTCTATGCAAGTACGATGCGCTGTGCAGGAAAAGGCAATACATATTCAGAAGATCGATCCTGGAACCAGAAGACTTTAAGACACACCCTCTAAAGGACCTGTACTTGTTGATTCAGGGACATCAATTACAGACTAGTGGTGAGTTTACTTTACTAAATTAATCACAATAAGCCACAGGGCGCAGTGAACATGGTTCCATCAAGGAAGACATATCCTAGAGGAAAAATCCTTTTACAGCTAGCAGCAGATTTAATAATTTGAAAGGAGGAGAAATGAACGACTAAAACAAAAAGAAATCAGTAGCAATCATGAAGCCAAACAACCACTAGTCTTTGTTTCAAGAGTCAAAGACATTAAATCACTTACACAATTATTAGCAAACAGCACAAGGAGATTACACTATTAAAGCGATTAATAAAAAAAGTTAAAATTCAACTAAAAACCAGAGAAAACTATACATTAATAAACCCATTGAAAGAACAAAATACTGAATTTCATACATAAAGACAGAAATTTTAGAGTAGTTCTAAGGAACTTCCATGCATCATCCGATATCGAATTATTAAAGACAGAGTTAGAAACATTTGATTACAGGACAGTTAGTATGTGGAATACCAAACACGAGCGTCTATACTATAAAATGAAGGAAGTTCTACCGCCTCACTTTTACAAAATCCTAAAATCCTATCTGGAATGCAGATGCTTTTCTTCCAGTGTTCCGCAGGGTAGTGTTTTGTGACCAGTACTTTACCTTCTTTACACAGCTGACATACCTACAACCGATTAAATTGATCTGATGCATCAATAAACTTACAGAATCATCTGAATCTCATCGGAAACTGGCTAAAAACATGGAAAATCCGAGTTAACGAACTAAACTCTTCACATGTTACATTTACGATCAGACGAGGTACGTGCCCAGCAGTAACAAAACAATTCCAAGACACCCCACACAAAAGATGTAAAATAATATATTGGAATTCATCTGGACAGAAGGTTTACATGGCGAAAACATAAGGAATTGAGCTGTAGGGCATTACTAATGCCTCCAAGCCGGACATACTCCAAAGATTTCAAAATAAAGTGTATTTAACGATCCCAGGTATGTGCCAAACTATATAAATGCAAAAAACATCACTTCGGTACAAAATGAAATAAAAATGCCAGCATCCAGTTTCACTGCTTAAGAAGTATCGTCTTAATATACTTGATCATGCCACAGTCTTCGAAGGCGACAACATGATATAATTAGCGAGACTAAGCTTCATTATAAATCAGAACACGTCAGCAGGCTCGAAAGAACAAATCGACAACCATAAGCCAGATACTTATACACGATGGTCTTTTATAATAAACTTCTGAAGCGATTGTACGATATTAGGCAATCACAGTTGATCCCACAAAATATCTCACGATAATTTGACGTCATCTGATTGAGCCATTACTAAATCTTAAGAACGTTCGGTGAAACATAACTATGTCTTCAGGCGAATTAAATTTTATGGTGGTATCTGTATTAGACGACGAAGGAACACGACAGAAAATCAATTGTGCATTATTGAATAAGGATTGATTTGCTATTTTATTCCATTCAATAATGTTTTCAGTACCATGTGTGGTACCATGAACGTTTAAAAGTATATTTTTGATATTCTAGAGCCATAAGTATTGCATAAGCAGATAAACTGAGGCCTAATGCACATATAGTTAGAGGTTTAATGAACAAAATCAACTAAGTCGAAGGAATCTTTCAATACACGTGAATTTCGCGTATAATGAAATACTTCAATCACCATTCAGACACTTTTTGAGTTAATGCCTTGACATGTGTGAATGATTATGAAAGTAGGTACAAATACAGTCAATAATGGATCTTCCAAAAATATTTGATTTTCTTAACTAAATTTTCTTCTAATTTTTTCCTACATAACCGTAATCTAACAACGCAAATTCTTTGCTGAAAAAATTAAAAGAATAAATGACATCGTAAGCAAAATCACACTCACAGTTAATCAAATCTTTAATGATTGGCAGTTTTCGGATATCTGGACAATGGTTATCAAACAGCAGCTGAACTGATTAATCGCGTGTTGATTAATTCAGCGCTAAATCAGTGTTCAGCCGATAACGCGGTTTCACGGTGCATTAATTACCGTACGTGGAAGTTGCTCAAAAGCCAGGATTAATCACCTCGGTGGCAGGCGAAATGCAATCAAAACAGTGCTGGCGTGATAGTTCACCTCTTGCGCATGCAAACCGAACCGAGGGACCCATTATTCATCTTAATTGTTGCACCTGATTCGGGGAATCTGAAGTTTCTCAACACATTCTTGCGCAGCTTTGAATTTCGGCCTGATTAACTCAACTAACTAGAAATCAATTCATCTTCATCATTACTGATATCTTAGATTACATTTTTTGACGAACATCAATATTTATTTGCGAATAATAATCTGGCCATTTTCAACAGTTTCAAAAGTCACTTGTGGCAAAGTCACCAAGAGGCAGGATCAAATCAGAATTTCATACGAGTTAAACGTATTTATAGTCATGTCTCCCCGCCTCCTTATCCAAATCATTGAATGTTCTGACTGTACCTAGGTACATGCCTAAGGAACAAGTGCCAATTTTGATCTACATTTGCCGGTAATGGGCGAAATTGCAGAAAATTCAAAAATATTTTGAAGTGGCTCCCCTCTAATTGATTTTGAACTAGAGGTGATTTTGAAGTCTGGACACAAAGTAGGTAGTATTTCTACGTCATCTACCTAAAATGTCTAGACGAAACAGTTGGCCAATAGATTAAAAAATAGAATACCAAGAAAAACGATGTCGAACGGGTATAAAAAACATTTTCAGATAAAATACAACAACCATTTAAACCAAGTAAAAAGTAGATGGTCTGGTAAATTACGAGGGCGTGCTGAAAAGTAATGCTTCCGAATTTTTTATTCTGTTCTCAATATCGGTTAAAGTATTACATGTCATGCATATTGTTCGGTCGACTTTCCCGCTTCGCTGACGCAAGTTGCAACCCTTTGCCGCTGGAGGACTCTGAATTGTAGCGTGTAACATGGCGGTGTGTAATGTAAATATGTCGGTGCGTGAGAAACAGCGTGTTGTAATCAAGTTCCTAACCGTAGAAAACGTACCTCCAATTGAAATCCATAGAAGAATAAAAGCTGTATACAGTGATGATTGTATCGACATCAGTAATGTGCGACGTTGGGTTGTTCGTGCTCGTAATGAAGGAAACGGTGGTTCTAACCTCAACGTCCGTGACAGAGCTCGGAGTGGACGACCGCGTACCGCAACCGACGAGACTCATCGGAATCGGGTTGATGAACTCATCAGAGAAAATTGTTGGATAAAGACACAGCTCTCAGGTAAGTGTAGCATATCACGAGAGCGTGTGCAGGCCATCATCGTAGAACTGTGGTACAGAAAACTGTGTGCACGGTGAGTGCCTCGAATGCTCACTCCTGACATGAAACAGAAAAGATTGGACATCTGTCAACAATTTCTTATGCGTTTTGATCGTGAGGGTGATGGGTTCCTTAACAATATTGGGACAAGTGATAAAATCTGAGTCCATCATTTTGACCCCGAAAATAAGAGAGCATCAATGGAGTTCCGCCCCAAAGAATCATCGACGCCAACAAAGTTCAAGACCATGTTATCAGCAGGCAAAGCTATACTCACAGTGTACTGGGATGTTCAAGGAGCGGTACATTTGGAATTTATGCCTAAAGGCACGACCAGAAACTCTACAAGATACTGCGAGACCCTCAGAAAATTAAAAGGACGAATTCGAATAGTTCGTCCACACATAGAGCACTTTCTTCGTTAGCATGACAATACCAGACTACACACTAGCAACATCTGCAGTTTACTGTCATCGATCATCCTCCATACAGTCCCGACCTGGTCCCATCCGATTTTCATCTGTTTTCAAAACTTGAAGAACATCTTCGAGGAGTTCACTTTGATAGTGATGAAATGGTGCAAGCAGATGTGAGGTTGTGGCTTCCTCAATAAAGTCAAACATTCTACGGTACCAACAAACTTGTCTCTCGTTGGGAGAAATGTGTTCATCGCCAAGGTGACTATGTTGAGAAATAAATATGAAAACATGAAGAATAAAGATGTAGAATGTTAATAAAGTTTGTTTTATTTAAAAAGATTTGAGTTTTCACTTAAAAAATTGGGAGGCATCGTTAACATCAAAGGTTATAGATCACATTTAGGATCCTTTAGTTTTGCTTGATCTTTCTTGATTTCCTGTCCTTTTTCTTCCACTTCCTTTATAACATATATAAATAATAGCCGTACCAGGCCACTAATGCCCTTAGCTGTATTTTAAGCAACTTATGTTGCTCACAGATTTTGCCAGAATATGGTGAGCCCCGTTGGTGATCGAACCCAAAGGTACTGTGCTCAAAGCAGCACTTTAATCCACTAACCTACCCGCTGACTTCTTTTATATTATGACTTCTATAAGTGCCTTACCAAACAATCATTAGTTCTTCGAGTGTACATTACAGATCCCTTAGTAGCCGTTTAACAATTATATTACCCATTACTTGTTATACATTAGGATCTTAGAGTACAGAAGATACTAATTGGTAGATGGTTAAGCAAATTATGCGAAGAATAGTAAACTACCTGCAACCAAATAACATTCTTAAACAACTGTGGATAGGTTAGTGTTATTTGAACCACGTCACGCTTACCTGGATGCAAAGATCTAAATGATTTCGTCCGGGAACATACAGGAGAACGAGACATATGTGCGTATTTACAAATATCCTTGTCAAGGTGATTCAGATTATTATCTAATTTAATAGAAGCGATAAAGAATCAGCGCTACAAAAATCCAACCTCCAAGGAATGAACAAACTGAACAGTGGTAAGAAAATGAACTAAGCACCACCCGAAAATATTGACTAAATTGGCCCAGATATAAGAAAAAAGGCAAGAGCGCCATTTGACGCAGAATGTGAAACGCGCTTCCAAAAAGTCCTTGCTAATATCCCCCCAGAAAATTCGTTGAGAGAATTGGGCAACGGAAATGAATTCTCGACCGAATCACTTAGCTATGCACATTGAGGCACTTGCCATAATGTCTCGCAAAGTTAAAAATTCCTTCTACAAAAGCTCCCGCCTGGGAAGCCACCTTGTACCACCATTTTAAAATGCAGTGTTATCATCAAAGTGGTGCCCGTCTCATATGCATAAGTTCATTGTTTACTACAGATAGACGGTCACCGTTTACTTAATTGTGCACGTTAGTACGTCCATCTACAAACATGCGTCACCTTTACTCATCGCGTAAACATTACATAGTTCGCGTTAAATCGCATCTACCAAAAGTTTTTGGATACAAAAATCAAATTACTGCACTCACTTCACATTTGGCGGGAATTTTCAATTGATCTAGCAAAAGAGTAAACTGCAACATACCTTCTTCTTTCACTCCGCAGTAGTGCCTATTGAACTACTGCGTACAGCGTCACGGGACGAACTTTTTCTTTCGGTTTCTTTCCGAATTTTCAAAATCTTCCAAAATTTCTTATTGAGTAAGGATTACTCTAATAATATCTACCTATTACTAGGAGTGGGTTTTCTTTATTTTTGTATATTCCTTATCTACCGAGACTCATCGATTGTTCCAACACCCCTCAGAGAACGATACCACTGACTGTGAAAATCACTGCATAAATAAAAGTAGGCGGTACAAATTTATTCCTAATAAGCGGAGTAATTAGTGGCTCTTGTGTTTCCCAAGCAAAAACAATCGCACTAACATTTTCCATTGGGTGTCGGTAAAATGCATCATTTTAAAGGATATAAATGATCTTTAAAGCTCATACTGTTTAGAAAGATTTTTAAAATTTAAACTACTTATAATAATTTTTAATGGAGTTGTTATAAACCTTCTACAACACAATAGCATGATCAAAGATAATCAATCGTACAAAAATGAGTTCATATATCTGTTTTAGTACTTTTAAGTTTTATAAAGATACACATAGTTCTTTCCTATTTAATTTTATTTGCTGCACAACATTTTATCACTGGACAGTAATATGTATTATAAACCTTGAGAGCGTTACTGTATTTTTTGTTATTCTTGGTAATACCTTATAGTGATTAAATAGAATATTCTGATTCTTAACATTTGTATCTTTAAGAATGCTTGTTTTTTAAGAGGAATTAAGAATACGCGTGGCATAAACAATTTTTAATAGACGGAAAACAGTTGAATACAAATATATATATTTGTTGTTAAAATTGCTTCTGAGGCAGTTTCCAAGCAATTAATAGTGACCATTTTCTAAATTGGGTTTTCATTTATTTTAACTGAAAGTTGGAAACAACAACCATGCTAAAACAAAAGTCTTTGTTAACAAACCGTTACTTACGAACAGTGCTATCAAATGCTTCATTTGCTAGGTCATTAAAAGTAACACTTGTAGAACAACAGAGATGTGACGACAATGTTGCTATCTGTTTGCTTTATCATTAATTTGGGTAGGAAAAATTCGAGATTAAAGAATAGTTGGCTAAATCTTCCTTAATTTGGATAGGAAAAATTCGAGATAAAAGAATAGTTGCCTAAATCTTCCCTAATTTGGCTAGGACAAATACGAGATTAAAGAATAATTGGCAGAATCTTCCCTAATTTGGCTAGGAAAAACTCAAGATAAAAGAATAGTTGGCTAAATCTTCCCTAATTTGGCTAGGAAAAATTCGAAATTAAAAAATAGTTGGCTAAATCTTCCCTAATTTGGCTAGGAAAAATTCGAGATTAAAGAATAGTTGGCTAAATCTTCCATAATCAGGCTAGGAAAATTCGAGATTAAAGAATTGTTTGCCTAAATCTTCCCTAATTTGGCTAGGAAAAATTCAAGATCAAAGAATAGTTGGCTAAATCTTCCCTAATTTGGCTAGGAAAAATTCGAAATTAAAGAATAGTTGGATAAATCTTCCCTAATTTGGCTAGGAAAAATTTGAGATTAAAGAATAGTTGGCTAAATCTTCCCTAATTTGACTAGGAAAAATTCGAGATCAAAGAATATTCGAGATTAAAGAATAGTTGGCTTAATCTTCCCTAATTTGACTAGAAAAAATTCGAGATTAAAGAATAGTTGGCTAAATCTTTCCTAATTTGACTAGGAAAAATTCGAGATTAATGAATTGTTTGCCTAAATCTTCCCTAACTTGGCTAGGAAAAATTCAAGATCAAAGAATATTCGAGATTAAAGAATTGTTTGCCTAAATTTTCCCTAATTTGGCTAGAAAAAATTCAAGAACAAAGAATAGTTGGCTAAATCTTTCCTAATTTGGCTAGGAAAAATTCAAGATCAAAGAATAGATGGCTAAATCTTCCCTAATTTGGATAGGAAAAATTCTAGATGAAAGAATAGTTGCCTAAATCTTCCCTAATTTGGCTAGGACAAATACGAGATTAAAGAATAATTGGCAGAATCTTCCCTAATTTGGCTAGGAAAAACTCAAGATAAAAGAATAGTTGGCTAAATCTTCCCTAATTTGGCTAGGAAAAATTCGAAATTAAAAAATAGTTGGCTAAATCTTCCCTAATTTGGCTAGGAAAAATTCGAGATTAAAGAATAGTTGGCTAAATCTTCCCTAAACAGGCTAGGAAAATTCGAGATTAAAGAATTGTTTGCCTAAATCTTCCCTAATTTGGCTAAGAAAAATTCAAGATCAAAGAATAGTTGGCTAAATCTTCCCTAATTTGGCTAGGAAAAATTCGAAATTAAAGAATAGTTGGATAAATCTTCCCTAATTTGGCTAGGAAAAATTCGAGATCAAAGAATATTCGAGATTAAAGAATAGTTGGCTTAATCTTCCCTAATTTGACTAGAAAAAATTCGAGATTAAAGAATAGTTGGCTAAATCTTTCCTAATTTGACTAGGAAAAATTGAGATTAATGAATTGTTTGCCTAAATCTTCCCTAATTTGGCTAGAAAAATTCAAGAACAAAGAATAGTTGGCTAAATCTTCCTAATTTGGCTAGGAAAATTCAAGATCAAAGAATAGTTGGCTAAATCTTCCTAATTTGGCTATGAAAATACAAGATCACAGACTAGTTCACTAAATTGGTTAGGAAAATTCGAGATTAAAGAATAGTTGGATAAATCTTCCCTAATTTGGCTAGGAAAAATCCAAGATTAAAGAATAGTTGGCTAAATCTTCCTTAATTTGGCTAGAAAAATTCGAGATTAAAGAATAGTTGGCTAAATCTTCCCTAATCCGCCCTAGGAAAATTCGAGATTAAAGAATTGTTTGCCTAAATCTTCCCTAATTTGGCTAGGAAAAATTTGAGATTAAAGAATAGTTAGCTAAATCTTCCTTAGTTTGACTAGAAAAAATTCGAGATTAAAGAATAGTTGGCAAAATCTTCCCTAATTTGACTAGGAAAAATTCAAGATTAAAGAATAGTTGGCTAAATCTTCCCTAATCTGACCAGGAAAATTCGAGATTAAAGAATTGTTTGCCTAAATCTTCCCTAACTTGGCTAGGAAAAATCCAAGATCAAAGAATAGTTGGCTAAATCTTCCCTAATTTGACTAGAAAAAATTCGAGATTAAAGAATAGTTGGCTAAATCTTTCCTAATTTGACTAGGAAAAATTGGAGATTAATGAATTGTTTGCCTAAATCTTCCCTAACTTGGCTAGGAAAAATTCAAGATCAAAGAATATTCGAGATTAAAGAATTGTTTGCCTAAATTTTCCCTAATTTGGCTAGAAAAAATTCAAGAACAAAGAATAGTTGGCTAAATCTTCCCTAATTTGGCTAGGAAAAATTCAAGATCAAAGAATAGTTGGCTAAATCTTCCCTAATTTGGATAGGAAAAATTCTAGATGAAAGAATAGTTGCCTAAATCTTCCCTAATTTGGCTAGGACAAATACGAGATTAAAGAATAATTGGCAGAATCTTCCCTAATTTGGCTAGGAAAAACTCAAGATAAAAGAATAGTTGGCTAAATCTTCCCTAATTTGGCTAGGAAAAATTCGAAATTAAAGAATAGTTGGCTAAATCTTCCCTAATTTGGCTAGGAAAAATTCAAGATTAAAGAATAGTTGGCTAAATCTTCCCTAATCAGGCTAGGAAAATTCGAGATTAAAGAATTGTTTGCCTAAATCTTCCCTAATTTGGCTAGGAAAAATTCAAGATCAAAGAATAGTTGGCTAAATCTTCCCTAATTTGGCTAGGAAAAATTCGAAATTAAAGAATAGTTGGATAAATCTTCCCTAATTTGGCTAGGAAAAATTTGAGATTAAAGAATAGTTGGCTAAATCTTCCCTAATTTGACTAGGAAAAATTCGAGATCAAAGAATATTCGAGATTAAAGAATAGTTGGCTAAATCTTTCCTAATTTGACTAGGAAAAATTCGAGATTAATGAATTGTTTGCCTAAATCTTCCCTAATTTGGCTAGAAAAAATTCAAGAACAAAGAATAGTTGGCTAAATCTTCCCTAATTTGGCTAGGAAAAATTCAAGATCAAAGAATAGTTGGCTAAATCTTCCCTAATTTGGCTATGAAAAATACAAGATCACAGACTAGTTCGCTAAATTGGTTAGGAAAAATTCGAGATTAAAGAATAGTTGGATAAATCTTCCCTAATTTGGCTAGGAAAAATCCAAGATTAAAGAATAGTTGGCTAAATCTTCCTTAATTTGGCTAGAAAAAATTCGAGATTAAAGAATAGTTGGCTAAATCTTCCCTAATCCGCCCTAGGAAAATTCGAGATTAAAGAATTGTTTGCCTAAATCTTCCCTAATTTGGCTAGGAAAAATTTGAGATTAAAGAATAGTTAGCTAAATCTTCCTTAGTTTGACTAGAAAAAATTCGAGATTAAAGAATAGTTGGCAAAATCTTCCCTAATTTGACTAGGAAAAATTCAAGATTAAAGAATAGTTGGCTAAATCTTCCCTAATCTGACCAGGAAAATTCGAGATTAAAGAATTGTTTGCCTAAATCTTCCCTAACTTGGCTAGGAAAAATTCAAGATCAAAGAATAGTTGGCTAAATCTTCCCTAATTTGGCTAGGAAAAATTTGAGATTAAAGAATAGTTGGCTAAATCTTCCCTAATTTGGCTAGGAAAAATTCGAAATTAAAGAATAGTTGGATAAATCTTCCCTAATTTGGCTAGGAAAAATTCAAGATTAAAGAATAGTTGGCTAAATCTTCCTTAATTTGACTAGAAAAAATTCGAGATTAAAGAATAGTTGGCTAAATCTTCCCTAATTTGACTAGGAAAAATTCGAGATTAATGAATTGTTTGCCTAAATCTTACCTAACTTGGCTAGGAAAAATTCAAGATCAAAGAATATTCGAGATGAAAGAATTGTTTGCCTAAATCTTCCCTAATTTGGCTAGGAATAATTCAAGATCAAAGAATAGTTGGCTAAATCTTCCCTAACTTGGCTAGGAAAAATTTGAGATTAAAGAATAGTTGGCTAAATCTTCCCTAATTTGGCTAGGAAAAATTTGAGATTAAAGAATAGTTGGCTAAATCTTCCCTAATTTGGCTAGGAAAAATTCGAAATTAGAGAATAGTTGGATAAATCTTCCCTAATTTGGCTAGGAAAAATTCAAGATTAAAGAATAGTTGGCTAAATCTTCCTTAATTTGACTAGAAAAAATTCGAGATTAAAGAATAGTTGGCTAAATCTTCCCTAATTTGACTAGGAAAAATTCGAGATTAATGAATTGTTTGCCTAAATCTTACCTAACTTGGCTAGGAAAAATTCAAGATCAAAGAATATTCGAGATGAAAGAATTGTTTGCCTAAATCTTCCCTAATTTGGCTAGGAAAAATTCAAGATCAAAGAATAGTTGGCTAAATCTTCCCTAATTTGGCTAGGAAAAATTCGAAATTAAAGAATAGTTGGCTAAATCTTCCCTAATTTGGCTAGGAAAAATTCAAGATTAAAGAATAGTTGGCTAAATCTTCCCTAATCAGGCTAGGAAAATTCGAGATTAAAGAATTGTTTGCCTAAATCTTCCTAATTTGGCTAGGAAAATTCAAGATCAAAGAATAGTTGGCTAAATCTTCCCTAATTTGGCTAGGAAAAATTCGAAATTAAAGAATAGTTGGATAAATCTTCCCTAATTTGGCTAGGAAAAATTCGAGATTAAAGAATAGTTGGATAAATCTTCCCTAATTTGGCTAGGAAAAATCCAAGATTAAAGAATAGTTGGCTAAATCTTCCCTAATCTGGCCAGGAAAATTCGAGATTAAAGAATTGTTTGCCTAAATCTTCCCTAACTTGGCTAGGAAAAATTCAAGATCAAAGAATAGTTGGCTAAATCTTCCCTAATTTGGCTAGGAAAAATTTGAGATTAAAGAATAGTTGGCTAAATCTTCCCTAATCTGGCCAGGAAAATTCGAGATTAAAGAATTGTTTGCCTAAATCTTCCCTAACTTGGTTAGGAAAAATTCAAGATCAAAGAATAGTTGGCTAAATCTTCCCTAATTTGGCTAGGAAAAATTTGAGATTAAAGAATAGTTGGCTAAATCTTCCCTAATTTGGCTAGGAAAAATTCGAAATTAAAGAATAGTTGGATAAATCTTCCCTAATTTGGCTAGGAAAAATTCAAGATTAAAGAATAGTTGGCTAAATCTTCCTTAATTTGACTAGAAAAAATTCGAGATTAAAGAATAGTTGGCTAAATCTTCCCTAATTTGACTAGGAAAAATTCGAGATTAATGAATTGTTTGCCTAAATCTTACCTAACTTGGCTAGGAAAAATTCAAGATCAAAGAATATTCGAGATGAAAGAATTGTTTGCCTAAATCTTCCCTAATTTGGCTAGAAAAAATTCAAGATCAAAGAATAGTTGGCTAAATCTTCCCTAATTTGGCTAGCAAAAATTTGAGATTAAAGAATAGTTGGCTAAATCTTCCTTAATTTGACTAGAAAAAATTCGAGATTAAAGAATAGTTGGCTAAATCTTTCAGTGGTATATTTGTCCAAGGAAATAGCAAGAAAATTAATTTTTGAAAAATGACTCTTTTTGTAAGACTCTCCTTTTCTTGTCTTGTGAATCCACTACTTCAGGTCGAGAATGGAGGTTGTCATCCCATTCGAAATATTTTAGAACCTGCTCTGAATCTTAAATTACATCTAAGAGATGAGAGTCGCAATTACTCCCCCATTCCTCTATATAACAAAGTGTATCAAAATAAAAGAAAAGGGGGAAAGAATGAACTGGGAACTCAAAAGCAGAGAGCAAAACAGAAATGAATGACTGAAGAAATTGTATTATTGATTAGCGAAACAAGAAAATACAAATATAAGGCCAATAATAAATATAAAGAAATCCACAAAAAGATTACAAGACTCATAAAGCAGGCCTGAATGGAGAAACGCTGTCAAGAACTCGAAGAGCTGCAAAGAAAACATGATCTATTTAACATTCATAAAAAAATAAAAAAATAACTAGAAATAAAAATAAAACTCACCAACAGGGTGTTTTAGTTGCAGATAACAACAAACAATAGGTCCAAAAGAGATAGAAGAAATATAGGCAAACTATATACAAGAACTTTTTGATGATATCAGAATGGAGCTAAAATCAAGACAAATAGACTAAGAAGACCAACCAATTATAATTTTTACAACAGAGGGGAAACACGCAATAAAACTATCAAAGACACGTAGAGCCACGGCTGAAGATAATATCTATACCGAGATACTTAAACTTATTAGACGATAAAAGCCTCAACCTCTTAACAACCTTCTTAAATAAAATATATTGTACAGGAATCATACCACGTGCCTGGATCCAATCTACATTTATTCCGATACCTAAAAAGAGCGCATCAAAAAAGTGCTCGCGATTCGATTAATTAGCCTGATGGACCATATACTGAAGGTAGTGCTGAGAATCATACATCAACGAACACATACAAAATGTAAACAATATGTAGAAGAACAATTTGATTGAGTAAGATACACAGAACTGATCAATATACTCTATGAACAAGGAATAAACCGAAGGACATCAACCTAATTAAGAATCTATACTGGGAGCAAAAAACATCTATAAGAATAAAAGATATATTGACCACCAGCATCCACATCACCAGAGGTGTAAAACAGAGCTGTAAACTCTCCCCAGTCCTGTTCAAGATGTATTCAGAAAAAGTATTTCAGATAGCACTAGGAAACATCGAAGAGGCTATAAAAATGGAAGGCTAGTGAATAATATACGGTACGCAGACGACACGGCTATATTAGCTATCAACCGAGAAGGGATTCAAAAACTTATTGATGCAATAACAAGGGAGGGAGATGCATTTGGCCTTAAGATAATTTGAACCCAGAAGTAGGAATACGCTGCCTCATAGAAAACGCAAGAAGTGCATTCCTTAGAATGAAAAGCTTACTAACAAACTCCACACTATCGTTAAATATCAGATACAGATTAGTGAAAACCTATATATACTCGATCCTATTGTATGGAATTTAATCCTGGGCGCTGAAAGCTTATTCGATGCGACTATTAGAGACTTTTGAGATGTGGGTAATGCGTAGAATGCTCAAAATATCATGGATGGAACATACCTATGTTATCTGGCCCCGATTTCGCCAGGGCTGATGTTACCTGGTCCGGAATTTTTCGGGCAACACAAGGGCTATTCTTTGGAATTTATAATCCCAAAGAAATGTTACCTGAGGCCGACTTTGTGGCGCCGTGTGCAACACTGGGTTAGTTGACCTACCGCGCCGCGTCGTGCCAAGCGGTTCCGAGTCGGCCCGAACGCCACCGACCATAGCCGCCACAGCATTTACCAATCAGCGCAAAGGCGCCCCCGGCGTCCACCAATCCTGGACAAGTTTCGCATCCCCAGCGGACTCAGCGTGCTTCCACCCTGAACTCTGCACCCCACCAGGAGAGTGGAGCATGAGCTGAGCCCTTAAAACCTGAGCCACCGAAGCAGTCGCGCTCAGTCGCCAGCCCCTTCAGAAGAAATCATAAGAGTGATCAGGTGAGTCCCTTTTGGTTTCTTTTGCTGCTCGTTTTTCGGCCCCGATGCCCAGATCTGCTGCCGCCCCTGTTGCTCGCTGTCAGGCTCCGCCATAGGCCCCGCTGCTTGGCCTTGCTGCACCTAGCTCGCTGTCCGTTTCAGCGCGTACATTAAGTCGTAGGTTTAGTTCTTGTACATTAGCTAAGTAGGTTGATAGGTTAGCGTAAAGTAGGTTAAGTTCTATAAAATTGTAAATATAATTCTGATCGTAAGTTGGAGCAGACGCTTCGTTTTTTAGTCTTCCGTGCCCAGGCGGTGCCGGTCGTAACGTCCCGACGCCCGATTTATCACCTCCCGGATCCGACCTGGTAACACCTATTACTAATGAAACGGCGCTAAGAAGAATGAACGTAGACAGAGAAATACTTGGAATTGCAAAAAGATAAAAGACAAGCTACTTAGGACATATATTATATACAGAGGCAGAAGATACGACCTTCCAAGACTGATAATGGAGGACAAGATTGAGGGTAGAAGAGGACTGAACTGAAAACGATGGTTGATAAATGTGAGAAACTGGACCGGTCTAAATTCACAGTCACTGCTAAGAATAGCACAAGATAGAAAACAATTTGCCGAAGTTGTTACTAACCTTCTATAAGAAGACAGCACATTAAGAAGAAGAAATCGAACGGCAGCAGTATTCCTTCTGCCTTCTAAATCGACGCAATCGGTGTTCATAACTACACTTGCAACACCATAGTATGAATAGTCTTGTCTAATATAAATGTAAAATTGTTTTCGTTGTCTGCTGTCCTGAAATATTTATCTTAGATATGAAATCAATCGATTTCCCTTAAATGTCAACAATTAAAATGGGCTGAAGCGGTGGTTACATTGTTATGAAGTACCGTCACCTTTTTAAAATATCGTAAAAATGTCTTTTGATTGTTTGGGCTGTATAATAAGTTTATACCTTCATTTTTATTTTTTAGTAAAGGGCAGATTTTTTTGTTGTATGTCTTGTTTGTTTTTTAAATCACAAAAAACACAAATATTTATTTAAATTGCGTTCATACTATCCCTCAAACCTCTCATGCAAGTAGTGCATTATAAGATACTTAAATTTCTTCAACTTAACTATACTCCTTTATACTCATTATTTTTCTGTACTTTCTAGTATACAGCAACAACGATAATGGTAACGAAATTTTTACTGTTAATAGGAAATAAAATAGCCACTTGCTTTTATATCTCCAGAAAACTTAGATCTCAACACTATATTTCTTCTATATGATAAACACAACATTCTATTTTCAGGCCATTTTTGCTATTTAACGCATTTAAATTCTTTTGGGTTTTCTCAAAGATAAATTCTGTATACAGACAATTCACGGGCACTAAAAGATTTGAAATCAAACATGTGTCAAGAACATCGAGTAACAATTGAGCCGAATTGTGGTTCAAAAATCCAGGTTATGAAGCGAAGGGTGGTGGTCTGAGATAATCGGGAAATTTTATGTGGTTGACGAACGAACAGAAAGCGTTTTCTGTCGAAACGTACATTCGCAACAACAATCTTATTGCGGATAGAAAACTTCAGAAGTGCTGGTTTCTCTTCAAACTTTTTAAAGAATTTTCAATAATTTTGATATCATGATCAATAACGAAATGGACTTGTATGATTTGCCTAGTTTATAAATCATTATTTCTGCCATTTTCCATAAAAGAGGAACTCATACTTAACTACTTCTATCTCTTGAATTTCTGGTATTACATCTGTTTGATCAACTATTTCAAGTTCTTCATTGAATTGTCTCTTGCGCAGGCGCCATTTTCCTTCTGTATGGGTAGAATTTATTTAATTATTCTTTTTCTAGCTTACCAGAGTAAATAATGTGTACTTTGGCTGCTAGTTCACTTAGATAGCTATTAATTGATCCATTTATTTTTGTTTAGTCTTGCCCTAGATCTTTACCACTCTTTCCTGGCCTTTCTTTTTTCTTCGCAAAAATTTATTCCGAAATAATAACACCACTCGTTTTATTTTCAATTTCTGGCTATATGTATTCTTCGCTGCTTTCTGGATGTCTAACATATTTTTTTTAGATTCATGTTTTAGCTGTTCCACTGCTTTGATGGGTTTAATCCTACTCTTTCTCCAAATTCTGAATAGAAACTTTCCCATTCGTTACCTTTGTTTATTAGTGCCGGATTTGGTTGTTTAGTTATTATATTTTCACTACAATTAATAGAAATGGAGAGTAACTGTATGTTGGTCTTTCTCCCTCTTCTATATTTTATGTAACTTAGGCTATACTCCTTGAAATTAAAAAACATCGGAAGACCTTGAATTCTATTGATGTAATTTTAAAGGAAATACAAATAAGTCTCCGCCGGTTTTTATCAAAAATTGGGCATTTATTGTAAAAGAATGGAACCTTAAGTGGGTAATTTTAAATTTTGAATAAAGGAACTTGAAACAAATCTAAAGTTAAAACACTAACTAACCTGTGGAAACGGCGCTTTCCCGCAGATATCGGTTCCCTGTGCTGTTGGTCCTGGGGGATACAGGAAGAGGAAATACAGGTGTGGATAAAAAAATAGGACAAGTTACCCCAATCTTCACAGCGAAGCGAACGGTAGCGTCTTTCCTGGTGCAAAACGTTCCTTCGTCGAGCCAGATCAAAGAAAATGGACCCCGAAAATTAGCCTTTAAGAAAAAGCCTCGCAGAAAATTAAAACTTTTGCTGCCACCGGCGAACTCTCGGTTAAAAATGCTCTCGTCTTACGGAAAATATGTCACAAAGTGAATTCAAAGAACGACGCCTGCGAGAACATAGCCAAAAGGCCAAGCGTACAAAACGGCGAAGCGCAAACGAAAAAGCCGCGCGAACGAACAAAGGCAAAGGCGAAGTGCCGGCCTATATATCGCAACGCGTGCTCGGACTAATTCGGCCGATACCTCAAATTCAAATATGTATAAGTGGGAACCAAAATATAGCCGGTCCTAATTTAAAAATTCAAAATTAAAGGTAATTTTGAGATTGGCGCCAACATTATGTTTTATTCAAAATATTGTCCATCGCTAGTAACTTCTTTTTCCATCTTTCTGGCAGCATAGGGATACCTGGTCGGAAGAACGCTTCATCTTTCGAGGCTATCCACGAATCGATCCAATTTTTGGTATCTTCATATGAAGTGAAGTGCTGCTCAGACAGGCCATAGGCCATCGATCAGATTAAGTGATAATCGGAAGGGGCAATGAATACGGGGGGTGGGGTGGGACTTCCCAATTGACTGTTTCCAAATAGGTTTTGACCGGCGCCGCAACAGTGGACGGGAATTATCATGCAGGAGACTAATTTTGTCGTGTCTGCAGTAGTAATGGGCGCGTTTTGCCTCGAGCGTTCGACTCAATTTCATCAATTGTGTTCGGTAGAGCAACTCATAATACACGACAGCAAGCTGATCCCACCAAATACACAACATGAGTTTTTTTCCATGAATATTCGGCTTGACTGTCGATGTTAAAGCATGGCCACGGGGTCCCCATAATTTCCTCTTCCTTGAGTTGTTGTAGTGGATCCATTTTTCATCACCAGAGACTATACGATGCAAAAAACCCTTTCGTTTGTGCTTGGCAAGCAGCATTTCACATGTGCAAAATCGGCGATCAACGTGTCTCAGCTTCAGTTCATATAGAACACAATTTCCTTGCTTTTGAATCATCCCCAACAATTTTAAACGATGTGAAATTGCTTGTTGAGTCACTCCTAATGTAAGAGCAAGTTCTTGCGTTTATCAGAATCTTCCTCTAATAATGCTTCCAATTCCGCGTCTTCGTAAACTTTCGGCCTTCCGCTACGTTCTTAAACTTATGAAACCACTCACGACAACTTCTCTCACTTAAAGCAGCTTCACCATATGTTTCTACAAGCAATCAAGGCGCCTCATCTGCAGATTTCTTCAAAACTCAACATTTCCGTACGATAAAATTATGTGTTGCTGATACAAAATCGGTAATATTTTAAGACTATGGTGTTGCCGGATGTCTAACCTTACGATATGAAATGTCACATCCGATAATTTCAACAAAACTTACTGATGGGGCCATCTTTTATCAAACGGCGGAGGCTTATTTGTTCTGCCTTTATAAAATGACCAAAAATGTAAAAAAGCTAAGGCTGTAATGGATCACATTATTTGATTTTCATAAAACAGCGTTCGAAAGCTATGGAATACATCTTTTATTTTACATTATTTACTTATATTGTTTATAAGATTAATCGACGATATTCATCCTAAAAAATGCAATGTCGGTCACGGCCGATTATTACATGTATAAGCGCCAGTCACGAGTGACTACTTTTCTTACATTCAAATGTAGTTTTCATCTCACCTGCCCAACAAAGTAGAGGCCGCGGGCAAATGAGGCAACTTGTTTATCAAACGGCTGCAAAATACCAAACAGCATTAACGACTTCGGCCTTGAGGTGTAATTTTAGCTGATACCAAAATATGTTTATGCTAGAATTCGCAGACTTTCCAATAAAAGCGGACTTGCCCGTCCCCGGCCTAATCTGCGTTGGCGTTTATTAATTTGCAAACATGCCCGATTGTCTCTCCTCCCCCCTAGCCACGATTAAATTTAAACATTTACTGAATGCACAAAAGAAGCGTGAGATGGAGCGACTGCGCCATTGTCTGTGTTCTACTGGCACGTAAACACTAAAAAAGTTATGACAACGTAATGCGCTACGTTCAATTGTTTTCCTCGCCCCAAGCACTTAAAATTTAATTGTGGATGATGCAGCACGTGACGCCCGCGCGCGTATAAACCAAACCAGAAGTGCGAGGATAATCAACAGCGACGGCGAACACGCGCAACAGTCATATGCGCATTAAGCCGCTGGAATGCAGGCTGATTAATATTTATCACGATTCATTTGGATTATCGGCTTGCTAAATACTACTCAGGTAGCGCCTAAATGTCAAGTAGCTAATAAAGTCAGACCGATCCTAGCAGTGTATAGGAAAGCATCCGAGCTTTATTAGGGGAAATTGAAAAGTCAAATTCCTCGTTTTAGTTGCCTCGAATTTTATTTTTGTAATTACAAAATTAAACCAGGAGTTTTTAAATTATATTGAGGAAAAGCCGAAAAGCCGGCTTATGCGCAAGTACAGTCCTTTAGTAGGTAACACAAATTCACTTAAATAATCAACAACCTATGATTGTCGACAAAATGAGCCGAAAATCGCCGTCAGAAATTATAGCACGGTTTGGCTACATAGAAACCCAACGTAATGACTTAGTCAAGAAGTGTAAGAGATCTGATCACCAGAATGAGGCAACTGCTGACAGGGTAACTCACGCTAAGTGATGAATTCGATCAGGGTCCTGGGCGGGGCATGACTGACTAGGCCAAAAATGGACGTGGCGAAGTCGACGGTCAGTCTAGCAGGACACCAGGACTGGCACTACAAGTTTTTCATCCCGAGGAACCGCCAACTATTGCCTGATAAGAACAAGGCGGATAGGAAGTTAAGGATCCGAGCTCAGCTGAATGACGAAAAGAACTTTACGTAGGATAACAAAGCAAATCGCCAAAATGACCTACCAAGATACCTCCGTAGTGCCTACCGTCATACATACAAAATGTTCCGCTTCTGTGATGCTGCTGCGGTTTGTGAGCAGCGAATGGGATGACGTAGCGCCCCATTTCTTTTGGTAAGGCCTAAACGTAAGTCGATAACTATGTCTTCATGCGGAAGATACAGTTGCCAAGCCTCGTATAGAGGAAGTCGCTGCCAGGTCGGAGTACATGTTCCAGCAAGGCTCAGCTCCAGTCCACAAGGCAAGGAACACCCAGACACGGCTATACAATAATTTGTATTACCATCGGTACCCAAATTCATGGCCCCGACTGAAATCTTTTGGCTGCTACGTATAGGGCATAGTCAAGGCGAAGGTGAGACATCATAATACCAAGGACAACGAAGAGGTGCGAAATTTAAACAATAACTTTTATCAATGAACCCACGATTAATACTTGGTTAAACCGTCTCTTTTGAAATCATGCAATGCTTTTTGTCTTTGGTACATTAACTCTGTCTTCCTAGGACTGATCGGTCCATAACACAAGTCTAATTTGTTGCTCTTCTTTCCCCGCGTCGGTCAGACGCCCTCTATGACAAAAAGCGCCTTCCTCCATAAAAAAATACTTTCTTTAATGAGTATTATTATAGAGGACAAGTGGAAGCCCATAACTCAAAATTTTAATGTATCTGGCGACATTTATGGTGCCATCATACAAAATTAAATGCCATCATACCAAAAGTTATGCTAGCTCGCTTAGAAATTACAGTCTGGTGAAGTAATTTACCACCCAATTTATTAGACGAATATCTCCAGGTTAAACCACCGTCACTAAATTAACATTAGCAACTGAAAGAAAATGATATTTCGGGAACGATGTCAGAGGATTTTCTTTCTCTCGGTGACACTTTTGTGCACTCCCATACTGTGCACATATGTTAGCGCTGAGTGATACTCCAGTTTTTCTCTGACACCTGCGCCTGTTCGGCTAGCATTTTTGGGGAGTTCTTAACAACTGCTCTTACCACTGCTAAATTTATTCGTTCCGAGAATTCTGAAAGGCCGGGCCTCGGCAGTGCTAATCATTATCTTTTGAATTGAGTAATAACACAATTCGGTGTTAGCATTTACTTCTTGTTGAAAGTCACCACAATCAGGCTGGCCTACCATGCACCCACGGCTGAAATCGTCTCGATCTTTGCATGCAGGTAATCGTAGTATAATTCAAACAACACGAAGCTGTCTATAGATGTTTAAAAATGTTACTTAGTTGCAGAATTGAGTTCAATGCTAAAGTTTTATTAAGTGTCTATTTCACTGTGGCTCTGTTAGATTACTGGAAGAAGATTATTCCCTATCATTCACTGTTAAACCCCTTCTATGTTACGACGTTGGATGTCTTCCAACTAAGGTAATAAATGCCACTAAGTACCCTCAAATACTACCGAATAAGATGTTCGCTTGATATATGGAGGAAAATTGTATTTTCAAAACAATAATAAATAATTCAATTCTACATAACCATCAAGAACATTAACTTAACAAATTATTCAGAATATTCTTTAATTTCAGCACCGTGAAACATTTATGGGAGAAGAACAAACGTAATAAAAGAAAACCTGCTATAAAATAAATAATCAAGCTGGTGAATTATACAGGATAAGGCTGATCAATCAAATATTAACACGCTGTGTCTCATTTTAAAATTCCCTTTAGTGCTCTTCCGTGATTTGAAATAAATTCAGATAAATAGGCTTCAGTGTGTATTCCTTTTTTAATCAAAATTTTGTGTTTTTCGTTATAAATTACAGATTGTAAATAAAGTTCCTTAATGCTTGCAAGAAAATTGTTTTTAATGATTTTTGTTGCTTTTCGAGTTATGATGGACGCGTAAATTGCCAACAAGGGGTACTTTTAAAGAGATTCTCAATATCGAAGGACATGAAAGAGATGCGAGCGGTGTTTACAAAACCTTAGAGCCAAAATACCTGACTTTAATCAACCACAAACGAGTTTTGATTCAACAAGACAACGCGCCCACTCATCGTGCCGCAAAAGTCACAGACAAAATTGATGAACCTAATGGACTTAAGGTCTTGCCTCATCTAGTTTGTAGCCATGATGGTCTGATTCTATATATGGTGCACCTATTTTGTGATAGAGAAGGCTAAAATTCTTTGAAGGGAACGCTATTGACTTTACTACTTCTAAAGTGATGTAAAACTTTTGCACTATTTTATAATCCATTGTAATATTTTGATTTTGCTTGTTGCAAGATTAGATAATGCACATCTATGTTATTATTACAATAGCAGTTATTTGAACAATAGAAATTATTGTTGTTTTGCACTTGTCATAATCAGATAGTTGTTGACGGTTCACTATCATTATTTAAAGGTAAGCCTTAACGTTACTATTACACATAAAAGAACGTATTTAAAAATAGACAAAAGTAACTTAATAACACTACATGCCAAATTACACTAAGCATAGCTAATGACAATTATAAAAAGCCGAAGAACAGGTTTGTACTTTCGTTCATGCTAATACCTGTAGACCATTTGATGATATACTTTTTTAAGTCGACCGTAAAATTCAAGCACGCTAGATGTGATTTATATATATTTTTATATTCATAAAAGTACATGAGCTGTTTATATTATTTTTTATATATCCAAAAAAAATATAAAATACCTTTTAACGAGTGTCCCAAAAGATATGCAGTTTTAAATTTAAAAAAGAACATTTTATTTATTTATTATTTGGGAAAGCAATGACTTCATTTTAAATATTTGACAAACGTTCTCCACGACTCATCCTTTTGACAAAATTATAATCATTTTTTCGTATGACTGTCGCTTAATTTCGTCCATAACTTTTCGAATTTTTGCTATTAATCTAGGAACCCTTCTGTTTGCGCTAATCTTCAATTACTTTTATTTGGATTTTAAATTAGGACCGGCCGTCTTTTGACTCTCTCTGTATACGCGCTTTAGTTTTGATTTGAGATAGCGGCGGCCGATTTGCCCGATTACGTGGTGCGCCGATATATAAGCGGCTTCGCCCGCGCCCTCGCTCTCTTTCGCTCGCTTCGTTTTTGGATTTTAGTTGTGATGGTGTAGAAAGCGTGCGACCGGCTTCAAATTTTCCGTGTCCGTGGCCGTCTTGACTAATTGGCGGCAAGAGTTTCCACATCCCGGTGGCCGTTTATTAAAGCCTGATTTTATTCCAGGATTCGACATTTTGCCGACCCGATTTTCCTCTTCCCGGAAGCCGTTTTAGTTGGCCATTGCATTTCGGGAGTTTTGCCGGTGGAGGGACTCGGTTCGGTTTCCTTGTATCTAACCCGGCGAGAAACCAAGAAGGACCTAGTCGGGGACTTCAGACACAATCAGCTGAAGGACCCACATAGGGAAAGACGCTTCCGATCGGCTCCGCAGCAAAGATTGGGGTAATTTATTCTTTTTTCCGCCCACACCCTTTTTTCCTTTTCCTTGATACGCCAGGAGTACAGCAAGGGAAGCAGATTTCTGCAGCAGAGCGTCTGATTTCCAAAGGTGAGTTTTCCAGCTTTGGCTTTTGATTGAAGATCCTTTGTTTAAAATTTTAAAAATTACAATACAGTCCACTTTTAGCTGAAACACCTTCTTATTTTTATAGCATAAAGTTTGGTTTTCACGTTTCACGTTGCAAGATCTTAGTTGCCAGTTCACTTCGCTGTTTTGGATTGTTTTACGCGTCGTATGATAGGTGGCACCGTCCTGCTGAAAACCCAAAGTTACCCAAATTCAGACTGTTGAAATGAGGCTACAAAAATCAACTATCATCCCACGATAACGTTCACTATCGTTCGTAGCGTCAATGCTTTTACTGTCGGGAACCGAAGCAGTTTGTGCAAAATTTTTAATTAGATTTTCCAATTGTTTCGTTTGGTGGGTTCCTCCTTTCTAAAATGCAACGTAATTTGCGCAGTCTCGGCCAGATATTCTCTGTGCCTGTAATCCGTCTTGTAGCTCCATATTGACTAACAGCAACGTATTTACTATACAATGTAATCAAGCAGAACGCTACCAAACGTCAACAGAAAATAAAGCACACAATTTAAATCCTGTGTTTCCTTCGTGACACATTTTATAAAGGTAAATCAACTTCTACGACTTTTTATGATTAGAAATTATCTAAAATTAAAGATTTGAGAAATAAATTTAAGAATATTGTTAAAAAGCTAAGACTAAAAAATACAGAATATAAAAAACAATAAAAAAGTAAATATAAAAGACTGCAATAAATATAAACATACTTCTTTAAAAACAAAAATAAGATGCCATAGTCTAGTAGTTTTACTACACAATAAAAGATACGAAAATGAAGAGGTTCTACACTCTTTCATCGCAGAGTATGGCTTCCCAACTGAAATATTAAGGCTTCCGTTTGTTTGTAGTACTGCGCCTTAGACAACCCTTGTTCAAATTTTAGTGAGTAATCTACCTGGCCAATGTTTAGTGGCCGACTGAACTACACGACAGGTATTTGGAGAGCAGGATCGTACCTAAGTGCGTTCACACCAAAACGATTTACAAAACGTATCTGGTCTTCAGAGATCTTAAAGAATATTGATCTAACAGCAGTACATAGTACGGCACTATTTAATAAGCGAAATATATTCTCTTTAAACATTTTACCACTTAAAAACGTCCACATTGACTGATTTAAAAGTAGAGTAAAAAGTAAAAAATAACTGGCATGCAAATGTGCTAAAAATAGTATATCTAAAAGAGAATATAAATTCTTTAGTGGGTTCCCTACAGCCGAGCCGAGCAGATCTTCTTTTCTTCAAATGCCTTTTAGATAACCTTGGTGATTCAATGTAACTCTTCTAGAATTGCACGTTTATTCCTAAATCCAAATTTTTATAAATATAGAGGCTTCAATTCTTTAGAAGCAAATGCTTATCATACTAAATTTACAGTTAACAGAGAATAGATCTTAAGACGCTTCACTTTTTGTGTTTAATGATCACGATAGCCTTCTTATCAGATAGGACAGCGTGTTTAAACCGGAATAGACATAGTTAATTAAGCTCAGTCATGTTTAAGTAATGTAATTTCTAGAACTAATTTCTTTATGGTTTCTATCTAATCTTCATTGTTACCTCCTTCGGGAAGATTGATTCTATATTTACATCATCTAAACGATGTATCTATAGTAAGTAGCTTCACCTCACGATAGATTTTTAATCTTTATGTTGTCTCAGAGTTCATTCAATAGCATCACTAAATTGGCAAAGATTGCACATTTTACATTGGTTGCTCTTAGCCTACATTGGTCCAGGTTTTCTCAGTGATGGAACATGCAACTAATTGAGTCTTTTAATATTTCTTGTAATCTGAATCCTCTATGAGGATGACATAGCTCGCTCGGTACTTGTTGAAGAGTCATTATCGTCTTATTAAGATTTTCCTTTGCCAAATCTTGCTACTTCAAAATGCCTCGTTTTTAGATAACCTTGATGATTCAATGTCACTCTTCTAGAATTGCACGTTTATTCCTAAATCCAAATTTTTATAAATAAGAGGCTTCAATCTCTTTAGAAGCAATTTATCATACTGTTTACAGTTAACAGAGAAATAGATCTGTACGACGCCTTGCCATTTTTTGGGTTTAATGATCACGATGGCCTTCTTTCAGCATAGCGACACGTGTTTAAACCGGAATGAATCGTTAATTAAGTCAGTCAGTTTAAGAATTAATTTCCTAGAAAATTTCTTTATGGTTTCTATCTAATCTTCATTGTTACCTCCTTCGGGGAAATTGATTCTATATTTACATCATCTAAACATGTATCTATAGTAGTAGCTTCACCTCACGATAGATTTTATTTTGTTGTGAAGTTCATTCACGATAAAAAAGATTGCCTTTTCTTGGTTGCTCTTAGCCTACCTTGGTCCAGGTTTTCTCAGTGATGGAACATGCAACATTGGTCTTTTAATTTTCTTTATGATCCTCTATGAGGATGACAAGCTCGCTCGGGTACTTGTTGAAGGTCTCATGTATCTACTTGATTTTATAGATTTTTTCTCTTTTGGCGCTCTCATTTCATGGCAACATTTTCTTGGCCTTCGTTTTTCATAAACAAAACCGTCGGGTAGTTCACTCCCCATTCTTCGTTTGACCATCCTAGTACTGCCCTGTGTTGTTTACTATATGGTATTGAACTGAATTTATCTTCAAAATCCAATCCAAAATTGTCCCGGTCAGTTATCATGTTTGTTAGAAACTGCAGCTCTTCTTTAGTTTTAACCTGACGAATGATCTGCTGTTGGACCCAACCCTTCCTGAACCTCAACATAGTTAAAAAAATCTCCCTGGTGACGAATCGATTGAGCAAATTCGGTAGGTCAGTAAGTAGGTGATTCAGGCGAGTGGAGTCGCACTTAAGCTATTTTGCTAAAATGAACAATATCAAGAAAATATCTAATGTACAAATCTCCAGAAATAATTGTAGTTCATTGCTGCGCTACAACAGTCCATTGAGATTCCAGGACATGATCTTAAAGCCTAGAGCAATTCCTCTTATTGGCTTCAACTTTTTATTAGCGACTTTTAGTTTAGACCGTCTGCTTAAGACATCCTTGTTGAACTTTTTCTCTTGTTTATAAAGTTGAGTCATGATCTAGCGGAGTATTTCTTCAAATGAAACGCCGTCATCTTCGCTGATTTCTGGTTTTTTACAATATTATTGCTATATATAGCCTTTTTGCTTGCGAGTATAACATCCGCACTTGGCGGGACACAGTCTCTCTGGATTTAGAGTCAGTATTTTGCTTTTTTTAGTTTGATCTCTAAATGTTTGAAAGAATTTAGATACTTCGCAACCTCTATAATTAGCAGAGTGTTATTTCTTGCAATTACAGCAAGCAGGTTTATTATTCTCGGGTATGAATTATCTCTACAAGGACGTATTTCTCTGCGCTTGACGCACCTAGCCTTTGTATGTACCCAAATTCCTGAAATTCGTTATATTGGAGAACCTCAATAGCAAATTTTATTCCCTAAATACAAGGTGGTGTGCGACAGACGCATAGAATTGAAAAAGTCATTGCTCCCTTCCTAACGGTTCTAGAAGGTTGAAAGTGGGGCGACTCGAAAGAGGGGGATGGAAAGTTTATGTTCCACGCGGTTTCAGTTGCTGTAATGGAGTAGTCCGTTCAATAACGTGTTTTTGTGTGCAGACCTATTTGTCGAACGCCAGCTCGATCGTCCGCGTGCCTTCCGTTTAAAGTTCAATATCGCCCCCCGCGGCCGAATTTCCGATCGAAATCGAATTCCTGCGTGGTTAATGCATTTCAGGATACCATAAGCGTGTCCACGATAAGAAAGGGGTCTCAGAATACCGTCACTACCCCAGAAAACATCGAGAGGGTTCGAGCTGCAATTCAACAATCTCCCAGGCGTTCAATTCGGAATGCCCTTGGCATTTCGAGACGTTTCATTCAACGAATTGTTAACGAATATTTTCATTTACACCCCTATAATATAGTTGTCGTCCAAGAATTGAAGCCACGTGATTTTGAAGCCAGACAACTCGCTAGTGAAAACGTGCTTGCTACGTTGCCTCAAGACGGTATCGTTTTCTTCTCTGACGAGGCACTTTTTTACCTCAGTGGATGTGTCAATAAACAGAATATGCGCTATTTGAGTGTTACGAATCCCAGGAAGCTCCAGCAGAAGCCCCTGTACTCCGACAGGGTGACAATATGGTGTGCAATTTCAAGAATTGGGATCATCAGCCCTTACTTTTTTGAAGAAAATGATCGAGCGGCTACAGTCACTTCTGCACGTTACCTGACTATGACTTGTCTGAATTGGAAGTGATAGAGCTGGAAGACGCCTGGTTTCAACAGGACAGGGCCACAGCCCACACAACAAGGGTTTGCAAGGACCTTTGGCGAGACAGATTCCTCGGGCGCGTCATCTCCCTAAGAGGCGATTTAAACTGGGCGGCGCGCTCTTCTGATTTGACCACAAATTTCCCATGTTAATGAATCAGGACAAAATAAAAAAATTGGTCATTTTGTAACAGTCTGCGTTTTATTCTATTTTCAAATCCATGCGTCTGCCGCGCGCCACCCTGTATAATATATTTTATAGATCTTGTTAACATCTATGTTATAATCGAATATCAGCACAAATAACGGTGATTTAATCATTTTTTTATCATCGGGACATTTTCTACTCTTACAATTTTGTATTTTCTATGTAAAAAAATTTGATTCCGTATCTATTCATCATTATTATCATATGCCTATATCTGTCTGTTGTCAGACGTAGGCTTCTCCAAATATTACTTTCTCTTTTGCGCTTCCTGCAACTAGTTATAATCAACTGTTCTTTTTATATCGTCTATTCACGTAAGTGAGGGTGCTCCTCTGTTTCTTTTCCCCGTTCACGGTCTCTGTGCCACTATTGTCTTGATCCATCTAGTATCTTTTGGTCTCTTTTAATTTAAGTAATTTTTCAAATACCTCTTCTACTGTTGTCTTTTGTTTTATACGTATGTTTTTAATTTATCTTTCAGAGTTATTTCCAGCATTTTACGCTCCATTGATCTTTATACTTTGTGCTTCGTAGGCTGGTTTTGGTTGAATAACTTTATTTTTAATTTTTGGTCAATTTTGTTTTATTAAATGTTTCTATCTTCCAAACGCGGCCCAGTCTTATCCTTCTATCTATTTTTTTATTTCACTGTCTGACTCTAGTGTAACAAGTTGTCCAAGATACATATAAGTGTCAACTATTTCTATAGTTTTGTCCTCCAACTGTAAATTGATTTCTTGTTTCATTAAGTCATTTACCATTATCTTGGTCTTATCCTTGTTTATATTTAAATCGATTTTTTTACTTGTAAATTTATATGTATTTTAACATTTCTTATGAATTCTCCAGGTTGTCACATATTAGTGCGATGTCACCCATAAATCGTAAATAGTTCTATTTTTCTAATATGGTATACATACACAGAAAGCTTCATCTTCAATAACACTACCTACTTCAAATACCAAAATCAAATAAGCCACTTAAACAAAATTATCAAGTCTTGTAAGAGATATATTTATGCAGTAGCAGTGTATATAACTGTTATGTACGTAATATATCTGAATCTACATTCAGAATCACCATGTTTTAATTTCTTAAGGATATGGATTTCCGTTAATTCAGTGATGTAAACTTTTATTAGTATTAACAATGCATTTCACTGCTCTAAATTTATCTGGATCATATACCATGCAGTGTTTAAAACTAATTAGGAAGAAGACAAAGAGTATCTGTATTTTCATTTTCAAGATCTAAATTATATGAACACTTTTCATTAAACTTTTTTCAGTTTTTTTATTATTATTTTAAAACGTCAATTGCGACTGACGCAATTCTTTTTCCACTTTATATACAAGTGCAACCAATGACTTAAATTTGCCCACATTGCGCAAATAAATGTCATCAATATACAAGGTATTTCTGAATTCATAATATAGATGGCAGCACCATAAATGTACACACCGCCATTGCAGTGAGTGTTGTTTCGAATTCGTTCAAATGGCGACGTTTAGTGTTCAAGAACAACCTGTAAGCATCCATTCTCCTCTTACGTGGTGAAACCCCCATCTAAATTAATCACCAGTGAAGGCGTTATGGATGTTAAAAATGTGCGAAAGTTTAAAGGTCGAGAGTTGTGTGACAATAAACCGAAGCATCTTCGCCCCCGAATCAGCCGGACCCAAGCTATTATTGCGCGAGTGGAGCAAGTTGTTATGGAAAACAGTCAATTAGGTGTGCATAATATCGCCTCTAAACGTGGCATTTTCGTAAGGTCTGTGGAGTCCATTTTTAAAAATGCGAAAAATTTCTTCCAGGAAGATCCCACGTATGCTAATCAACGAACACAAGGATGCGCGGGTGCCAATGTCTTAGGACACGTTGACACGCGATGCCGCCATGAAGGACGCTCCGTGTCCGCTCATTTTACAATTGAGCCTCTGTTGCATCAGCGATTTTCCAATGGTCAAAACACGCTCCTGCAGTGTTCTCAGTAGCCGGGAAATCATGGCGATGATGTGAAAAATGTGTACGTCTGGACGGAGATCACGTCGCGACGCAACAGAAGTTTTAACGTTCTTGGGTAAGTATTTTCAAAAACATAAATGGAAACCTTATAACTTGAACGCACCTTGCATCATGATATCAAATTGTAAATTAGTTAATCTCAGTATTGCAAGATTAAATTTGTTTTATTTACAAATATCAGTAACGTATTTGTATCTGATTAATTGAAAAACAAGTGTAGTTATATTGAAGTTGGCCAAAGGATACACACGAACTCGACGTATTTATAATTTATTTATAATTTATAAATATTTGCAACATTTTCAATACATTAAACTGCAAACGTCTTAATATATTCTTTCATATATCATAAACAATTTCCGCTTATTTACTTGATGTAATTAAAATTAATTTAAAATTGTGATGAGCATTACTTTCTTAACTTCTTTAAATTTTACTATTTTGGAAACCACCGGCTTAGATCTAATTAAACTGTTCTAACATATCTAAATATGACTAACTATACGTTACGGACAGTTGTAAATAACCCTAAAGACTACATTAATATTAAATGTACATGGTCACACCATGATAAAATTCTATTAAAATTTAAAACTGCCTTTTTGTTCTTCTACTAATTAGAGCATTGCGTGCTTAAACGATTAGGGATATCTTTGTTGTACTAAAACATTAAGAAACTCACAACAAATAAATGAATAGTAATTATTTTAGACCTAACAATTTTCCATCATTGCTCTTAACACTTAACAGTTTTTATTTCTAGTTCTATAGGGTATAATTTTAATCAGTGTCAAATGAAACGGTTTATAAATAATATTCGAGAAAAAAACTCGCTCACTTTAGTATAGGGTTGTCGAGGTAAATTCGATTTTTAGGAGGTATTACAGGAGAGCCGAAAAGTCACCTTAGGTGCATACGTAACCCTCTATTAGATAACACATAATCGAAACCCTTCGCACTGAAGAATTGCAGACAGAAATTATTGCGTGGTTTAGCTACAAAAGGATCCAAGTTCTGATCACCAGAAAAGGGTAACTGCTGACAAGGCAACCAATAGCAACCGGTTGCATCGCAAGAGAAGTGAAGAATTCATACATTAATTGAAAGAGAAATTGATCAAGGTTCTGGGTGGAGCATGATTGACCTGGCTAAAGTCTAGCAGTACATCAGGACCTACACTACAAGTTTTTTGTCTTGAGGAACTACCAAGTGTTAACCGAGGAAAACGATATGGAGAGAAATTAACGGTCCAATCACTACGGCTCTAGCTTTCTGAGATTCTCTTCAGAAAAACACAAAGTCATCCAGAAAATCACCGTTGAATTTGTCAAAATGTTTCTGAAATTCCTACCGTTATGTATACAGCTGAGGCTTGTGAGCACTGAATGTCATAGCACCCTATTTCTTTGAGAAAGACTGAAGGTAACCGACAACAACTATGTCAACATGCTGAAAACGGTTATCAAGCCCTGGATAGTTGTGATAGGCGCTGGGTGGGAGTATGTGGTCCACCAAGACTTCACTCCAGCTCACAAAGCAAGAAAGCCTAGACATGGCTATAACAATTTATGTTCACACTGACCACCCTCCGACCCGACTGCGGTCCCCTTGATTACTGGGTGTAGGACGCAGTTGAGGTGAAGGTCAGTGAGAGGCACCGTAACAACAATAACTGCTTAATGGAAGTAATGATACATATGAGCAACAAGGAAGTAGATTTAAGACGCGGCTTGGAAAGAAGATGACCACTGATGGGGGCTGCAATGAATAATATGATTTTCAACACTCTACTTTAAATGTGCCAAGTTTCATGTAAATAAATGTACTTTTCTTGTATTATAGTGTTACTTTCATTGTTTGTTCATTTTCTGGATTTATCTCAACAACCCTATAAATACATAGTTTTAGAAAATAAAAAAGTAAAAAAATAATGTAAATAGAAAAAGAAATATATAATCTAACGGATAGATTAAAGATAGTTTTTAATAAAAGTATCCTTGTTGTTTTTTTTGTTATTGTCTTCCATCAGTTACCAACATATTAAATACCATTTTGTTATAAAATTAATTATGTCATAAGTCTGGTAAAATAAGTAATATTTCAGATATTATTATTATTAATTAATAAAAATTACAATAGTTTGCACATTTCTACTGTACAATTTTTAATTATTGCTATTCTTCATTTAATAAGTGAAGATGATTGAACTTTATACTGTGTTGATAGAAAGGGTGAAAAACATGATTCCTCGATGTTACAAAATAAATTTAACCAGGTAGTAATCTTTTAGTTTGTCTTAAAATTATTTAGACTTGTTTCATTTTAATTCATCCCCACTATTATTCCTTTGATCGTTCTAAATATATAATCCTTTTCAGTTTTAAATGAAGTAGTGAAGAAAAGTCCTTATTACTAGAAGACATGAGTGAGCAACATTTTTAATAATCTCTTACCTCATGAACCCCGTTGGGAATGGGAGTGGCGAACTTCAGGTTGGCCAAAGAGCCGTAACTCCGCGATCGGTGTTCTTGCCGTATCGAGTACGAGAACGCCCTTTCATTCAAATGCCCTTTCTTCCTGTATATTCCAGTGTTAAACGGACTTTCATCCCCCAGCGCCGGATCGTCCAGGCCGTTCATACTTTGCGTCATTTTCTTATTCACTTTGGACAGCTGCTTCTCCTGGCTCTTCTCCCGCCTTTTTGTTTTCCCCTGCGACTCCATGGTGGCGTACTGGTGCATCATGTACGCCTCGTGGGGGAAGTTTACGGGCTGGTAGCTCGAAACGGGCGACAAAGCCCTGTTACTGGGGAGATAAATCGGCTCTTCAACGGCGTGCTTGCTCTTCTTCTTGTTTTTCGTCATAGTTGTGGGAATGATGACGTTAGCCACCGGGACGAGCGGAGGGGGGATGGGGCGCGCGGGGACTAGCATCCGCCCGCGGGGCCGGTGGGAGAACGTGTTCCCGTGGTGCTTGACGAACTTGGGGTTGGGTAGGGTCTGGGGGTGAGGCATGACGTAGACGGGCTGGTGCTGCGCGGAGTAGTGGTGCTGGTTCTTGGGCTTCATCATGGTGCCGGACACGCTGTTAGCCTTGCCATTCATGGTGGGGTACAATTCCTCTTTCGAGCCGGAGGTCAGCTTCTTCTTGAACTTCTTGTTCTTTTCTTTCGTGGGCGGGGGCGGCACCGCGACCGGGGTCGCGACCTGGCGCGGCCTGGGGGCCCGGCTGATCGTAGAAGTGGAGTAAACATCGTAAATCGCGTCCAGGTTGTCCTGCGAGCCGGCCCAGACCTTGTGGTTCTCGTCCCCGTTATATATGCTGATGTCGTCTTTGCTGTTGCCCACGGTGTTTATGGTCATCGTTGACCCGGATGTCGAGCGGTTCATCTTCCAGTCCTCTACCTGCGAACAAAGAGAAATTCTGTATTGCCACTCGATACCGCCGCATTAAATTAGTCACTCTATAAATTCTGTGATTTATGTTAACGACTTTTAACTAAAAACAAATTTTTAATTAGTTTTAAATTCAATTAATTAAAATTCTAACACAAATAAGAGATAATTTGCATCTGTGTTGTATTATTAGTGTTTATTTAATGACTACACATTTCGTACAGTTTGTTGAAACCCCAGATATATGTATTGTACTAATTAGACTACTTTTTATCTTGACGGGCAAAATAGATATTAATTTTAATTGGAAACAAATTAACAATAATTTTCTCAATAGGTTATTCAATAGATACCGATTTAGAGAACCTTGAATAAAACATCCGACCACACAGGGCAATTTAAGCAGGTTATATAACAATTTTCATAGGACGTCGTTACAAAACGATTCTCACCATTAAAGCATTACGATCAAGGTTTTCTTGGAAGACAAAGCTTGCGTCTTGCAAATTGTTAATCGGACATAATGCACCGAGAAAAGTTGTATGGCTGAAAACAGACAATGTAGAGGCGCGTCGTCCCATAAAGTTTTACCCTTTTTGGCAAAAACCGCGCGCAATTAAAATCACTCTTGGAAAAGAGCGCTGATTGCCTCAATAGTTTCTAAAACAATTAGAGTTAATTGTACTCTTGCGCAGACTTGCAAAAATAATTGAAAATAATTTGTCGACCATAGTTTACGAGAGTTATATTATTTCATATCGTTTCATCAAACTTAGAAAAAGATTTTTTATTTTGAAGAGATTTTGGAACTACTTGCAGTAGTATCTACTATTAATGTTTAATTATGTTTGATAGATAGAACTTTTGTTTGAAATTAACTCTAAGGAATAATGCATACATTTAAAGGCAATCCTGATCAAAAAACAACTAAATTTATCTGGCTTAGTCTCATCGCCTTTATGTTTTATACCGTGACAACACACACTATTTTTATTCACTTTATTCTTCTTTTGAGGCCTCGACGGGCTACCATATCAGTCGTACTTTAAATCTACGACGATTTGCATAATGTAATGGCTGAAATCAAGGCGTAGATTGCCTTAAAGAATAGCACAAGTAATTGAAGATGATGTTGATCGAGTCCCAGAATGCTGACAGTAACATATTTTCTTTCTGCCAAGATCTATCGACAGTTATGCGTCAACCTAATATTAAAAATTGCACACTTGGAATCTAGCTGTTCACAATTACACGGGATAATTCTACACACTTTTTAAACTTTCATAACGGTGTGGCATTTTAATAAATAGCGTGAATGTTCTAGACATGAATGAAGAGGACAAGTAAAACATTTAATGAGGGAAACCGTGTCACGCGACATACATAAGTAAACATGACGATGCGGCAAATTAAATCTCCATAATGAGCACATCTGCGAGACCGACGACCGCCACGCTACCAAAGAAATAAACAGTATTTTCCTGGTAAATATCTCAATTTGCTGCTACAGCAAGAAAACTGAAAGAGATTTTCTACTTCTGCAAAAAGGAGCTCTAACTCATTTTACGATAATTCTCAGATTAGTCGAATGCACATGCTTAATGCGCTAACGCAACTTGGCTTCTTACAGGTCACCAAAACTGGCAGCGGTTGACTTTTCCTTCTAGAAACATCTAATACAAAAATTACAATAATAAAAATATTTATATTTTTAGTTAAAATATACTCGAGGTACATGAAACATTGTACACTTTAGAACCTCACACACTTTTCCCAAACGCCGTTTCCAATATTCAAAATATTTTACAAAGTTTTGTCTTAGTATCGTGAATAATCTCGTCGGAATGGGTCAAATTTCGTCTGGCATCCCTTTCCTTTAAAAGATGATTGACAACAGTCAGATTCTTACGAACTTTAATTTTTATTTCATGTTCTAATTATCAGACTATCAATTCTTAATTGCTATAGCCAATTCAACAATTGTAGATGCTGTACTCATTGTCTTCTGAATTATTTGAGAAGTTTACAACGGCAGTTTTATATAAATTTCATAGTCACTACCAATGCAACGATTACACACTACATATACTTTCCAAACTGACCTGGCCAGTAAAATTGTTCTCGTTTACGCATGCGCATTACAGTCTATTCTCACAGACTCCAGGTTATACCGAGACAGCACACGAACTGTTCACATTATATTAACATTGGTTCGATATTGTCCAGTTAGAGTTCGTGCAAAGAACTGGTGATAGAAAAAAAGTTGCATTTATTAATTGCGAAAGTCGTTTTTAGTCACTATTTTTATTAATCAAGTATTTGTATAGCCCCATACATAATAATAATAGTTCCCCGTAACAGACCTTGAAGGCCCTTCGGGGTCGTAACATGATAGATCTGCCACAATCTAGAGCCTATAAGGGTAGTAACGCTACGTACCGACCGCCTATTATTACCCCAGAGTTTGACCTTCAGGTACTCATTTATTGCAGCCTGAGTCGAGCTGAGCCGTAAAAATGCCAGCGATTGAATCCGCAACTCTTGGTTTCGTAGTCTAGCGATCTATCCACTAAACCACCACGGCTCAGCCCCATCCATAGTTTTGAAATAAATTTCTCTTAAAAAATGCGTGTTTGGTTTATTTAGGAAGTTTATTAATTACTAAAGCTATTTTTTACATTGGCTTCCAATTTAATTTCGCTAAAAATTATATAGAGCAAAAACAAACAAGAATTTTAACAGACTAGAAAGTTTATTTTCATTTTCGAAACGCCCCTCAGTTCTCTCAAAGAAAAATCTTTTACTTTTTTTATTACAAGCTACATGTTTGCATAACACCGTTACTATTATTTGTTCTAGAACTACAAGGCCTCATTGCGAGCAGTCTGAAGTAATAAGAGGAACTTCGCTTCATTGACACTACAATTACACCTGTTACGATAGTGGTTTAAGGATGTAGAATTTCGAAATTCCTTAATAACGCTCAACATCTATTATATTAAAAAGTTATGTATTAGATAATGTAATGTAGGATAGCCAAAAAGCTAAAACTGTGAAGATGGGAGAGCAACAAAACATATTTGTACATGTCCTGGAGCAAGGTCAACAGGCAGTGTCGTTAAGTGCCACATAAACTGATCACAATTCGAATTCAATGACGTATGAACACCTCTTAAAGCTATCCCAAAATTGCCCGCTAAAGTGCGACCTGAAATAAAAGGTGGGTTTATTTTTGTAACTTCGGCAAAGGAATCAATAATAACAAACAGCAAAAGCTGACTTCATAAGAAGTGAACATTCGAGAACCCAACTTATTTTAACTAGGTGTTAAACAATCGAGGCACTGAAGCCGAATTATATTAAATGCAACTCCAACAATTGTATGAATGTTGATGAGTTTCAAATTTCTGAGTATGAAAAAATTAATGACGTGTTAATATATGGGTAAGTGAGCGTGTGTCTGTGTGTTATAAACATAATTTTCATTTTTCATAAATGATGACATGAGTATTTACAAGATATCAAAGAGAGATACTGCCAATTTTATCAAAATCACAGATTCGAAAAAGCCGAAAAATGACTTGAAACTGTATAATATGACGATTTTCGTTTCAAATAATTTATATTTTTTGTTATTTCGTTTGCGTTTAAAGTTTCAATCAACAATGGATCATTAATTCCAATCTTTAATTAATTTGGTAGTAAAAAACAATCTTAACAAAAGAAATTTATATTTTATAAGATAATTACAGTTTAATTTATTATTTCATCTTTCTAGGGAGTAGCTGAAGATAATAAGGAAATGCAATAAATACAATATGAGGTTTTCTATTAAGGATATTTTAAAGTTAAATAAAAAACAATATTTATATTGAGGTTAGCTGCGAAATAAGCAGACTTGTCTGACGAATAAGCAGTCCCCGACCAAGCAACAACAATCAACGACCGAATGACCGCCGGTATAAGTGGTCCCCTCTTGCTAATCAACAGCTTCGGGTGGAGGAATTAGCAAGGGTTAGGACACCCTCTTGCCCTGGGGGCGAGAAATCGTCCCTAAAGGCGGAAGAACTAACATTGACGAATATATTAGTGAACGGCATGAAGATACGGAAGGCAACGGGAAACCACCGTATTAAAGATCATAAGATATCCCTAGTACAGATAAAATCATGGCTGATTTCAAGACGAAATGTTCCGGAGTTTATAGTCCCCCAATCGGATCTCCGGGGGGGACAGTTTTGAATAATGCTGAGAGAAAAGTAGTGAAAGGAAAAAGAACAAAAATAGCGACGTGGAATGTGAAAAGCTTGTTTACAGAGGGCAAAATAGACAACACTGTCCTTGAAATGAGACGTTTAAAAATAAATATATTAGGTATTAGTGATGTACAATGGCCGGGAACGGGAAAGTACCAAACTACAAACGGCATGATGTATTACTTTAATAATGACGACCCATCACATCGATACGGAGTGGGAATCATTATGCTAATAAAACTAGAAGCACAACCAACTAAAATAAACATAATTCAGGCCTACGCTCCAACAGCTGAAAAAAGCGAAAACGAAATCGAGACATTCTATGAACAGTTAAATTCTGCACTACAGTTAACAAAACAACACGAAGTTACAATAATCCAAGGTGATTTCAATGCAAAAGTCGGCCGAGGAAGCATCGATACCTGTAGGAGAATATGGACTAGGCACACAAAATGAAAGAGGGGAAAGACTAGTCGAGTTCTGTCAAACCAACAACTTTGCAATAATGAACACGTTTTTCAAACTTCCAAACAGGAGACTATACACTTGGAAGGCTCCTGCAGATGGGATAAGGGGTATTATAAGGAACCAAATAAATTACATACTCATAAACCAAAGATATAAAAACTCTATAAGATCAACAAAAACATATCCAGGGGCAGACGTCTCCTCGGATCACAACCCAGTAGTAGCAACATGTGAAGTAAAATTTAAAAAAGTAAAAAAGACAAAGTTAAGCAATAGAATTGACACCGCAAAACTAAAAAATATGGAGATACGTAAAAAAGTAGAAGAACAAGTCAACAGCAACCTAACTAATGCAAAACCAAATATTAAGCAAACAAAAAATGTCAACGAGAAATGGAAATACATACAAACAGCAATTATGGATGCCGGTAAAAACATCATGATGACAACAAAGAAAGCTAAAAAGAGATGGATGAATGAGGATACTTAAACTAATGGAAGAAAGACAAAAACACAAGACCACAGATCTCACACGATATCAGAATATCAATAAGAATATAAAAAGAAAAATAAGAGAAGCGAAAGAGAAATGGTTGTCCGATAGATGTGAAGAAATAGAAGATTGCGAAAGAAAACACGACAACTTCAATTTACATAAGAAAGTAAAAGATATGGCGGGAATAAGAAGAATAAACCAATCATATATTCTGAAAGACGAAAATGGGAATACCGTAACGAGTGTAGAACAGAAACTTAAGACATGGACAAAATACATAAAAGACACATTTAACGATGAAAGAACTAATACACCGCAGTGGGATACTAATAATAAAATAGGCCCCGAAATACTTAAAAGCGAGGTACTACATGCGACCAAACAATTAAAGAGTGGTAAGGCGGTCGGGCCTGATGAAACACCAATTGAACTAATAAAACTGATAGAAGAGGAGACAATAGATGTGCTAGTTGAGCTATTTAACTTAATCTACCAAACAGGCATGATACCAAAAGACTGGCTAACCTCAACTTTTGTAGTACTCCCCAAGAAGAAGAACGCAAACAAGTGCTCGGAATACAGGACTATAGCATTAATGAGCCACACCTTAAAAATATTTCTGAGAGTAATACACAACAGAATATCCAGAAAACTTGATTATGATATCAGTAACACACAGTTTGGCTTCAGAAACGCTATGGGAACTAGAGAGGCGCTGTTCGGTATAAATATGTTGATGCAGCGGTGCTTGGACATGAACTATGAGATCTATGCCTGTTTCGTGGACTTCGAAAAGGCATTTGATAAAGTCCAACATGAAAAACTAATAGAGATTTTAAAATCAAAAGATGTGGATGAAAATGACATCAAGATCATATGTAATCTATACTGGGGCCAAACAGCAAGGATTATAATTGACAATGAAACATCAGAGGAGATTGAAATTCTCCGGGGAGTAAGACAAGGCTGTGTGATGTCGCCTTTATTATTTAACGTATATAGCGAGGCCATCTTTCAGGAAACCCTAGAAGAACGCAAGGAAGGGGTAATAATCAATGGCGAAATCGTCAATAATATAAGATTCGCAGACGATACCGTTATAATAACAAACAACATAGATGATTTACAAGATCTAATACAAAAATTGAACAACACATGCAAGGAGTACGGGTTAAATATGAATCTGAGCAAGACTAAATTTATGGTAGTAACTAGAACAGCAAATGCTAATGCAAATATTACCATAAATAACACAATAATAGAAAAGGTAGACACATATAAATACTTAGGAACATAGGTAACTAACGATGCAAATCACTCAAAAGAAATAAAGACAAGGATAGAAATAGCCAGAAATACTGTTGTAAAGCTAAAAGGTTTCCTTTGTAATAGAGACCTCAACTTAAATCTTAGAACAAGAATATTACGCTGCTACGTCTTCTCAACCCTATTATATATGGAGCCGAGGCTTGGACCGTAAGACAGAACGAAGTCAAGAAAATAGAAGCCTTCGAGAGATGGTGTTATAGAAGAATGCTTCGCATTTCATCGGTGGACCATATCACAAATGCCATAGTCCTACAAAGAATGGGCAAAGAAGAAGAAGTAATAAAAACAATAAAACGGAGGAAACTAGAATACTTGGGACACATAATGAGGGGCGAGAGGTACGACTGATAATGGAGGGCAAAATACAAGGGAAGAGAAACATAGGGAGACCAAAAATGTCCTGGCTTCGGAATCTTAGAGAATGGTTCGGGATAACATCGACAAAACTTTTCAGAATTGCTGTAAACAAAGTGAAGATAGCCATGATGATCTCCAACCTCCGTTAGGAGACGGAACATCAAGAAGAAGATATTAGAAAAGAGTATTTTTAAATAAAAGATAAAGATTTGCCACTTATTTTTTAAAAATAATGTCATGCAAATCGGCACCTCTTACTGCATGGTCATTTTTTTTGTTAAAATTTTCAGGGACTTTTGCGCGTAAATCTTACTAAATCTCACCAACGCCATGAATTATTTCCGCTCTCAAAACATCAATTGTTTGTAGATGATTCCTGTTAACCAATCTTTTAAGCTTTTAATATAACACGTCCAGGAAACTGATAATTAAATAAATCCATTGGTTTCTTTGTTGTATGACATGTAGCACCATCTAGTTGGAACCGCATATTCCGAACATCAAAATTATTCAATTCGGCCCCCAAAAAACTTACAAAAAACATCCATTTTCGTAATAAAATTGGGCGAATTGTGCACGTTGTTCCCCACTATAGGATGATGTCCAACGCCAAACTTTTTCTTTCTAAATGTCAATAAACCAGAAAAAAAAACCTCACAATATGGCGATCCCTAATGAAAAATCCAATGTATAACCTTATTATCAAAACCGCATAAGCTGTGCGTCATGGTAGTATCAGCATGTGAAATCACCATCTAAGTACAATATATTATAAAGATTCAACTCCAGATGATGCGTCGAAATATATTAAACTTGTTAGTTGTTTTCATTTTCATAATTCATTCAATGCGCTATTGAATATAAATTTAAATACCTAATCAGGCAATAATTTCGTAAATGAATTATGCCAATAATATTCGAAAGAAGTCTACTGCCACCTAGGGTCCAGCAGAACCCCACCTAACTAAACTATAATACAACCCATTTCACACAAACTGAGTTGCCACATGGTGCCTTTTAAGGACATGTGGCGTAATAGGCTTCTATTTATTTAAAGTGGGTGTGTCGCATCTATATACTCGATATAATTCAATGCTGAATACCTTTAATAACAATTTCCAAATTGAATAATTTCTCAATTCCACATATGTAAATGGAACAAGTGAAATTTGATATTACAGCGTCTACTAAATCTCCAGCGTGTTTTCCAGCATTACTGGGATTATAACTAGTTATTTTTTATCTTATTTCGTTAAAGCACACTATTAAATTCATATCAAATACTTCTGCATTCTAAAAACCAATCAGCCAAACGTGAGCTAGCTGTACACACCAATAGCACGTTCGAAATGTTGCTAGACTTACAGTTTTCTATTATTTCGATAACCCAATAACGAATGTGTTATAGCAATCCAAACAATACCACTTGCGTTTATATGGCCACTAACAAGTTTTGTTGTAAACTGAAGAAATTAGTGTTATAGTACGTGTATGATAACAGGTGAACGGACAGAACAGATCTCGTAAATATATCCGGAAAATGTCGACTTTTAACTATAACGTGACTGTAAGGATGTTAGTTGAAGAATTTGACTTATTTAAATTCACCATTTACAATATTTTTGTCGAGAACACTCCGTGTTCACTAGACCCTGCTCTCTATAATTATTTTCTTTTTTTAGAAATTGAACATTCCAATGAGATTGTACAGTTACCTCCAAGCAATAAATATATGTTCTACATCAACGTACTCGAATGGCAAATAGTCGTATTTGGAATAAAATAAAATAAATTTTATAAAATACATATCTATCTGGAAAATTCAGAGGATGTCGGAGTGAAATCTGCACTAAGAGAAGGTTGATAATTTAAAGAGATGAAGTAGGTCTTGCGAGAAAAAGTGTAAACTACATGCAGATAAGTAACATCTCTAAACCACGGCGAACAGTTTAGTATTATTTGAACCATGCCACGTTTGCAAAGATATGAAAATTTCATCCCAAGCGTATTATAATCATGCTGATCGTAGTTCTTCTCTACGAAAAATTAATGCACGCTGAAAATGACTCAATTTAAAAGAAGAGATCAGCCATTCAGCCTTGCAGGATCCCCGAAAGGGACAGTGGTAAGAGAAGCTGTTAAGGATACTTGAAAACAGTGGACAAACTGGCGTAAATGTCTTTAAATCCCCGGAGCATTATTCAATGCTATTCGCATAACATCCAAAAAAAAAATTCCAGAATAGAGCAATAGAAATTAATTCTTCACCGTATAACTTAGCGGTACATGATTTTCTCTAACAAAAGTCGATACTGATAATTTAACGGCAGTCTCAAATTCTTCACCAGACATAAAAATGGAGGTTAGAGATCTTTCCGGGCAACAACATGCAAAATGACGCGGGACAGACACAAAACGGCTACGATCGCCAACAACCGGCGAGACGACATTTGGATAACCGCGGACGAAACTGACAAATCGATCACGAGAATGAACGCCAGTAAAACCCAGGCGCACGAAGGCGTTACGGCAGACACTTTCAAGATTGTACCAACAATATTTGAATGTACTTTAACCAGAAGTTTAGAATTCGGCCTCTTTCCGGGTCCAACCGGTGTGGTGTATTTCAAAACCGTGGAAAGAGAGTCCGACCGCCCGGTAAGCTTTTGGTAGATAACGCGAAAGATTTTGAAAAAAGATCGTGGAACAAAATCATCCCGGAATTAGCCGAGGATTGTCCACGGAACCTACTCTCATTAGTAAAACACACTTTTAACGCTAGAACAGCCTAAGTCAAAACGAGCGACGTTATCGCATCGCGACAAGTAACGAGAACGTACCCCAGCGTTCGTACTCCGGACCGGTATACTAAAAAACTAACCTATAAAAGAGTATTCAGAAAAATGTCGAATCGTAAAATTAACAGACAACCTACTAACAATTTAAAAGTGCTCGGCTTAAAGCATTTAAAAGTTTTGCAGTTTAAATAATATTTCTGAATACAATTAGAGCAAGAAAGACCGACTCTCTTACTCAACGGCGGGCGCCTCTGCTGCAAGGATCAAACGTGATATTTTAGAATAGAGATCGACTAGTCAATTTCATAAAAGAGACATATTAACGATTTGTGACAAAGAGAAACAAATTTCCCATCAGACCGTGGCGGCGGCGCGATTAACGTAGAGTTTCAGCGGCAAAGCAAAGGCGCGATTATTTAAGGGAGTACAGTTGGTTATGTTGTACGCAGTCGGAATATTGGCGAAAGTAAAATTAGAGATAGTACGGACTTACTTAGCTTAGAAAGAATATTCGCAGTTAAGGCGACCACGATATATGCCCACAACACTTAGTATTAAATTTTGCAGGGTGTCAGTCAGGAAGCAGCCACTTTGAGAAAATCTGGGGCTGCTACCAGGCGAATCGAGCGAAAGCGGTTCAGGGAGGAGATGGGGAGATAACTTCTATGCAGACGAATCGTGTGCTGAATCCAAAAGTGATCAATACATTATCATGCAAGGAAAAGAAAGAATACCTGAAATAAATCAATAACCACAGAGCAGTCATCCCAAAATGCATTGCAATTTTTGGCAGTAAATTAGCTCCAATAAGCACGAGGCGCCAGAAAATTTGCAAATCGAGGTTTAGAGTTTCGCAAAGAGGCTATCGGATCTTAATCCGATTTTATTTGACCAAGGCTCACGTGGAAACTCCCGAGGAACAAGCGTAGGGACCAAGTGACAGAAGCGGCAGCGATAGTACCAGAACAGCCGGTTTTTGAATAAAGCTCGATATGCACAGATATTCACTTCCACAATTGACACAACGTGACATGCTGCGGAATACCGTCCAGCTTTTCATTGGATATATCAACTTTTGATCTCACCTCGTAAGAATCCGAAAGCTGGCAGAACACCAAGACAGATGCACATAGGGAACAATCGCCATACACCCCGTCAAGTTGCAACGCGGAAGATGAGAAGAGGACTAGAGAGTGGGAGAACAGACGCAAGAAGACATCGAAAGGTCGAAAGGTATTCGCAGAATTACGCATAGACACAAATTTATAAAGAACATGCGATCTCAGAGACAAATTAACTACACAGAGAGAGACCGCGGCGTAAATTAAGGTTTCTTTGAGTAGAATTGTAAATGTTAGGAAGATAATGAATGCTAAGGCAGGTGAACAACTTTAAGTGCAATATTTATTTTTGTATTACATCAAAAGCACCTGTGTGGTGTTTATTTAAGTACTCTGTTTCGTAACTGTGGATAATTCTTAAATTAAAAAAGGAATTAGCACTTTGCCTTTAACAAAAGTGAGAATTCGTTTAGGGTGCGAAACGTACGGTCTGTCTCACGGCGTGTGCCCAATTTCGAAAGTAAATCACGCACAGATGCTGCTTTGCATGTCATCTATTGTGTTTTGTAAAAGGATTACTCTAGTTTTCTAATAGCACCTTGACACCCTTTTTCGTATAGGCCGCGTTACTTGTAAATTATACGCAACATTTCAATGTAAAAACAACACCTGCTAACTATTTCAATAAACGGAGAATTTCTAAAAATTAAAAGTTGGAGATTGACGTAACCTGTTGTGGTTTCTGTCTACTGTAACTTTTAGAAGACAATCAAAAAAAAACAAAAAATTTCCATTGCAACCAAGTCTGACTTCATCTAATGAGCGTCGAAGTTCAAATTGGATTAAGTGGTTACATCGACAAACCCAAATTTAAGGCTCAGAAATCAGATGTAATCTTTCATAAGCAATTTCTGAAGTGTATCTCAATTCAACTAAAAGTCTTTAGAAACAAAGATCTGTCTCATCACTCGCTACAGCTTATCCTGCACGAGTTAAAATTTGATACGTTCAAAATCACGATTGTTCAAAAGCTGGTCCAATGTGTTTCCAACGCCAATTGTGTTGTAAAAAAATACTTGAAATTATTTATGTTTATGGACTTGTCAGTGAGAAGCACATTTCCATTTGGATGGTTATGTCAGTAAGCAAATCTGTAGATTTTGGACAGCAGAAAACCATGAAAATTACACCAGAAACCTCCCCATAGTGCCAAGGTGCAATTTGGCGGAGCGTTTTGAAAGTAGAGATCGTTAAACCTCACTTTTTTAAGAAGGGATGCAGAAACAATAACTGCAGGTTACGGATTTTACGAAGAAAACCACAAGATGAAACCACAGTCCATATGGCAAGGACTTTGACGCCAGTGGTTCGACAAATGTTTCCCCAATACATAATCGTCGAGCCTCTTGGTCCCTACGCTCACAACAATGTCTTTCTCTGGTGTTATCTCAAATCTAGAGTCTGCGTTCGAAGTCCTCGTACAGTAGGCGAGCTCAAAGTTTCCATTCGCCAAGAAATAGCAACTGTGCCACACTAAATGCTGGTAAGTTCAATCTCGAATTTTGAAGAGAGGCTCCAGATGCGCGCACAATAAATGGGACGTTATTTTTCCGATATATTCTTCTGTAATTAAATAATCAATGTACGTTTATCAAAAATGTATTACAGATTGTTTGTGTTAATAAAATTTTTTATATTAACAATGAAGGAAGTTATACTTATTTAAAAAACATGCGTCCATCCTGTATAATAACATATATGATCTTTTTCTTCTTATGGTCAATCTCCTAAACAAAGGTTGGTTATCATGATTCTAGACGCATTTTGTGTAATCGGAGCAGTTCAATGCTGCTGAAATTAAACCAGTCTAAAGTTTTTTGGCCAAGATATTTAGGCATAGAGTAGTACATATTTGGAACTCCTCGTTATATGGCCTAATAGTCCGAGCGAATTAGATCTAAAACATGCTCAAATCTATTTTTTTTATATATATAACTCTTTTATTTGACCACTCAGCCTTTGTGAAGTTATAAGTACAACTTGTGTGTGCTTAACCTAGGACTTACATTATTAACAACATAACATGTAGAGTAATGTCCCAGTGGACATCCTCCATTAAGAATATTTTTACATAATTATGACTTATTTGTTTGCTAAGTTAACACACTAAAATCTAGCAGGTGGGTCAGAGGGTTTGAATCTCTTTAATCTTCTTGGTTCTTCTTCATCCAGTAGCTGTGAGGTAACCAGTTCGTTTGGATGTGCTGTTATCTTATCTTTGTATTTTGTGCTGTATTTTGTGATTTCTTCGCGGATGGTGGATATCTTTAGATCGGCATGTAGTGTTGCGTTGGTTATGTACCATGGGGCATTTACTATTGCTCTTAAAACCTTATTCTGAAATCTTTGCAGAATCTCTATGTTTGAATTGCACGCAGAACCCCATAGGGGTACGCCATATGTCCAGATTGGTTTGAAAATGGTTTTATATAATAACAATTTGTTTTCTATTGACAGTTCCGATTTTCTACCGATTAACCAGTAGATTTGTTTGAATTCAGCTCCTAGCTGTTTTCTCTTAGTGAAGATGTGAGTGCGCCAAGTCAGTCTTCTGTCCAAGTGTATTCCTAGATATTTCACTACGTCCGCTTGAGGTATTTGGTTTCCATTTAAGATGAAGGACAGGTTTCTCTTTTCAGGGTGAAGGTAACTTGTGTCGATTTTGTTTCATTAGTTTTCATTCACCACTTTTTTAGCCAAAGCTCCAGGTGTCTTACGTGGTCCTGAAGATTTCTGGTTGCGCATATGGGGTCATTGTGTGAATCTAAGCTCACTGTATCGTCAGCATATGTTGCTATCATAGTTGTATCAGTTTCAGGTAGGTCCGCCGTATAGAGTGAGTATAATGTGGGGCCCAAAATGCTTCCTTGTGGGACACCAGATTCGATAGGATAGAGTTCGGTATATGCTTCTTGGTATTTTACATGGAATCTTCTGTTAGAGAGGAAGGATTTAATGGGAGAGTAGAAAGGATGTGGGATTGTATGTTTAAGTTTGTATAGTAGTCCTAAATGCCATATTTTGTCAAAAGCTTGACTTATATCAATTAAGACGGCTGAACAATATCTTTTTTCTACCATAGTGTTGTTGATCTTGTTTACAATTCTGTGAATTTGTTCAGTGTTTTCTGAACCCGAACTGGTGAGTGGGTATTAGTTTTTCATCCTCTATGATTACCGTCAAGCGTTTCAATATTATTTTTTCTAGGGCTGATAAAATTGGAAGTAGACTTATTGGCCGGTATGATGTCACCTCGGTTGGAGTTTTCCCTGGTTTAGTAATCATTATGATCTGAGCCATTTTCCATTGACATGGGATATGTCCTATTCTTAAAATTGCATTAAATATCTGCTGTATTGCTGCAAGACATTTTTGGGATATTTCTTAGAGTATTTTACCGGTGACTAGGTCGTACCTCGGAGCCTTTTTCCCGTTGTTTTCTTTGTGTATTACTGTTTCGATCTCACTTTTTGAAACTTTTTTTATTGGTAGACCCATCTGGAATGGAAACTGCAGTTGATCATATATTTCTTGTTCTTCGGCAGGTGCCATTTGTAATGGAAAAGGCTTTTTGATTATCTGTTCTTGCCCAGGTTGTTTGGTTGAGTCGTATCGGTGATGTTTGCTGCTGATATTGTTTGAGTTTTCGAGTGACTTTCCATAAAGAATAATCTGTTGCATCAGTGGGTGTTAGACCTCTTAGGTACTCTTGGTTGGAGTCGTTTTTTATTTTGAATAGTAGCTTTTTGAGTTCTTTTGCTAGCTTATTATACCTTTGTCTGTCCATCGGATCTCTTGTTATCTGCCATCTTTTTCGAGCTTTGCGTTTTTCTGATATTTTTTGCTTTGCTATTATTGGACACTTTTCTTTAGATCTTACTTCATTTCCCTCTGGGGTTGCTTGCCACGCCGCATTTTGTACAGCTTTTGTTATGTCAACTACAACTTCTTCTATATCAATTTCAGCCTTTAGAGGTATTTTTAGAGTCATCTGCTCATCTAGTTTTTCTCTGAAATAATCCCAGTCGGTCCTTTTGCTATAAAGTGATGATTTCCTCGGCCTGCCCAATATTGGTGTGTATATTGTTACCAGAACTGGAGTGTGATCGAATGTTAATTCTAAACATGGTTGTTTAGTACGAAATAGTTATTAATTTATTATTAAGAATAATTGTAAGGATTATCTTATTTTAAGAATTAAGATTCTCCAGGCAAGTTGAGTGACAGATTTATAAGTCTAAGTGATCGGTGGGTTCCCTTCAGGTAGATGACCGCTGTCGTCTCTTTTGTGTTAAATACAAGTTTTATGACCCTATTCAAAAATATAATTATTAGTTTAAGATTTGTCAGCGGGGTTTTTCGTCATTAAGCTAAACAATTGTAGCTGTCTTCTTTTTTGCAGGTAATTATTGTCCCTGATTTCAAAAACCCACCCCTTGAATTTGATGTCACTCACTTGCCGACTCAATTTGGAATAGTGAGTCGTTAACAAGCAACCTCATCGAAAGCCTCGACTAATCCACTCGAGCACATTCGCAACTTTGTATTTTTGTTTAACTTTAGTCAACATTAAATTGTGTATCGAAATCGCAGTGTTTGATTGAAGAAAACATCATCGCAAATAAGGGGATTTATTATTGCAATTTTTCCCCCTATTAACTATCGCGACAAACTAGCCGCGGTAACAAACAATGGTTATACTAAGAATTTTTTGGTATTACGGCCTTTGATTATGCACAAATATAAAAGATCTGAGATTTTTTTGGGGTCAGAGGGCCAGTATGTAGGATGAAATGTCGATAGATAATTTAAGTTGTTGTTTCTCATGACCTTTATTAATTCTCTGCCTTTTGTAGTTATGGTCCTTGACCCCCATACAGTATGTTTCGCATTATAGTCTCCTCCGACTTTCCTAATGTCTTGAAAAATCTGTTGTAGTCGTCATATTTATTGTGTCTCGGTGGACACTATATTGCGGATATTATTATTTCTCCTGTATTATCTACAATAGCAATATTGGTAGCTTGTATGTTGGTGTGCCTGTACTCAGCTCTTTCGTAATGTTTAATATCCTGTTTAATTATTATTGCCGTACCTCCGTGCGCTGTTTCGTCTGGGTGTTTTGTGCTGTAGATGTTGTAGTATGGTATTTTTAGATGGCTTCTGCTGGTAAAGTGTGTTTCTGAGATTAATAGAACGTCTAGATCAAATAATTGTATGAATAATTTTATTTCCTGCGCATGCTGACACAGGCCTTTAGCGTTCCGTACTGTTATTTTTAATAATTGAGCCATTATTTATTTTTTATTGATGAGCATTGACATGAGGTTAATGAGGGTGCGCATTTATTTTAGGTCACTTAAGTCGTTTCCGGGTGCTGTTACGTTTATTGGATTTTGTTGATTTGTCATTTGTGCTTGGGGTTGGTGGGCATACGTTATGCCTGGTTGAACGTATCTCGTTTCTATCTTTCGTTCCATTAATGTACATTTTTTGTTGCATTTGCTTATGAACCAGACACCCTCTGTAGTTGGCTGGATGGTTTTCCTGGCAGTTAGCGCATTTAACGTTATTATCTTTTTCTTTTCTTGTGCAAGCACTAGTTAGGTGGTCTGCCGCACATTTGACGCATCTAGGATTGTTTTTACAATAATTTTTTGTATGTCCAAATATTTGATATCACATACATTGTGGAATCTCGCGTTTAGCGTGTGGAGCTTCAATTTGTACTTTGGTGTTTAATAGTAAATCTATGTTGTATATTTCTTTGTTATTATTGCTGGGTTTGATGTCTATGAAGTCCATTGGTAATGGCGTTTTTTATCCCCTCTTTGCTTTACATTCCAGATATTTATTACCTCGTGTCCTTTTTCTTGTAAGGCGTTTTTAATGTCATTTACTTCAGTTGTTGGGTGTAAATTCTTCAGAGCCACTCGGAAGCTTCTTTCCTGTCTACGTTTGTATGTATGAAATTCAGTATTTTTTTTTACTAATGCCTTAACTATCACGGAATATATCTTGTCTTCTAGCGGTTGGACTTTTACCTGGTTATTGTATAATGATAATATGATATATTTATCCTTGGCCAACTCATCAAGTAGTGTGATAAGTGGTTTAATGTTTTCTACCCCTGAGATAAATATCGGTGGTGGTTTAGGTGCAACTGCAGTAGGTTGTTTGTCTTCTTCCATATTCTACTCTGAGAGCGGTGTATACTTATTACTGAGCCCAAGCCAGTATTTATTTTTGTTTGAGGTGCTGGGTTTTTGTTCTTCCAGAGGCCTGCTTCGTTCTCTTGTAACTTGTTGCCACTGTTCTCCTGAATTTTGGTTAGGTAAATTTTCTAGAGTTCGTGACTGCATTGTGTTTACAAATAGTTTATTGTTAAAGGACTGACTACTGTATATGGGTGCATTTTGATGTTGTGAGTGCACAGGAGCTGGTTGTGATAAGAAAGTATTTATTGGCATTTGTATATATGGTTGCGGTACGTTAGGATTTCCATATGTGTTTATATTTTGATGCGGGGGTGCGTATTGCACATAATTTGGTGGATGGTACATTATAATTAACAATAAGTGCACTTACTGCGTGTGTGTAGATTTGAGCCCGTAATCTAAGTTACGTTCCTCGAATGATATTGCAAATTAGATTGCTCGGTATGACGTCACAGCATCTCCGTCTCTCTCAGCCCTTGGCTGTCAGTCGCGCCATAAGCTCTTGCGCGCTCATTAATCGATATTTTTACAATGAAGAAATGATCAAAATCAAAAAAATTGTACGTATAAATAAAGCATTATAGTTACATCATGCCAATCTTCGAGTAAAAATATTGATTAGAAGGCTTGTTATCAATGAAAACGTAAAAGTAGGGTATCTTCGCTGCTATGGGTCGTAGAGAAAAATATTTTTTTTTCATTTGTATTTTCCTAAGCACAATTCAGTACGCTTGGTTGCAAAATTCTAAACGCAAAATTCGCGGAGATATCGTCCCTAGGAACGGGAACTTTTTTTTGTTTTTTGTAAATAAAAAAATTATTTGTTATTTAAAAAATCTGGATTTTGGTACTTTCGAAGATATTATGAAACTAAATCGATTCCAATGGTCCCATATCGATTTGTCTTTTTTTGTTGTAACGGCAGCACTTCAAATTTTCAACTTTGGAAATTTGCAATAGGCCGCCATTTTAAAATGCAAAATCGGGATTATACAAACTTTTTAGACACCCCAAGGGCTATCATTTCCCAAAATTTCATAGAATTTCAATAATAATTTCTTTAGTTATTGGCATTCGAAAATTTTTCATGTTCTTCACCTTTTCTGCTAATTTTGCAATAATAAATAATTTTCCCGAATTTTCACAATAGTCTATCCTTATAGCAAATTTTCTTAACAACAAATTTGATAAGTATATATTAAGTCGATTAGACGCTTATTTCACGAGATATTTAAGAAAAATTGAAAAAAATGGCGTTCCGCTTTTTATTTTACAATAAAAAACCATGTGCCGTACCTTCAAATGTGTAGAGACTTAAGGGCTATAATTTATGAATTTTTTACTTATTTTTAAGCAAAAAACCGTAACGTTTAAAAAGATTTCAGATTCAAAGTCTAATTCGCCCGGACCGAAGTACTCAAGCTCTCTGTTTTTTATTATATGTATGATTTCAAATTTCTCTATTGATATAATACACGATCATAGTTACTTAAAAAGTACAGCAAAAATAGTTTTTATGTAAAAATTTTAATTCATGTAAATATTAATGTTCAACACTGCTCAGTCAAATAAATTTCTTGTAATAAACTACATTCAAAATATAGACATGCTAAAGAAAACGGGTAAGCTATATATGAATCGATATTTTCCCTTCTACTCTTGTGAAGTACAGAAGTCAACATGTAAAACAAAAAAAAAGGAAATCGCTTTTTAACGATATTAATTAGAAAAAAAAAACAAAAAATTGTAAATTACAAGTAAAACACTTTGAGGTTAACAGTGGGATAAAACGTCTTCTTTTATAGAAAAAGTTTACGAACATCTAACAAAATATATAAGAAAATGTTTAAAACATTGAAGTTCGAAGAAATTACAAAAGTAAACTAACCCAAGAAAACACCTGGAACAGACGAATAAGTATATCTCATAATATATAACTAATATCAACAGATCCTTCTATAAATCATGGAAAATAGAAACAGAAAGGCAATGGAAATCAAACATTGTGATGGTTGTAAGAATGTAAGTTTATAATAACAAATAGTGAAATTGATTATTATCAAAAGCAATGATAATTCGGCCAGTTGACTTTAATTTGAATTTTCAATCAAAATAAATGTTCATTTGGCCATCCCGTATAATACATAAGTTTTAGAGCGCATCATTATCCACCATTAATAATATTCTAATTTTCTACAAGAAGAGTTTTACATCATTCGACATAATTTCTAATAAAACTACATTATATCCTGAAGTCTATTGTTGATTAATAAAAATAATAAAAACTCAACACCATAGAGGCCATGGTCCATACGAACAGGCTACTAGCGTAAGTACGAATAGAAATATCCAATTATCTTTGTTGGCAATATCGTCCCCTTGATCTGTCATTTAACGGCTTTAGATAAATTTGTCGTAAGGTTGTGACCATACGTGTCTGGTGCCGATCGACGAGATAAAAGGCAGTCTCACAGTCCCTCATGCTCTAATTCATTCTACATCGTAAAGTTGGTAAGAAATAATTATTAATTAAAACCCAAAATGTCACAAACGCTAATCAAATTTATCTTTTCGTGCAAGTTGACCAAACTTATCAAGAGCCACAAAGGTATCAGTATACGCCGCAAGAAACTTTTAAAGAAACTGTTTAATGTAAATGATATTACACAAAACTCAAATAACGCAATACCAAAAGTACCGAAACAAAATGTTATTTCTTATCATCGATTACAACCTTCACATCTACCCACAGAACATAAAAAGCCACTCCTGAACAGCAACTAATAATAAGATTATTTCAAATGCAAAACAAACAAGATTTTGGCTAAACCTTAGCATTCGGTATGAAGTCTTGGAAAACGAAAACAGTAACGAGGAACAAAATCGACAGTGTGAGTTTGGAATCTAAACTAAAATTGCATCACTAAATGTCTATGTAGTTAAAATAATATACAACGACGAACTCAAAATAACGCCAAAAACTTCAAATAAGGCTTTAACATCATCAAAATGTCAAACTCGAAATCCCACAATGCGTTAAATACCACCGTTTCGGACACACTTTTGCAACAAGAGACTAGGATACGTCAAACGTACAAGTCGAAGAACACGTTAAATATACCAACTACAATGGTAACCGCTGGGACCACTACAAATGCTGCTTCCTATACAAAGCACTGTAATAAAAGCACTTGCCCTCACTGGATAATACAAATCAGCCCAAGAAGCACAATAAAATATTTCATGCTTTCAAGTTGTCAGAAGTGGTGCAGCTACCAGTACAAGTAGCACAATTCATCATCCGAATCTTGTCAAATAGTTAGTCAGAAAACCATTGAATGAATTAAAAAATGTTATAAACGTCAATGGACTAAGTAGGGTCAATGTTACATCTTCCAACAAGACTCGTCACAAAAACTGGTAATGGCTCAGTACCTTAGATTAGCAGTCTGGAATGCCCAACACAAAACAGTGTGGTTAGTCTTCGGGTTGTTAGGACGTGGTCGGAGTTTGCAAATTCTTGACGTTTCGTCCACAACTTCGGCGGACGTCTTCAGACGAAATTCTTTTCAAAATTTTTACCACACATAAAGATGAATTTATTCTTTGCATGTCAGTCAATACATCGACGTAATGTTAATACCAAATTGTTCTTCACTGCACAACAACAAACAAGAGCAGTACTAGCACTTCTTTCGAGTATTAGGATGCAGCTTTATTGCAGGAGATGACTTTAACCCTAAACACACACAGTAGGGTTTCAAGATTATCACGACCAAAGGTAGAGATTAACTGACTTGAGGTCGAATCGTATCTAGACATATTAGTGAACGCAAGTCCCAATTAAAGAAAAAGTGTTTACGTTAAGCAATAAACGTACGAACTGTGATTTATTCAAAGAATCAGTAGACGCACAACTGTCACAGATTACTTCCTTAATAAACAGAACAAGAATTAATAAAAGCAATACAACAATTCAATGAGGTAGTGCAACAAGCTGCTTGGTTAGCAACACCGGAAAGAGTACAGCACATCATTAATACAAACCGTCCTATTGCAAAAAACAGACTTCATCCGAATGATAAATGCGGGCTCAACTAACCAAAAGCAGAACATAAAATGCTCCTAGTAAAAATCGAAAACCAAAATTACTTACTCACTTTGGACGGCAATGTATCAACTAAAACAACCGACACAACGTAAATCACCTATTAGAACTGATAATAGTACATGGACCAGAAGTGATCAGAAAAAGCCTTGATTTTTGCAAACTATTTGGTGGAAGTGTTTAAACCGTTCCCTTTCCCTACTTCTTATGAAGAAGCTGGTGAAATCCAACACCATTCAGATGCACCTTTCCAAATGTACGTATCAGGGAAGAAGTTTAAAACTACATTTCTCAAAAACATGAATTTATGCAAAGCGCTTAGCTATGATTTAATTACAGGAAATTTTCCGAAAAAAAATCAAATTTACAACCTATTGGTTAAAAGCAACAATAAAGCTTCAGTATTACCCCAAACCAGAGAAACCAAAATATGATAGCATCTTACAAATCAATTAGTTTGTTCCCATACATTCCAAGGGCTTCGAAAAATACTACTACGCAAAATTAGTCCAATATTTACAGAAAATGGGTTGCTGCCTAAGCACCAATTCGGAATCCGGAAACAACATTTCACAATTGAGCAAATTAATCGAGTGGTAAACACAATTACAAAACACTTCCAGAATCAGAGATATTGTTCAATAGTATTAAATGACCTAATTCAAACGTTTGACAAAGTTTAGAATGGCAGCATGTTGGGAAAAATCAAATACAAACTACTTCCTGAATATTACCATGTCGCACCCTCATATCTCACCGACGAAAAAGGTTAATTAAATATGATGAACATCAAATATCTTTATTCCCCTCCCCGTTAGGTGTACTAATAAAACGAATGTAGTAACAGATGTAGACACAGTGAACAGTTTCCATACCGGGAGTGACCATAGACTGCTTAGAGCTAAGATCTATATAAAACGGAAACTCGAAAGAAAAAAAATAATAGAAACAGAAACCAAACACGACAAAATTGAAGGAAAACGCCGAAAAATACTGGAAACCATAAAACAGAAGTTGAACAAAGTAGAACTAAATGAAGATGATAAAATAAATGACTCATATTAAAAAATAATAAAGGTAATAGAAGAATTATCTAAAGAAACAGCGGGTAGTAAAACAAAAAAGAAAAACAAATAAAAGACAACTTATAACAGAGGATAAAAGACACACAATAGGGTATAGAGATGCTAATAAAACAGCAAGGAAGACCGAAAGTGTACGAAGATGCGGAATTGGAAGCATTATTGGAGGAAGATTCCTGCAAGAAGAACTTGCACTTACATTAGGAGTGACTCAACAAGCAATTTAACATCGCTTAAAATCGTTCGAAATGATTCATCTGTGAAATGGTGCTTGCCAAGCTTAAAAGAAAGGGTTTTTTGCATTGTATAGTCATGATAACTCAAAGAAGAGGAAATCATGGGGACCACGTGGCCATGCTTCAACATCGCCAACCAAGCCGAATATTCATGGAAAAAACTCATGTTGTGTATTTGGTGGGATCAGCTTGGTGTCGCGTATTAGGAGTTGTTTAAACCGAACGAAACCATTACTGGGGCTCTTTACCGAACACATACAAGGAAAAACGCGTCCGCTACTCCAGACACGACAAAATTATTCTCTTGCATGATAATGCTCGTCCACATGTTGCGGCGCCGGTCAAAATCTACTTGAAAACACTAAATTTAGAAGTCCTACTCCATCCTCCTTATTCACCAGACATTGCCCCTTCCGATTATCACTTGTTCTGATCGATGGAACATGGCCTGTCTGGGCAGCAATTCATATCACATGAAGATACCAAAAATTGGGTCGATTTGTGGATAGCCTTAAAAGATGAAGCGTTCTTCCGACGCGGTATGGGTATGCTGCCAGAAAGATGGGAAAAACTAGTGACTAGCGGGTGGACAATACTTTGAATAAAATATAAAACTCAAACAAGCTGCCCAAATAAATGTATCTGCAAATTTTAAAATTTATTAGTCTTAGTTGTCCTCAAAATCTGTACAGACTGGATGTACGTTGTCTAGGAAAATATTGCAGTTCCAACTTGGTAGTTTTAAAATAAACTTAATTCTATTGGGGTTAATAACCATTGCTCTCTATAGTCTAACCAAAAATTAAAAATAGAAAATCTTGAAGCAGATTAATAAAAAAAATGATAAAAGGAACTTCACAAGGAGGAGAAACAATGTCTACTCCGGCGTTTCTAAATTGAGACTATATTCTTCAAAGCTAATTAACATGATGTCTGCAGTGGTTATATAAGCACCATTACCGCTAAATGGGTCGTTCGGCGACCGAGCGTTCTCAGAAAAAAGTGCGCCTCTGTGCGAAGGTTTCTTCAGTGAAAGTCGCAGCGCGAGGCGACTCCAATAACTTGCACGGCCGTGGAGCCGTGCAGAACGGCGCTTACGCGTTCGCAAGAATGTGGGAACGCTGGGTCTTTCAGGGGAAGTCGCCGGCCGGAAGCGCTTACCTTCTCTTTGGACATCCGCTCCGAGGCCAGCGTACCATAAAGGCTCCCGGCGGTGTCCACTTGCTTCGCGTAAGAGGAGTCGGCGTAGGCATGGAAGCAGCACCGCACTAGGGCATTAGCCGCTACCTCCCGCTTGCATATGAAGGCATGGCACTCGAGGACCTTGATGCCCGTCGTCCTTCGCAGGATGGCCGCGAACAGGGGCGGGTGCGTGGGGTTAGGCGCCCTGGCGAAGGGCGAATCCAGCGGGAGGAATCGTGGACTAGGATTGTGGAGGGTGTTCTTCTCGGGAACTAGCACGTATCTGAAAGAAAACATTCAAATAAGCATCTTCTCCCCTTAAACCTTAAACGTTATAAAGAAGGTTGAACTCATCAATTCTAAAAATCGTCAGTGAATGTATATTCATGTGTGTTATGGCATAGTTATGTAAGCATTAGTCACATTTACACCGCCATAACCATGAAGAAATATTTTACAGCTAAAAGAAATGAGGAATATTTCAGAATAAAGTTATATAAATCGTTCATAATAAACAGATATGTTCGACTTAGAGTATCCACTGTCCCTAAATTTAAAATTAAGATATGCACGAAAAAATGTTTAAGAACAGTTAAAATTCACTACTGTTTTTCGAAATTGCAGCACGAAGAAAAAATGCAACTTAACAAATAAAACTCTGCAGATTTATTTAATAGCATAAGATAATTAAATGACTAAATTTACAAAACAGTTGTCTACATATTCAATAGTGTATGGCCCCACATCACATTCTTGTGACTACCTCTATTCTTCGAAGAATTGAGTTAAACTATGTACGAATGGTGGCTTAATTGACTTAATCCCATAAAAAAATTGGAAGAATTTAATAAATACAGTACGCACTTAAAAAATGTTTAAAAAATACGGAGTTACTACAAAAGAATCGTCGAATTTTAAAAAGTTTCACAGATGTAATATTAAATAACACATGATAAGGAAGAAAAAACTCCGTTTTAAACGTCCAGATGACGTTTTGTGTTCTCGAACATGCGAGGAGTTTATCGGATATTATGAAAAGTGTATTTAGAATGCGGTACGAAAGAGAACAGCAGTTGCAATGACACCGCCAATTCAAAAATACAGGTTTTGCAAATAAACGCGAGAGCACCAAAAGGCTGGATGTTTTTGACAACACAGTAGAAACAGTTAGGAAAGTTTCGTGCGTAGCCATCAGATCACTGGCACAGCAAGTCGTAAACTTGGTATTTCGCAGCAAACTGTATGAAAGATTTTACGACAACGGTTGCGTTTACAATTGCTGCAAAGTTTACGGCCCAATGACCGTGCAAAGCAAATCTATTTTGTACGAAAATACAAGCAATGGAAAACGAATTTTTCGCCGCTTGGTGTTCAGCGACAAAGCGAGATTTCATATAATAGGAAAGCTGAACTGTCTCAATCTTTGAAGGTGGAACGCAGAAGATTGTCTTACCATTGTGGAACAAAGAGATTCCCCAAAACTTAATGTCTTTTGTTCAGTCTCCAAAATAAAAATGTACGGGCAGGTTTAGATATGTTGCAGTTATGGCTCTTTCCAAAAAATGGGACTCCACCTTAAAGGTATAATGAACTGCATAAATATTTAAATGAAAAATCCCCTTACCGGGCACGAATGCCAACAACAGTGGTTAAATTTCCAGACCGCATTACTGCTGCTGCGAGAAGCATCAATGGAAAGCCACATTATAACATATATGGACCGAACTAGACTACCGTTTAGACGTGTATCGTGATGCGAGTTCACATCGGACATTTGTGATAGCGTATATATCTTTTCATATACCATTTAATATTGTGTGTATGTATATATATATATATATATATATATATATATATATATATATATATATATATATATATAATACTTTGTAAAATATACTTTTTAAAACTCGACGAATCTTTGTACCAACCCTGTATTTGGGAAAGGCGAAATCAGATGCACAATAAAATTTTGCCATCTCAAATCACCAGACACCGATCATAAACAATGAAATGTAAAAAACTTGTTCCCTTGCTATGTTACTCTCTTTTAAATCTTAGCATACATGTGACCATAGCAATTCCATAACTCATAGGTTTCTGTCTTACTAGTTTAGAAGTTAATATGCGATATTTGTTTCCAAAATCTGTCTATAAATCTCAGCACTTCGGCTGTTCTAGGGGGAATTTTCCCAATTGTTTATCACCAATTTTTATGTGGTTGTGTTTTTAGTTCTGTAACGCAGATTTGTCAGCAGGGTTGCTAGATCCCCAACTGAACGTCTCCTCATGTTAGATAAAGCGGGTACTGGGAAAATAAAATACCCAGAGCAGTTCAAAAATAGCTTAAGGGGCAACTTCTAAGTAATGGAATTAATGGCTCTTGCATCTTCCAATGTGTGATGAGCATCAAATCTGTAGTGGAACCAACTCATCTAGGAACTAACCCCGTCCCTCCAATTACAAAGGTTAGGGAGTAGCGGCTGGCTTCACAAGGCACAGATTTATGCCCACTTCGATAAACTTCTACAACAAACCAAAAGTAATACTATTATAGTATTAATGGATGATTTGAATGCGAAAGTCAAAAGCAACAAAGACGGGGAAGTAGCAGGAGGACATGGACTGGGAGTATCAAATAGAGAATACTAATTAACTATAATGAACAGGTTCTTTAAGCTCCCAAAAAGACGCTTCTATAACTGGAAATTTTGGGCAGATTCAAAACAGCACGTGGTTCGAAGCTAAATAGATTATATAACATTAACCAAAAATACAAAAATTCCATAAAAAGCCTCAAGACGTACCTAGGCACGCACAGCATAAGTAAGAATAAAGCTCAAGAAATTAGCAAAACCAAACATTTGAAAAAATAGGCTTAGATAAATCAAAAGATGCACAAAAAATATGTAAGTTGCTAGAAAAAAATTGCAAATAAAGAAACGCGTGAACCTGCAGAACAAACGATTAAAGAAAGATGAAAGAAATTCAAAGCGATCAGTATTGAATCAGGTATTTGAATCTAAAAAAGGATAGACCTCAGAAGAAGAAAAGGTGGATGACAGATAAAATTTTAGACCTCATGGAAGAGAGAAGACAGTATATAAACCAAAATACACAGAAATTCAACGAACGCTATAAGGAAATAAGAAAACAAATAAGAAAAGCAACGATTGGTATACTAACGAACGCATAGAGATTGAAGAACAAGAAAGGATATATGACGCACTCCATCTACACAAAAAAGTCAAAAGGGCACGCAAATTTCGAAGATACAACACAGGCCAGCTTACAGACCGAAATGCTAACCCTAATTTCAGATATTGAAGAGAAAGTGACTAGATGAAAAGAGTATATAGAAGATCTCTTCGCGGACCAACGAAATGTAAAGCATGAAGTACAAAATGTTCTAATAGGCCTACCTATAACAAAACAAGAAGTTGAAAAGCCAGTGAAAAGTCAAAGAATAAAAAAGCCGTCAGGCCAGGCGAAATACCAACGGAATTATTAAAACTATTACAAGACTATTACAAGAATAAGCACACTTTTAAAATTATTTAATTCAATATACGAAACAGAGACAATTCCATGACACTGGTTGAGATCAACATTTATTACCATACCAAATATTCTTGAAGGACTACAGACACTTTTCAACCAAATTACTGAAATTTCTGAACGATACGGTCTCCAACTCAACACCAAGAAGGCAAAGTACAGGATTATTAGCAAAAAAACAAACGGGTGATCATGGTATTTATATTAACGGAACACCAGTAGAAAGAACGTACTAAATCACGTACTTGGAGGTGTTACCAACAGTGATTAGGATCACACAGTAAAATAAAATGCCGCATAAAACGTGCCAGAGCAGCATTCACACAGCTAAAAAAAGTGTTGTGTGGTCATGACCTCAATTTACAGCTGATAATGCGTTTAGTACGCTGTTATGTATTCACAATTCTTCTCTGTGGAGTAGAATCTTGGATTTTAACAGAGACATCTCCCAAGCAGCTGGAAGCCTTTGAATTATAGACATATAGACGTATGCTGGACATAAGTTACATAGATGGATCGTTTACGAATTGGAGAGTGTTAGCAAGAACGGGAAAAGACAAAGAGATTATACGAACAATTAAAATACGAAAACTATCATATTTCGGGCACATCATGAGACAGCCAGACACATACACCATTTTACACCTAATCATACAAAAAAAACATTGAAGGCAAGCGAGAAAAATCTCACAGTTGAAAAACCTGAAGCAATGGTTTGAATAGACAACACGATCGCCAACATTTGCTAACGAATATGGCATCTCAAACAGAAAAATAATGCAGATTTATGTTTATAGTAATTATTTAGTATGTTAACGCACTTGAAGCAGAAATTTTAAATCGTTATCACTCAAGGAAAACACCTCCCCCCTTAATTAGTCTGAAACCCATAAAACCCTTATTACTATCTTCTGTAGTTGGATTCATTGGGTGTTCCTCTGCATTCGCAAGTTATTCTGAAATAAATTCTATTTTGCTCACAGCATTTGTCTCCGACTCTTCTAGTTCCTTCCACAGTCCTTCGGTGTCTTGGCGTATTTTGAAAGACGGCAATCTAGCATGCCACTAGTTTATGTATACCCCAGTGGTATTAACGACTCATTTTACTTCAATCTTAAGTTGACCTTTACCAAACGAGTAATTCAAGAATGTGCATAATGAAGAATATTAGCAGAATTTGGGGCAATCTAACGAAGACTTGTCTGATGTTTCTGTAGACAATTAATCAGATGACAAATACAAAAGTGACAACAACTGTGACGATAGTAAGGATGATAAAGCTGCGACAAATACATATAAAGCTGATCAACCTACTACCAACATCGATATGAGGAGAGTTCAGACAAAGTTCCAATTCGATGATACCATTTCAAAACAGTGTTCTTGACTTGTCGTCCACGCTAAACAAGATCTTGGGATACTGTGTCAGTTAGGACGTGCAAAAAAATTGAAAAAACCTGTAGCTCTCATTTGACCCGAGATACGAGAGTCACGAGGTCACATGCATGACTTGCTTCGCTTTGAAAGTTGTCTTTCTGGGTTTTACACTCATCTCGTTATTATATGAGATTGGTCTAGTTGTCTTATTAATATTGTGGCACTGATAGTGTAACTAGCGTATGATCGGAGGTAAGATTGTATGGCAACATAGTTCATAGTCAAACCTTTAGTAAATAAATGAAAATTTAGCAGATCAGGTATTTTTCGGCAAGTCAGACAGTATGTAGGTTCACCAGTCGAATGTGTTGTGTAGCTTTTTTTGATAACGAGGTTGTTTAATGCTCTATCATTTGTTGTTCTACATCCTCAATTTGCTTGCTAAGTGCTGAAGTTACAATTTAATTTTTTAGTTATAAAATTGTAAGTCAAAACCTTTTTCCAATATTATTTTATGTTTTCAATAGATATTTTTGAGGAATGGGGTATTTTATTACTTAAACTGTTGCCTATCGAAAACCTTATTCTTATTTAGGGAGTTCGCAGTGTACAATGTTCCATCTCGACCATCTTCCGGACAGAATATATATTTCACAAACTTAAAGAACATAATGTCGTTGAAATAGAAGAAATTAACTGCTTTATTGTTTTTTAATTATAACTATTAACATGTCGAATTTTTTTTTATTAATTAAGTTAATATATTCTTAGTCACTGAGATATTGAGAAAGAGTTCTAGTTTCAAACGATCGATTGTTTAGGTTTGCGCTTTAGCTGGCTTTGGTAATTTATTTTGGCCAGATTAGAAGTTGATAAAAGGGGGAGGAACTCCTTTACTCTACTGTTGAGCTTTTTAACTTTTGGACCTTTGCATAAAATACATTTTGCTAGTGTATTTCTAGTTTTTCCGAATAAACTTATGTGTTATAATAATTTTATGTTTATGCGGTGCTTCTACATTCACCATTTTCTTTTGGGATTGTTTAAGATTACATAATGGTAGGATTTGAGCGCGTCGTTTACGCTCTGTAAACGTTAGAAATTTGTATTTGTACAGTTTGTATCCAAACACATGGCCAAGTCCACCAAAAATCAACAAAAATGTCCCAAATTTATAAAAATTCTGTACTCAGCACAAACTGGCAATTAGTAACACTTTATGTCAACACCACCCACGTAGAAGGTATACATGAAGGATACCAGGTGACGTCGGTCGATATCAAACTGACTATATATTAGTCAAAGAAGGGTGCAAGAACCAAGTTAAAGATAGCAGAAGCTATTCTAGTCTGGGTATTGACAGTGATCATAATATGGGCATGACAAATCGTAAGCCACAACACAAGAAAAGTTAAAAAAAGGAACAAACAAATGGAACATAGAAACACTGCAAGACAACCAAAAACACTAAATTTTTTAAACAAATATAGATGAAAGTAATATAAAAGTAAGGGAAAATACAAATGAAACCTGTGAAAACAAAAAAGCAACATAATGAAAGCAATTAACAAAGAGATAGGAAAGGCAAAGCAAAATTCGAAAAAGCCGTAGATTACACAAGAGTAATTAAATTAATAAACAAAAGAAGAAAATATAAGAATAACAATACTGAAGAAAGACAAAAAGAGTACAGAAAACTAAGAAATAAAGTAAACAGGCAAACAAGAAAAGCAAGAGAAAGACACATGGAGAACAACTGCAAGTAAATACAACAAGTAATAAATAAAGGAAACATCTAAAATGCATATAAAAAATAAAAAATATTCAGTGAGAAGAAAAATGACATAGCACACATAAAGACAACGGAACTAGTGCAACAGATGACAGAGAGGTAGAAGAGAGATGGAAGCAGCATATAGAGAATTTATTTAAAAATGACAATACACAGAAAATACACATAGAAAATAAATAAATAAATTATGATATGAAAAGACCACCGATACTAAGAGCAGAATTCAAAAGCTCTAAAAAGTCTAACAAGCAAAAAATCACGAGAAATTGACAAATTTCTAGCGAAAGTAGTAAAAAGCCTTAGTCAAAAAAACAAAAGATCTGTTCTATGAATTAATAAACACAATATATAACACAAATTATCTTCCACATGACTTTGCAAAGAGTGTGATAACAATCTACAAAAAAATCTGTAGTCGAGAGTATGAGAACACAGAACAATAAGTTTAGTAACATATGTCCTGAAAATAATAATAAAGATAATATATAAAAGAATAGAAAGAAAAATCGAGAAAACCGAACTGAAAACCAATTCGACTTTCGAAAGAGAACAAACATAAGAAAAGCAATATTAGTACTAAAAAAAATTACAATCAAAAAGAGAGTGAAACAAGAATGCACATTGTCATCTCTTTTGTTTAACATATACATACAAAAAGCCATAGACACGCCAATCTCAGAAATCAAAGAAGGAATCAAAATCTATGGACTGACCATAAAAACAATTAGATTTGTTGACGACATTATACGACTCTCAAATGATAAAAATGAACTACAACTAGATCTAACCACATTAAATAGCATATTTAACAATGAGCAGAATATGAAACTAAACAAGAAAAAGACAGAACACAAACGCACATCAAGATAGACAATAAAGAAATACAAGCAGACAAATTTACATATTTGGGCAGCAAGATTAATAGAGATGGAAGATGTATGAAAGTCATAGCCATCAAGCAAAAAAAAGATTTTCTTAACAAAAAGAATTTAATGACGTCAAAACTCATTTCCATACCGACAAGAAAAACATTTTTACAGTCCTTTGTATAAAGCGTTGCACTGTATAGATGCAAAAGCTGGAATTTTGCAATACCAGAAGAAATGAATCTGGAAGAACTAGAACTGTGATGCTATTTAAAATACTAAAGTCAGTTAGGATAGAAAGAACAGCAAATTCGAAAGTACTAAGAAGAACAAGTGAAGCAAGAAAAGTAATTAAGGCATTACAAAACAAAGTCAACTCATAGGCCATATCTTACGAGACAAAGGTATGCTAAACGAAATCATAGGACAAGTAGAAGAAGAAAAGAACCAGAGAGGACGACCACAGCTAAAATACATCAAACAAATAATGAGGGATGAAAACGCAAGATCACAGTACGTGAAAAATTGTTACAAATCAGTCGGAAGACTGAAAACGAAAGAGAGGGGGGGGGAGAAGAGAGATGGGAGAGAGAGGAGAGATATATTTATTTTGCTGAATAAAAATTCTTTACTTTATTATAGTTATGAATTTTAGTATGTTGTTAGTGAGGAACAGCTGAAGAATCATTATTGCCAAATTTTTGAGTTTTTGACTACACACACGGTCGTAATTTATAATTATTAGGTTATTGTGGCTAATATCACAGATGTATATACTATATTTGTCTAGGGTCGTCGTGATTGGTTCTGAAGACTTCCCATTGAGTTAAATGTAATTTTTCGATTTTTACGCTCTTGGTAGAATTAGGTGAAGCAGTTTTTCTTTTATTTTTATCCTCAAACATTTACTCATCGTCAAGAAAGTACTACATTTGTCAACTTGCAAGTACTTCTCCTATATGTTGTAGGTGTTGTATTCCTTTGACACATATACTTTTCTTCTCCTTAGTTTCTTAGACCTTATTATCGTTTTCGGCATTGAGGCGCACGAAACATATGATAGTTATTTATCGATAATGGACAAAATAACGACAGATTAATTTATCCTTGTTTTTTGTTCTTTTTGATTATCTTTGCAATACAAAACACTAGTAAAAACCACAACAATTATTTCGCAAACGCCCTCTATTTAGGTTAATGGCGATTTTAAGAAACTTGCTGATGTAACATCTGGCAGTTATATTCTTCAGTATAAGGTAAATAGTAAAAATATTGTATTTATCGTCTATGAAGTTCTTTTGTTACTATTCCAACTACTTTGGCAGCACTAAAAAAAAACTCATACTGAACGATGAAACTTAATAGCTTTGTACATCTTCAAAATTTAATGAAATAATCTTTATGGAATATTTTTGTTCAATTTAGCTATGTGCTCAGCTAGAGATTCAGTGGTATTTGATTTTGTTTGAAAATGTTGCTCAGTATTTTAATCGTTCATTAATATTGGTGAACGTTTTATAATTTTTACAGCTACTTATCAACAGCTTTTAATTTCGCATTTCTTTATTAGGAATGAATATTTATATATCTGTTGGCTTGGATTTTGTGTGTTGCATAATTATTTGTCCAATTTCTCCTGCGGGGTGTAGCTTCTTGCCAGACATTTTTATTTACTTGTTACCATCACACGATAATTCGTTTACAAATTTCAGAGTGCGATTGTATTGCCTGACAAGCAATTGAAACAAGTTGTTGTTTCAATTGATAAAAGTTTGTTAATGCAATGAATTGTAAGTTTAGTTGTATTACTGTGTTGTTGGATAAATTAGGTTGTAACTAGACAAAGGCCTTAATCATACGAAAATGTTGACCAGTCAGCAATATATTTATTTATTATTTAACCTGGTAATGGATGAACTTCTAATGAACTTAAAAGATGATGGATTCTGTTCTGTAGGGTATGCCGATGACTTTAGAGGGCTCTGAACGTGGTGACTAAATGGACTGAACGGAAAGGCCTCAAGGTCAGTCCCGAAAAAATCACAATTATACGCTTTGCGCGAAGAAAAAAATTAGAGGGGCTTACAACTCTCTTCCTCGGCGAAAAAAATCACCATAACTGGAGAAGTAAAGTATCTAGGAGTCATTTTCGATTCTAAACTTATTTGGAACCGTCATATTGAGAAAGTGGTTAGACCTTCTCTCACACACTAAGCTTTGGTCTGGTAGTCCAGAGTTATACAAGAAACCGCCAAACTACAACTAGGCAAGGTACAAAGACTTGCCTGTTTGGGCATTACAGGGGCTACGAAAACCACTGCAGCAATGGAGACTCTTCTAGACTTCCCACCTCTGCACATAGTGATTCAGAGGGAGGCAAGCCCGGGTCACTACAGGGTGCATCATTCACTGTACAAGATACGTTCGGGTACAAGTCATACTAGAAGATTGATAGTCTGGGGGCCTTCTGCTTAAAATGAGGACGGACCACATGACCTTAAAAACATGTGACGACTCTCTATTGGAGGTAATCATGCAGGATCGAGACATTCAGACAGGCAATTGTATCTGGTAGCCTAATCCGGTACACAGATGGTTATAAAACCGAGATGGGTACCGGAGCAGGAATATAAGCTGAAGCTCCCAGGGTAGAGCTAAACTTTCCTCTAAGATAGTACGTCTCTGTCTTTCAGACAGAAATATACGCCATACTACAGTATGTGCGTGAAAACGGTAAGAGGGGTTACAGGAGCAAGCGGATCTATATTATATCAGACAGCCAGGCGGCTTTAAAGGCTTTATCAAGCACTAAAGCATCATATAGACTGATATGGGAATGCATTAACGAACTCAATGCACTGGTGAAAATGCTATGGACACCTGGGCATTGTGGTATCTACGACAATGAGAAATCCAATGAATTAGCTAGGCAGGGATTTGGTGAGGCTTACATTGGCCCAAAACTTGCTTTAGAAATCTCACGAAGTGCCGTCCAAAGCTTTATCAAGAAGAAGTCACGCACTTATTATGGAATGTACCGGAGGAATCGATCAGGACATAATTTCAGAAAAACCTTCAACAAGGGACCTTGCCAAAAGAGAGCTGCAGAACTTCTTAATCTAAGTAGCCAACAGCTGAAGACAACCATAGGATTTCTCACAGGATGCGCGACTGTTAAAGAACACCTCTGGAAAATTTGCAAAGTCAGTGGTGAACTTGCATGCAGACTTTGTAGCAAGGAACCAGAAACAGCTTTACACATCCTATGCAAGCGCGATGCGCTGTGCAGGAAAAGGCAATACATATTCGGGTGACCGATCCTTGAACCAGAAGACTTTCAAGGACACCCTGTAAAAGACCTATATTTGTCGATTCAGGGGACATCAATTACAGATTGGTTGTGAGTTTAATCACAATAAGCCATAGGCGGCAGTGAACATGGATCCATCAAGGAAGACATACCCTAGAGGAAAAAAACATGTTTATTTACACCTTTCACCTATCCGTAGTGTTCAATTTATTATTAGATTATCACTGGGTCTGAAACGTCATTAATATTCTGACTAGCAAAAACAAATATAATTAATTTTTTTATCTGTCCTAAATAGAATTTGCAGTTGTATAATACTAAACATACCTACGGAATAATAAGGCGGTTAACAACACAAACCACTTTGCAACAGCCTTCGCGTAATAAAAATACCACTCGATATCAGAAGCACACCCAACACACATTATTTCATCAAAGTAATCAACTCAGACGTCAAACGAAATTGTGGATAAACAAACTAATTAAATAATAGTCACCGTTCCACTTAAAATAACTTCTGAAAGCAAATAAAATATAGGTATTTAAATTAAATCTGGAAATTTAAATTAATTATCGACGTATTTACAGATTTTGTAAGACATTTTTGAATAACGACATGTTTGTTTATAACTAAATTAATTTCGTGTCATATACAAATGCTGTTATACAACAGGTAATAGAAATTTAAAAGCATTGCCGCTTAGGAATTTTGATTGTCTAGATCGTTTAAATGGTTTTGCAACAAGAAATCTGCATACTTCCACATAAAAACTTAACTATAACAACTAAATTAAAAGTGCGAAAATGGTGCTTTTGGTATTTTATTTTCTTTGTTTTCCTTTGTTTGTAATAACCATTAAGCAACCGAAGTTACGTATTATTCGACCTTTCGATTTATTTGTCTATTTGTGTGTACGATTTACAGACCAGAGGTTGCCTCAACAAGTTATATATCAAGTATTTTATTACAATAAAATTACATGAGTGCATGTTTCACTAGCAATAGATTGCTCGACATATGAGGATATCTTAAGAATGTTACAAAGAAACTATTTAATGCTATGGACACGCATTCAGCATCTTAATACTAATATTCTATTAGTTAAAATAAATAAAACAAAGGTTAATAACGTACAAAAGTTCTTGATTTACTTTAATATCATCAAAAATGTCTTATTACAAAGAAGAACTGTCTGCAATTCAGAAAAGGAACTAAGAAATTATATAAAGGTGGATAAATAAATATAACGATGGATTACCACTGTGGGGAGTTTGGAAGATGGCTACAACTTGCTATATAATATATTCCACATGATCTCCTGGAAGATAATATCTAAAAACCACATCGTCATTAATAATGGTTAGGTGACTTTCCAGTCCAAATACGGGGTGCGTTCAAGTTCCAAGATTTTCAAATTTTTTTCTCAGTAGGGAGAGTTAAGTAGAAAGATGCGGTTAATTAAAAAAAAAAGCTAAAAATATTTCTAAATTTGTAATATAGATAGCATCACCATATAATGTACACATGTCAAATTACCGCTATTGCAGTGAGAGTTGTTTTGTATACTTCCAATGGCGACTTTTGTGTTCGAGAACAACGTGTAGTCATCAGTTTTCTCCTCTTGCGTGGTGAAACACCCATTGAAAGTCATTGCAATTGAGTGAGATAAAAATTTGCATTCGTGGCCGCGAAAGTTTAAAGAAAGTTGTATGACAACGAACCGAAGCAGCTTCGGTCACGAACCGGTCGGACTGAAACCATAATCGCGCGAGTGATGCAAGTTGTTATGGAAAACCATTGATTGGGTGTGAGTGATATCGCCTCTAAATTTGGCATTTCTATAGGATCTGAAAATGCGTAAGGTTTGTTCGAGGTGGGTTCCACCTTAAATGCTCACCGACAAACGCAATCATAAAACTATGAACTAGATGGAGATTAGGTTGAGAAGCAATATAAGTTTCAACTTTCTTATGCGCGCACTTTTTCAGAAAAATATTTGGAGACTTTAGAACTTAACGCACTTCGTAAAACCGTACTATGGTATGGTACCCTCTAGGCGAAGCATCGCGCTCATGAGTACAAAACAAAATGCGTACGAAAAGAATACCCCGACAATACCAGACCATATGTAATTGCACAACGTACAGTTTTAGACCACTAAAACATCCAGCCAGCGATAAGTGAATTTTGAGTAGCTGGAAGTGGCAATTCAATGTTATCGATTTAGATGGGGACTGTTTATAAACGGACTAATACGTTGCTCCCGTAGCTTGACCTATTCTTTTTGCATTAAAATTATGGTTGCGCATGTTTAGATCAGACAACCTATTAGTTCCGATTTTGCAATTCAAAAAATGAAAACAAGTACATCGTCAAGTTTATTACACGCCTATACGTATAATGACGCTTTAACTACTCTGCTATATGTTCGCGTGTTATAAGATTTATTAAGTACCCGGTTAGAATTTAATTTATCTTACGATTTAATTATGTACTTCAATCAAGTACATCGATTACCACTTTCCTTTTTAAATTCAGAAGCTTCACAGAAAATTGCCTTCTATTTAAGGATACAACTAAATAGCCAACAACGCTGTGCTTTTAACTGTGACAAACAAAAAACAGACGTATTTCAAATTAATTTAACTGTTCTGAGAGTAATTAAAACGATCTATCCCTAAACTCAATCATTCGAATTGCAATTAACATCTGCAACATGAAACATAATTTTATGACAAATAATGCCTTTCAATAATTAATTAATCTACAAGTTTTTTTATCTTAACAGCATTTTTCAATTCTGATCTCTATAAATCGATTAATTATCTAGTTTACAGGTTGCAATCAGAGTGGTAATATTTTGTACGCTACGAGCGTAAGGCTAAGAATTAAAAATGTTCTTTAATTCCGGTTGTTCTTTTTTTTTTTTTTAAGTGGACATGGTGTCAAACAGCCGTTATCTATTTCCATAATAATAGGGTGCTGAATAATAAGTCCCAAAAAATTAAACCTGATAATATCAGCAAAAATAAATAATAGTCGACCTTGAATAATTTCCGTTTGGTAACAATGCATTTTCTTATTAATCTTTTAAAAGCGATAACAAATTATTATCTGATAGAATCGTTATTTTGATAGCAGATTAAGCGAGGCTTCCAATAATTCACTATGGATGAAATCATCATGACAAAATTGTAGATACTCCGAACCATCCATCGCTGCTACAGAGAGAATCTTTTGAGAACCTCTCTACATACCGGATCTTTACCCTTTTCTACCCTTACTAACTTCTATTTGTTCCACCGGCTCAAATCCAGCTTTAAAACCTCACACTTCAAACAATATGGCTAAGGTAAGGCGATTTTGGACTCTAACCGACGTCTGATTGTTATATCGATAGCAGATTAAGCGAGACTTCCAATAATTTGCAGATGCTCCCAACCATCCACTGCTGCTACGGAGAGAGTTTCTTGAGAAATAAACCTCCCTACAGCCCGGATCTTTACCCCGCTTTCTAACCTTCCTAACTTCTATTTCTGCTCAAATCCAGCTTTAAAAGGGCACAATTACGGGATTTCTAAAAATATTCAGGCTACTGTGGTGTGTTCTGTAAGAAATTTCTGTTTAAGACTTCCGTGGTAACGATGTATTCAAGTTTAAGGATGTTATTTTGAAGAATATATGTCTTCAATTAAACAAATTTTCTCAAATCAGTATAACTATTTTGTTAAAATACCTTGTACTATTATTGTCAGCTTTAATTAGTTTATTCGACTAACGTTTGACAAGAGAGTGAATCCGTTGTTCTATTTTAAATTGTTCTAATTATGTTGCAGTATGTTTCATATAATACGCCAAAGTGGTCCAAGCGGTTGAGGTACAGACTGCGACGCGAACGGACCCGAATTCCATTCCCGGAGCTCTCTGATGCCTAGCGGGTGGCCTACTCGGTCACTAAAAATAATTGAATACCTGCCTTCACTAGAACAACGGACAACCCCGTACCGGGCAGAGAAAACGAGAACATATGAGAGCCTTAATCTCTCAGTTCGCAGGCCGTGCTCCCATGCGAGGCGTTAAAATCGTGGGAAAAAAGGTTTCATATAATAGGTATGCAAAAGCAAGTCAAACCCTTCGTCTTTAGTACCGTTTGTTTTGTCACTGTTTTGACTGATTCTAATTTGGCTTTCTTTCTGTTTTTAAAATCTTGCTGCACAATTCCAGTTCTTCGCCTTCAGTTACCCTATTTAAACAGAAAATGTAATATTCTTTTAACATAGATATTGAATAGTGTGTTCCTCTCCAAACATCTTTGTCATTTAGATAATAATAATGTTGACGATCATGGTCAGATGATATCATAAAATGGTAATCTTTTGACCGAAAGTGATATTGCGAGGAAGGTGCGCGCAAAACTTTCAATAGGACGCAATTTGCGTCATACCGCGTTTCTTGTTTATTTAAGTTAAATAAAATAATATTAAAATGTAGGGGCCGAGACAGGGGAATAAAAATTGCAGTGATATAATAGAAGATGAATAAGAAAGAAGCTTTAAGGAAACGTAGAAAACAAGAAGATCACCAATAAAGAGCCAAAGAAAACTAGAAGAAAACATGCAAGTGATAATATATATATGATCCGATTAATAAGAGTAAAGATAAACGATCCACAGAGATCAAGAAAACAAGAGAAGAGCAAAGGGAATATAGTGAGAAACTTAAAAAATTGAGAGTCTGAAATAAAAAACTATGCGAAGAGAATATAAAGATGAACTAAATCGTAAAATACATACAACAGGTTCAAACGACTAAAAAAAAAAAAAAACTAAGCAACATAGTGTTACAAGGAGTAAAAGTAGCAAGAGAGTTGAATATAAAAGTAAAAGTAGGAAGCGCGGTAAAACTAGGAGATAGAATATGCTTGGTTCGACTTACAAATTAGAGAAGAAGAGAGTACTGCAGAATAAAAACAAAATAAGAATAAAGATAGAAGAAGTTATATTTATCCAGAATGTTTTATCTAACAAAGCACAGAAATATACAAAAACAAATTAGAACTAGAGTGAAGAGGAAAGGAAAATAGAAAACAACAAAAACAGAGCATAAAGAATTATATGCAGGAACGGAAGAATATAGTATATTTAGGTATATATGGCATAACGAAGAAGGGACAAATGTAATTCAGACCAGGCGATAAGAAGAAAAATGACTAACTGTAATAATGTTAGTGGTATGAAACATAGTAAAGAATACAATAGACGCGGAAGTAGTCAGAAAAATCAAGTTAAAAGCTACTAAAAGAAAAAAAAATCATGGACAGAGCTTGGAGAGTAAAACTAGAAATTATTCTTAGGCAAGTTAAAACAAATAAACAAATAAAGACTCCAACAATTACAAATATCGAAGATAAAGATAAAATTGTGGAAACATGGAGACAATAATTCATATAGTTGTTGTATGGAAGAGAAATAAACAGTAAAATACAATTAAATACACAATATAAGAACCTAGAAATGCAATATCACATGTAGAAACAACAAATATTAAAAAATTACAAAACCAAACAAGGACTCGGACAAATATAATAACTACAGATATGTTAAAAACGCTACTAGATATAGCACTAAAAGTACTAAGACAACCAGTGAATGAAGCACTGAAAGGAATTACACCCAGAGAATGGAGAATGGACATCATAACCCCAATACTTAAAAAAAGGCAGTTAAAACTCCCAGATCTATAAAGGAACAACCTTTTTGAGTACTGTAGCCAAAATATACACTAGAATAATAAAAAAGGTTTAAACAAATTACAGAAGACATACCTAAAGAAACGCAATTTGGATTTAGTTCAAATAAAGAGGTAAATTACGCAATAATCACAACCAGAAATAAAACAAAAGGCAATTAAGGGAAGTACATCTGTATTTCATCTATATAAAAAAGCCTTAAGCAATATTAAAAAAGAAACTATTTGAGTAACACTGCGAAAAGAAAAGTACTGCATACAAATAATTAGTGTAATGCAGAATCTATATGAAAATACACAGAATTACGAACAAAGCAAGGATCTCTTTAAAACGTCAGTTTTAAGATAAGACCTGTTCCAAAACGGTGCAAGCGCTTCGATTCTGGTGATTTTGTCTTAAAGATCAACCATCTATATTGAATGAAGGAGATCTCTAAGCTGTTTTAGATGTCTAATCTTAAGAACTCTAGATTTTTTAACTAAACGTGGTGTCTGATATGATATGATGTGAATGTCAATTGACTAAAAATCCACTAGATGAACGGTTTCAGGAGCGCTTTGTCACTTGTGATAAATAGGTTTACTTTATTAATCGTGATTGTTCCAAGCGCTGTGTTCTTTAAATCCAAAGACCGCCATCAGTTACTTAACAGGATCATTTTAGCTAGAATGTAGTTTTCTTGTTTTAGGTGAAATGTTGAAACTGTAGACGGAGCAACTGGGAAGTGTTTACAAAGTCTTAAATAAACGTATCTGACTTTAATCAATCACAAGCAAGTTCTCTAAAAACTTTTTTGAAACTTAGTAGAGTAGATTTATCGGTATTCGTCTCAACTTCCTGGCTGAATTTTGAAACATACTTAAATGTTGTGAGTCAAAAGCAAATTTTACTGTAAATGGAAAGCTTAAAAATTGGGGTGGTAAAAAACAATCGTTTTAAACACTGATATACAATGTTTGTTTTCAGCATGATGGTATACTCATACAATAAGAGTTTTAAAATATTTTTTAGCATCTTCTGACCTTTCAATAAAAGCGTCGTAAAAATTTTATCTATGAAGACAAAAAGGAAAAGGAGACTTTAATTACATAAAAAATACAAATATCTTCTATTTCTTCTTTACAGTAGTCATTTTCACCGTTTCGTTATAAGATATTCCTATACAGGGTGCGGCAACATAACTTCATTTCTTGAAATGCACGCCATTCAAGCTGTAAGGGACGTAGTGGGGCGGGAGTGGTCTCATTCAAGAGAGTGTTGTTCCCTACCCCTGTCAGTTGCCATAATGCGTTTGAACAGTGCCCTCCAGGCCTACTTTTCGAACGGATATTCTGTGATCGCAACCCAACGCGCCATCCGAAATCGCTTCAATGTAACCCCGTTGGGTACTGTTCCGGACCGGAAATCAATTGTTATATGGGTCACTACGTTCAGACAAAACGGGAGTGCGACATAACAAAGAACTGGAGTCCCTCAGCCCATCAAATCACCTCAGAACATTGAGGCAGTGAGAGCTTCAGTCTTGAATTCCTCACGGCGTTCTCCGGACAAACATGCATCTGATAGTTCAGTAAGACGAATTCTTAATGATGACCTTCATTGCCATCCCTACAAGTTGGCGATTGTGCAGGAACTCTCAGAATCGGGCTTTAATTGTCGGAGGAACGCATGTGAGGCACTTCTAGAAAACGTTTTCACATTTTCACTTAAGTGGAAGCGTCGACAAGCCGAACATGAGCTACTGGGCTGACACTAATCCCCGAGAATTGCATCAAAGACCTTTACATTCACCTAAAGTCACAGTGCGGTGTGCAATTTCCTCAGCTGGGATTGTTGGTCCCTGGTTTTTTGAAGAAAATCAGGTCACAGTGACAGTGAATTCAGACCGTATGTGAACATGTCGGAGAATTTTTTTCCACGACTTGATGAATTAGACTTAGGGGACATTTGGTTCCAACAGGACGGAGCAACGGCCTCACACTTCAAGGACATCAATGGCTGTTTTGGGAGAACACTTCCCGGAGCGCCTCATCTAAATAAGGGGCAATTGCGATTTTTTGTGTTTTTTTTTTAATTCCGCGTTTATGTCAACCGTCTAAGGACCCTACAAGACCTGAAGGCTAACATCCGGGCAGAATTTGTCAACATATAAGCTGCTATTCTGGTAAGGGCCATGGATCACGCTAGAAATCGGCTTGATTTTCAAAACTGTAAAAAAATTAGATATATACTTACATTATAGGAAAAAACTAAAAAAAATTCTGATTCATAAAATGAGTTTTATTGCGTTTTGAAAAAAGGAAGTTATGTTGGCGCACCCTGTACTTTTTATATAGATGTCCTATACTATTTTGGCCTGTATCTTACTTCAAGTTACTTTCACTATTCTACTTATATCTTGATTATATTCTTTTCTGCTAATATTTTCTGCTTCACATATGTCTTGTGACTATGTAAGCATAACTGGTTAAACGATGGATTTGTATGTGCAGGATTTTATTATGTTATTTTACTTCTTCTTCTGTGTTGAGTTTTATTTATTTAATTGGCAGTGCTTGCTCTATAATCTGATTATCGATTTCAAGTTTGGCCCTAATTAGTTCTTCAGAGATTACCACATTTTTGCTGTTACAGCTGGTAACTTTATATTCAATTTCTTTACTCTGTGGGCCGTTTTCATTCTCAACTATTAGGACAACACCGTCAGAATAGCACAACATTTGTATATACTTATTACCCATTTCATAACTTTTTGTTGTTTTCACTCGTTTAATTATTTAGTCGAATACAATGTTAATAGTAAAGGACTTGCTGAGTGTCTTCGTCTATTGACAGTTACTATCTCTATGGTGCCTTCCACTTTATTTCTCCTGCAATGTTTTCAATTAAATTTATTGTATTTAATAGGATGTTTCCATTATTTGCGTTTATGTATATTACATCCAGCAATTAGACTCTATCGAATGGTTTCACCGAATCTACCAAGCATAAAAATGTTTCACTTTTATGATAAAATGGTTTTTAACTAATTTTTCGGTAATAGTGCGTCGTTATACAATCTGAGCGACGTATAATAAGGATTATTTTGTTGATAATAATTTTTGTTGTCAGTTTTAATGTTATACATAAAGCATTAGAATTGGACCATTATGCTGGTTGTCCACTCTTTTGAAATTTGTTTTCTTTATACTATTTATGAATGTTGCTATTGTTTTCCTCAGTATGTACTTTGAAAGATCGTTTTGCATTTTGACCTTTTCTGCTACTTTCAAGTTTTTAATTTTTTGTGTTTCTGCGTTGAGGTAAATTCGGAATTTTTTTAGGTTGTATTATTATGCACACGGGCAATTTCGCATTAGGCTACATAATAAGTTAGATTCACGTTATCAACAAGATACAACTGTCGACAAAATTAATACGACAGCAAACCTGCCAGAAAAATCGCCAACAGTAACCATTGCGTGGTTTGCCTACAAAAAGATCTAAGTTTACGACGTAACCAAAAAGTTCAGGAAATCTGACCGTCAGTTGAACAGGGCAACTCATAAACGATCCAATCGCAGAGAAGTGATGAATTCCTCCGCAAATTGGAAGACAAAGTCAATCGCGATCCTGAACGGAGCATGATTGACCTGGTAAACAAATGGGCGTAGCGAGGTCGATAAGTCTTTTGTCCTGAAGAACTGTCAACTGTTGACAAAGAAAATAAGATAGGCAGGAGGTTAAAGCTCAATCACACACATCAGCGTTGGCTCCCTGGGATTCTTTTTGGGCAAATACAGCTTTATTCAGGGTAGGAAGGTAAATCACCAAGGCACCTCTGAAGTGTCTACCGTTATGCATACAAAGTTTTCGGCCTCTATGATGGTTCTGGAGCTTGTGACCGCGAACAGCTATATAAACGTATAGGAAACAATTGTTAAGCCCTGGAAAGAGTAGGTCGTCGCTGGGCGAGAGTACGTGTTCCACAAGACTTCGCCCCAGCCCACAAGGCAAGAAAGACCCAAAAATGGCTATACAACAATTTGTATTACAACCGGTCCTCCAATTTGTGGCCACCCTCTAGACTCGACTGAAATCCCCTTGATTGTTACTTGTGGGACAGTGGATGAGGCGAAGTTTGATGAGAGATATCATAACAGCTATGGCAGCTTAAGGGTTTTCATTATGTGGGTAATGACACATGAACAAGGAGGAAGTTGTGTTGGTCTGCAAGAGGTGTAGATCCCAACTCGAAAAAGTAGTGGTTGCTGATGGGGGTTACAATGAATATGATTCTCACCACTATTTACTTTAATTTATCTTGTAGTTTAATGTTATTTTCATTGTTTATTCATTTTGCGTATTTACGATCGATGACTCTGCATAAGAGATAGATATCTCAGAACCAACGCGATGCATCGGAACAAGACTAACAATTTGTTGGCGAAAATTACAAAATTAATATTAATAATTACTTCAAAGTACTAGCAATGCTCTGAATTATGCAATTGTTAAGTTTGATTAAAAAGCATCACACAGCACTTTATCAATTGCGAAGCCCCTCAACTGCATGACTGTTGCGGAGTTACCCGCAGAACATCTTAATTGTTCAGATTTATTACCCAAAACGAATAGCTTAAGCAATAAACTGCAATTATTGTCACCACAATTAAAGAGCGGCTTCGCTTAAAGACCACTAACAGCACGAGCCGTTAGCTATTTAGTGCGCCGAAATAAATAAACGCAAACAAACACACTTTCGCGGAAGGAAGTCGTTATTAGGTTACCTAACAGGAGGAATAACATCAGCCCAAGCTAGGCCAGTGATAATTACATATTCATAACACTATTTTTGTTTACAGCCAACATTTCCTGTGTTTTCAGTTTCAAGAATTCAAACGGATGGAAATGTTGTCGTAGTTTGTTATTAATTGCTATTTTCCTCGACAATTTGATCGTCAAATTTAATTTTCTTAGCTGTGTTGTTTGGATAAACTTCTACGTTACACGAACTAAACACAACTTTTTAGAAAGCGCAAAGTACTGCAGCATTGTTTAAAAGCAAGACAAAACAATTATTGTTATTTAAACTTGCTTGCGTAGAACAGCAGTACAAATGCATTTTAGCTATCTGATCAATCTTAGAAATATTATACATTTATTTAAAAAAACTACAATAAAGAAGTAAATTAGTAGCCAGATATTTTATTCGTGCATTAATATTTTTATTTAGACACTTAAATCATCCAGCTATGACTCAAAGGATGGAAAGAACCTTTACTCTTCGCCAGCGGATATCTAAATTCCTTTTTATGATGTCACACTACCTCATCACATTATTTATAATTAGAGGTTTAACACTTACAAGAATTAATTGAAAAAAGTCGTCCCGAGAAAATAAAATCAATGATATTTCCTAATGTAACAAAATATTAAATTTAAAAAGGCTGAATATTTAGAACATAATGTGTAGTCTCAAGTATGATGAATAACAATAAGTCATCAGTAGTAGAACAGCAGGCAAAAGTGATGTGAGAAGAAAAAACCACAACCTAGCGAGTCTGGACCGGCCTTTAAGCACAACAGCTGTTTGAAGTAGTTTAAAATAGACAAAGTGACCGAAATCTTCTGACAAAAGAGCGTTAGAAGAAGAGAAAAGAACAAGATGTACTAGCACGTTAATTACAAACATAAATTAAGTTCATTTAATTCTTGAAATGTAGAAAAATTAACAAATTTAACTTTTGCATTTCTATAATTACACTCATAGTGTTCAAAACAAAATGGTGGTGGGGCCATTCATTACGCTCATTGATTAAATTGTTGACATTTTGATATGGGTAATATTTCTTCCCTGGTTAATTCCTTAAGCTCATTTTATGTTATCTTTATCAAATTATATCAAAGTAAAACAAGTATCATTCACTTAGATGCCATGCACCAAAACTTTTTTTAGAGTTTAATTTTTATTCTTTCATTACATGCCTTCCAAATCCCTTGGTGGACAGTCCTGCTAATAGCAGATTCTTCCTCGAGGATTTCTGTCTGCCAATTAACTTATTCTATAAACAGAAGCACACCCACATATTTGGGAAAGCAGATCTCCACCACTGATTACACATTTCTTGTGGAACGACTAAAAGTAGATTTTGAAGTACAATTTTGTATTTTGGAGCAAGAACATTAGTTCAGTGGTAGGTACAGCATAACTATAAAATAGGACCAGATCTTCTGTCGCCCAAGGATCGTCGTGAGTGACAAAGAGCCACATCATGGCAAGAAGCAAGAACTAGTAATAAAACTGAAAACCATAATATGTGCTATTAGTGAAATGAAGAGAAAGGGCAATTAAATGGCGATAAGAGGAAATAAGTTATTGGTGTACATAAGCATCAAGAAAAAGAAATTAACAAAAATACAACTAAATTAAAAACATGGTATCAGGAAGAGGTAAAGGTAGCAGAAAAAAGAACAAAGCGTTTTTAAAGTGTAAAAGCAGCAACACACAAGAGAATTGAGAACATTAAGTATAAATAAGAGATGAAATAAATTGAGAAACATTAAATATCACATTAAATTACCAGGAAAAATATACGAAAGAACATAGCTTACATGATACCCAACAACAGTATATAAAATATTACTCAATTAAAAGAACGAACTAAGTAGTCAATAACACAGAGAAAATCTAATGGATAAAGCATTTTCATGAGAGCAAAGAGAAAATTATTTACGAATATTGATACATAGACTCCATACCACAGAAAAAAAGTTTATTATGAAAATATCAGACGAGCACAATAATTGTATCCAAAAACCCAGATGTACATCAAAGATCGAAAGAAAGGTTGTAGAACAGATAATGCAATTTAAATACTTCGAGACAGAAATAACCAACAACAGAGACTTAATATTAGAATCCCACAAACAAACAACGAAAGCAACACATACAGCAGGGCGTTTGAAAAATATGGCGTGCAAGAATAAATATTATTTCCGGAAATCAAAGTATAAATATACAAAACAGCCGTACGTTCAGGTTTTACATATTCCAATAAAATAATAGCGGCAACAAAGAAAACGAAACAAATGATGAAAACAACGGAGATGAAGGAGTTACGAAAAATGGCGGAAGTAGCGCTAAGAAATAGAAAGACAAATATTGAAATAAGAACAAAATGTGTTACCGAAGATATAGTAAAATGGACGAGACGAAGAAAGAGAGTGAAATAAACACGTAAACCGAATGGTGAAAGGACTTCGAAAATATGTAAAGATAAGATACCTACAGAAAAGAAACCCCCTGGACGCCCACCAAAACGATGAAGACAAAGTTGGTTCTCGTGATCAAGTGAAAGTTCTAGTCAAAATGAAGAAGAACGAGAAGAACTTCACTTTCTACAGTACTGACCAAAAGCTTATTGACTTCAAGAAAATTTCATCTAATACAAATATGGCTTGTCCTATGCGTTTGAGTTATGTTTGTAGATGGGAAGTACTGTAATTTCGTGTACGGACAGCATGTGTTAGCAAACGTCGATGGAGCTGGACGAGAAATTTTTCGACTTTTATGATTTCCTCACTTTTTCATGCTTATTCTTTCGTTTTCCTTGCTGTTTTTTATTGTATTTGTTGAAGAAACATGACGAGGTGACGAGAGCAGGATGTCCATATGGAGAGGCAGGCAAAGCACCATCGTCGAACTCGCCAAGCAGTTCAGCATCACCAAGCAAGACGTATCCCAGATATTGCGCCAATGGACGATCAACGGAGGCGTCAAAAAGAGGTATTCACCATTCGGCTGACCAACAGGAATATCCTGCGTATCTCAAGCCGTCTTCCTTTCTCCCGCCCTATCCGCCGTCGCCTCCAGTCCGCTGGATTAAACGCCGGCCACCCCTGTAAGAAACCATAGGCGTCTGCGAAGAATCGATAGGGCAGAGTCTCTCGGGCATGTGCATACTTCAATTAGACTTGTGTGAATGGAGATGAGTCGAAGTACACTACGTTCTGGAGTCAAGAACGTTTCATATCCTGTGGGCTCCAGATTCGATCCTAAGTACGTGCTGCCTACCTACAAGCACGGCGGATGATCGGTGTTCGTCTGGGGGTGTCACTCTTTTGCTAGAATAGGCCCCATTGTCCGAATTTAAGGAATAGCGGATAAATTAGTCTACAAGGATATCCTCAACGACCACATGCTTCCATGGGCACACCAGGGTCATGGAAGAGAATTCACTTACGAACAATATAATGACCCCAAACATAAGAGTAAAACGGTGATGGACTGGTTCAAGAATCGTCGGATCGACTTGTCAGAGCCCAGACCTCGACATCTTTGGGGTGACCTGAAGCGTTGCTTGGTGGGAGATGCCAAGCAGTCATTGATTCCAAGAATCATATGACGATGTGTTAACTTCTTTTGTCTTTTTTTATTAACTTCAATGGGCACGAAGAAACCGGTTGTGTTGAGTTCAGAGTTTTGGAGCTGACGTTATATTTTCAATTAAAAAACCGAGTTAAACCATTGAGTATCTTTATTTATCGTGCAATTTTACCACCAAATGATTCTGTGACCATTCTTTACCTGCACCTTAAGAAAACGCGAAAAAATGCATAGTCAACAGACTTTTGGGCAGTACTGCACATGATTTTATTCCTTGCAGAAGTGCATCGCATCTTAGTATTTATTGCGGCCTATAACTGTTGCATTTTAGTTTTGTAGGATCTCTACCAAATAAGAGCTGACAGGTAATTACACGAGCAAAACCAACATTAATCTTGCAAATTGTTTTCACTACCTTCAGACATCACACGCAAAATGTACATCTTCTATAGGCAGCAATGATTGGTTTAATCTCTAACTTCCTCGATGCTTCTGACATTGAGTTATTACGTTATGGTTATGAAAAGTACTTTTTGGGCCAGACGCCAAAATAATTGTATAAATTATATATTACATATTATAAATCCATTTTACTATGTCAGTTAAAAGATTATTATTACTAATTTCGGTACTAAACAGCTTTTTATATTTGAACGGGTTCAAAATACCACAAAATTTTATATTTCAATAACCTGAGAATTGAAAGTAATCCAATCTGCATAGCTCTTTCTCTATACCACCTTTAGACTAATTTTTAGTTAATTTCTTTATTATTTTTGTTAAGTTAATATTATAATACTACATTAAAACAAAATGAAAGCTTCGCACTGTTTTGTATTCAATTTTTGTTTTCTTTAATTACCTTTTGCTTTATTATAATTAGTTTTGATAAACACTTCATTTTTATAAAATACAAGACAAATTAACAGAATTAGTTTGAAGAGAAAATAAGTACGCTATTATTACATTACAGTTATTATATGCAATTAGGCAACAGAAACATATTTAATCTTTATCCGGGCAGAAACTTTCACGAACAATATTATCAGACATTTCCACTGGATCCGTTTTCCGGTACCAAAATGTATGTGAACCAGTACCAGTACGTATTTCCCCGCTATTTATACAAAGCTAATTACAAACTATAGTTATTTACTTTTGCTAGAAGCAGTACATATGGGCGTATATAAAAAGTTTGCTGCTAGCCGAGCAGTGAAACATAGTCGGTATGAGAAGTAGTCATAATGCACTGGAGCAACGAGTAAACGAAAATCTTTTGCTACCAAATTGGGAAGACTAAGACGGGGGGTGCATAAAATGTTAGTATAAATGTACGGAATAGAAGTCCTAAGCTGAAAATGTGGGTTAAACTACGTAAGGTTAGGTCGTAAACAAACAGAACTCCGAACAAAAGTTGAATATAGATTAACGGTGGAGAAATTAAGCATTAGTAAAAACCCGGCGGGCAACATCTTCTGCAAAGATTTGGTTGGCGGAAGATCTATTCTGTTTGTGGTGCACAAGCTAGCAGACGAACAGAAAGATAGGAGATATAATTACCACATGTAACCAAGATCCATCCCTTCTGCGAACTATCGTCAGAAGGGAATAGATCTAGTGCTACCAGTTCGATCCAGAATCCAAGCGGAAATCGACAGAATGGCGTTTACCGTCTTCGCCGCGACCCAAAGGGTCGCCTTCAAAAATTAAAACAATATTAATTACCTTCTGGGACAACGATAGAACTTTCCATTAGGAATTCAATTCTGCTGGTCAAACCACGAACGCCGAATTCTACGAGAAAGTTTTGAGAAGGTTGCACAGAACTGGACAGTGAATATTGTACAATATTTTTGCTGTCGCAAAGTTGTTGCCCATGTTATTTTTGCAACTACCGCAATTCTGATTTTGTTTCATGGCATAATAATAACGCATCTTCATTTTTTAGCGAGCTTTCAACTCTTTAGTTCTTGTGTGATAATCGGTCAGTTGGTTCGTAATAAATTTCTTGAAGATCTTCTAATATGTGGCGCAATTAAACATTCTGATGTTGATACCAAAAGAAGCCTTCGTTAATGTGTAGGATTAAGATTTGTCCCTAAGACAACAGACATTTCACTTACATCCAAAAGATTCATAAAAAACAAATAGTCAGCAGATTGTCCGTGTCTTACACATATATAAGATAATCCAAATTGAGCTTTAGTATTCTATGAACATTGGAAGTTTGCACTTGTACAGTTAGTATTAAGCATTTGGCAAAGTCACTAAAACCACCAGAAATTCCGTACATTTCTTCTGGGCTTTTAGAAAACATGGCTGATTTTTTCAAAGAATACATTAAAGTAATGATTTGCAAGTTGAGGTAGTGAAAATCCACGTGGTATTCGCGAGAAACTAACGCATTCCCAAAAATGCTTTATTTGCTGTGGATTGTGAGTTGAAGAAGTTATGGCCCGTATTTTTTTGATGACAAAGCTTGCAACGCTGTTACTGTCAGTGATGCACATTATCGGGAGATACTAAAGAACTTTTGTTTCAATGAAACTAATGATTTGAATTTGAACGACAGGTGGTTTTAAAAATATACAAACTTTCTGGTCATGTTATTTCGCAGAGGGCGATATCGATTGGCCACCGCAGCTTTGAGATCTGGTCCCATTAGAGTTTTTCCTCTGGGGCTATTTGAAGAATAAGACAAACGTCGTCAAACTTGCTGTGATTCTTGAACTAAAATCAACGTGTATTCTGGTTGTTCCAACATTTTGTGCATTATTCTGAAAAAGCATCCCGATATTCAATTTATAACGCCCTATATTTGTGCACCATCTGATCCAGGGTATCAACATCGTAAATTTAGTTCCATTATAATACAAAATTACTATTAGTTTCTCATCGATAAAACTTCTAAAACCAGTGAGTAGTTTTATCTTTTGAAAACATACTCCTGCAAGAGATAAAATCGATACTAGACCAAAAAAAACATTATACCAAAGCACCAATTCGGCTTTCAGGAAGTTCACGGCACTATATAAAGAACAAGTGCATAGAGCAGCCTCAAAGATAAACCACGACTTGCATCTAAAAGATACTGCTCGTCGGTATTTCTAGATATTAACCAGGCCTTCGACAAGGTCTGGCATACCGAACTGTTATACAAAATAAAGAAGGCACTACAACCATAATACTATGAGCTGCTAAAAACATAACTGCCGGAAAGAAGTTTTCATGTCAAATTTAAAAATGCACAATCATCCATACGGTCAATTATATACGGTCAATCCTCGCCTCACATAACGATCCCCAAACAGCATCGCAGATAGTTCAACAAAATCTCAGAAAACAGAAGAATGGCTCAAACTATGGCAAATGCGTATGAATGAATCAAAATCAGTTCAAGTAACCTTCGCTCTACAGAAAAAAACTTGCCCACCAGTAACACTGAATAACACTCATATCACAACAAGACAGCGTAAAATACCTAGGGATTCATTTAGACCGACGCCTAACCTGGAAGACTCACGTAATAAAGAAAAACTTACAACTTGGGTTAAAACTCCGTAACATGTACTGGATGATAGGAAGAAACTCTCAATTATCACTTCAAAACAAAATACTACTCTATAAATCAATTTTGAAACCAATACGGACTTATAGGAATCGAGTTATGTGGTCTGCCAGCAATTTCAACCTGGAAATTTTGCAGACTCCAAAATAAAGTAATACAGTTAATAGCCAATGCTCCTAGGTACGTCCCTAATTGGCTACTTCAACAAGATCTACTTGTTCCTTCAGTTAAGTAAGAAATTCTACGCGCCAGCACCAACTACCAAGCAAAACTTAGTGCTCACCCCAATGATTTAGCTGCTGCTCTTTTAGAGCGACACTTTGACAAACGACTCCAAAGATTCGACCCGCTAGACCTGGTTAATAGATTCACCTAAGATTAATTTTAAAAAAGTTTAAGTTAATTTCAAGCCCATGCAAACATAATTTATTATATGATAAAGAAGTAATGCTCAAGAATATTACTTCTTCATGTTATGTAAAAATTCAAATAATTTACTCAATGTTAATATTTATATTCTCTTAATATGTATATTCTCTTCAACGTTACTTTTTCTTACTCAATCTCGGTTTCACTAGCAGATGCTAGATGATCTTTAGGACTAAAATCTCTATTAGAATTGATGTTCGCTAAGCACGTGAGGGGTTCTCTTTGACTTTTTTAACAATAAATTGCATTAACTCAATAATAAGATGCAAAAATATTAACTAGTAAAAAATTGCATTTATAAGCTATACTAAACTCCTATACACAACAAATATGTTTATATTTGGTAACTACAAGGCCATAACCAGTTGTCTGTTAAAACGTTACTCCACAATCAGTATCTAAAGTATAATTGGCGCACTACTAATAACCTATAAGCAGTTGATTAATACCAAGAATTCATCAAGCCCGTTAATGGGAGTTTTAATATTCTTGTAATTATTTACTTTCCCAGCAAAAGCAAAATACTTCTATTTGAACATAATGGCCCATTAGAAACTAAGCTTATTCTGGATAAATGAAAGCATAAAATCTCAACAATTGTTGTAACAAACAAAATGCATCATGTTTTTTATAATACGTCTGGTTCGTTGGACTCTTGTTGCCTAACAAAAAGTTAACCGACGACTTATTTAAAAAGTAAAACCGAACGTTAGCCACAACAGTGCATAGCTAACAATCTGCTGATTTAGTATATGCAGGGTGGTGCGGAGCCAACTTACACATTTCAAATATGAGGAATGGTAGAGGGGGGACGCCATGTCATGACGTGCGCTACAGCGGTATGTCAGTCGCAATGGAGCGTTGGAACAACAAATTCTGTCACGGAAGTGCAGCGTCTCTATCGACGACGGTTCAATATTGGTCACGTACCGTCTCGCAATATCATATTGGCTTGAGTGAAGAAATTGAAAAAAAAGTGGTAGCGTGTTAGACATGAATCATGGAGATCCACGAACAGTGCGGACGCCAGAGAACCTGCAAACAGTGAAGGAAGCTGTTGAACACAGTTCTCGCATTGGAAGAAGTTTAAATTGAATTCTAAAAAAGATAAAATTTCACCCTTAGAAACTGCAAGTTGTGCAACAAATTAACGAAAGAGACAAGGAAGCAAGACTGGCTTTCTGCAACACCATGAGTGGCTTGTTACGGGAAACCCCAGACATTCTGAATAATTTGCTAATGACCGACGAAGCATATTTTCATGTTTCTGTCTGGGTAAACAAACAGAACATGCGACATGGTCAACAATAAACCCTAAGGATCTGCATGAAAAGCCCTTGCACTCTCCTAAAGTGACGGTTTGGTGTGGAGTCGGTACTTTTGGAATTGTAGGCCCGCATTTCTTTGCAAATGACCATGAACAAACGGTGACCGTTGATTTAGAAGGTTATATGACTATGTTGGAAGGCTTTGTTTAACAAAAATTACGACAACTTGGGATTGAGTCTAAAAACCTATATTTCCAGCAGGATGGAGCAACAGCCCACAGCGCGCGATACAGTATGACTGTAGTTCGTAAAATGTTCGGAACTATTATCTCTCGTTTTGGCGAAATCGCTTGGCCAGCTCGCTCGCCCGATCTCAGTGTACCAGAAAGACCGTCTCTTCCAGAGGCATATCATGAGTATTCAAGAACTCAAGCAAGCTATTGGTGACAAAGTTGCAGCCACTGATGAGGACCTACTGAGGCGTGTGTACGACTACTTTAAGAAACATTTGCAACAATACATTGATGTAAACCTAAAAATAAATGGAATACTTGGTCGTATTTACTTTTTTTACTTATTTTTTCCCTGCTTCCGTATATAATTTATGACTAGTTGAAAAATGTCAGTTGGCTCCGCGCCACCCTGTACAATTCAAAAAATGTATAAGCCCGGATGGAAACCAACAAATGGACATCGAAAAGGAGGCGGAGCATAGGAAGACCTTTATGTAGATGGTACGATATCAGAAAAGTAGCCGGAAAGAAGTAGATTACAAGGGCACAGGACCGCGACAGGTGGAAGGAGATAGAGGAGGCGTATGTCCGCATGCAGACGAGAGACGCTGATTAAAGAAGAAGAAGAGGTAAGCAAAAAGTTTTATATTAAAATCGTGCAGGTTGCAATAAATGATGCAATCGTATTATAAAATCAATATTGTGTTATACTTATAAATACTGTATTACATGTAAAAACAACAAACTCTTCGCCGATTGTTAAGCGATTGCAGTTTCTTGATAAAATGAAGAAACAGCTAATAATTAGGGCTTCACCCTACCCAAAAATAGAAGTGTCGACAAACTTCCCGATGTCGTATTCACTCTCAAGGTCATTATCGGGATTTCTTTTAGTTGAGCGTTGACTGAACGTGTTCTCCAACTTATTTTTTTAGTTCCAAAAGCAAGCTTAAAATTCCAATAATGGTCTTGACTCTTTTTTCTGAAATTGTGTGGAGCAATACCGCCGAAAGATCTAAGTTCTTACTAACATAAATGAGTTCCGTGCAATGAGTTTCTTCTCTTGTACTTCTACGTGTTCCACCACAATTTTTCTCAATTTTTATGACACATTTTTATTTCAATTTTGGTACTAATTCATATCCATATAAGTAAGCTGCAGCATAATTTTGACTTGAATAACAATGCCAAAATAAATTTCTTCACTAACAACGACCACCTGAAAAAAATTTATATTGAACGCATGAGCCGCACATCGAGTAGATACAATTAGGTTTAAAGCAATCGACATCTTCTGTTATTTACCACCACCTGCCTCTCAATGTGGAAAAGTAAAAACTCTGTTTCCTGTTTGTTATTATTAATCACCAATAATGAGCTTACAAAAACTGGTAGTTTGTGATCACTGGACAGTTCTAGTGAACACTACTGCATACCTTATTATTAGAGTAGCTAAAAATATCAAAATTTTCCTGCAAACTTTCCTTCTATTCATGAGCTCCACTAATTTGATTAAGTTTCTTCCATTATATTTCTTCAGGTGTTTTCAACGGTTAAACTTTCTGCAGTTAATTCATTTACAGCCAGTATTTCTAATGTTTGCTTAATGCTTTATTCAAGTTATATTTTGCGATTAACAAAACCACAATTGCATATATCAAATAGGAAATCACAAGGAGTCTCTTCTACATTGTTAAAAATCTCTCTGTCTATTAATTTCATACTAAGGTTATTTTCGGACTTATTTTACTTTTACTTTAGAGATCTAAATGATTTTTCCATGATTTACTAATAAAAGCATTTGAAAGATAATGTCATTGTACTTAAGTTTCTTTTTTCCTTCGCGGATTTATTTCGGTGAACCAACGGGTCCTTTTCTACGGTCTGGAGATACCTTAGACTATTATTTTTAATATAAAACGTTGGTTCATGGAAGGACCAACATTTGTGATGACGTAGCCTATTAAGGTACAAGGAAGTATCGTTTGGGTTTTCACCAAAGTGCAGAAAATTTGCCATTTTATGGGTTTTGTGGGCAATAGAAAACAATACACTGGTTATTTTCTATTTTCGCATTACGGAAAAATTCGACACAGACTAAAAAGATATTTTTTGCATAAAGATGTAAACCAATAGTTTTTGCAAACTATTATTTTAGTAATATGACTTATCAAGATGAAGAGCGCTCATATGTCAGTAGCGGCTGATAAGACAAAACAATCCAGAATCTAAGTATCTAAACAGGTTATTTAAGTCATTTGCACACGCTTACTTTCATATTTTCATACTTTTCACATTTGAATATTTCAGAACTTGAGTGGAAAACTGTAATAGACCGATTTCTTAACCAGTGCGATGAAACGGATAGAATGGGCATCAAAAATAGATTGTGTACGACAATGTCGGGTGAAATGGAGAAAACGATATGAATCGGTGCAATTTACATCGGAGACGAACATCCCCATAGAAAACTCATTTGGTGGGATTGGACTTCCTCGAAACTAAGCAATCGGTTCCAAGTTTTAGTGAAAATTTCAGAATAAAGCAATCGTTATGCTTTAATAACCCACCAAGGGAAAGCTAGACCTCACGTACCTTCGACAATTCGGAAAAAACATTGCAATTTGGTTAAGAAGTCTTGGCATATTACTCTTATTCACCCTACCGGACATAATCAGATTTCTACTTGAAATGTTTCCAGAATTTCCTCAATAGAAAACATTCAGCAAATTAAATTCTAAAAAGATGAAATCTTCAATTTTCTTAAAGTATGAAGAAAGGTTTTCAAACATAATGATGCATATATTGATCAGTGTAGATGTTTTCCAATGTTTTCTTCAAATTTTACCTAAAACAAAATTTTTAGTCCTATTCCAAATCCCTTTAAATTTTGTATTATGATAATTTGTCTTCCTTTTCATTGTTATTTATTGTACTCTTATTATTTATACGTTTAAGAAATAAATAGAATCTGACACACTAACTGAATGATTTTAAAAATACAAAAATATAACGAACTATAAAGCCACTTTTACTAGGTCAACATCCATTACAATCTTATTTTAAATTAGCATAATTAATATTGTAAAGGGTAGCAGGGAGTACTTCTACACGATACCGGTAAACAGACTAATTTTCTCCAACGCCCTTCCCTGGAGAAACGGCACCTTCAATCCTACCCTCGTCAAGTATCCTTCCCACATCCCAACTACCTCTAGTATTTTCCCAAGAGAATCTCATGGATTGTCTCATAGATAGTAAAGTTCGGAGTCTAAACATTACCTCGATCGGATTTCCGGGAAGAAAAGCTTTGAGTAGATCTAATGATGTAAATATACCAAATTCGCGAACAAAATTTTCTCTGCGTAAGAGTATTTGCCATTTAGAATGTCCAAGGACAAACATTACAATAATTGGTCTGTGCGAAACGCATTGGACAGTCCAAGGACATTTTAACAACAAAAACGATAACACCATATATTCTCTGGACCCCAAACACACTCGATACACTAAGTGGCAATGATCATTCCCAAACAAATACAACAAAGTATACTGCACTACAACTCTGTCAATTCCAGAATACTCTCCATAAAGGTTAATGCTAAACCATGTAATTTAAACATAGTCCAAGTGAAGTAAAGATAAAATTTCTGAATTCTACCGCCAATTGAAAAGAACTATTAGAGGAACGCCCAATAGAGAAATAAAACAGAAGAAGACAAGTAAATAAGGCAAATCTCCCTGTAGGAAGACAATACAAGAATCGAACTGATTTTTGCATCATAGCTGCTAGATAGAAATCAAGCGTCAATAAACCTGCAAAGCTTGCAACGCATAGCGAAGTGGCGAAGCAGTCTCCCAAACTAACGCTGACAGGCACAGTTTGAGAGCCACACTATTAAAAAGATCCAAGTTAACACGGGGCATAAACAATTTTTGTAGGAACGAGAAGCAATTGAAAATAAAGGTCATCGACACCACCAAGAACAAGCATGACTAAGGAGAATATTCGCATTATTCGCCGCCTTTTTGAGAACAACCACAGATCAACAATCGCTGACATTGCTTCTATAAATTTTTGTACAAAGCGAAAACTACATATCGTTGGAGAAGACACACAGCTGCCCCAACTCCACAAAAAGTAGATTTCTTCTAAACTAAACTGGAACATCTTCCCTACAGTTCGAACGTATCGTCCTACAATTATCAGTTGTATGAACCACTAAAGGATTTCTTCAATTCATGGAATAAATAAATCTGCAAAGCTTGCAACGCATAGCGAAGTGGCGAAGCAGTCTCCCAAATTTGAGAACCCTCTAGTTGACCTTTGACCAATCAGTTTCAAAATCACTAGCAAACAAACCTTTTTGGTCACCTGTCGATTGGTGAAAGCAGAATTTGGAAATTCCCAGCCGTTCTCGAGTTTTTGCTCGCACGGACGGACGGACAAACAGACGGACAACATGAAGTTAGTAAGTGACTCCGCTTCGCTTCGCCACAGTAATGTAAAAACTCTTCCCGAAATCAACTGCGGAAGTGATTACAAACTCTTGCTAGCTAGTCAGAATTTGAAACAAGTCAAACTAAAACTGGAGCAAAATTTGATAATCAATTCGGATAACTTGAATCAGATGAGCCCAGAAGAAATGTGGTAAGGACTTAAAACAACTTTATTAACTGCCAAATAACAACTGTTGCAACAAAAAAAATAAACAACGGATGACCGACGAAACTTGGAGCTTAATAAAAAGACAAACAGGCATAAAAACAGAAAAACGGTTATGTAGACGTGATAAAAACATACAAATCATTTCTCAAGAAATCGAAAGGTAAATTACTACCAACGAAATCCGAGACCTCTTCCTCCGCATCAAAGAAATCACAAATTTAGAAATTTAAACCTATAACATAAAAAATAGATGACTGAGATAGATGACTTAGTAAAGTCATGGAGAAAATACTGTGGAAACTGATACACAAACGAAGCAAACGATCAAGAATAAGCACACTTTCCTTCCATCATGGAAATCGAACAGAAACCAGATATATTAAAGAAGAAGTCGACCAAGCTATCCGTTATTTAAAAAACAATAAAAGCACAGGTGAACGTAAAGTAAGTGTAGAAGTACTAAAGCAATTTACTCCAAAACGTGTTGACCTTTTATGGAAATTTGTCATAAGATCTGGAAAACAGAACAGCGGCCAAGAGATTGGTGTTCATCATCTTTTATTCCACTGCATAAAAAAAGGGTCAAGTAAAAATGTAATAACTGCAGAACCATAGCACTGATTTCCCCCCAAGTAAGGTTACGCTCGGAATTCTACTAAACCGAATCAAAAGCTTTTTAGAGTGGCAGCTTTCAGAAACACAAGCTGGATTCATAAACTGGAAGGGCACCGCAGAGCAGATCATAAAGGTATGGGAAGTCATCGAGAAGGCAAGAGAGTTCAGGAAACCTACGTATCGACGCTTTCTCGATTATAGTGAATTTGGCACAACTCTGGGAAGTGCTATTGAACATAGAAACACATCAACACCTCGTCATACTACTAAGACAATTATATAGCAAGATGATGTAGAAAATGTCAAAGAAATAGTTTATCTAGGTTCCGATATAAATAATGATGGCAACTCGCCAACGGACATAAAAAGAAGAATAGCGCTCGCCAAAGCAGCTATGAGTAAGCTAATCAAAATTTGGGAAGATCACCACACCACGAAGACAACAAAACGCAAAACACTTGTGGTTCTCTTTGCCATAAACGAAGCAGAAGTACGGACCTTGAGGGTCACATACATTAATAAACTGGACGCCTTTGAGATGTAGATCTGGCGAAGACTCCTGAGGATACCCTAGATAGCATATAGATCCAATGTGTCCATATTAGAACAACTGGAATGCCAGAAAATTTTGAAATACTTCGGCAAGTCACCTGAAGAAAGGACGAAAACCTAGAAAAACTGGTTGTTCCGGGGAAAATAGAAACGCTGTATCGACCAAGTCCAGAAAATATTAGGACAAATTGAGGGATATTGCCCAAACTGCAATCTGAATTACAACTATGAGATCGTGATACTTCAACTATGAAGTATACGACCGAGAGAGAATATTGTCACATAAAATTACAAGGAAGTTACTGTTGATTTGATTTACTTACAGAAACATAGAAGTCCATGTTTTGACCGGATTTGTTACCGGTTACAATTAGCATTTCTTTATATAGAAACTTACTGTAGGTTTCTGAATTGAATTAGAAATACATGTCGATTATATCTTTCCACAAACAGGAAAATGAACATCCTGACATTAGCAACCAGCCATATAAGATTGAAGTGCGAGGAATGCCGGGTAAAATATGAGAACATTAAAATATTCTGAGCTTAGCCTGCAAGCGATAGTATTTTCCCACCGAAAGAAAATTTTATAATTTATAAGCTGTCGTTACGAGCAGGAAGCGTTCGCCCCACAAAAAAGCAAACATTCGCTTTTACAGCAGCATTACGTGTAATTCCCGCTACATCGTTTTTCTCGCCGTAAATCTACTTAGCGTGCCCGCGGGCAATTTATATGCACAAGCTGCCTTTTGCGATGCATAATTACGCCGGGCAATTTCGAGACGTCAAGTATCGGCGCCGCCCTGCTCACCTGATCGCAGCGCAGTAGTGGAGGCTCTCGATGGGGAAAAACCGGGTGATTTTCTTGTGGTTCTCGTCCACGTTCTCCAGCAGGATCCCGTTGGACCAGACGCTGAGCCAGCTGTCGATGCCCTTGGCGCCGACGGCGCCCTCCTCGGGGTACAGCTCCTGCAGCGGCTCCTGGATGCCCTGCAGGCCGTCTTTGGTCTGCTGCGGCACCGAGCTGCCCAGGTACAGCACCCTGCACCGGCAGATCGGGGTGGACTCCGTCATTTCGCGGGACGCACTTGGTTCAAAGCAAACAAGTCCTTCGCTTCGGTGGTCGTTAGAGCCGTTCGGTCGCCGCTTTCCGGAAGCTCACGTTATTGTCGGCTCTGAAAAAAGGCTCGCGTTATTGTCTGGAAAGCCTTACGCCCGCGCTATCGTAATTAAGCCGGAGAACAATCGCGCGATGAATTAGCGCGGTTGCCGCGTGGCCGTGTAACCTTTTGACCCAATAAGAAAGACTGAATCGGCCAAGTGTTACGTAAAAATGTTTATCGAATATTAATGCCGGCTGAAACAATGGTGTGTATTTCAAGTCCACTGCAAACAACAAATTGCGACGTCAAGACACACCCACCTTACCCTTTAAGATTGCATTAAACCATTTGAATAATGCGCCAGAAATTTATGGATTTTCAGACTTACAAAACAATCGTAAATAATCTTGACGAATAAGTGCAGGATTTTCCCGTGTAAATGATTCTTGCTTAATGAATCTTTCTAATGTTAAGTCATCTATTGACTTTTTAACTATTTATTTAATTTTTTATGTGTAAGTTTACTGTGCTCTCTTAGTGGTTTTGTACTTCCTACACCTTCTTTTATTAATTATTTATTTGCCAAGCTTAATGAAGAGAAAACTTACTGGAGGGGATGGCTCATTACACCTTTAGCAACAGAACTGTAAAAAATAGAGAAAACATTAATTTAGACTTGAACTCTTTACATCGTGTGGTTGCTTCTCGAGTTGCTAGGCTAGGAATTTGGAAACTTGACGTTTCGTCCACAACTGAGGTGGATATCTTCAGAAGAAAATCTCCTAAAATTTGTAGTTTTTCCGCCGCAGTTGTGGACGAAACGACAAGAGCAATAATCAGAATGCCCCACCCAGGTTAAGCGAACAAACAACTAATTCTGCTAACAACAATGTAACACTCAAAATCCTCGCCAGAAAATGAAGTTTTAAAAGCCCTATTCATATAACCCAAACAACTTAATTAAAAAGAACCCATACTTCCCTCTCTCGACACTAAACACAATTGTAGCTAATTTCTAAGATGAGAAAAGGGTACGTCAATTGGAAATAATTTTAGAGTAAACTAAACGCATAGTTACATAACTCAAATCAGATCACGAGCACCCACGGTATTCATCAACATATCACAATTTGAATAAACTGAAATAAAAAAATGATTATGTTATGTATTCCATACCATTCCTCCCACTCCGGTAGGGCCCGCACCACCGGTTCAGCCTATGGGTCCGCAGATCCTAAATCCGGCCCCAGGAATACTCTATATAAGTTCTAACCAAACTCCACAAGTCTGGAAAAATTAACAACCCAAACATCCCGCCTCTATACACAGCTGTCTTAATTAAATTGAAAAGCCGAATCAGAAGACAATGGTCAAGGAACAGAGACCGCAGTCTATTAAGTAAACTAAACAACCTAATCCACCAAATACGACGCAAAATCGACAAATACTGTATTCATATTTACAGCTTCAATTTTTGAAAATTTACAAAAACAATAACACAAAAAACAGCAATTATCCCGATTCTAACCCCTAAGAGATCTAGAGCACCGATGAAAATAAATGTAGCCTATTTGTTACTCATCTCGAACACACCATTACGCTCATAGTCACCAATGAAAGCCGACTTCACTCTTATAGTACAATTGTGTATGTGAAAAACCATCAGCCAACAGCAGATGATTCTGATCAACCCCCGATGCCAATAGAACTGAAAGGAAGTATCAAATTGCATTAAAGAAAGCTACAGGTCTGAATCTAATCCCCAACGTTACCCTCCGAAAAGCAATTGTCTTTCTGGTCATATTTTTACCCAAACCTAGAAAATACAAAACTGACTTCAGCTCTTACAGACCTATAAACCTTCTCCCAACTCTCCGAACTAATCGAAAGAATTGTCCTTACACATCTTAACCAAACCTCACATTCTACCGTCCACTCAGTTTGAGTTCCAAACAGGCCACTCTATAGTGCAAAGGATTATAAAAATTCTTCTTAGACATTATCCAGGCCTTTGGTAAGGTTTAGCCAAATATAATTTAAATTACTTTACTTGCCACTTCCTCACTACTTGATTAGCATCATATTTCCGTTTTTGGAGATCAGATCCTTCGCAGTTCGAATTTAAATCGCTGTTTGACCTCCAAAGCAAGCACGTGCAGAAGTACCCCAAAACAGCGTCCTTAGCCCCATACTATTTACGATCTTCTTATAAGATATATTCAACTCATGGCATATCAACCTCAGATTATTTGCTGACGATGCTCCAAGATAAAGGTACCCATGGATATTAATCGTCTCAAAATACCCATTAATACATTGAGTAAAGGTTGCAATAAATGCTATTTTGTGCACATCTCTAAACCCCGTTGTCCCTAATCCCATCTCTACCTGCAACCTTGATTTTTCCGCTTGCCCACCCCTAGCCACAAACAAACGAGATTTTTACCGCCCCCCGGTATTCTAATTTGAATCCTTGTGAGAGAAGGAACGTAGCTAGCCGCCAGCCGAGGCTGACCAGGTTTTGTACAACCCGATAGCGCGCTTTCATTGCGCGTTGTCGATTGCCTTTTGTGTATTCTGCACCCATCCAGCCACGAAAGAACCCACTCCCGTGTTGACGCTGTCAATCAAAAGCACGCTGACATCTGTCGCCCAGGCTGCAAGAGAAGATTACGTGCGGTAAGTCTCTTTTAGTTGTTCCGTCGTACATTTGATCGCAACAGCACTTTTTTCCCGTAGTCGGGAGAGCTCACAGCTGACTTGCCGCCCACGTATTTAATTTATTTAGGCATCGTCTTTCTTATCAACTTCTTTGTTTGTTTCATTAATCTTTAATGTGTCTTTGTTATTAATTTATTTATGATAAATATATAGTTTACCCAGCTCAGTTTTTTTTTGGTTATTTGTTTATCGGGTTAATTCTAATTAAGCTTAATATCAAACATGCTGCATCTCATTTAACCCTAGCTACAACTAAAATTTTTACCTGGAAATACACGAAAGAACACCATAGCATCTACATAAATGGAAAACTCATCCCTGAATCCCAGAGGAAAATCCATTAAACATGTTGGTGTTTATTAGATTAACCTGGGCCCCATTCCTCAACTAATGTACAATTCTAGTCTATAAATTACTTCTAAGACCGATTGTCACCTACTCTGGTCCAGTGTGGAGTACAAGCTCCAAGACAAACATTAGAAAGCTTCAAGTAGGATTCAAAGAACATATGTTAATGCTCCTTGGTCTATCCGCAATAAACAGATACACAATGAGCTAAGTATAGACAGCATGCAACAACTTATCAAGCGACTTACTAAAAAGTTCTTTAATGACTTAAGTAATCCGAATAGCAATGCCACCCTTCAAAAACTAGACCAAAAAATACCTAAAAACCTAAATAACGGAAATAACTGTAGTGAATGAGTGTCAATTCATTGATTGTAATTATAATCTAACCTTGTATGATACTGTAAGGTGTTTATTAATAAAAACAATATTTGAACTCAAGGGCCTCCAAATATATTCCAGCTTTTCTAATAATTTCCCCGATCTCAGGAAAATCGACTAAAACTGAATAGATCTGAGGCCAACTGATAAAAATTCTTAGAGAGCACTTTCTAATTCTACCAGTCGTTCAACAACAAACAACAAAAATTACTTGACCATTAAATATGATAAAGTTGGTATCAACTTGTAACTTTTAAGTTTCTTCTGTAAAACATTTTTGTTTCTTATTTTGTAGCTTAACTCTTATTATTGTTCTTTATTGGTACTCTTTTTCTATTTTTTTAATATTTATTTCTTCTCGTTTTTTGACCTGTTGAATATTCCTATAATAATAATAATAATGGTAAGGCTCTACGCCCCGCGTGGGAGCACGGCCTGCGAACTGAGAGGTTAAGGCTCTCATACGTTCGCTCTCTCTGCCCGGTAGCACCGGGAATTGAACCCAGGTCCGTCAGCATCACAGCTCGTCCCTCAACCACAGGACCACGCTGGCACTGAATATTCATATATTCCTCCTTATTTTTTCTAAATATTTACATTTATATTCTTTATGTCCTTTTTTAGTTTTTGTTATCCTTAGATAGACGTTTTCCAGTATTTTTAGCATCTCTTTATAGTATTTGAATATATTCCTGCTTTAAAACATTTTAAAATGTTTAGAAAATGGATTTGGCTCTTACTAATCACCAAAATCAATAGATTTCGGAAGCAAAAAATTTATTAAAAATATACCCGTCTCTGTGACCCTTGCTAATTACACAAAGACTTGTTGAAATGTGGAGCACACTTATTATACTGAAAATTGTCAGATAAACATTAGAAATTAACAGAAAATATTTGGAAATGCCCATCATGTATAATTATGATTAAAAAAATACCAAACAAATCTAAACAAAATGAAGTATCAAGAAAGGAATCACCATATTTCTGAATTGTTTACTTTAGCAATAAAATAGTAAATTTGTGGATAGCGATGGAACAATATTAGACAACACAAAAAATTAACAGAAATTTCAAAAGATCCTAGGAAAAATCAACAAATTAATGAACACCATGATAATAATCAACAAAATAGAAGAAATTGTAGAAGAATGTACACATCAAGGTAAAAAATAACACTACAGAAAGAATAGAAAACGGCAGAATTCAAAATTTACCTGGAAAATCTTTGCAAAACTAACTACATTCTCAAAAATTAAAGTTAAAACTTTGGAACAATAGAACTGATCCTTTATCGAAACAATTATACACAAATTTAGTATTATAAGAAGACACATTAAAATTATTACTATGGAACACACCATATGAAACAGAAAACCCAAATAATGAATACGACAAAGAATGAAAAAGCCAACTTGATGGGGGGGAATGAAGACAGAAATGACATAAGAGGGATGAAGAAGATGACGGCGTGTTGGAGAACCAAATGCGAGATGTTATGGCGCTATTCGTAAGATAGCTAGAAGGAACTGGATGTTGAAGGCAAAGAAGAAAGTGTCTCGAAAAACATGAAGCAGACTTGTGTTCACAAATGGTCAACAGGAATGAATGAAATAAGAAAAAGAAGAGAAAATGTTTGTGCAAGTTAAACTATGTTTGTTGTATGTTTGCCGCACTTTTTTGATATTTCCTAATCTATGTATCATACTAAAAATTCTTCTAAAGTTTCCTCGAAGGTGGGAGGGGGGCATTATTTAAGCAAACTATTTGATTTTTAGTTTAAGTTTGAATCTTTTTTTATTAATAAAACTATTTATTTTTTATTTTAGTTTTTGTTTATTAAATTTTTATACAGCAGCTGCTTTAATAACAACTTCTGATTACACAACAGGAATGACTAAAGTTTCAAAAAAAATTCTTTAATATTAGTAATTTCTTTTCCTTACAGTTCCTATATTTATTTTTATCTATTTCAAATGCTTCAAAACATTTTTACTTTCTTTGGGAGTTTGAGTATGGCATCTTTAAAGCATTCACCTCTACCTACCGATTAAAAAATTACACCCCAAACACTTTACGTTCTTTATGATGATACTTTTATTATACCTTACATTTTCATATTACTTTTTCCAATAATTTCCCCGGGCTTGGGAAAAGGGGTCAAAACTGAACAGAGGTGCTGCCAAACGACTTGCCTGACCTTGTTGATAAAAGTCCTTAGAGGATGCTTACCAATTCAACCAACTTAGCTTGCTATTTCTTACAGGTGTCGGTATTTTATTGTTTGTTAATACTGTTTTTATTGTTTTTATATTTACCTTTCTTGTTTCTTATACTATCAGTTTACCCCATTTTATTTTCTGTTTTTACTAAAGCATTTCTTATTTCTTCTAATATGTACATGTATATTCTCTATATCGTCTTTTTTATCTTTTGTCATCTTTTAGGTAGGTATATACTCATATTAGTTCGTGTAATATCATTTTGGTCTTTATTTCTATGTATTTCCGCGATGTTTTTCTGCTGTGCAACATTTTAAAATCTTTTTGCGAATCAATTTTACTCTTACCACCTGCTTCAAGTAATACAGCAAAATTGACAACATTAAATCCCTTAAAAATTACAGAATAAGTTTTTTAACACAAAATATACCCGTCTATATGGCTTTCTTTAATTAACAAAGAGCTTTTAACGAATGCAACTAACTCGGATAGCCTCTAGAATATTGAATTACATGCTTAGAATAAAATAACCCCATCAAGCTAGGTCTACAAAATAATTACGCAAAGGCACGTGTAAAGGGATATTATAAAATACATATAATAAAACAGAAAACCAATAGAATGAATATAGCAAAGAACAAAGATGAAAAAAGAGGCTGAATTAATATATGGAAATAGGCTGGATATGTCACCAGAATGAAGAAGAGAAATGGACTATGAAAACCCACAGAAATCCAGTACTAGATGATAAGATAGCAGAAGAGAAACTTAAAGAAGACTTATAGTCAAAAGTAGTCGACAGAGGTTAAATAACTACGAAAAATTGGAGAAAATGTTTGTGCAAGTTAAACTAGTTTTCATTTGACTTTTTCTACTACAATGTTCTTTCATTTTTGGCGTGTCTTTGGCGTTATTTTGTTATTTCTTGATTTATGAACTACATTAACAATATTACCAGGATTTCTCCTTAGGGATTCCGCTGTTTCGGCTTTTTTTTTTTGATTTTTTACTTAATCATTACTTCTACTAACTAATCTTTTTAATATGTATTTTAAATGCTACATTTTTCTTGAAATTCCTTCTTTCTTATTTTTGCTCTACTCGTTATTTATTGAATCTTTATATAGCAGCCTCTTTAGTAACGATTTTTATTATTGCAAAATACCAGAAACGATTTTAAGATTTCTTCAAAATGCTACCTACTATTTTTTTTCAGTGTACTTACTGTAATTTTAATATTTTTTTCTTTCCAGTAATTCTTATGTTTACTTATTCCAGTTGCCTATTAGCATTTTTATTTCCCCACTATTTAAATTCTGCTACCAATTTATATTTGAAAATTGTTTCTAATATATAATCATAAGTTTTACTTCGTCATTATATTTAACCTTCCTATCCACGATTATTTTTCATTTGTAAAACGGTTTACTGTCTTTGTTCTACTTCTCTTGTACCTTGGTAGGTTTCCATAACTTCGTATTCACATAGCTATAGTTTTTATACTGTTTCTTTTCAAAGTTATTACGAAATGCATATGACAACACATTTTTATCCTATTTTAAAATACAAAATCCGTAATTTACTTTTTAATTCCGCGTTTTACTTTCATGCAGTAAGGAAGTGTTCCGAGCTCGTAGCGATAAGTGAGTGCAACGCGCGGAAATCGTTTACCCTCGGGTCACCTATATCAGTATACCTCAACTGATTTTTACGTTATATATTTTTGAAACACCAGGGAACTAATCGCAAGTCATCAACATGAATTACAATAGCAGCAATTATTATTATCAACAGCCAACAACCGCTCAACAGGGTTTCCAGCCTCCCATTTATTTCAATCAGCCGACAAGCCAGGTAACACCACTATCTCCTGTTATAAATGCTTCTTATATACCTATTAAGCAGCAATATATACCCCACACACAAATTCCAAACACATTTTCCCAAACACCGTTACAGATGCATAACCCTATCGCATCAACGCAATCAAATAACATGCTTAATAACGATGCAATAAGTAACATGAATACCTCAGATTCTGAAAACGATATTGAATTATCTAATACACCAAGTAAAGATTGGCAATGTGTCAGAAATAATAAACGTAAACGAATATCTAAACAACCAGCATCAGCGAACACTATGATACCTACTATAGATAATAACAGATACTCGGTCCTCACAAATCTTACTGATGCGGCTGAAATAGAAAATACATCAAACACACAGCAAAATAAAACACTCAAACCACCACCAATATTTGTACAACGGGTTACGGATTTTAATAAAATGGTCGCAGCACTAACAGATGCTGCAGAATCAGAACAATACAAAACTAAAGCACTGGCTGATAACGTTATTAAGATATCTGCCAACACGGCTGATATATATCGCAAGCTAATCACACTCATGAAAGAATCTAACGTCATATATCACACCTATTAGATGAAAGAAAATAAAGCATACCGTGTCGTCATCCGTAACTTACACCACTCTGTTCCCACAAAAGAAATAGCCGATTTACTGGAGGATAACGGTCTCAAAGTGAGATCCGTAACCAACATTAAACACCGAATAACAAAAATGCCCTTGTCAATGTTCTTTGTAGACTTGGAACCTGCGCCAAGTAACAAAGACATTTTTAACCTCAGGTTTTTACAAAACCAAATTATAAAGATCGAACCACCACACAGAAATACAACAATCGTACAATGTATGAGGTGCCAACAGTATAACCATACTCAGGCCTACTGTAACCGCCCATTTGTATGTGTAAAATGCGGCGGCTCACATGACCAAATATGCTCTCTGTGGCGGAGAGCACCCGGCTAATTATCGAGGCTGTACCGTACATAAGGAACTTCAAAATAAGTTAAGATCCAACACATCCTTACAAACTCGATCCACAACATCAAACATGTTCCAACAACGATTTCATCAAACTCACCCAATCGTCCCTAATCATCACAACCCACGATCATATAATCAGGCCGTGCAAGGAAATACAAACACTACACAAGCAAAATCCCAAGATGTAACCCTACAAAAATTTCTAGAAGAATTTAAAGCTATGTTTTCACAACTGATGCAACAAAACAACATGGTAATAAACATGTCCACAGTCATAAGTAAACTTGTAAGATAATGGCTAATTCACTCCGTATATCACTATGGAATGCTAATGGCATCCTGTCAAAAATCTATGAAATTGAACCATTTTTAAAGCTAAATAATATAGATATCCTACTTATATCTGAGACACACTTTACAAACAGGTCTTTTCTAAGAATACGACACTACACATGCTATAACACAAAACATCCTAACGGTATAGCGCACGGAGGCACAGCTATATTAATACGAAGCTCAATATTTCACAATGAACTGGAAAAGTACGAAGAACCGTTTCTCCAAGCAACTACTATTCAAGTCTACAAATTATCACATCCACTAGTAATCTCTGTTGCGTATTGCCCACTAAGGCATAGACTTTCCAAAGATGTCCTCAAGCCATTCTTTCAATCTCTTGGCAACAACTTCATATGTGGAGGTGGCTATAACTGCAAACATACCTACTGGGGCATAGTTTTATATGAACACATCCGCGAAGAAAACTATGGCTACCTATCCACCGGAGAGCCCACGTACTGGCCCACGGATCTAAATAAGGTACCTGATTTACTGCAATTTTTTATCACCCAAGGTATATCCTCTACCTATACAGATATAGTCAGCAGCACTGACCTATCATCCGATCATACACCAGTCATTGCTACAATTAGCACTACAATTATTAAAAGACAACCTAGACCATCCCTATACAACCAAAAAAAACCGACTGGGACGAATTCAGAAGGCTTTTGCAAGAAAATCTCCAAACCAACATCAGCATGCGCACCCCTAATGATATAGAGGAAGTCACAGAACACTTCACTACTACTGTTTAATCTGCAGCCTGGATATATACGGCACGACAGGATGGAAATATCCCCAATGAAATCCTTGAACTCATCAAGCAAAAGCGGAGGGCAAGATCTAAATGACACAGGACTCGAAACGCAGCTGAAAAAACGATATTTAATAGACTAACCAATGCCCTCAAGAATAAACTCAAACTACACAAGCACGAAATTTTTCGACACTATCTAACTTCCTTGTCCCGAGCCGACTACAGTATCTGGAAAGTTTCTAAAGCTAATAAGAGACCACAGGCTGTTAATCCACCTTTAAGAAAACCAAATAATGACTGAGCTAAGACAGATCAAGAAAAAGCAGATCTCTTCGGCCAGCACTTTGCCCAAGTTTTCACCCCCTACTCTACTGCACCCGATGTTGAGATTCAAGACTTCCTTCAGACGCCACTTCAAATGTCGGTGCCCATCAAAAGCTTCACCTATACTGAGGTGCTTGATGATATTCGCCATCTAAGAATAACAAAGCCCCTGGGTATGACCTAATTACGGCTAAGGTGCTTACTGAACTGTCCAAAAACAGTATAACGTTTTTACGAAACCTGTTCAACTCCATATTGAGATACCAATATTGACCATCATCGTTAAAATTCGCGCAAATTATTCTAATACCAAAACCTGGTAAACCTGCTGAAGATGTTGCCTCTTACCGTCCAGTAAGTCTACTGCCACTACTCTTTAAGCTGTTAGAAAAACTTATAATCAAAAGACTGTATGATAGTGATATACTGGAAAATTGCATACCAGATCATCAGTTTGGATTTAGGGGGTACCATTCCACGATTCAGCAATGTCATCGACTTGTAAATATCATCAATGCGGCCCTCGACGCCAAATCTTACTGCCCTGCAGTTTTTATAGACATTAAACAGGCATTTGACAAAGTGTGGTCTATTATATAAAATTAAAGAACTACTACCAAATGCATACTACCTTTTGCTAAAATCGTACTTGAATCTACTTCCAAATTAAATATGGCCAACATTATTCTGACCTCCGAACAATCATCTCAGGTGTGCCTCAAGGAGGTGTCCTTGGACCGCTGCTATATTTACTATATACCTCAGATGTTCCCACAACAAATAATACACACTTAGGCACACACGCAGATGACACTGCCCTCCTTTCCAGTCATACCAATCCTCATATAGCATCCTCTAACCTACAAACCCATCTAACTCATCTTCAGACCTGGCTTGCTAAATGGAGAATCAAGGTCAATAAAACGAAAAGCACTCACGTTACCTTCACTCTAAATCACTCCGACTGCCCCCCAGTTTTTCTGAACAACGTACCCATTCCTCAAGCAACAAGAGTCCGCTACTTAAGTCTTCATTTAGACCGATGACTCACCTGAAAGTCTCATATATTGAAAAAGCGTACTGAGATTGATCTGCGAATCAAGAAAATGTTCTGGGCGCTTGGTAAAAAGTCGTGTCTTTCCCTCGAAAACAAGATACTGCTCTGCAAAACAGTAATCAGGCCCATATGGACTTACGACATTGAGCTATGGGGCTGCTCTTGTAAGTCCAATGTTAGCATTATTCAACGCCTACAATCCAAAACCATCAGACTGCTAGCAAATGCTCCGTGGTATGTCAGCAACTTGACCCTGCATACGGACCTACAAGTAACAACGGTTGAAGAAGAACGTACCAAAAGAAGTAACACACACTTTGCGCGGTTGCACGCCCATCCCAACACCCTTGCATCCAACCTTCATCAGGATCCCCCACCGAGAAAATTAAAAATAAAGAAATGGCCCAGTGATCTTAAAGGAGTGCAACTCTAATGAAACGGGATAACATCGCTGGATGGACTCCCCCTCACGTCAAATGTCATCACATTAGCTCATAGAACATTGATTTATTGTAATACGTTCTGATTGTTAATTTGCTTATAACCAATATATATATATATAAAAAAAATTTACTTTTTAAACCAAGTTTCTGTAACTCATTTTTATGGTCATATTTGTAATTGTGTTATTTGTTAGTTAGTGTGTAACCTCTGTTCCTTAGTTAAATGGATAATAAAAAAAGAGAGTTGTATAATAAAGTACGAGGCCAAGATGTCACGCCATCTCAAGAACTCAACCGCGTTTCCCCTAATTTTATTTTAAAATCCCCCAGATATCTGGTTAACCTCATTTTAATATTCCTGATTGTGTTAAGTATTTTATTCCTTAATTTTTTAATTCGTTCTTTGTGTTGTATTTCTTCCTTACCTTCGTTTCCTAAGTTTCGTTTTTTTTTTCGTTTTCTTGGTAGTAATATTCATATTCATACTTCTAATCGTTCTGTATTCAAGGTATCCTAATATTAACAAAATTCCCTTTCTCTTGGTTTTTGTAGTGTTCATTACCATACCGAGATATTTATTTCAAGGGGCTGTTGTGACAAAATTACTTTTATAAGAGACAGTGCGACCATAGTTTGATACTTAGTTGCTTATATAGATATTTTTTAATCAGATAAATCCTGAAATAATTAAGGTCATTGAATTAAATCATGTCGGTTACTGAATAATTTTAATCAATAAAAGGCAGGTCGTTTTACTCATATTAGTACGCTATTTTCCTTAAGAAATACCTGTCTATTCGTTATGTTATCTTCTTTCAAACTCTTGTCAGTTATTTTCCAGTTATTACAGACATATTTTTTAGGGTTTGATTTTTTGGACTCAATCAAAAAAAAAATTGAAAATCTAAGTAGTGAAAGTGTTAAAGCTTTTTATCGACCTTATTATACATTATGTTACATTTATTGATAACCCCAAAAAATAATCATTATTTCAATCTTTTTTTTTATCGTCCTTCAATAGTGCATTAGCATAGAGTTTTGTCATACGTAACTCAAAATTAAAAATGCTTTCCTCTCTTACGGTAGTTCGTCCTATTACTTCTTTAGTTAGTATTACAATATCAGAGCAAGAGCTAACCCTGTCAATTGCGCAACGGATTTTTATAAAGCTTTTCACAATAGAGGGTGCAAAGCCGTTCCAAATTTTAAAAAGGTTTAAGGTACAGTTTGAGAGCCACACTCTTAAAAAAATCCAAGTTAACACGGGACATAAACAATTTTTGTACGAATAAGAAGCAATTGAAAATATAGGTTATCGACACCACCAAGAACAAGCACGACTAAGGAGAATATTCGCATTATTCGCCGCCTTTTTGAGAACAACCACAGATTAACAATCGCCGACATTGCTTCTATACATTTTTGTACAAAGCGAAACCTGCATATGGTTGGAGAAGACACACAGCTGCCCAAACTCCACAAAAAGTAGATTTCTTCTAAACTAAACTGCATCATCTTCCCTACAGTTCGAACGTATCGTCCTACAATTATCAGTTGTATGAACCACTAAAGGATTTCTTCAATTCATGGAATAAATAAATCTGCAAAGCTTGTAACGCATAGCGAAGTGGCGAAGCAGTCTCCCAAATTTGAGAACCCTCTAGTTTGTAGGTTTAAAAGTAAATTCATGGGATGATCAAAATGCAATTACTCCATAGGAATTCACTTGAACCACAACACAGTTTGTTTAGTCTGACTCACTAACTATTTCTACTTCACAATCTTAACATCATTTCAACATTCATAATTTTATGCAATATTTCTTAAAGCTTTGACTTAATTTTTCTTTGGCCAATTTACACAGGTCGGCTTGTGGTCACTACAATAGGATTCATAAATCCACGCAATCACATCACCACTGCTCGTTTAAATTAATCAGTGTTCAAAGACGAGTTGAATGATATGCTACATGTCCTATGTTGCTATTTTGAAAATTTTAAATCGTAAAAGTCACTAACGCTGACCTTTGACCAATCAGTTTCAAAATCACTAACAAACAAGCCTTTTTGGTCACCTGTCGATTGGTGAAAACAGAATTTGGAAATTCCCAGCCGTTCTCGAGTTTTTGCTCGGACGGACGGACGGACAACATGAAGTTAGTAAGTGACTCCGCTTCGCTTCGCCACTTAATAATAGGAGAGAAGTAGTACTCCGTATCTGAGTCACCAAAACGCGCTTATTTGCAAAAATCCCGATCTACTCAAGGAGGTATAAAAGGCTTTATCTGAAGATATTGCTGTCCGTTAATCAAAATTGGGGTGGAATAATCGCCATATGTTCTCAACCAAATTAACATCCATTTGAGTAGCGTTTCTATTTGAATGTAGTAAAGTTATTCCGAAAACCAGTCCAGTAAAGAGCTTTTCAAATGACTTACCAATTGTAGAAGTTTTCCACGTTACGCGAGAACTGTTTGTTCTCTCATGGTATTATAACCATTATAAAATCCCTTAATTGACTATTGCTGAATATCTCATTTATTAGCTCATTATCACGATTTGTGATGTTTGTTGCATGACGCTGCGCTCGGTAAATAACATCTCTGATAAAGGAAATCTTCAAATCGTTTTGGAATGTTTGGTTAGTTAAGTACCATGATATATCCACTAATCCACTACTGATCTTAACACTTTAGACTGAAATCTTTGAATGATATTCAGTGAAGTTGGTTTTGCAGAGCCCCATAGTTGGTTGAAGTAGGTTTAAGCATAGTTTTGTATAGAAAATTTAATTAGAGAGAGAGAGGGGGGGGGAGAAAGGGAGAGGGAGAGGGAGAGAGAGAAAGGGAGAGAGAGGAGAGGAGAGAGAGAGAGAGAGAGAGAGAGAGAGAGAGAGAGAGAGAGAGAGAGAGAGAGAGAGAGAGTTTTGACTTTCGACCTAGAATCCAGTGCGTTTGCTGGAAGTTTAGATCAAGTTGTCTTTTTTTCAGGTAAAACGTGAGTCGAGATGGAGGCCGAGCTGTTTTACTTCTGTTCCTACAGGTATAAGTATATTGGCCATTCTCACGGACGGGTGTATAACATGGTGAACGTAATTTGGATTGATATTGTTTGGTTTGCTTTTGTTCGCCATCAAGTATACCAGTTATTGAGTATGTCCAGATCATGTAGGTTTTGGGAGGTTCTTACGGGATTTTCGTTTACAGCCAGTATCGCTACGTCGTCAGCAAAAGACGCCATTATAGTGTTATTTGTTTCAGTTATATCAGTTGCATAAGGATAAGTAGTGGTCCAAGAACACCACCCTGTGGAATGCCGGGTTAATAGAGCATAAACTAGCATAAATTTTACAGAAAACCGCCTATTTGACAAATAAAATTTGATTAGGAGATAAATTACTGGATAGAATATTTTTTAGTTTGAAGCGCAAGCCTCTATGCCATACTTTGTCGAACGTTTGGAGGCTTTTTGAGATTTCACTTACTATTCGGTGGATCTGTTGAATTGTAGAGTGATGTTCTTTATAGCCAAATTGATATTCCGAAAGCAGTTAGAAATTTGTGGTCTGCATAAATCCTCTGCAACAACAATCGTTAAAAGCTAATGATTAAGAGAAGACTGATGCATCGACAGAATGTAACTTCGTTATGTTGTTTTCCCAGTTTGCGGGTTATGATAATTTCCGCATTTTTCCATATTGGAAAAAATATAATAAGAATATAAGCCCTATTAGGAAACTGTTTTAATATTTGGCTTGAGATTAAGTCGTATCCTGGAACCTTTCGCATGTTAAGAATTTTCTTTCTTAATTTCTGTAGTACAACCTTTAATAGGTAGGGGCATTTGATATTTTGCGTCAATAAATACTTCCAATTCCTCATCTACAGTTCATGGTTCATTTGAAAAACTTTGGTTAAACACGAGGAAAATATGTCGGTTTTTTTTAGTAGAGCGGGCCGCTTTGCCATTTAGTTTACGAATGGAAAGGATATCCGTATACGGTCTCTTAATATTTGCAACGTATTGGTCAAAAGCTTGAATATGGTACAAGTAATCATCTAACACAGTTTCTAGTAGCAAGTAAAACCATCCAACTAAAAGTGAAGATCAATTAGTAACTACAGGAACTGAGCACCATTAAAATTATGCAATTCACAAATCATAAGAAGATGTAATTAATTTAAAGTGGTCTTTAAACATTAAAAACTTCAGTAATATGAAACGTCACACAAATTTTAACTTACCTGGTAAAACTACATAAGCAAGTTGCAAGGTAAAAATTGGCCCCGTTTTCAATAACTGCAATTACACGGAGTACTGTTATACGTCGTCGTTAACTGTATTCCTGCGCTGGTCACCGAGTAGCGTAAAACTCACGAAATAGTCCGCCGTTTACAATGCTATCAGCGAGCTAGCAGACTGTAAGCTTGCTAAAAATTGTTTTAGGACAAATCGGTCAATCTACAAGCGCGCGTAATGCATTTTCCGCGTAAGTGGGGCATCGAGCGCTACGCTCGTTTTCACTACCATTTACTACACAATTTCTGTCTGGAATAATCACTCTGATAAACTTTCGTTCGCTCGCTCGCTGCCTGCGTTAGAAGATGCATGCAAGTGCATGTCGTGAGATAATCGGCTTGCTGCATTTCCTTTATGCAATCAGAAATTGTGACATGTAGCGGTTTCTTTAACCTTTCGTCGCGGTAGATAGGAAAAGAAAGTGCCGCACTGTCCACCGCTTCTAACATTCCTTTTGGGAAAATGTATGATAGTTTGCCCTTACAGAGTAGTCAATTAGAAGTGTCCCACATTTCCATGGAATGTCATATTGAAAGTACAAACAATACAAGTTTTGTGCTTAAAGCATCTTACTTTTTAGTTCTTTTGGCATCGCATATCTGATATAATAAAAGAGAATTTTTCTCAGCATTGCAATTGGATAAAGAGAAGTATGCTTGAGCGTAGCCAAACTGAAGCAATTCGAGCCTGAATGAGACTTTTCTAATTAAGGGAATACAAACTTAATGTTCTATATAAAAAAAGTTTAGCTAATGACTAAGCCAATAATTTATTCCATTAATATGTTATATTGTTCTTTTCTTTTAAAAAATGTTTAAAAAACGTAAATGTCACCTTTTATAAACTGCATGTACTCTTATTAAAAACTTCTTTTCATTTATAACTTTCAAAATGCAGTCACGATAAAAATTTAATTTTTTTTATTTTTACATTAGCAATCAGAATACATTGTATTTCTTTAAGCTAATATTTTGGTTTATAAATTGACATGATGAGGGCCCGTCCAGTGACTGGTCCTCGCCCTACAAAATAGTGCTAAGGTGTTGGGCCCATGTGGGGTCCTCTTCAGTGGAGGTCTGTAGGCCAACGGCGCTTGAGGCGTCTAATGACTTGATGGTGTGGAAGTTCTTGGAGAAGAAAGTTGTCATGGGTGGTAAGTTTTTCAAGATGTTTCTTGGTTCTGACCTGTATTACCGTATGTATGCCGAGGTCGTCGTGTATCATTTGATTAGTGATGTACCAGGGAGCATCAACGAGATATCTTAAAATTTTAGATTGACTTCGTTGCATGATTGCGAGGTTAGTCTTGCTAGCACAGCCCCAAAGTTCTATTCCATAGGACCAGATTCGTATAATGATGGTTTTGTAGATAAGGATTTTGTTAGAGAGGGATAATAGGGAGTGTCGGCCTAGTAGCCAGTAAATGGTTTTAAATCTGAGCTCTATATGTTTTTTTTTTCCTAGTAATGTGCTCCTTCCAGGTGAGCTTGCTGTCCAGGTGGAGTCCCAAGTATTTCATTGATGGGGATTGTGGTATCTTGATGTTATTAAGATGTAGTGGAGGTCATATCTCTTTGCGAAGAATGAAGGTCACATGAGTAGATTTGGACTCATTTACCTTAATGTTCCAGCGCTGGAGCCAGTCTTCAAGTAAGCTGAGGTGAGTTTGGACATATTCCACAGCGAGGTTTAAGTCCGTGTGTCTCGCAAGTATAATTGTGTCATCGGCATATGCTCCTATAGTAGTGGTTGGGGAAGTTGGAAGGTCTGAGGTATATAACGTATAAAGAAAGGGACCCAGAACGCTACCCTGTGGGACCCCAGATTGGATTGGGTACACTGGAGAGACTTCGTCGTTAACGCGTGTTCGAAATTTTCTGTCTGTTAGATAGGAGTCCAAAAGTTTATGAAATTGAGGAGGTAATATTTGATGTATTTTGAGTTTGAGTCCTTTGTGCTAGACTTTATCAAACGCCTGGCGAATGTCCAAAAGAACAGTTATACAGTAGGCTGACTGTTCGAATGCTGTGTTCATTTCTTGCGTGATGCGATGGCACTGTTGTATGGTAGAATGGTTTCGGCGAAAGCCAAATTGATAATCAGGGATCCAGTTAGTTGCTGTGAATTCTGGGTCTAAGGTTTGTAAGACATACTTTTCAAGGAGTTTGGAGCAAACTGGTAACAGGTTTATGGGGCGCTTTGATGACGCTTAACTGGGATCTTTACCTGGTTTAGGGATGAGTATTATCTCTGCGATCTTAAATTCTTTCGGCCAATATTAAAGTCGGAGTATAGCATTAAATATGTACGTCAGCAGAACTATTTTTTTTTCGTGGAAGCTCACGGAGCATTTTCGGTGTAATTTTGTCCGGTCTCGGTGCTTTCTTGAGATTTAATCTCTGAATTTCAGATTTTACAATCATCGGTGTTATTAGTGGTATGGGAGGTGTATTCGGTTACGGTACTGGTTGGTCTGGGAGGTTAACGTTGGGTGGTTCATCATGTGTTTGGAATACTCCAGATAGGTGAATAGCGAACAAATCCGCCTTTTCTTTGTCACTCTTGGCCCATCCTAGAGCTGGAGGTAGTTTTCGTATTGGTGGGGATGTGATTTGAGGTTTTAAAGATGATTTGACTGGTCTACATATTGAGTTGTCATATCGGTTTATGGTTGAGAGGTAGGTATTCAACGAGTCTTCCCTCAGGGATTTGAGTTTCGCCTTAAGCTGATTTCCAAGGTTATTGAGGGTTGTTTTGTCTGATCGATGATGGCTCTTTTGCCATTTGGCTCTGGCTTTCCTCTTTTGGGCAACTAGAAGTTTAACTTCTAGATGAACATGTGTGTATGAGTTGACTTTTTCCTGCACCTTAGGCGGGGTAGCTTGAAGTGCTGTAGTTGTTAACAGAGAATTGAATTTGGTAACTGCTGTATCGATTTCGAGAGGGGTTTTTAAAGTGACTTTCAAGTCAACGCCTTCGTGAAGAATTTGCTGATATAAATCCCAGTCAGTTGAAGCGTTATGGATCCGTGCGGGGGGATTTTTGATTAGGACACTTGCGCTTATAGTTCCTATGATCAGGGAGTGGTCCGAGGAAAGGTCGTAGCTTGGGATATGCCCATGTAGTTTGGTGATATTCCATTAATGACGAAGAAATCGAGGAGATCGGGGATTTTGTTCTGATCGGATGGCCAGTATGTCGGGGTCCCTGTTTAAAGGTAGACGCATTTTTGTCTTGTACAGTTTTATATAGCTCTCTGCCTTTTGTAGTAACTAAGCGGGAGCTACACGCAGTATGTTTACTGTTGTAGTCGCCGCCTGATACGAATTTGGGACCCAGGGTATGAAAGAACTGGTCGAAGTCACATTGTTTGATATTGTGTTTTGGGGGGCAATGGTTATTTCATAGGGGAGGGTGAGCATCTTGATGGAAGTAGCCTGGAGAGATTCCTTCTCGTAGTTGGGGAGAGCGTAATGTTATAAATTTTGTTTGATTAATATAGCGGTTCCAGCGTGTCCTGTTTTGTCTGGATGGTTAGTGTAATATAAATGGTAGTTAGGAATTTTGATGTACGTTTTTTCCGTGAAATGCATTTCACTAATTATCATTATGTCGATGTAGTTATGTTTTAGGAATAGTATTACTTCGTCTCCGTTTTAAGAGGCCGTTGGCGTTCCATTGTGCAATGCGGAGGAATTTATCCATTATTTGTTTTGCTTATTAACATTGTCAGCATGTTAAGGACCATGCTGTTCCGCTGAATGAGTTGGGAAAACATGGATTTGAATTCTAGGAATTTGTTTAAGGTAAGGTTAAGAGACTGGTCAGAAGGGATTTGTTGTTGGGGTTCTTGGTGACTGGTAATACTAGCTTATGTAGGTGAATGCGGGAGGTTGGATATATAACTTTGTCTATTTATGATTGGGGATTGGGTTGTTAGCGGTTTGGAATTGGTATTTCTACTTTTGTAGAAGCTGTGGTAATGAGTACATCCTCGGTAGTTAGCCGGGTGATTTCCTCCCCACAGTGCACACGTTGCTGGCGTGTCCTTGCTCTTCTTGCAGCTGGCTGTGCTGTGGTTACCGCTGCATTTGACGCACACAAAAGGACGGGAGCAATATGCTTTTGTATGAGCATACATTTGGCATCGCATGCACTGAACAGCATTTCGGTTTGTTCTTGGCGGTTCAATTGTTATGCGATTGTGTAGTAAAGATTGAATGGAATATATCTCTTTATTATTGTTAGATGGTTCTAAGTCCATGAAAAATAGATTCATTGGCTCCTTTGTGGTTCTATGTTTAGCATTCATGATGTTTCTACATTGGTGTCCTTGTCTAGTGATTTCTGTTTTTATGTCTTCGAGTGGAATCGAGTGATGAATATTTTTGATGACTACTCTAAACCCTCGTTCGTCTTTTAGTTGGTAGGTGTGATGTATAATTTTATTTTCGCGCATGTACTTAACTAGTTTACGGAATATATCAGGAGTATTTGATGAGATTTTAATTGTGTTATTTGCCAGGCTTTTAGTGACATATTGCTCTTCTTCTGCTACATCTGCTAGTGTAGCTTTCATTTTTGGTAGATCTAGGACTCCATAAACAAATATAGGCGGGGGTTTTTTGGATTTTATCAGATTCTATTGTTTTATCTTTGGGAGTATTGTTTTTATTTGTAGAATTGTCGATGGGGGTTGGATTTTGGGAATTAGCTAGTGCAGAAAAACTGTTGGAAAGGGGTAAAGTGTTTGAGGATACCGTGGCACGTGATTTTCTGACTTTCTTTCGTTTAGTAGTCTTAAATACTTGTCAGGGGTTTTCTTTAGATGCGATGTTCTCTTTTGAGGGGGGATCGTCTCCCATTTCGTCGTCAGACGTTGAGGTTAACCTGTATAGTTGCCGGGAATTTCGAGGCTGATAGAGCCCTGAAGATTGTATTGCTAAGTATTGTTCCTGGTTAGGGGGAAAAGGATTACTTGGCCCTTGTGAAGGTTGACTAGTTGGTGCAATGTAGGGTAATGATAGTTGAGTGTTTATCATAGGTTGATTTTGGTAGTTATTTGGAAATTGTGTGAAGTGTACGTTTGGCGAAGGATGGCCCTGTATATTATGAGGTAGGGGCTGGCTTAAATTGTAGTTAAAGCCCGTTTCGTGTCCTGATGATAACATTGTTGTATTTGTTAAATAAAAATTACCTGTTGTTAACTATGTTTCTTTCTTGATTAAAATAACTTAAGCAAACTCGGGTTCGCGATACGAGATAAGGCGGCCGCAGCCGCTTTATCGAACAATGCACTTGAACTTGAACTCTTAGCGCGTGTATCTGCGATGTTTACGCTTCGAGATTCAAACGAGTACTGACGATAAAATGATAATCTTTTGTCGATTCGAAATTGATTCATAGTCAGGGTGATCGTCAACGTAGTAATACTTTTTTATTTATTCATTATTTATATTATACATTTTTTTATATAGTGTCCTTTCACATCTAGTTCTTTTTTATAGTATTTTTATAACAACAAGACGCATTTTCAATAAAAAAATTCTCTATGGCTTCAACCCCTATTAGAATATAAGTGCTACTTTTGTAAACTGGTATAGATAAACAGTCATCAATTTAATACTGTTCCGGTGTCTAAAGTAGTTTAACTATCGATTCCCCAGAATCAGATTTTTCAGGGAGGACTGCGCGTCTATAAGGTGAGCTTATACAAAGATATGGAGGGATGGTGCCAAATATGCTAGTTGTGTAAGTCGGAAAATATTTTCCTTGGAAACAAAAAAGAGCCGAAGAGGTAAAAATGAAAAAGAACAAGTAAAAGGAATAGCTGGCTTTTCGTTTCACCCTTAGAAAGAGACAATAGCAACAACATATTCTCATAGCTGTAAATTCTTTTATCAATGGATTTAAAGCGCACGCAATACCAAATCAAGACTCGGTTACGATTCCTCCACCCCCCTTTTCACAAGCGCATAGGTCATTGTTCTGAGACAAAACGGCCTTACAGAGCAGTGTAACCAACTTCCGAAAGCCAGACCTCCCTGGAAAGACTACGGGTAGCTTCAAAGGCGCGTAGACTTCCTAAAATTTTCAGATCAAACTCAAATGAAGGATTCTGACGTACGTGCGCATATATTTAAGCATAGGAGGGGCCAATTAACAGCTAGCGTAATGATAGAAGTGCATCGAGAAACAAATCGGCCAGCGGAAACTGATAATTGGTGCAAGTGCGTTATTTAATTAGCGGCTAACGGCTTGTGGAAATAGAGTTTGTACATTGTAAATATATGAAGCAAAAATAAATAAATCGAGCCTATAAAGTAAGTTCATTACAACTTAACGAATCAAATAAATTTCTATATCAAAGCAAGCAAAACTGAAAATCGAATACAGAGTTTGACGGAAGAAATAAGAGAACATTTCGGAACTTTAATATATCTCAGAAGCTCAGAAGCTTTAACCACAATCAACAGAGCCGTTCAAAAACTTGAAAAAGAACTAAAAGAGAAAAATAAATTTGAGAAATAATTATTATCACTTAAGTAATTTCCAAGGGCCTACAGAAATAACGGCAAATAATTAAGTAGAAATAAATAATCTAACCCATTCTGCCAAATCCTTCAGATGATGGCAGAGTTAAGGGCATATTCAGAAGAATAATCCAGACACTTTATGAAGACGTTTAAAAAAATATTTTAGACCTTTCAGCAAAACATTAAACACAAACCTAAAATAATGCTAGGGAAATTTGGAAGAAAACTGCAAAAAATAAAAGTAAATACGAAGAAAAAATGCAGATAAATACGAAATAATTTGACAGAAATTTAATAAGGGAAGCAAAAGCGGCCAGCAAAAGAACAAAGTTATAAGGTGAAGAATAATCCAAATATTTGAACATAAGAGAAGAAAAATAAACGTGGAGATATTTCGGAACCTTTGGAGAAGAGCTGAGAACAAGGTATAACAGAAGAATTGAAAGTGGACGCAGTGGAAGAGTATTTGGAAATTTGAAAAAGAAATTAGAAGTTAGAGATAGAAGCAAATGCTTTGTTGATAAAGTCGTGGAGCAATAATTTACAGTCAGAGATAACGGAGTTAAACCACAAATTTAAGAATGATGCTGGAATAAAAAAACCAATCACTTGATCTTTCTATTCTTCTTTAAGTTATTTAAATTCTTCTGCTGTTTTTTGAGTCAGTGGTAAGGTTTCCGCTCCGTACATCAATACGGGGTGCACAAGCTGATCAAATACCTTTCTCTTGAGTTAGATGAGGATGTCACCTTTAAATACGGCTCCTAAGCTAAGATTTAACCGTCGCTGTATTTTAATAGTTTGGTTATCTTCGATATCATAATATTTTGACGGCTAGCACACATTAAGGTGAGAGCTACAATAGAGATACGTCTTGGTAAAGAAAAATACAGGCTGATCAAGAGAAAAGCTAGACCAACATAGATCGATCCGGAAAACGTTGGCAAATATCAGTAATTTATTAGACACTTTAGAAACCACCTTATTTACCTTCGAAAGTTGCAGAAAAGTTAGGACTGATCGACATACCGTTCAATGAAAAAGCGTTGATCGTTGCATTGGATGCGAACAAGGGTGTAAAAGATAGTAACGACGGACCCTTTTCTAGTAAAGCCGATTTTCAAGAAAACGACGACGAAGAGAATAAATCACCTGACCATTTAGTCTGTACTTTTTGAAGATCTGTGTAAACCAATTAATGACGTTAAAGTTGGTACTTTCGTGTGCCTTTAGATCTTTACGAACATTCTTGGAGACCAACAAAAATATGATATTCAAGAAACTCTTTCAAACTAGCATCCAGATTACTATCAAATGGCAAAAAATGCACACTACCAAATTGTTTACCTAACAATCGGTGGGATATCGAAATAGCTTTGGTATCCTATAAATATAAGAAAAATCATTGTGTCATTGTTGTCCATATTGTACGACAACTGCGTTGTTGAGGAAAATAAAAATGTGGAATATCAATGAGTACTTCATAAAACACAAAACTAATAGGTGTGCATCGACCTTTCTCCCATCTGAATAATGATGTCTGCGAGATAGCTTAGTAATTTGAAAAAATAGCTTACATATATGCAGAAAATAAAGGCTTCTGAATATTTTCCTATAAGAATTAGCACCAGAACCATAGTAGACGGCGTAGTTTGAGCGTAAAAGTTGCACTTTGTTGATCTTAATTGCGTTCCAAGAAGTACCAACATCTCAAACTGCCTTATTCCTCAAGTAAAAGAAGAAAACGATGTTATATTTATCCATAAAGGTAAGCAAAATCAACACAGTGTTCTACTGAGCAAGTTTTCAAATAATTTATTAAATTCTACTGGTTTCAATACACACTGCTCTTTATGTCTGTATTATGTACATAAACTATAATAAAGTAAGACACATTTTGCAATTATCTACGTCAACAATATATGGAAATAGATGCATGCCTATGAGGCACACCTTGGTAGGACCAAGATTAATTTAATTACCATTTTTTTGCTCATTACATTACTGTTTTGCCTTCTCAATTCTCTCAATTCAAGGAACGACAAGTTTATCAATTTTTTATTACAAATTTAATATATATTTCGTTAGATTTTCTAATTTAACTATATAAATAGCTTTATATTCTACTATTTTTATATTTTATAGACGTTATTAACAAAAATGTATTTAGCAGGTTCTTGTCAAATAAAATTGACTTTATGATAGGCTTGTGTAAATATCAGTTGTATGAATCAGAAGAAACATTTAATTAGCATTCACTATAATATATAATTGTGTAGAGCAAAAAGCAACAAAATAAAAACATTCCGCAGAACTTAAGAGTTCCACAAACCTGCTAACGATTTTGCAAGCAATTTATACAAAAAAATCCTAGGCGTTGTCACAGAACAACAAGCTTGGTTACAGGGTCGCATTACATACAGACATGATCTTCCTCTCTGCTTTTCAGTGCAGCATTTTTGTGAGTGTGGTGGTGGTGTACCATATTCTTGCTGATAGCCGCCTACGGCCACGTTCGCTCATCCTTGCGCTCTCTCAAGCACAGAATTTGTAGGCGAACGAAATTCTAGGCAAGTATAGCTCAACTGTGAATATATTCGTACTCGGTACGAATCACAGAATCGCAAAAAATCCAAACTTCCCAGGAATTCGAATTGAGGACTTGCTGGGCGCAAATCCGACACTCCAATTATTACGACACACAACTTTTTCCATGGGTTTACAAACTAGTAAAAATATAGAGTTAAAATGAGGTTCTGCGAAACAAACTTTTTAAGGGTTACATGGCTAAAAATGTTTTATCCTCACAGAAATACTCAAAAGCCTAGACCAAAATATTTTAAATAAATTTGCCTCTTTAAGGTATATGAGCTATGAAAAAAGATTGTCAAGGTTCTGTACACTATTTTGTACTGCTGAGTATCATCTAAGTGTCTATTCCAGTGCATCAAAGCTTTGTCAAGTGACTTACATGGCATTACAAAAAGATTAAGTAAAGGAAGTCACTTCTCATAATATATTTGAAAAATTTGCTTCATATGATGTAACGCATTTTTTTCTGAAAGTTTTGAAAGGTCGCTCTTTCAGTGCTAATGATTTAACGGCTCCATTGCGTGAATTTAAAATGTAAAATGGTACGGCCATAAAATTATTCCCAAAAAAGTAGCTTTATTGTATATACTATCCACAATTTTGGTACGTGTTTGGTGAACTTCTGTAGGAATTAAAAAGGGAAAACCGTCTATGACAATATTTTTTTCGCGCCCAACTATCTGGCATGCACTCAAGAGAAAGTACTGGGGACAGCCACATTGATCAATAAAAAAAATGATTTCTTCTCATTAAAACCAAAGAAAAACCGTTACACAACTATGAGAAAATTATATAGTGGAAAATTCTATATAGCCATAAATAAAATTTAAACCAAACCAAAAATGTTTTTTTCTTATTTTTCCATTGTTATTAATAGAAGCAAAAGCCCTGTTCAACATTTTATAATAAAGTTCTTCATAAAATAATAAGAGACAGAACATTAACATCATATTTGGCCCTTAAAAATTATAGATTTTACCACGCCTAAACAAGTCTGAAATCATTAGAAATGCGATGCTCGTCATTTTCCTATTTTTCATAAACTCACCCACGCCGCGGTGAAATCATGACAGGAAACCGGGCTGACTTCCGCGTTCCAGCATTTATACTCGCTACACGCTTATCCCTGCACAGCTACATCGAGAGAATAAAAAGGGGAAAAAGCGGCCGCTCACTGTTTTATTGGTGTGGTGCGCGGCACGGCTATTTCAAATTTACGACGCCACTTCAGCTAATGCTACAGCGTCATTAACGGTAATTCCTAGGCCGCTTGAAGCTTGCCATAAGCTGCTTCAGGCGTCTTGTTTGGGTTTGAAAATTTTAAATTCAGATCCGAAAATAGATCAGACCAGTTCCACCGCTTGCCGGTGCGAATTCGATCGATAATTAGCTCGGCGATCTAAGCTCATCAGCGGAGTAAAAAACATAATTTGCTAACCGCTTCTAATTGGTGATTAGATAACAAGCATACCCGATGATTACTTGATCTAATCTGGTTTTCATGTAAGATTTCAACACTATGAGATTGCAAGTAATAAATTCTGATTTTGATAGTCGTGTTGGACAAGTTCGCTCAATGCACAGTACAATAACAGCAATGCAGAATGATAGAGTCGATAAAAGCTCGCCTCATACTAACATGAATTTTCATACTATAACCATCAACCCTCGTTTCTTAAATATTTTATTTGTAACAAAAAGAAATTTAGCGCTTTTGAGTCAATAAATGCTGCCAAATTTAAACATAAATAGACTGGGAAATGCACGTTATAAGATTATCTTCTCTGAGGGGTAGTATGGACCGTAACCCAATCGTGTTGGAGACATATCTACAGTAAAATACAGAAGAAAGAATAGATTCGCGAGAGAAGAATGATTTCAACATCAGTAGTAAACAGAAAGTAAAATCTAAAACCTCCTTTATGTTAATCGACCTCGTTATTGAGGAAAATAAGCATACCTAAGATAAAATTGTCGAATTGAACTAAAGACATGCCAATGTGTGCCCAAAGCTCCCTTAGAGGTCTTGTGATAAACTCTGGTGGCCTAAGACATGAAACATAAATCTATCATTTCAATCCTAGATCCAAAGGAGGTTCTTGTGTAGGTGCAAGGACAAAATTATTTTGTACTCATGGATCGAAGGCACTGGGACACTAATGCGAGAGAGTAGGCGAAAAATTCTAAAATGCCATTCGCCTAACACAACTCCACATGCAAGCTTACTGTTTCTCAATCATTTCTGATATTTATCTGCTATAAGTCGTTTTCAAAAAGATGAATAATAGAATAGCATCATCCATAATTATCATTGCACATTATGCATTATACAAAAAATTGTTATCAGTCTACTACTAAGTAACATAAGGTGTTTCATGATTTTATCTTTCTTTGCCCTACTCCACAGTTTCTCTAAATAATATACTTAAATGTTCTTATAATTTGGTTTATGAATGCCTTAGAGGATAGAAAAATATTATATTAATGTTTATCTGCATATAAACCCCCTTCCCCATATAATATAAATCCGCCTGTCTCCCACTGTATTTCAAAAACATCATAGAATTTTGACATGTGACTGTATTCGCAAATCTAGAACTTTAAAGAATTTTACAACGTAAAAAATCATGGTCAAGTTAAAAACCAATTAAAAAGTTTACGTAGGTTTAAATAAATTAAAATTCAAAAAACGCGCCATAGAAGAACTTTCAAAAGTAAACTTAGTAACAACATTCGTCTTGTTTACTCAAATCATAGAAAGAATGTAAACAAATTTAGAATACAGTAACAAATGTGGGTACACTTAACTATTTTAGAATGCTATCCCCTAAAGTAGCGACCAATGAACGCTTTCCAAATGATGCCACTGACTTAAATTTACATTATACCCAAATAATTCTTAAATACTTAAATGTTTTTAGGTGATTTTCAAATTCGTCGTTTAAAATCAAAATTATTAAATTATTTAAAACTTGCCTTTCAACCACCATAATTCGAAAGTTCGGCTAAAGGTAAGATGTACTTCGTAGCCTAAGGGACCAGATTATTTTTCTGATTGACCTAAATTTAAAAAAATATATAAAACCTAAAACGTACCTTACTTTACTATTGTTAAGCCGTTTTGCAATTCTAACCGTTATTAAAATATTTATTAGAATTATTAGAATGGTAGAAACCAATATCTGGCGAATTATAGTAGTGGAGTACTATGAATATTAATTTTACATGAAAAACGCATGTCTCGCAAGATGAAAATCCATAAACCAAGAGGACATCAACATAGCTGTTTCAAACAACACCAAATCGATATTTGATACTGCCAAAATGTCCCCCATACGCAAACCCATAAAACGAACCACATCGAAACACACCGACTATAACCAACCCAAATGAACTAACCGAACTTAAAAAAAAACGCTACCCAAACGTAAATAGCACGGCAATGACCTAATACCTAACCTTGTCCAACACCTAACTAGAAAATGCCTCTCGTACTTAGCAACCCTGGTAAATACATGCTTGTGAATAAAGTATTTTACTTCAAAGCTGAAAGCATGCACATGTATTCATGTTTGCCAAACCTGGAAAGAACAAAGAAAGCTACCGCCCTATTAGCCTAATAACCCCCCCCCCCCCGAGCTTTTTGAAAAAGTCATATACACACGCCTAACCAAAGTCACCAATGCACTTCACATTCTATCCTACCAATTTGGATTAAGAAAAAGGCACTCGGCCTGTCACTAACTACAACTAATTAGCGAGCTCATTGAAACAGGATTTGAAAACAAATGTTACACTGCCGCAGTTTTCTTAAGATGTCCAAGCTTTCAGTAAGGTTTGGGCAAAAGATCTCAAAAAGAAACATCTAGATTACGAAATACCACGTTACCCCCTAGTATCATTTTCTCTTTCTGAAAAATAGAATCTTCGCCATCAAATAAACGCAACAGTCTCTAAAAGCGGGAGTTCCCCAAGGCAGCATCCTAGGTCCACTTCTTTTTAATATATACACCCCTGGCATTCTAAAACTCCCCACGACAATAGTAACGTTTGCCGACGACACAGCTGTTGTAACACAAAACGCAAATCTGGAAATAGCTATTTATCAATTGTAATCGCTCAAAGATAAAAATATTCTAAATGCTCTAAATGCCAATGTAAAATCTTTACTTTCAGGAGAATTGCTAACCCGTCCTCTTTTAACATCGATGGAACCGTGATGCCCTGGAAACCTAAAAACTCTGTAATCAAATATATTGTAATGCACCTACACAAGGCTGAAGTAGAGTTACCATATCAACCAAAGGATAATACAATGCAACAATAGACTACGACAGCAATCGCAAAACCTCGTTATATAAATCCCTACTACGACCCCTAGTGCTTTACGCCTCCCCTGTCTGGAGCAACACAACCAAAACAAATATCTTAAAACTGCAAAGATTTCAAAACAAGATCCTGCGAATTCAAAGCGTATAAAATTGGAAAAATTTTCTTCTAGCATAGTTTTGTCTTTGTGGTCTGGTGTGGAGTCCCACTGAAAGCTCCACCACTGGCTTTCGAGCATTGCTTTATTGAGAGGTTTTACGCAAGATTCTGTTTCTTGATACACTTTAACCGAAGCTTTTATCCATTTTTTACAAAATAAAGTTCCGTTACACCATAACAACATATTCCTCACCAAACCACGATTGGCCCAATATGATGACCTCTTTGAACCAATTAGGCACATGTAACGTTTCGCAGGAATTGTTGACATATACTCTATCGTTCTGCTTATTAAAATGTGTAAATTTGGATATAACATTTGTAATAGACTTTTCGATTTTCCAAATCCCTTTGTTTTTCAGAAATCCTGTCAGCAAATGTCCCGTTGTTCTAAAATATACCCTTAATTTATTTGTTATCAAGAAAGACATATATCGTAGTGATATTTTGGTTCCTCTTTACTTAATTTTGTTTTTGAAGAGAATACCAAAAGCGGTTCACATGCATAATGCTTTGATAGATACTGGACTTCGAACAGTACGTAAACCGACCTGACTTTTGCCTGTAGTTTACACACATTTTCTTAAAAGTCAGTATACGATAAACAGATATTCGGCTTATTTCAAGCTTTTGTACTGTCTGAAAATTCCGCCTTTCTCCATACCAACTTTGTCAAGTGGGATAACTACGATACGGCTTTCTTTATCACCCTATTCTATAATTACCTTCCAAAGTTCAAATATAATGGCTTGTTCACAACAAACTTGATGGTTTTGTAACATAGCTATACTAAGTATGCAACAAGTTAACTTCACATAATCAACAACCTACGATTGGCTACAAAAAGACTCCCGTTTGCGATGTGATCAAGAAGTAGAGGAAATTTGACCTCCAACAGGAAGCAACTGCTGACAGCGCAACCCAGAGCAAGTAGTCCGTTCGCAACAGAAGGGATTAATTCGTCCATTATCTATTAGGATTCTGGACGGACAATGAGTAACCTAGCAAAAGTAATAAGCGTGGTGAGATCGATGGTCAGTCTGGCAGTGCATTAGAAACTCCACTACAAGTCTTTAGACCTGAGGAAGCGCCTTGTTAACAGAGAAAAACCAAATAGGTAGGAGGAACTTCATCAAGAATAAAAAGGTAAATCGCTAAAATGGCCGTAGGATCTGTCAAGATACCTATGAAGTGTCACGCATACTTTTTTAGCTTCCGTGGTGGTGTCGAGCGTTGTGAGCAGCGAAGGGGACGTCATGGTGTCCCACTACTTTGAGAAAGGTCTAAAGATGATCGCCGACAGCTATATGAATGTGTTAGAGATAGTTTTGAAACCATGAATAGAGGAGTGTTTCAGCAAGACTCCGCTCCAGTCGACAAGACAAGAGAGACTCGGGCATGATTACATAACAATTTTTATTACCACTAGTCTCCTAAGTTGTAGCCATCCTCCAGTCCCGACTGCAATTCTTTTAACCATTACTTGTGCGATTTGATCGAAGCGAACGTCAATGAGGGGAATTATAACACCAAAGACAGTTGTGCTGGCCTACAGCATGTGTATTTACTTTTAACTTGTGCTGAGTTTCATGTAAATACATTTTACTTTATTTGTATTTCAATATTATTTTCGTTGTTTATTCATCTTGCGAATTTACCTTCTCGGCCCTACATAAAAAAGACAATCTATTTGAATAATTGTTAGATTTTCAGAAACTCTAAATTTGTATTTTGAAGCCGAATGCTAATTAGTGAAGTATATTACTTCTGTTATTCATTATAAAAATTGCATGCAAATGATTAATATCTGTTGAACTTCTTGGAGCGGTTGTTTTTTTTTGCACGTTTGCGCTTTCCTTTAGGATCTACCTCAACGACCCTGTTTAATATGAATATTCTAATTATCAAAATACGAATCCTAGGTATAGTTTAATTTTATGATTGTAAAAAGTTAGTAAACCTGTAAAAAGTACAAATGTACAAAGTTTTAAGCTTAACAAACTTGGAAATTTAAAAAAACTAAAAATATAAAGAATTCATCTTCAAGTGTGTTTTCTAATCGTCATTGTCTAAATTTCATTCTTCTATCAAAAGTTTTCAAATAAATTGCTATCAAATAACCATTAAAAATAATTTCTTTGATAATCCCCCCGTCTATGGGGTAATCTAAATTAAACTTTAAGATTTGAATTGCGTATCGTTCGGGTTTTGTCAAAGTTAGAAGTTTACATTTGTTCGAATAGTATCTAAACGCATTGGAAAGTCATCATAATGTATACTGCATAGCAACGCATTAATGTCATTAAAGTTCATTATGAAAACAAGCGAGATTTGGATGCAACAATGTGCTAACTAAGCGTGCAATTCGAGTTCTGGTGCAAGTTTGAATCAAATCGCATGCTTATTGACAAAGCAAGGGTTTGCTATCAACGCAACGGTCGTTTAGATGACAATATTGCTCAGCTAAGATACTGTGCATAAAGAACGCCGCTCAGAGTAACTGAATCTTTTATACGGCACTATGTAAGCCTTTTAAATCTGCATTACAAAGATAAAAAATACAACTGACTCAAGGAACTAAAGAAACAGACCATCCAAAACGCCGTACATTTCTAAAATGTGTATTAAACAACACAATTGATGCTGATTTTTGCAAAAATTCATATTGAGCGATGAAACTAATTTTTATTCAAATGGATTTGTGCATCGTCAAAACTGTTGCATCTGGAGTAGTGAAAATCCACGTGTTATTCACTGTTTGCACACCAAACTGACAATGCTCTCCCCCCCCTCTTTCTATCGTATCTTCGTATCAGAATCGTTATCATCATGGTCTATTATTCATTGTATTTTTGACGATGTTTTTCCATCTTGGTCGGTTCTAAGCCTCATGATTGATTTGTTAAATTGGCTTCCCTATTGCCGTTTTGACTTAATCTAATCATCTCTTCAGTAATCTTCCTCATAGTCTGGTGTCTTCAGTGGGTCCTTCCACCACTAGTTTTTCAAGCCTATTGGTGTCACGTCTTGATATGTGGCCGTAATATTTTAGGATTTGTCTGTACACTATAGTAGAGAGGCGATCATTTATATAGTATAGACACATTTGTCTCCCATGTTGTTGATAAGTATTTCCAAGTATTTGTAATAATTGACCACTTCAAAACCGCCAATTTTTTTAAATCAAACCTGTTATTGTTTGCTCTATCGACTATGAAGACTTTTGTTTTTGTTTTATTTAAGTTTAAGCCATGTTTTGCACTATCACGTTGTAATTTCAAAAGTAATTCCATTATTTCAATTTTGGTGTTGCAGAGACAGGATGCATCCCTGTCGAACACCCTTTCTTATGTTAAACCCCCTTGACTGCCGGTTGTCATTTTTTTTATTACTCCATATTCATTTCTATATAGATGGTTCCCTATCTAACCAATTTACCCAAAACTTCTAAAATAGCTAGCATAGCGTTCAATGATTTTTGGGTTGGAACATTGAGATGACCAAACGACTTAAATATTATACCACACTTAATTAAGAGCATAAAATAGTTTAAGATCCAATAAGGAACTTCCTGTAGATGCTCTACACAGACCCAATAAACAACAATAAATGTTTTTGTGATATCCAAATAAAATTCAATTCTCAGTACAGGCGAGCATTTGAGATATCGCGTTTCAGCACATGTCAATTAAGCTGCATGACTCTTTCTCACCACTTATTCTGAATGAAATAGCTGTGACTGTCATTAGATACAGTAGCACCCGGGGACATACAAAAATGTACGACCATAGTAGACCAAGTAGAGCATGAGAAGTCGAGCTTTTTACTAACTGCAAAGTAGCCCTTTAAGATTTGGCAAAACTGGAGTGGAACACTAAAAGTCTTTACTGCTTTTGCAAGTGTGATGAATAAAAGATCTGCATATAATATAAAGTTTGGTCTGAAATATTAAAAATTTAATTTCAACAACCTGCTGCAATTTGAGTGTTAATTGCCGTTAAAATGTTCTAAAATCAATTCGAAGTTCACTAAAAACTAAAAAATAATTTAAAGTTCCAACTATATGAAGGAACAAGTTTTTATCACGCCATTAACGACAGGAATAGTTATATTACAATTACCACCACAAATCGCAGCAGGACGGAGGCAACGTTTTTCTCTTTCGCAATAGCCGGTCATGTGCATAAACAGCGCAGCAGGAGCTGGTAGCCCCACGCATGTAAATTAGCAAAGCTAATGCCTCCATGTGCGTGCTATACCAAGCACTATCAGCAAATAAATTGAAGGTTAATAAACCGCAAACATTCGAAGAATGCAGTCCTTGGAACACAATAGCGGGATATCGTTCTGCGTACGCTCCTTGCCGCGAATTAAGCGAGGGGGCAGCCAACGCCGCGGATTTTTGCGGCTGCAACTGCCAGATACGAGCACTGGCGAGGCTGCGTAACGTGCGATCTAATTGAAACGCAAACCAGCACATGTTTTAGTGTAATTAGCCGCAGAAAGCGCGCGAGCTTGTTCACACGAGCACAGCAATGCTAATGGCTTTGGAAATTAGATGTTGGATATTAGGACTCAAAATGGTGTGTTCGTTTAAGTTATTATCGTTGGACTGCACAGGACACGGCGCGGTCGAGTTTCAAGGTTGGGCGATAAAGGAAAAGTCGCGGAGGTAGCGGAACAAAGCGGAACGGCTTCCTAAAGAAAAGCGCAAACTTGCAAGAGCAACCTTCCTGACATCAAGTTCAGCATTTATTAATCATTTACATGGGAATAATAGAAGTAACCTTCGTTATAAGATACTACATAGATAACTAAAGTAAATATAAAAGTTATTCAAAAATATTAATTGTGGCTTTTATAACAATAGGTACTTGACTAGATAGAATAATTAAGATTAAATATCATTTCATTTTAATAATGCACAATTGGATGTTGTCATCACTACTCACACCAGTTGCTAATACTGTCGTGTAATTTACTGTTTGATAACTGAACGATACAATGTCATCGAGATTCATCATTAAATATGTATAACTATACTATTGTCAATGATAGACATCTCTGTATGTGATTAGTACATGAGTTACAACTTTTTACACTCGATAATACATCTAAAGAAAACCCCACGGCAAACAGTGCAAACATTAAAAGAAAGAAAACTTTTTCTATTAAGAATTCTCTAACTGCGAAAATAAACCTGAATCACAGATTTAACACGTTAGCACCAAATTTCATGGAGAATGTCCCTAAACCTCCCCCTATATTCGTATATGGTGTGACTAATTATTCCAAGACGTAATTTCCCTAGCAGATACAGATGATTGGTACGGTTTATGAAAAAACAAAAAGTAATTCATCACCATACCAACTTAAAGACAAAAGACTATACTGAATAGTAAACATCTTCGTCGTTCAAGACATTAAACAAGAAATCACTTCATTAGGATGTGCAGTAAGAAAATTATTAATGCTAAACAAAGGCAGTCTAAGGTGCCATTAAATATGTTCTTCGTAGACCTGGAACCAGGCACCAAAAATAAAGACATTTATAAAGTGACACGAATTTTAAATTGATAAAAACGGATAATAGAGTGCACGATGTGTCAACTGTGTGGGCACACAGCACCGCAAGCTGCAAAAAAGCAATAACAGTCCGGCCGCAAATGTCCTGTGCGGAAGTTCGCACCCAGCAAATTACAAAGGTTGCAAATACCACCGCCGTTATAAGCTATCCTTGTCAAATACAAACACAAATTTTACGCATCAATATATGCCAACGCTTTGTAATCACACACAGAAAAAATGTCTACTCTGAAGCTCTCACCAACGACATAAATAATACATCTCAATCAGCAAACACCAACAGCAACGAAAACATTAATACTGGTGTGGCGGCCTTTTCGCCCTTGAACCGCTTTATATCGCGGCGGCATGCGAGCCTTTGATATCAGCTACGTTTTGCCGTCGCACACATACGGCATGGGCTTTTGCCCCGCAGCGCGGCCACTACGGTCGTGTCTCAGTCCGCATAAATTCGCATTTCGCATCCCCGCAAATATTCACGCATCGCAGCTCGGCCAATTTGGTCGTGTCTCAACATCCCGCAGATACCAGATCCGCATCGCAGAGGTGGCCACCTTGGAATCGCCGACGAAGACGAAGCCGAAGCCGATTCAGGTGAGCGATTTGGCAATTCATTGGTTGATATCGGTAGCCGCCCCCATCCGCTAACGCGACGGCCGTTTAAGGGACGATTTGGCCTTATCGGCTGACCTTCCACTACGGGCCGTACTACGTTTCCACACCGCACCACGAGAGCGACTATTTACACGCCTGCTTCTCCATTTTTTGGTCCTTACGAGCCGCATCGGTATCGTATCCCACACCGCATCCACGAGAGCGGCTATTTACACGCCTGCCTCTCCAAATACCCTCTTTAGTAAATTTTTAAATGATTTCAAAAATATATTTAATAGGTTTATCCATCAGGATAGCATGCTGTTAAACATGCTTACAACGCTGATAGCGAAAAAAGTTCTAAGAATTGTTCCTTAGAACATTAATGGAGTCATCATTTCGAATTACAAAGATGTGCATAAGACCACCTGCAAACCACAGTAGTAGTCAGAGTCAAAACTTTACCATACGACTTAACCTCCTGGATATACTGCCCACCTCGCTATAACTAAAAAACACAAAAGCTTCGAAGATTTCTTACTAAACCTTGGACCAAAGTTCATATTAAGAGGCAAATACAACGCTAAAATAATTTATGGGGCTCAAGACTAGCTATCGCAAAAGCTGTGGAATTAGCCAAAGTAATGCAAAAAACACCGGACTTTCCGGATTCTGTTGTTATCCGTGGACTATGAATAGCATACGGATATGATGCCAAATCATGATTTCTCTTCAGATCATGCTTCAATAATTGATAAATTAAGTACAATAACAGACCCTAAAAAGGCAAACAAAAAAAAACGATTAGATCAAATTTATAGATAATATCAACGAAACCATAAACCTAACAGTTGGTCTCAGAAACCATAAACAGATAGAAGAAGGCACTAGTAAATTGTTTATCTTTTACAACAACCTATCGATCATGCTACCCCTCAACTAGAGATCTACAGAAATATTACAACGCTATCTTTAAGGATCAAAAAACTTATTGGTGAAAACAGGAAATTCAGGGCGCAATAGCACCGAAGTGATGCACTAGCAAACAGAACTACTTACAACCAACTAGCCAACAAACGCAAGTCCAAGTTAAAGGAGGTTCGCAGCAATTCATTCCAAGACTACATCTCTAATCTCAACAGATACGGTAATTCTATATGGCCAAAACTAAAACTAGTACAAACTAATCCCCTAATCCGCAACGAAATTCCTACACCCGGCCCATGGGCCTGAAGCAGCAAAGAAAAGGCTGATCCTTTTTCCGAACATCTTGCTGAAGTTTTTACTCCCAATATTGCCATACCAGAGCAACAAATACCTAAATATTTGAACTATGCTCTGGTTACTATTGATTTCAAAAAACAATGGTAAAATCGATCGCGTAAACGTCATAAAATTGCCTGGACCTAACCAAATAACATAAAAAAGCTAAAGTAACTTCCAAGGAATTTTATTTAATGGTATCTTTTTTTACCTATCATATCTGTATTCCCAGAAATGCTAATAATCCAGCGTATCAGTCCTATCCTAGATTAACACCACTTCACCAACATGTCATTGCTATGTACAAATCCTTCGAAGATAAAAAAGTCTGTACTTTGTACTTTTGGACATCAGTATGGCATTTGATAAAACGTCTGCTCTATAAACTAGCGCGTCCATAATATTTCGACCTCTTTCAATCGTACGTACAATTCAAAACCAAGGTTAGCGAAGAATACTCTGACACCTTTACAATTAAACTGGAGTTCCTCAGAGTAATGCATTAGGCCCATCAGTTTACATATCGACAGCAGAGTATTATCTAAGATTACATCTAGAGGCAAAACTCAATTGGAAGCAACATATCTAGGAAAAGTAAACAAATAGACCTTAGATTTAACGAATTACTTGGAAAAAGTTCCAACTATCCCTCAAAAATAAAATCCTGATTTACAATGTCAGATGATTATGACTTATGACATTAAACTATGGAACTGTACGAAGAAATCCAATAGAGCAATCATCCAAGGATGGCATTACAAGACTCTTTGGACAATTGCCAACGTACATTGATACATATCTAACCAAACCTTAACCTCAGAGTCCTCTTTCTGGAAGATCCAATTCAAGAACGAAATAACAGGCATCGTGTCGGGCTAAAATCTCATAGTAATTCCCTAGTGATATCACTAATACAAGAACAAGAAAATAAGAATAAAAATATGTTGGCCAGCCGACCTCAGATGTTAAATAAGTGGACTGCTCACTGGAAAAGCTGATATAATGTAAAATTCTGACCACTGACTGATAAAGCTTAAACAAGTTTTTGCACACTGTAAAAAGCAACCAACATTAACAGATGGTAAAATAAAAGTGTAATACTTTTTGATGAAACCTGGTATACCTCTTCCTTTGATTAGACTACTAAGTACCAACGACTGATGCATCTGAGAAAAATGTGGCATAGAAACTCAGAAGTAATTACAGGCATGGCTGGGCTTTACTTCTTACCTTCTGTGGCAGGTGTTGCTGCAGGTTTGCGACAGCGACGAGGAAAAAAGTAAATATCATGCACTGCTGCGGCTGCTGTTTACATTTTTTCCTTAGACTTTAATGGAGTCATGTGGCAACGCAAATGAAACAGTTGCGCAAAAATAAAGCAAGAGGTAACGCATTGTTTCTATTATAGTTAGTAAATTCCAAGCTTAAAAACGAATATACAAGGACCCACCAAAAAAATGCTTTTACTCTCATAAAAAAAGATTAAGCTTCGATATTTTCATAGATATCAATTTGTTGTAAATAAAAAAATACGTAAATAAGCCTTTTGTATTATAAAAGGTACAAACCCAACATATAATGGACTCGGGTCAAGCAAAATATCCTTAAAAAATGTAATAATACTTTTATAAATTCTACAGGGTGACCCAAAAATCGCATCGGAATTTGAACTGCTTATAAGTGTTTTAATAATTATCTTACAATATTCTGTATTTTAGGAATCGTAACTAAGGGGTGGGGTATTATTATTTATTCATTCTTATTATTATTCAACTTACCGACGACATGTCAATGTCAGAAATGGACCTAAGGAATCACCGATTCGTTGTTTAGTTAGGTGTTTTATGGAACAGAGTGGTATACATAATCTTCCACGTTCTGATAGCAAACAGGAAAACTTCGGCCGTGTGTAAGAAAGTGTGAATGAAGAGCAGGAGGAGGAGATCTACCAAACTCGCCTCCGTTATACTATTCAGTTTCAAGAAGTAGCCAGAAACCGAAATGAATTTATTTAGCTTTTGATATCAGATAAGGCGTCTTTCCATCTTAATAATTATGTTAATAAACAGAACGGCAGGTTTTCAGCAAGATAAAATCAAAGAGTTGCTCATAAACACCAACTTCACCCATTTATGTGAACAGTATACAGCGTGCGCCAAAAGTACTGAGACACTCATGCCTGTCATGCCTGCGCGTTTCAAGTGCTTCAATTATTTTATTTTCATCATTTCATTGGTTTTCTATGTTCCCCAAAGTTTCATGTGATTTTTTTGTTTAAAGGTAATGGTGGCCGCGAGAAAGCATCGTAGAACGATTTTGGACCTGAAGCTGCTAGGAGTCTCGTGCAAGAGCATCACGAAGCTGCTCTGTGTCTATCGGACAACTGTCTACCGGACCAGTCAACTGTATAAAAAGACTGGCGACATCAAGGACTGTAAAAGGTTAGTGTTTCGACTCCGCAAAGGTGAAGATCATCCGAGAGCAGGTACGTCAAGATCTTCATCGCTCGCTGGGGAAATGTGCCAATACCTGAAGATCTCTTCGACTTCAGTCAGGAGAATCGTCAAAGAGAAGCTGGGACTCTTTCCTTACCGCGTCAGAAAAGCAGCAATCCTATCGGAACGGAATCGTGAGGCATGCCTCACGAAATGCCGTGACCTTCTTGTCCGTATGTGGTCCGGAGAACATTTTCGCGCCGTCTTTTCAAACGAGAAGGTGTTCACCGTGTGTTCGTCAAGAACACCGAGGAGGCTAATCAGAAAGGGAGAACCGCCCACAAGGCAGCTGATCCCGAACAAGTGCTGGTTTGGGCCACGGTGTGCTCCACAAGCAAAATCCCTCTGTTCTTCGTCGATCCCAGCGTCAAAGTCAACAAGAAGTACTACTTGAAGGTCGTCTTGAACGAGCAGCTGATACGCTGGGCGAGTCTCACTTCGGCACGGACCAACAAGACGGAGCCCCTGTCCATGAAGCGAAGATCGTCCAGGAGTGGTGTCAGGCCAATCTCCCCGAGTTCATCTCGGTTGCAGAATAGCCTGCCTCTTCCCCCGACCTCAACCCTCATCGACTACGCCGTTTTGGGATATCTAGAGAGAAGGCCTGCGCTCGTCCCCATCCCAATCTGGATTCCCTCAAGACATCCCTTCGCTAGGAGTGGGACAAGATCGACGTCAACTACCCCCGTGCCGTGATAGAGGCGTATCCCCATCGTCTCCGTGATGTTATCAAGAAACAAAGAGGCAGAATCGAAAAATAATCACAGAAATTGATTGTTGATTGTTTGTGAAAAATATATTATACATTTCGTGCTTTTGGCGCACCCTGTGCGTTCATAATTCATATTTGGATCTTACTACTAACGGTAAATGTTGTCGTCAAATCCTCCCATCTGAGATGTGGGATACGTTTGGAGGCTAATTTCGCGAAGTACTGAAATTAATTGACTGCCACGATCGCCTGACTTGACGGCTCCAGGCTTCTTTTTATAAGTCTATATAAATAGGCCTCGTTCGTGTAGGAATTAGATTACTACAGCCTAAGACATTAACAAATAAAGCATGCTTTACAAAGAGATCGTCTTTGTAAGGCAAAAAATCGGGGCTATTTAAAAGATGTAATCTTCCATATGAATTTCCAAACTATATTTTCTTAAAAGTGAATAAAAAAGCTATTATTTATTAAATCCCTGGCGTGGGTTTTGAGCTATCCTGTACTACACCAACGATTTTGTCGCGATAAGAAAATTATAAGATAACTTCCAGCACGATATTATTTAAATTCTAGAATTTGACACTTGAAGAGTAGCTAAAATATCGGACATTCTTTATACATTTAAGAAAAATAAACTTTTATTTTCCTAAAAATTTACTGACATCACTCGTATTATATTCCAAAAAATATTTAAGTTGTGACCTTGCCAATTTTCCATCAACACTCAATTATGAGGCTAGCAGCGTGCGTCATGCCCATAAAATTGTTTACTGTGCAACGTTCAGGTGCACGCTAATGAATTATAGAAAATGCGAATTCCGCGCTGACCTTGAAAATAAATACCTGGTGATGCAACTCGTATATTTGAGGATGCATGCACGTGGTCTTGCGCGTGACGTATCCTACAATTATGATAAACAACATTGTTCAGCAGTGCCTGGTAGTTATCCTGCTTTTTATACAACTTAAGTGGGTACCTTCATGTAAGGTTTACGTATGTGGGAGGCAGATAAAAATTTGAATTTCGCGGTAGTATAGGAGGAAAGACGCGAAAAGCTAATTCAATTTCAACCGAACAAAATCTTGTAAAATTCTAAACCTAATCGGTGATAGAGGTATTGTTTATTATTTAGATAGAGTATCTTTACAAAAGTAACTATATGCGTTTATAACGATAAAATGGCGGCAACTGTGTATTTTAATCACTCATAGCTCCAACCTTGAACCACTTGTCACAATTCTTTGAATTCTGTCGTTTTTGGATACCCCTAGCAAGGCTGCTTCTCCTACTTACTCTAACAACCGAGCCACCCTGTCTACAACGAGTTTACGACCTCTCTAATACCCTTTTAAGGGACCTTCAGTGCCGCACTTTAAAAGGATGGAAGGGTCGCGGCAAGTCATACATAGATTAGGACCTTTTGCACAAATCGCACTAAAAAATTCAATAAAGTCGCATTTGTAATAAGGAGTGCAGAGCATGCAAATAAACTCTTTTCATCTAAAATATTCTTAAAAGAGTACGAGATTTACAACACTGCAATTCCATAATACTTAGATTTAGCAATAATCAAGGCTGGGTTCTGTGATTTTTTCAATTCTTTTCCTCAAATAATTTATGTATATATTATATATAGATTTTTCATCTCAATGAATGCAGAAATCTTGAAATATCAGGATTTTTTAAGACATTAGAAAGATATTCTCTAACTTTCTCAATAATATGTTCCATTTGAGCTATCTTTATTCCTTCATTTTCAATTATTGAAAGTCTCTCATCTTTCGGTAGTTAAATTTGCGTAGTCATACTGAATTCCATTTTTAAATTTTAGATTTTAAAAGTAAGCAACAGAATATTCACTTGTTTGGCCTAAAATTGGTTAAAAACACCAGTTTCCAAGTGCGGGTTTAATTTGGACGGCCTAGTAACCCCGAAAGCGTCAGTTCAAGCTATCAAAACATCACTGGCTATAAGTACCCGACAATTATTACAAGAGTTTACATCACCCTAATAGACAAAGTTAACGGATGATGCGGAAAAGTGCCACACGCATTAATGCACGAGCAAGTTTAACACCAGGTCAATGTATGCAGATACATGTCCGATAATCCTTAGAAACTTTTTTCTACGAATTGTTAGCAGTTACAAAACGTGGATCTATCTTTTTAATTCAAATAGATTAACTGCAAAATCTCTTATAAAACGTAAGAGCTTTAGGACCAAAGTTATGCTTTGCTGCTGGTGGAATTACGGTGTAATTTACTTTGATCGGATTTCTGAAGGGCGGGCCATCATTGCCTGGCTTCAGTGTTAATAATTTGATATAAAATATCCTATCTTTAAATAACAATGCTTTAGTATGGTCAGTCAAAAACAGATTGTTGCAGATGAATAAGGCCAGCTCACATATGGCCCAAATGCTCCGACAAAAATTGGAAAACCTCAATGGAATCGAAGTGTTATCTCGCCTCGCTTGTAATGCAATATAAAAAGATTCCAAAACACAAGAGAGCTACCAACAAGGCATAGAAAACTTGTCTCTGTACAGCATAATGAGATATATATTTTGGTTTTAGCTTGGTATCTCCTTTAAAATACTAAGTAAATAATTGTTATGTAACTGAGAAACTCAAAGATTTCCTATAATGGTCATATTTGTAATTGTTTTGTTATTAATTACCCCGTGCCCAAATATTTGAGAATTCGGTTCCTTTTACCTAGCAAGGTCATAAGAAATATTTTCGCTCTTCTACCTTCACCAAAATTAGTAACGTGCATTTCTGCCTACTCAAATTGTCGATGTATACCAATAAATATATTTTATCTACCACGGATATCGCGTACATTAAAATATATATCCCCTATCGGTTGTATTTTTATTTACAAGTTACCTTCCTAACACCTATAGTCATATAAAAAACAAAAATACTTTTGCACCGCCCTAATAATATGATTGCTTAAGATTAGGAGGAACGTACAAAAGGCTTGAGTTTCCAATTCGTAGACTAGCCTTCACAATTAATATTATTATAAAAAGTATGGAACAGAAATAAACCAAATGTTTACATATAGTTTATATATTTGCCGAAAAAATTTAAAATAATTACTCATATTATCGAGGAGATTCTACTTGAAGAAGAAGGACAAATAGAAAACATTTCTTAATTAACATTGTAGTGAATTTAATGAATGCTTGTTTATAGATGTGTTTTCAATCAAACATAAGTCTTATTTTATTACAACCAGGGCACAGGTCCGGATTCTACGCAAATTTAAAGAACACGCATTTGCAAATGACTTGGGGTAAAATATGTGACCCACAGAAAATTACAATAAAAATTTTTAAATAACCAGTAAATGGTAGAAGCTACTAGAAACATTGTAGGTAGTCCCAGTCCCTTTTAAAGCATGCATCTCAGAATCTCACACTTTCTGAACAAATCTGCTTTATTGGTAGCAGTTTTGTCGAGACACATTTCATGTTAAGAGCTTTCGGCAAACTTTCACACATTTTAATTTTTAGAATTGCCAGTGCATCTCCTACTTCTTGGATTGTCATTTGCCAATCCTTGTTGAGTGTCGCCCTTATACATTCAACATTTTCCGTCTTCCAAAACGGGGACCACTTTCACTAGATTATACCTTTAAATTATTCGTACGATAGTATATTGACGCCGCACTCATTGAGTGGTTTTCGAATCAACTAATTATTATGAACTTTTCGAACAAAATTTTATGTACTCTGTCAATCATTACAAACACAATAATAACATATCACTTGTTCAGTCAGCGGCGTTTAACTCGTAATTCGGCCGGCCAATAAAGTCCTCATCCACGCATGCGCATTCTCAGCGCAGTCTCGAAAACAACGAAAACTCATAAAAATCATTTTTCGGAACTTTTCAGGAACTTTTCACAACTTAGCAAAAAAGATTAGATATCTAATTAAATATAGTTTATAATTAAATAAGATAAATTAAGCATTTAAATTTTATCTTCAGTAGTTAACATTTTATGAGTCCAAGGGTAGGGACAGAATTATCATAAATGCACATTCAGTAAGAGCATTTTTAATGAATTCGTCAAGTGCGATAAACTGATCAGATGCAACATAATTTAGCAAAAACAATTTTGTAATTTCATTCGAAGTACGTACGACTGCGGTGTCTTAAATTCTATTAAAATAATTACACAGCATCAACTAAGTTGCAGTGACAACTATGCAAAAATCAAATTGAGTGTCCGCCAGATGTGATTTTAAGGTGATTGTAAGTAGAGATTTCCTTATTTGTAAACAAACAGGAAGTTTTCCTACAGCTAATATCTTATCAAATTTTGAAATTCCTCTACCACGCTCACCAAATCTATTATCAACAATCCATGTTTGCTCCTCATTAACAACCGCGCTATATGTCTGAAAATAAACGCTTACAATTATTTAAAGAAAAATATAACAATTGTTTTGTCTTTTTTTAATTCTTAACAGAAGACTTAAAAAATATGTCTTTCCAATGCACTACACTTCAATTGTAGTATCTTTTCAGATGAAGTCTTTCTGCACTAGAAAAAATTATATGGAAGAAATCAGAATATGGCCTAAAAGACTACACCTCTACACATACAAAAATCTCTTGTAGCAACGCCCTAAAAAATAGGTAAATTTATAGTTATATCTCCCCCCTTCCCTCACCCGATCCCTTCCATTGTATCTAGATATCTATCTCAGAATCATACATGCCAAATTTAATCTCAATCTGGAAAGAACTCTAAAGATTACAAAAAATTTAGAAATATTTGCAGGTCATCTACCCCTACCTTTGGCTGATTTGGAAATTTCCTCATTAAAGAATTTAGCTGCGATGTCGGTCCAATAAATGTATAGGGTAGTTATTTTACCATTTATATATAGATATATAGTTCTGAACGAAGGGAGGAGGGTGCGGTCTGGGGTGCAAAGCAAAAAACTACAGAGACATTTTTTGAAAGTCGTAACCTGTTAACGACTGAAATAGGTTGTACTTCTACGAAATCTACTTAAAATGCCCTTCAGTAGAAAATGAAGCTGAAAATCTTTCCAACACTTTTTCATTTGCAGATTACTGGTTACCTTCTCAATCTTAGATATAAATAAACCTGCAATGCTTGCAATGCATAGCGAAGTGGCGAAGCGGTCTCCCAAGTTTGAGAACCCTCTAGTCTAGCTGACCTTCGACCAATCAGCTTCAAAATCACTTGCTAACAAGCCTTTTTGGTCACCTGTCGATTGGTGAAAACAGAATATGGAAATTCCCAGCCGTTCTCGAATTTTTGGCTCGGACGGACGGATGGACAGACAGACGGACAACATGAAGTCACTACTGAGAAGACGAATAAAGAAATAAAATTGTGAAAGTAGAAACCTGTCACATTGCTAATGTACTCCAGGTCAGGAGAGAAGAAATGCAAAATAAATCAGCCAAAATTGGGTACTAGCGTTATTCTCTCCCACTAGGAAAGACTGCAACTGATCCAAATTTGGACGCGTTTTTGACCATGGGCGCCAACGGGCGTCTATCGTGCCTCCGCAGACGCCATGCCTGCATTAGAATTGAATGCAGTCCTCTGCGCTCGAATGCATAATGAATGACCTGCCGAGGCGCGGAAAACGCTCGACACGAATATGCATGCTTGTCGCCGGGAACAGCGCTGGTCGTAAGCGCATTAGCAATTTTTACTGCGCCGCCGCCGCAAGGTGACGAAAGGTGAAATGCGGTAGTGCCTCGCTGAGGCACGGCTGCGGAGGCACCCGAGAGGAAGCTATTGGATGGACTATGCAAGTATTTCCGGCAAAAACGAGCTCGACGTTTAGGTTTATGTTTTCAAACGGTTTTATGGGGACTGGCCGGACTTGCATGCACGTTGGTGATTTCACGTCGTGAAGGCCAACCTTTAAGCAAGTCGCCATTGGTTGGCGCAATTATCGGTTTATATTTGAATACCTATATGTAAGACTAGGAACTTTAAAAGACTGTATTCGTTTTGTTTATAACATACTGAAAAGAAACGTAATTTGTTATCTACCAAAATTAGTTTTTTCACAAGCTTGAACTTTCTTTAGCACTTTGCACTTACTCGAGTTATACAACCAGTTCAAGACAACAGTAATTAGTGCTAATGAGAAGAAAGAAGCATGGATGAAGTTCCAGCAGTGGAAAGATGAAATATCAAAACTAAGTTATGTAGAAAAAAGTAAGAAAAACACAGTTAGAAAAGCAAAAAGAAGGAATGGGAAAAAATCGGGGAAGAACTTAATGAACCATACAAAATAGATAATAGAAGATTTTCGAATAGAATAAAGACAGTCAGAAAGAAGAGAAAGGGGAAAGAATATGCAATAAGGCATAGTGAAAATAAAGTACACGTAGCGTTAACAGAAAAACTAAAAGTATGGGGAGATTATTTCATAGAAAAGTATGAGGTAAACAATGAAGAAATAATTACTGAACAGAGGAAAGCTCACAAGAAAGAGTGCAAGAAAACATATCATTGAAAGTAATTGAAGAAGCAATAAGGGCTATCAAAATAGGGAAAGCGGCAGGAGAAGATGAGATGTATCCCGAAATGGTAAAATGGATGAGGGAAAAAGACATGGCATGTGGAAGATTTGCAAGAAAGCACGGAGCAGTGAAGAGATACTTCAAGACTGAGAGAAAGCCTGATAGTATCGTTACATAAAAATGGGGAACAAAGTAACTGTGAGAATTACAGACCAATCTGTTTCTCCTTAGTATGCTTTAAGATCTACACTAGAATAGTGAAAAAATGGATTAGGACTGAAATTGAAGGAGGTTTAGAAGACGAACAAGCTGCATTCAGAGCAGCAAACGACACAAACGATAACGTTCGTATACTAAGACACATAATTGAGAAGAAACTTAAAAAAGGAGAAGAGTTATAGATCTCAAGGCATATGTTGATATGAGTAATAAAAAAATATCAGGGAAAACACTAGAGAAATATAGAATATCAAGAAAGTAGTAAACGTAATAAAATCAATATATAAGAAAGTTCTTGTAAAAGTCAGACAGAAGGAAAAAATCAGAAATGTTCATCACGGAAAGGGAATAAAACAGGGTGACAGTATGAGTCCATCAGTATATATAATAATAATGGATCTCTTACTCAAGAACATAAGAAAGCAGTAATCCCGTAACCAAACAATAATTGCTTATGAGCATTTAGTACCTGTACGAATACACTTCCTTCTGTATGCCGACGATATGATACTGATATCCGACCTCAACAAGAAGATGCAGATATAAGCAGATATAAATAGTAAAATTAGAAAAGCAACAAGAATTTATTACAGTATAAATAAAACCATACTATGGAAGAAAGAAACGACAATAAAGTTAAGCAGCAGGTATATAATAGATAAATCATACCAATAATAATTACGTTGTGGTGCGAAACATGGATAATACAGCAAAATATTAATCGCCAATTAATGCCACGGAGATGAAATATATGGGGAAAATAGCAGGAGCATGATAAGATACGAAACGAAGAAATTAGGACTTTAGAACATGTGCCAATAATGACGAAAATAGAAAACAGGCAGTTAAATTGATTTGGATATCTAGTAAGGATGGAACAGCATAGGTTGGTCGAAGAATAATAGAGCCAGGGGTCGAAAAAAGAGAAAAAGAGGAAGACCGAAGAAGACATGAATGTAAAGGGAAAAGGAGATAGGACTAAGAAGGGAAAAACAATACAAGACATTAGAATAATGACCAGAAAGAAAAGAATGGAAAACATAAGTTAGAATAGTAGCATATATCGATAAACCCGACGCTCTTAAGGGTACCAGGGACTAATGAAAGAAAGAAGAAAGAGTTATCCAATCATAATAAATTTTTGTGACGATTTTTACTAGATGACATTGAAAAATCTCTGAATACTTTTCAACTTATAGTTAAAAAAAGTTCATTGCAACAATTTGATTTGTATCATTCTTGTGCCTTTTGAAAATGGGAGAAAACAAAGTGCAGTTTAGTTACTTAATGCTTTTCCGAAGAAGCTAAGCTTAGAGTTGGTGATTTCGATTTTAAAAACCAATAACGCTCTGATAGACCCTCCACCAATGACGATGAGCAAATCAAGACACGATTTAAAAATAACCCATGACGGACAATATGAAGTTAGTAAGTGATTTCGCCACTTAATAAAACAATGGCTTTTCTAGGTAATTTCTTAAGTATCTGGTCTGTTATCAGGTCATAGCCTAATGTTTTTAGCGCTTTTATACCTCATTTCAATAGGAATAAAAGGTTTAATCGACGGGGACATCTAACATGAACTATATCTAACAAGTTTTCTGTTTCATCGGTATTTACAGTGGATGTTGCTTCAAAGGGTTTAAATACTTCCGTCAAGTACTCACTGTCAGCAGATCCGGTCAACCCGTACAACCTACCAAATGTTCAGATAAATAAAAATGCACCCTTTTTAGTGGAATAAAAGTTTGACTAAATGTATCAATAAATTGTATCAAAATTAAATAAAGCCGAAAACCTATGAAATCGTTCAAGAATTATATCTTAATTGTTGTTATTGTCGAAGTTAAAGATGACTGAAATTGTCGCAAGGCGAGATAGACTGGCGCAACTTTTCTTAGCAAAATAATGCGGAGCAACAAGTTATTCAGCTTGTTGGAAATTGAACATTAAAAATTGTCCATAGAACATGCATTATTGCTGGAGTCATGATGAGGATCGTCTCTAAATAGACGATAATAAATGGCATTCATAGTAAAAATTGATAAAAACCACTATTCTTTAAAGTAGAGTTCATTGTTATTAATAACTTTTAGCCAGCGCCCCACGATACCAATTTGCCTGCTTAGAAACTATGAATTCCTAATCTGCTTCTTCAATCAAACGACTCAAAACGCCGACCTTGAATGAAGTGCGGCATAGATCAAAAAAGGCCACGATCAAAAGGTGCAAGAAAGACTTTAATTTCACCAAATTTACCAATTTTGTCTTTGACACAATAAACGAGAGAATTGTCTTGTTGAAGAGAGCTCGTTTCCTAATAACCTAACGCAACTCTACGGGTTTTATACATGACTGGATTCTTTCTATTATTTTTTTCCACTTTATTCTGTCTTTAGCTTTCCTTCACTATTCTTCCAATTTCACATATGACAAATCTTTCTTCCCTGTTGTCAATCATTTGCTTTGTGGCCTTCCTCTTTTTGTTTCTTTTCCTTTCCTACGGTAAATATGTTTCTGTAAAATCTATTTTCAGGCATTTTTACGTATCCCAACCGTCTTAATCTGTGTACTTTTGCTGTTCGTCTAATGTTATGTTCATATATAAATATGACAATTTTTAACTCAATAAGCTTATAAATGCTTCTGCTACTTTGGTGCCTTTTGCTAATCTGTTGTTTTATTATGTTTATTCATGGCTAGTGTTTGTTATTTTTACTACTAGATACTCGAATTGTCATACGTGCACTTCCTTATTGTCTACTGTCTTCCATTTAATCACATTGTTCTCTTTTATATTTGTTCATTTCAAGTCAATATACTTTATCTTATCATTGTTAATAGTTAGGTCCATGTTTTCTTGAACTAGACTCTAATTTTTTAAACATGCGTTCCAACTAATTTATTCTTTTCATCTTCTACTTGAGCTACGCCTTTTTGCCTTTCTTATATATGGGTCTTTCTATTTTTGCTAACTGAACAAACCTTTTCTGTACACTTTCCTTATCTCTTATCAACAATTTTATAAATATTCTATTTTTTCTCGAGATTTTATTGCTTTTTAATTTGTTTACTACTTCTTTTGTGATTATTTTTCGTTTTATTCATCTTCCTTTCCTTTGTCTTGTTCTTCCCCTATTTTCCTTTCAGTAGCTCCTCGTAAAACTGGACTACTCTACCTAGATTTTCTTCATACCTATCTATCAGCAGTCCTGTTTTGTTCTTCACATATTGTATGGTTTTTAGTAAAATCTTCTATCGCTATATTAAGATAGTATGCTTCTGTATGTGTTCTCTCTTCTTCTTCTGATACATTTTTGTTGATGTCCTTGCTTTATCATAGTTACTTTTGTTTTCTATTAATAGTACAGGCATCGATCGCGAGGGGCAGGACACGCATCTGAATTATTTGAAAACATTTCCTGGATGACGAGGTCTTATTTCATGTCAGAGGTTTCGTCGATCGCATAACTGCTACTAGAGAACGTCGCTTAATAGCAATCCTGAAATGATGGTTGAGAGAATGCAAACTCGAAGTAACCACGTGGTGCGGAACGCCGACCCATGTTATGCGTGACACCATAAATGCAGACCTCTACATTCAGATACTTGGATGATTATGTGTGGCTTACAGCGTCTGAGTGGGATAACATTGGCGACCTTATTTTCAAGTAATATGGTGCACCACCCCATTTTGCTCTTATTTTCCAGGGTGTTGACTAGAGCGACGCTTACATTAATGTCCTCCAAGTAGTATAGATTCATTCTAAGTGATTTTTATGTACATTTTTAACATACTTTAACATACTGGGGACATGGTTTCAGAGACAATTGCTATTACAGAACTACTATTTATGATTTTTCTTCTTTACATGTCTGCAAAGGCGTATGAATTTCTACAAAACAACTTTTCAAAATAAATTACTACACCCAAAATGTGTTTTGAGGTAGTATAAAGCAGCGGAATGAAAATTTTGTTTCACTATAGAATCATCTGAAGCCGTAAATTTTGAAAATACAAGCTTCCGGGCAGTTTGATAAAATCAACACCAGAGCAAAAATAAACATTAAAGTTGACAAACAACATAGATATGCTTTTATTAAGTCTATTATAAAATCAAAATACAATTACACAGGCTAGATCGCCATCAAACATGAGTGCTTTGTCATTGTTTGGATGTAAATTTGACACTGAAAGTTGCCTTTGAAGTATCTGCAAAACATCAATTAAATGTTGAGAACAATTATCAAGTATATGTTGTTTGCTTGACTCCCATCATTCGCTAAGTGTGAGAAATAATTGAGCACTGGAAACTGTTGTGAGTGATGTAAGAATGCAATTCAAAATTGATTTACAATCAAAAATTACGCAAGCAGTGCGGATATTTTAAGAATAAGATTCATAGGCTAGATCATTAACATTAATGGTAGGACACAATACAAAATGTAATTTCCAAGCAAACGGATTGATCATCTTAAACATTTTTGGGAACATTCGGCACATAGAGCATATAGCAACAATCCCAGCATTTTTTATTTCATCACGAGGTTCATCTGTTTCATACAGTAGATTTAATTAGTGATCAATATTTGTCTATTAGAATTTAAAATAGAATCCCCGTGGAAAAATTATGAAAATACTTTTAGAAAAATTTGTTTTGGATCAAGGGCTATAATTTTGTTGGATATTTTTATATATATTTTATTTTGCATAATGAATAATGCATAAATACATAATATGCAATTCATAACTTTAAGTTATACATGTTGAATTTTTCTCAAACATATAAAATAAATTGTTATCTAGAATTGTGCTAAAAATAGTTTCTACATTTGTTTTCAAATTCATTATAAAATTATCAGAAGCTTTGTTTCATGTAGATGTTGGTACTCTTGCTTTTGGCCAAATTTGAAAAGAAAAAGCATAATAAAGTGTATAATGTTTCTTCTATAGATTTATTTACTCTAAGGTTGAAAAAGTCATTTGGCAAAAAATATAAACAATAGCCACGAAAAAAGTTCAGAGGGTAATCGGTTAACGAAGAGTTCGGGCTAGGAATAAATGGACAATGAACACTTTCACCAAAGATTTTTATATTCAGAAAACAAACGCAGATAACGAACTGCTATCTATGAACAGTTTGTGGAATGAGAATTTGAGAGTTCCACACATAAACATTTTGTGTGCTATTTGATTTCTGTTCTCTGAATTTTTGTAACTGCTTTTCTGAACTTCTCACATCTAAGAGAATGATAATATTAAAAAGCCTAAAAAAGGCTAAGAACTGTGTCCACCATAGACACCAAGCACAAGTTAATAGCCAAAGTAAAATGTGCGCAGAAAATGTATGATATTGTTAGAGGTCTGCAGTAGACACAATCTTAGCTTAAGAAAGATATGATTAGGGAGACTAAATCAGCTAAAGGAGAAACAAAGGTGTACCATTCATAAAAAACATTGAGATGGCTTTCAGTTTGGATAAAAAAAAGAGAAAGAAAAACGAGATGTAACTAGTACAACCATCATTCAAGAGAAAACTAAAGAAGATATTGAAGAACTAAAGAAACAAACTCGACATTCGTAAGAAGTTCCGTTTCGAATTTTAAGAATTGAACATGTAAGACGGATCGATGTTATTTTTTGGAATTCACGCTAGTGGTGGTCTAAAGCTAAAGCCGCTTCTTGTCTATTTCTCTAAGAACTCTAAAGCATTCCGAAAAAAATATAAAATTAAAGAAAGACTACCAGTAGTGTGCAGATCAAATAAAGGGGCATAGATCAGGCTGATTCTTTTCAAAAAATATATGGTTAAACGTCTATGCCCCCAGTACCAAGAATTCAGACCAACGAATGGTCATTGAAAATACTATTACTGTTGGACAATGCACCAGCATACCCAAAAATCTTGAAAATAATTTGTTGGAAGACTCTGGCTGACAGTTCAATCTCCAAAAACCACTTCGTTGGACCAGCCAATAGATCAAGAAATCATTGTTGGTTTCAAGAAATTGCACATTCACACGCTGTTTGACAGTTCTCCTCAACGATGACGTTAAAAACCTTTTGGGAAAAAATGATATTCTTGAAACTATCCGCTTCATTCAAAGGGCGTGGTCAGAAGTCATTCAGAGATAATGTCTCTTAAATTTTAGATGAAATTGTTGCAACAGCTGGAGATCTGTAATTGGAGGTGAATAAAGATGACATTGGAGAGTTTATAGTGGAACATGAAAGATATCCGACTATAGAAGAACTCCAAGGACCACCGAATAGAAAACACCACGAAACTCCGCGAGATGTATTTTCTAAAAAAAGAAGACGGCGAAAGAGGACCAATGCAGACATCTGCTATGAAATCTTTAAGCTTGGGGTCTTTGTGTCAGAAAAACTAAAGAAGAAAAAAAGCAATCTAAATTTGACAGATCCTTTAACGCCCTACAAACAGAAAATAAAAAAGAGTGATAAAATGATATAGATATGAAGAAATTATATGACTTCTTGTTCATGTTTTTGGAACGAATTAATCAAATTCCTATAAAAATCTATAGTACATCGAATACCAGTTAACAAACAATTCGGGTATCTTTTGTTAATCGATCATCCATCATACATGCGTAGCCAGAGTGGTCCAGTGGTTGAGGCGCGGGCTGCGATGCTGACGGACCCGGGTTCAATTCCCGGTGCTCTCTGATGCCTGGCGGGTGGCCTACTCAGTCACTAAAAATAATCGAGTACCTGTGTTCATTCGAACAAGGGGTAATAATGGCGGTCGTCTAAGGTGCGGTGCTTGCCACATCGCTCCGCATCAGAGATGGTGCGCGACGACCGGGCAGAGAGAGCGAACGTATGCGAGCCTTAATCTCTCAGTTCGCAGGCCGTGCTCCCACGCGGGCGTAGGGCCTTGCCATTATTATTATCATACATGCAATCCTACGATAACTAAATGTAATCTAAAGATTAAAATAATAGTTTTATTGTACTAGCAACCTTTATATGTTAGATTACCGTTATATTAAGTGGTTTTACCGCACTGCCAAAAATAACGTAATCTGTAACGAAAACGCGAACAGGAATTCATAATCTCACAGCACAATACAGCAAAAAGTAAATTTCCTCTAACTGTAGCTACAATCAGGATTGTTTGGGTATTTTTCAAATTAGCTGCAACAAACCCGCCAATTTGCAGCGTGCCCGTAACGACGCTTTACTTCCTTTGAACGGCACACACTAATAAATAAAATGCTTAACAATGTGAACTTTTCCTAAATAAGGCAATTGCAAAATCCCGTTTTACAGCGTTCGTTAGGGAAGTACGGTTACGGTTAGGTGTCTTTAAAAATGTTGAGGTAGCTAGAATTTCCATGGAAACTACATGCTCGTTATTTTTATTTTTAACTTTTAATTATTTGTTTTGCTACTTATTAGTTATTGTTAGGTAATCAATGTTTAGTTGGCCTTCTTATGGTAGCTATTTTAAGCAAACCCCTAGCTAGCTTCCGACACTCTTTAGAGATAACAGCATTCCATTCTTCCTGTAGGACATTTTTAAGCTGTTTTTAAATATCACGTATACTTCTTCTAATTTAGTGTGCTGCAAAATATCCAATAAATCTAAAAGCTACGCTTCATTGCATGTAGTGACTACGTGCTGTTTGCGCATATTATGATATTGGCATGCTTTATTTCCAGCACAGCAATGTATTGTTCAGTGTTCATTCGTTTCCGCAAACGACTGTTCCTACGCCGTCGACTTACTACACGTGTGTGCATATAACAGATCTATATTTAGTACCCAACAGTTGACAATACTAGTAAAGTGCGTGATTAAGCAGACTTAGACTCGCCTGACCACAAAATATTTGCCCGAAATTCCTCTGTTAAAGGTAGGTGTTGTAGAGCCCACTGCAATCGAGCTTTATTGTCCATTTCCGAGAACCATGGCTTTTTCCTGGTCCTGCAGCCTTTCAAATCTGCTGTTCTGAACCTTTTTTGAGAGTCTCAGCACTGAGGGCCCGGCCAATTTAGTACACATAGTAGCAGCGAGCTCAAAATAGATTTTACCTGTTTTTATGCGACTCTCCAATCTATTTTTGGCCGTCAAATCAGAAGTTGCCCCTTTTCTGCCTGTTCTCTCCCGACCTACGCCTATCCAGTGTCCTTTTTAATTAAATTAATAAAAATTCGCGATATCAACCTAAGACTTGCCCTGTCCATATAAAAAGTGAATTCACACACGTATATTCCTTTCTTTTATGCATTTTTACTGCTCCCTTTACGTATCGGCAATAACTAGACACACAGTTGTACTAAAACCGGTTTGTCATTTAAAATATTTGTATACAAAGTACACATCAAGTTTTGCTAATCAGATGTTTTATTGACCTTGTATGGAAGCATGCACATTTGCATTTTCGTTATGAGCAACATGATAACAATAACAACAAAGGCACTCTGTTTAATTTTTGAATAGAAAGCAAACATGAAGGTTTTTGGAATATATTTTTGAATTATCTTCAATTTTTGCTTGCATTTCTTTGTATTCCGCAATAATGGTGAGCTTCTAAATGTTCGTTTATTATTATGTTCAAAATATTGTAAAAAATATAACAATTTTAATGTCTCTTTGACGAGTTAAATAGGCTAGTTGTATTTGTTGTATTGTTCTTTCGCAACATACATGAAGCTCCTTTATTTAACATACAACCTTATCTTGTAGACGTTAAAATCAACCTTTTAACTATCTTCTATCTATTGTAGAATGCAATTGACATTGAAGAGTTATACACACCTTTATGTATGAAAATCAAAGAATATTATTACAAAAAGGACAACAATGCCTTTGCAAGCAAAAATTGCATGGTTATAACGATGGTACTATATTTGGACAATTCGCATTTAGTTTAGAAGAATCAAAGGTGATAACTTTAATTTGGACAAAAATTAACACGGACTTTCCGATAATTCGATAATTAAGGGATGCTTTAAATATTATTCTAAAAATAGAACGAAAGTATCTTGCTCTGAAGTATGAGTTTCTCATCGTTTAACAGACCAAGCTCCTTAATTGCACCGTGATTTTTTCCAACAAAATGAAAAATTTTTTAAAATTAATTACTGCGGGATGAAACTTGGATCGTCTATAAGAATGTCAACGGTATACGATGTTTGTTAGCGATTGAAAGTCTTGGGTAGTAGCAAGGTCTGAACTTCCCCTAGAAAACGTTTTAATATCCATTTGACAGGATTCAGAATCCACGGTTCTATATCCGATAAAGAAAAGGCTGACCGTTTTACCGAAAACCTTGCTGAAGTTTTCACTCCAAACAACGCTGCACCGGTTCAAGAAATATCTGAATATCTAAACAATGCCCCGGCTACTAGTTATTTCATAAAACTAATAACTCCAAAAACAATCAAATAACACCAAAAATGCTGAAGGCAAGGCCTTATAATCTTAGCCCATTTGTTCAATGCTATTTTGCATCTTCATAACTGACAGCAACAATTAAAAACAACGGAAGCAATAATGATAGTTACAACCTAGACAAAGCTAAATCAAGTACCTTCTTGTATGCCTATAAGTCTTTTACCTACCATGAAAAGGTTAATATTCCTATTCTTGATACAATCCCTGAATATCAATTTTAATTCCGCCAACACCACTCAACGGTCCAACAGTCTCATCGCGTCATCTACGCTATAAAAGAATAGGTCGAAGATAAAAATATTCAATATATCTATATTTTTAGGCATCAGTGTACCTTATGGTAGTGTATTATGCTCATCACTTTACATACCATTACAACCAATACTCTAAATGGGATCTTCGCCGACAACAGAGTCATTCTTGCAAATCACGCACATCAAATGCACCTAGACTTCTTAAAAGCATGGATTAATAAGTGGACAATCAAGGTTAATAAAATTCAGTTAATGCAGTTAACCTTTGCACTAGGGAAGGGCCTTTGTCCTCCAGTTTCTCTCAACAACACAATCTTAGAATACACCTCAGCAACAAACTCAATTAATGGAACATATATCTAAGAAAAGCAAACAAATATATTCTAGATTCAATGATTTATACTGGTTACTTAAAAGAAGATCCTGATTGTCCATCGAAAATAAAATCCAAATCTGCAAGGCAGTAGCGACTTATAGCAACGAGTTGTGGGGTTGTGCAACAAAGTCAATACAGCAATCCTCTAAAAATGGCAGATTATTCGTGAAATAGCTAACAATTTGACCTCGGTATACCATTTGTAAAAGATGTCGTTCAAGAACGCAGTAACAAACTTAATGTCAGACTAAAACATCCCAGACATCTCTTTGTAGTACCACTAATACGACCATAAGAAGAAGTTGTTGACAGCCGACTTCAGATGTTGGGCAAGTGAGCTCCTCACTGAAATATCTCACATCTTGTGAAAAGAGCCGTAATGATTAGGTCCTATACTATCACATTAGCTTATAGAATGTAAAATTTTATTGCTGATTACTATAATGATAATAATAAAATCTGTTTGAAAAATGATGGGATTAGGATTTATTACAAACTGCTTCCACAAGATGAAACCATTAACTCAGCTAAATACAATTTTAACTGAACAAATTGAATAAATTAATCAGCCAGGATTAAAGAATGACGCTAGAAACAAATTGTTAACTTTTAAATGATTGTTCTATGTAATTCTTTCGCATTAAAATATTTGGTTTAATAGATGGCATAAAAATGCATTTGGAAAAATACTCTAAGAGTAAACCACAAAAAGTTTTGAAAATATGGCGTTCAGCAGCTTCCAGATAAATGGAAGGAGATGATATAAAACACAGAATAAAAAATTCTGCCCAACGGTAATGCACAGTTTAAACATTGCCCTCTAGAATAAGTTACACTTGAATAGAACTTTTGTTGTTACAAAAAGAGAAATTAAGCTTTCAGTTAAAAGACTATAAATTTAATTCTTAAAGAGCAAGAAATATAGTTGATTATTTTAAATTCTTTATTTTAAAAGAAACATCAAAAGAATAAAACCACCGTGTATTAGTTTTAATGCAAAACATTTGTTGTTCCCCGTTTTGTGCCCAAACGTTCATTTGAGCAACTCTTATTTTAAAAATTTATTCTTCAAGGTGTCATCAATTAAATATACCAACTCTACCTGGTGAACTAAAGAAATTAATTTTTAATTCAATCTTCTTTGACTAAGATGCGATATTAAAATACCCCCACATCACAATATGGAAACTAATATGATCAGAAAAATACAAAAAAGATCTTAAAATATTTATTATATTCAGGAGAATTTTGGAATTACTACCCAAGGTACTTACTAGGAAAATAGTGATTTACCAACGTGTCATCAAAATTTTTAAGTAGATAAGTTTTTGGGCTGCTAGGTTTATGCTCAAAATTGGTATGTGGAAGAGCATTGCTTTGTTTCGTAGAAGGGGGATGTAAAATTCCTTTTTCAGAGTGTAACTTATCCGACTTTCAGTAAGGTTTTGCTTGAACTAACAACCAATACTTCAATCCTTCAAATAGAAGGGATACAACATATTAATAAGCCCCATGTGTCTTCATTCAGCGACCCAGAAATAGTTCAGAGAAAATCATTCACGAAATAAGGTATTATTTTGTTCAAGATTAGCGAGTTTTTATCTGTTCTAACTGCCGAAAGAATTATCCTAATAAATTAATGACTGTATAACGTATTAAAAAGGGTTAAGGTGCTGAAAACAATTCGGCATGGCAAACATCTATTCTTAGAGGATACGAATTTTCTGTAAACCATCTGAAAAAGTTTTATTAAAGTAAAGGCGAGTTCTTCAATCTTTACAACTAACGAAATGTATTAGAGGGATATATCGGTTTTTAGTTTATGAGAAACATTCTAATAGAGATGAGAAAATATCTAAAGAGTTTATAACGACGATTTGAGTAATCGAGATTGGAAAGAAGGTCCAAATAAAGTTAATATTTTATCTTACATGGATAGGAGCATTCCAAATTCTTTCAGTGATGTTACACATTTAGCAGAAGTGAATTCAATTCCTAATAAATTCGGAAGCAGCTTGCATCATATATTTTTCAATTTCCCTAACTATATATCTGTGACAAACTCCCAATTTGAGTTAGCCGAAATGGATATTACTCACCCTGCTTATCTCTATCGTATACTCTATACTATAACATACAAAGTTGTACTTTTGACTATAGTGAAATAAGTGATAGAAGCTTTCTCAATTTATTTCTGCACATAATTGGTTCAATCTAGCAAATGTATTGACAAATAAAACCTAAAGACTTAGACTGGGCAATCCAATACCTAGTTATTCTTATTTAAGAAACCGCACCCAACCAAACTGAACCCGCGTATCATGCCAATAACACACCTTTATACATAAAGAAACTAATAGCCGAGAAAAGACGAGCTTGATCAATATCGCAAAGAACACGCAATGCATCTGATAAACTAAATTTTCATAGATTAATTCGACGGCTCCATGCTGCCCTAAAGATTGTCAAAATGCCAAATTTAATTGTTATACCACAGATCCAAAAGTAGAAGATCACACTAACTGGAAGGCCACTAAAAGATTTAAAAGGCCTCCTACACAAAAAACAGTTGGCACATGGGTTAGACTACATAAGGAAAAATCTGAAACTTTTGCTGAGTATTTGTCGAATATATTTCACCTTTTCATTCTAATGTACAGGATGAAACTATAGAGAAGTGCCTAGATATTTCATGCCAGCTGTCCTTACCTATTAAATCATTTTCACCAACAGGAATACAGGTCAAAATAAAGAAGATAAACAATTAAAAAGCACAAGATATTGTAACAGGGCAGCCACTGTACTTTTGGCAACTGCATATAACCGCCTATTAATCATGTCTTACTATCCTATAATGTGGAAATAATATAATCGTTTACAGGCCGGCCAATCTCCTATTTATAATAGAAAAAATCTTCGAGAAACTGTTTCTTGAAAAACTAACGTAACATCACGTGCCTATACACCAGTTTGGGTTTCGAAAAGGTCATTTCACAATACAGCAAATATATAGGATAGTTAATGAAATAGTACGTAGCCTCAAAGAAAATAAATACTGCATAGCTATATTCTTAGATGTTGCCCAGACGTTTGACAAAGACTGGCATACCGGATTGCTTAATTATTATTACCTTCTCTGTAAATCCTGCTTTACCGACAGTTAAGTACAACAGTCAACCCTCCAGCTACCATCCTATAAAATCTGGTGTCCCACAAGGTAGTGTCTTTGCCCCCCTCCTATATCATACTGTTGACCAACCAGAAAATGAAACATTGATATGGCTGTTTCTGCTGATGACACTGCACATGAAGATCCTGTGTTAGTATTTGAGAACCTTTAGCGGCTTCTAAACCTAATCAACGAATGGCTTAATAAATGATGAAATCAAATCCGCCAGTTAGTCTAAATAATATTCCAGTGCCTGTTAAAATAAAAACGGATAAAGTATTTAGGATTACACCTAGATCAATAACTGACTTGAAAAAGGCATACGTATTCAAGCTAAGCGACAACTGAATGGCAGCTTGGAAGAAGACCGAAACTGTCTCTATCCAACAAAGTACTGGTACACTTGACAGCAGAACAATCGACTCACTAGCTGCATTTTCGTCTCTTGCTTCATTCCAAGGAAAATGAAAATAAAAACATTAAAGGGCATCTTTATTGTTGAGCTTTAAAGAACTATTGCTATTGCATTAATCGGGCGACCTATTCAAAAAAATATGCATCACGAACGGGGTTTTATGAATCTTGCTAATTGAAACGCACGTACGCGACCACTTATTCAAAGTTAACGTAAGTAAGTGATGTACGTGCTTGAGTAATTCGCAAGAAAATAGATACCACAACCGCTAAAGCAGTCCAGGTAGTTGCATTGTTGAGAGAGGGCCTCGGTAAGAGGGCCGAGGCAAATCGACTAAATCTGAGTCAATCAGCTATTTCGAGAGCGTAGAGTCGGTACAGGAAAACCGGTGGCTACGTGCGCCGGCAAGGAGACGGTCGTAGGCGCTTGACAATGGAGAGAGACGATCAATTTGTGTGAAAAGAAGACTGAAGGCAGTCAACCTGACCCTAAAAAAGGCAGCTACGGGTTCCAAGCTGACTGCAGTCCAAAACCAAGTGACTAGAACCTTGGCCTTAAAGTCAGATATTCACCGACTAATCCAGGATGTGCCTACATATCAACGACAGGAGAAGTCGAGTCTATAAAAAGCCAGGAGAGCGATTTGCTCATTGGTGTATTCAAGAAACTGTCGAATACGAAGGTGGCTCTCGCTTGTTCTGGGCGGGAATTTCCATGCACGCGAAACTGAGTTGATTTTTGTGCCTAGTGGAGCATGCGGAGAAGGTTTAACAGTAGGTCACTACAATGGGGACATTCTGGAGTACATGTTCCGTTTGCGAGATATGTTGGTGAGGACTTCATGCTAACACACCACAATGCGCGATGCCACACCACGCGAGTGACCACTAGCTACTTGGCTGACGTCGGCATACCGAAAATAGACTAGCCTTCGTGTAGCCCAGGCTTGAATCGAATTGAGCATATTTGGGATGAGCTTAAGCGAAAAATCCGGACCAGAAATTTTGCACCAGGGATTGAAGAGTGGGAAGCAATACCTCAAGATAGTATAGGAAAAGTCATCCAATCCATGCGTAATCGTTTGAGGTGGCAACACCATGTATTGAAAAAATCATTAAATTCATTTCAACTGATTATATCAGTTTGTTCCTTTTATATTCTTAGACTCATAACTTTGATAGAATAGGCTCAATTTAAAACCACAATTTTAAAGCTTTCAAACAGTACACTGAATTTTACTTGGAATGCTGTCAGAGTGGATACACATTCTGTCAAAATTCGAGCATGTTGCTGAGTCCATTGTTTTGTTCTCAAGTGTATATAAAACCATGCAGACGTGCAAATGTAACTCTGGGAATGCGCTAATCCATCTCGAATAAAATCTATTCAACAGTGTTAATCCAAGATACTTCGCACCGTGGTATGTAACAAATCAAACGTTGCATGTGGACCTCGACATGCCAACCGTCCTGGAAGAAATTTAATTTTCCCAAAGCTACTAGGCTAGAGTAGACTCTAGCATCACAATAACGATTTTATTCATCAGTTGTCCATCGCCCATCCATCCTTAAGAAGGTTAAACAGAATCTGGTCGCACAACTTCCAAGCACCCTAATGTGAAAAGATTCCTAAAGAAGTATCACTAATGAGTGGTTTCTCCTAACAACACCTGCTGGTGTTATCATATTTACTTAATACTCCCTGTACGAGTTGATTGTAAATTTACCAATAAAACAAAAATATGGTCTTATAGCAGAAAAATCAGCGTTATCATTTATTAGTTACCGTAATTTACATATCTAAAAGCTTGAAAAGATACGTACAAATTAAATATGAAAAATTGTAGTTTCTTGTCCAAGTTTCAGATGTAAAGAACCCAAAGCGTAGCTAGGCCAGTTAGAACTGTTGAAAGTGCTGCAGAAGGGTCAAAATTATCAATATCTCAACAACTGAGCATCGTATATTGCACAAAGACATGTTGAGCTGGCAAAAGAATTTATGTCAGCAGATCATGAACAACGCTGTGCATTCGTTATTTTATTATTCCAACTAACAAATCCGATTTCAACTCACATTGTTGCATCTGGAGGTCTGAAAATCCAAGAGAAATAGCGAGAAACCTTCCATACCCAACGAGTTACAGTTTGGTATGCTTTTTAGCGTAGTTGCGTCAGTGATCCGTATATTTCGAAAACGAAGTGCTCCGTATCCAAGTTTAACAAAAGTCGACATCTCGTTACAGTTAATAAATGGCAAAGTTGGTAGTGGGCCAGGTATAAATAGAAATTTAGGCTTTCCGTTTCTTTATAAATTATAATGTTTCCATAATATTTATTACGTTACTACCAGAGGCTATCAAATATTGTAATTTCTTCTTACAATTAGAATTGTTCGTGTTTATTAATAACCATTTCTTAAATTTTCTCTATTCTTATTTCCCTATTTATAATATATAGTGCATTCTTTTAATACAGGCAAAATTAAAAACGTTTGCTAAAGAAAGTTGCATTTGTTCTTATTAGAAAATATGTTACAGTGGAATTAGTCGTATAATACGACTATCACTTAATGTCAGACGTATCCGTTTAGATATCGCTTTGTTATTTAAGGTCGTAAATTTCTATAATGACTGTCCTGTTGTTCTTAGTCATATAAAATGTTATGTCGCGCTTATTCTAGAACCTAGATATTTTTAATGTCGGCTTTTAATCAGATCTATAAATTTGACAGGTCAATTAGTGAATGTTGACATTTAAAGTAGTTATAAACTTATTTCATATTCATATTAAATACAGTAAATGCATTTTTGTTAATGTTAGTATTTATTTTTAAAATTAATTATCTGTAAGATTCAGTTACTACTAGTCTATAATCGGTACATTCGTATCTATATTTTCTGTTGCTCATATTTGAATTAAAAATCCATTTTAATAAGTAATAACTAAGAAAAGCATGGGAAATATTAAAACTTCAATCATAAAGATCTTCTTCTTCTTAATCCTGTCCTCTTGTACCATTATTGGTGTCGAGGTGTTCCGTCTTGGGTTGGGCGTCTTCTGACGAAGTTTCTCCATACTTTCCGGTCCTTAGCCAGTTCTACTGCTTCTGTCCAACTCTTCCCTCTATCCTGTAGGCTTTTCCCTATTGTGTTGTTCCACTTGTTTCTGGGTCTGCCTCTTGGTCTTTTTGCCTGTGTTTTGCAGTTCCATATTATTTGGGTTGTATTTTGCTCCTCCATCCTGATTAGGGTCCGAACCATCTTAGTTTGTTTTCTTCTATGTGTTGGCGTAATGATTTGGTTTCCAGGTCTTGTCTGATTTTATCATTTCTGTATCTGTCTAGCTTTGTTACTCCTCTAATTTTCCTCAGCACTTTCATTTCCACTGCTTGAAGGCGGTTATACTGTCTATCGCTTAGTGTCCATGCCTCACTACCGTACGTGAGGGTGGGTATGTATACTGCTTTATAAACTTTGTTTTTAACTTCTTAGAGATTTCTTTTTGTTCATAAGGCCTTTATAAAGCGCCCCATGTAGTCTGTTTGTTGACTTGATTCTGTTGTTGAGCTCATCCTCTAGCTTCCCATCGGCTGCGATTGTTGTTCCAAGGTACTTGAAGCTTTCTACCTGTTCTAATATGGCGTTCTTTACTTCTATTGTGATGTCTTCCTGTTGCCTTGCGATAACCATTGTCTTTGATTTTTCTGCGTTGATCTCCATGTTTCTTTCTCTCAGTGCTTCGTCCCATATGTGTATGTTGTGTTGGAGGTCCTGCTCACTGTTTGCAATTATTAACATGTCGTCCGCGTAGGCCATTTCTGTTATATATATATATATATGGGTTTCAACTTATAGTATCCTGCATGGAGTTTCTTAACTTGTCCTTTAACTTCCTTGATGATATCGTCTAACACTAGTATGAATAATAGCGGGCTTAAGGTTCATCCTTGTGTGACTCCTAATCTAGTTAGGAACGTTCCTGATTTTTTGTTGTTCGATCTTATATAATTCCGGCTGGTTTTTTAAAGACTCTGTATGCTTCTCATTAATTCACCGCTTACATTCCTGTTTCTTAGTACCTTCCATATTTCTTCTCTATGTATGCGGTCGAATGCCTTGATTAGGTCTATAAAGCAACAATAGATCCTTTGATCATATTCTATGGCTCTCTCTGTCAGTTGCCTGAGGCTGAATATTAGATCACTTGTCCCTCGTCCGGGCCTGAAACCGCATTGCGATTCCTCAAGTTGGTGTTCCACTTGTTTCCTCAGCCTGTTTTCTAGTATCCTTTCATATAGCTTTCTAGGTACGCTGAGTAGAGATATTCCTCTATAATTTCCACATTTTTTACTGTCACCCTTCTTGAATATGGGCAGGATAACGGCTATTTGCCAGTCTTCCGGGATCTTCTTGTCCTGCCACACTTTGTTCATGATGTTAAGTAACAATTTTAGCCCGTCTTCTACCATTGTTCTTATCATTTCTGGGTAGATTCCATCGTGTCCGCTTGCTTTCCCGAGTTTCAGTCTGTTTATTGCTTCCCGCAGCTCCAATTCTGTTATTGGGTCTTTTTGGGCTTCCGTCCCACTATTGTCACGGTTCGCTTCTGACCTAATTTCGTCGCTTCCCGTGTTTTCTTCTCTGTTTTCATCTGTTTCTGTACCCTCTAGTAACGCCATAAAGTATTGTCTCCATCTGTCTATAATTTCTGTAGAGTTTGTGATGACCTTCCCGTTGTTGTCCTCTATTCGCGGCAGGGGGTTTTTATTTGCTTTTCTGAAGGATTTCATTACCTTGTAGAACAGTTTTTGGTTGTTTCTGTAGTTATTCTCCATGGTCTCGCCAAATTTCTCCCATGCTTGCTTTTTGGCATCTCTTACGGTCTGTTTTGCTATGTTCCTTTGCTGTTTGTATAGTTCTAGGTCTGTCTGCTGGTTGGTGTTTAGATATGTTGACCATGGTTCTTTTTCTTTCTTATCTCCGATGTCCACCATGCTGTCTGTTTTTTGTTAGGCTTAATCCTGTTTTTTCCGCAACTGTTTTCTGCTGCTGTTAGCACCACTCTCTTGAATTTTTCCCACATTTGTTCTATGTTTCGCGTCCTCTTCTCCTTTGTCTTTGTCTACTTCCTGTTTGATAAGCTCCTGGTTTTTTGTATGTATCCTGGCTCCCTTAGTTTATGTATCTTGATCTTTCTGCTTTTGTGCTTGTCCGTTCTACGATTCTGATTTAGTGTTGTGGTTCATTTTCATTCTGATACTCAAGGAGGTGGTCACTGTCTATTTCGGTTTCCTCCGTACTCTGGTATCTCTTATGAGTTTCCTAATGTTCTCTGGTACAATATGTAGTCTATTATTGATTCTTCGTTCCTGTATCATTCTTCTAGTGAACTTGTGAATTGCTTTGTTGTAAATATGGTGTTAGTGATAATCAGGTTGTTTCCGATGCAAAACTCTAGGAGTCTTCTTCCGTTGTCCTTCAGCTACTTCTTCTTCCAATTACGTCTGCATATTTTTGCTGTTATTCATCTCATTGAAGTCTCCTATTAATATACTCTGATCTTGTTAGTGCCCAGGTCGTCTATGTAGTTCCTCATAAACATTTCTTTACTCTCTTTTTGCGTCCTCGTTCGGTGCGTATACTACTATTATATTGAGCATTTTCTTCTTCGATTGATATTTCCAGCTATATTTTAGTATTCTTTCTGTAGCATTCCAACTTTAATCGTCTCTTTCCATTCTTCTGCATTAGGTGCTATTTGCTTCCCTTTATTTCTTTCCTCTCTTGCCACGTTCCGTATGGCTGCTTGTATTTTTGTTCATTTGCGTAAGGTCGCTATCAATGTATACTTGCGGGGTAGTTTCGGTTTTGTTTTAGGATTTCCAGTTTTTGCTCGAAATTTTTTCATTTGACAATTACTGTATTGACTTTCGCTTTCTCAACTTTGTATGCTTCTTCTATCCCGGTCTTAATTCCCATCTCACTCTGTAGGAAGTTTGTGACCTGTTGCGTTAGGTTGTGGTCCCCAAAGTTGGCTCCTTTAATCACTAAGTTATTTCTTCTATGTCTCTTTTCCTTGCATTTTTAAATTCAGTGTCTTTATCTCATTTCTTAATGTCGTCTTTTCCTGCTCCCATTCAGCTTCTCGTTTAGATTGTTCTTCTTTCGTCCTGCGAATTTCTTCTCCATAAAAGTTCAATTGGGTATTTATGGTTTTAATGTCTTCTTTCGTGCTTTTAACATCCACTTTGATTTCCGCTAGCTGTGTGTTTATGCTCGCGAGTAATTGTTCAATCTTATCCATGTTTGTGCTTTGTTCTTCTTGTTTCTTGGGAAGGGTCCTCAGCATCCCTTTGTTGCGTTTTAACTTTGCTGCATCTTCTTGTGCTGGCTTTTCCTTTTGATTGGCTTCTATTTCTCTTTTCCTTTTTTGTAGGTACTCTCTTAATGATCCGGTACTGGACGATTTGTTCCGGTCGCTTTACGTGACGTACTTCACTTGCCGTACGTGCTGTACTATTCTGTTAACCGTTCGTTATCGATCGCCCGTCTGTATATGTGCCGGAATTCACTTGGCTGGTTACCGGTACAAATGGCCGACACTGTTATCTCACTCCGTACCGCATTCCCGTACTCGTCGCACTGACTTTTCTTTTTAAACCTGCACCCGTCTCGTGATCGCGCTGTACTTCGTGCACTCCTTTGTGTTCGCAAGTTCACTTACCGTGATCGCGCTGTACCTTGAAATTTGAAATTGCCGCTCTTGTGCTCTCCCAAGGCCGCTGCTCGCTGTGCTTATCAGCTGGTGTTTACACTTGTTTATTACAAGATTTCTCTATTTATACTTGCCCTACATCTTGTTCTTTATTATATGTGCTTCTGTATATCTTAAAGTGTCCACCTGTGGTTTCATTAATCACTTAAAACTAAACACTCTCTGCAATTTTCTTAAAAACCTGCGCTCGCGTAGGCGGGACCGACTTGCGGTTATCACTCACCGTACCTCCTTATCATAAAGATAATAAGGTATAATCGCACAAAGCCTTACAACAAGTTTTAAGAAAATTGTGTTCTTTTGAGACAAAAATGGTAATGCTCAATTAAATTTCTCCCTAATATTTTCTTGTATAATAACTAGATTAGACCAGGATAGCCATAATAGATATTATTTTGCTTACAATATATATTTTTAGATAAACTGCAGTTCAGAAAATCATGTATTTTTAAACACTTCATGATTAACCATGCCAAGATGGTCCACTGACAGTTTTTCCGATTATATCATATATTTCTTACTTTTAATTGTTCGGATGGGTGAGATATTACTTTCAATAAGTGAGTGTATAATATAAATTATTTATTGTTATGATATTTTTTTATTTTTACTTATGTTTGTGCTACACTTTGTTCATGTAATTTTATTCTTTCCAAAGTCTTTTTATCACTGATTTTGCTTTACTTTTTTTTATTGATGTTCACCAACCCGTGTTATAAAAAACTACTAATAGCCATCTTCATGTCACTTGATTCATAGTATACACTACTACTTCGCCTTTGCTTGCGCTGCATGACAATATCATTTCAGGTATCCGACTTTCATTTGCTCCATTTTTTCTTAAAGACGCATTGTGCTTCATAAAGTTACCAACTTGACTTTTTTGGGTTAATAGGACACAACAATGCGCCTTTTTAAACCCATAAATGCTTTTCCACCAGCAGTTTTGATAAATTTTTCTAGCAATTTTCGTTTACTTATAACAAATTGTGCCAACACAGGGTTAAATTGGTTGATAGTAAATATTGTCCCAACAAATAAATAGTAAAAAAGTTGTCCCGCGTAACATTTCTTCCGCTTGGTCCAAATGTTTACTACCAAAGCTTTTATAAGCCTCTATCCTCGATTAATTCCAATATATATATATTTTTATTAGGGAAAAGTGTGCCACCGGGTTATTTCAGAATTTATACACCGATAAGTAACAAAACTTCAATAAAAACTTAATTCTCAAACATTAGATTCTTCCAATTATATTGTAGAAATATAACATCCTGTTTATTTATTCATTTGCACACATCTAAGAATGGCTTCCAAAAACATAATAAAATTTTACTGAATCATCTATTGTTTTTTACAAGAATGTTGCATCCAAGAGTATTGTTTTCAGTTTGCGCTCTTCATGAAGTACATTTATCATTAGATTTAAATTTTAAATTATTTTGAGATATACAAATACGTGGCATAGTATAGTTTATAAAGGTCTTTCCAGGTTCTGTATTGTAATCATTAGAAACATCTTATAGTGTTTCTGATTCCTCTACTTTCACATAATTAGATTCACCATTATTACTAAGTTAATAGTCTTTAATAGGCAAATTTCTAAATTCGCTAATGTTGTCAGCTATTTCTTAATTTTTCTTTTACAATATGTCATATTGCTGACTTACTACGAAAATTCACTTTGAAAACCTTACTGTCATTAAAATGGAATTACCAAATAGCCTACGTACTTATAATTCTAGTTAACTAGTCCAACATCTAAAAACTCGCAGAGTTGTGGGTTATATCAAATTTTAACAAAGAAACTGACTGGCATTTTTCGGTTGGTCTGTAAAATATCACATAATACTCGAATAATTTTTTATAACATTTAGAAAATGATATCAGCTCACTGCAATAGACAAAATTGTTAAGCGAAATAATTTTTAACATTTGTTTAAAATAAAGATTCCTAACTGGTCATTTAAGAGTCGTGTGGTTATATGAAGGATTAATGAAAACTATATTTATATAAATTAGATATATTACACTCGGATATGTTAATCCATTTGACAATTTTGGCTCTGATTGCTTTTGAAAAATTGCCGACGTCCTAATTTTACCAACAATAAGTTGTTTTTGTATTTTTTATCCTAAAAACTGCAGAATTCCTTACATTAATGAATTATGTTTTACAACTAATTCGATTCCTTAATATATTGAAATTCAAGTTGTCCTTTCCGTAACAAGGTGTTGCTATATCGCCCGGTTTCTGGGCAAAATAGAAGCTCAGGCCCTCAAATTGTTCGCCTACCACCGACTCTACAAGAAATTTAAACGAAATTTGCTTTGGATTTTTACTCTGTGAACATATCTTACAATCACTGTCGTCATGATATCTAGCAACTACGTATGTTTCATTATTTTTGGTATATTTTATTTTTCTTGAATATATGCACTTTGCAGTTAAAATTCCCCAGGGGGGTTGCTAGGTCCCCTACTGGGCGCCTCCCAGGTGGCGGATAGGGGATGCTCGCTAGATATAGCGGGTACCGGGAAATAAAATACCCGGGTGGACCAAAACTAGATCATAGCGTCTGATCCATAGTGGGCGGCTGATTGGATAACCCTGGTAAACGGCAGCAGCTTTACCAAAACTAATCTAAGGCCGAAGACAAATGATGTTGGCTGGGCTTAGAATTAGATATTCACAAGCAGAGCTGGAACAGCGGTATGGTTGGGAAACTGCGATGTGGAAGGCCTTGGAATGACCACCACATTATTCTTCCTAGTTAATCTATATGGCTATGGACGGTGGAAGAGTAAAGATTACTGATCATGGTTTTCGGATGCCAAGATCCGGCAGGGGAAGAAATAGTGGGGCTTCCCAGGTCGTCATTCAGCGAAACCCCCACGCGACGACGACGACTACGACTACACCTATCAATATATACAAGACAGAAATAAAGATCGCTACTTGGAACGTTAACAGCATGTATGAACCTGGTAAAACACAAAATGTCGAACAAGAAATGAGTAGGATGAAGATAAACATTTTGGGAATTTCGGAATCTAGATGGCCCAACACAGGAGAACATGCAATCAGAAAAGGGAAGATCTACTACTCAGGAAGCAACGATAGGCAGCATAGACACGGAGTTGCAATAATGGTCGATAAAGAAACAAATAAATCAGTTATCGGTTTTACACCTGTTTCAGAAAGAATTATTTTGCTACAGCTACTAACTTGTCATGGAAAACTTAATATAATACAAATTTATGCACCCACGGCAGATAAACAAGACGATGAAATTGAAAATTTTATGCTGAAATACAAAAGGTACTTAAAAGTACAACAACACGAGATATAACAATGGTCATGGGTGATATAAATGCCAAAATTGGGGAAGGAAAGTTGAAACAATTGTTGGACCCTATGGACTTGGTACTCGCAATGAAAGAGGAGATCGTCTAGTCGAGTTTTGCCAAGAAAACAAATTCATAGTACTAAACACATTTTACAAACTGCCTAAACGACGGCTATACACATGGAAATCTCCTGCAGACAACGAAGACAATATTGTTCGAAATCAGATCGACTACATATTAATAAATGAACGATACAGAAACGCAGTTAGATCTGTGAAAACATACCCGGGAGCGGACGTATCTTCCGATCATAACCCCCTAGTTGCCAAATTTCATCTCACCTTAAAAAAGGTTAATATAAGGAATAACGAAAATAAACTTAATGTAGAACTCCTCAAGGCAACAGACCTACAACAAGTGCTAAAACAAAAGATCAACAAAATCTATCAAAAATTAATACTGAACTTGAAGCAGGAAACAAAGTAGAACAACAATGGGTATCCTTCAAAGAATCAATCCTAAAACCTAGCAAAGAGCTACTGAAAGAAACAAGGTATAAAAGGGAAGAGTGGATAACAGACGAGATTTTAAACTTAATGGAACAAAGAAGAAGATACAAAATCGAAATAAAAACATGTACCAAAATCTACAGAGGAAATACGAAGCAAAATAAGAGCAGCAAAAGAACAGTATTACGCTGAAAATGTAAAGAAATAGAAAACCTTCAAATTAAGCATGACATGTTTAACCTACATAAAAAGTAAAGGAAATAGCTGGTACAACACGTAAAAAGAATGCCAACATACTATTAAACAAGGAGGAAATATAATAACAGAAAATGCTATGAAATTGTGTAGGTGGAAAGAATATATAGAAGAATTATTCAGAGATCAGAGAGAAGAAACCCGAACATACACACACCAACCAAGATAATAAAAAGCGAAATAATACATGCAATGAAAACAATGAAAATCGTAAAGCCCCAGGCCCAGATGAAATACCAAGTGAACTCCTACAACTAATTGACGAAGAGAATCTAGATATACTGGTAAATCTATTCAACATAATATATAAAACCGGAATTATACCTCAAGAAATGTTAATCTCAACGTTTGTATGTATACCAAAGAAAGCTAATGCCAAAGAATGCTGTGATTACCGCACTATAAGTCTTATGTCTCACACACTAAAAATTCTCTTAAAATCATTCACTCTAGGATACACCGGAAACTAGAAGCAGATATCAGTGAAACACAGTTTGGTTTTCAAAATGGAGTGGGGACAAGAGAAGCATTATTTGCATTCAACGTGCTTATTCAGAGATGCTTGGATGTTAACCAAAGTGTATATCTATGCTTTATAGACTATAATAAAGCCTTTGATAGAGTTAGACACGACGCACTCATAGAAACTCTCAAAAATAAGAAATTAGATTATCAAGATATAAGACTAATATCAAACTTATATTACAGCCAGAAGGCTACAGTACGAATAGGAAACGAAACATCAGAAGCAACTGAAATTCAAAGAGGTGTCAGGCAGGGTTGTGTTCTGTCTTCCAGTCTATTTAACGCCTACTCAGAGGAAATAATGAAAAAGCCCTGGAATCTGAAACTGCGGGAATAAAGGTAAATGGAAACCAATAAACAACCTAAGATATGCAGATGATACCGTAATTATTACTGAAAACTTAGAAGATCTAGAAAGGGTAATGAATAAAGTAATTGACTATAGTGAGGAATACGGCTTATCACTCAATATCAAAAGACGAAGTTTATGAAGATCAGTAAAACAATAACAACAACGACAGCTTAAGAATTAGAGGAGAACAGATAGAAAGAGTCAAGAAATACACTTACTTAGGAAGTCTAATTACAGAAAACAACGACTACACGGCAGAAATAAGATCAAGAGTAGAAAAGGCAAGAGCTAATTTTCTAAAATGAGAAACGTCTTCTGTAGTAAGGATCTGTCGTTACCATTAAAAATACGACTGCTCAAATGCTATGTGTTTAGTGTACTTTTGTATGGTATGGAAGCGTGGACGTTAAATCAAGCCGCACTAAACAAACTTGACTCCTTCGAGATGTGGACTTACCGGAGGATTTTAAGAGTATCGTGGACGGATAGAATGACAAATCTGGAGGTACTGGGAAGAATGGGAAAGGAGAAGGAAATTACAAATACAGTCAAAGAAGGAAAACTCCAATATCTGGGACATATCATGCGTGGAGAACGGTACAACATACTACGACTTATACTACAGGGCAAGATCATGGGAAAAAGAAGCGTTGGTAGAAGGCTGCAGCTCTGGTCAACTGTTTCGAGTAGCAATATCAAAAATTAGAATAGCCAATATGATTGCCAACCTCCGAAGCGGAGATGGCACTTGAAGAAGAAGAAGAAGTTAAAATTCCAATAATTTCGGACACTCCTTCGCCCTACTCTTCTCTAATGAAAACAACAGAACATTGAAATATAGTAGGTATACAAATAAGTGAATAAGGTTGTCATAACAGAAACTCCAAATTACCGTGAGGTGAACAGAGAGGAGCACAACTTCCGAGTATTGTAGGGAGGGACGCTTGTTTAGTCAGTATCATTAAGAGCTGCCTTCGTTCGTTGCATAACGTATTATCAATTTCTCGCGGCAAAGCATAAAACCGCCCGAAATTTTGAGGAATTAAGACACAGATTGTGGAAAAGATCCTTAAGAAGATGCAAATGTACGCATGCCGTAAACAATTTTCACGACAACGAGAAGCTAGAAAACCAGTGTGACTGAGCAGAATATCTGCATTGTTCACCGCTGATTACTGATTGTTATAGTTGATCTTAAGGTCAAAACAGAATACGAGACGTTATCTTCCTTTAGGACAACATCCCGCCCCCAAACTAAACAGAACATGATGATTTGTTTTGAAACACCCCCCTCCCTACAGTCTGGACTAGTAAAGGAACACTTGGAGGACCGAGATTTAGCAACGATGTTGTTGTTGATTGGATGAAAAATTTCATTTCATAATAATATGTAAGATAAAAAACCTACCTATTGCAAAACAATATTTAGCTACAGACAAATTATAAATAATTTTATTCCCCAGATATCTGAAATTCCATGTAAAGTAATAAATTGTAATGAATTTTTTTAAAACCACATATTTATTATTCTCTACAGACACTATGTAAACGCTCTGTTATATGTTATTCCTCACAATTATGAATAATTTGATAAATGAAGTACGCCAATTCATTAAATATGATAAATTATCATACTGCAACTGTCAGTTATGTTTTACATCCAAAGGTTTATTTATAACATCTTTTGTCGCTTCAATATTAATATTTTATCCCCCGACAACCCTTTTGAACATCTTTAATTCTACAAAAATGTGTGATATGCCAAACACTCCGGTTATATAAAACTTATCCAGAAAGATATCTTAATGCAACAATTTTTTTGCTCCACGTCTTGTTGACCACGGTCAGCGATTTAGTATGCATATGAAACATTTTAAGGAGGTAAACTAATATATAATTTATTTGTATTATAGTGATTAGCATTATCCTTTCCACAAAGCCTACATAAAAACGGAAAGTCCATAAAAAGCAGTACACTAACTGCACATTTATGCGTAGAAAACAAGTCTATTTACCACTCGCTACTGCTAATATAACGATGCAACTTGAATTGATCATCTCGCGCACTCTTCGTCTAATACTCGTATCTTATGCCTTAGTCACGTCATAATTTATCTGTTGGCAAAACAGAGGACTAATCTTAATATTCAGAGTGACAAAGTCAACTTTATTGGACTACTTGTCGAGATTAGATTATAGATTTATTGAATCCCATTCTTTTGGATCAATTGTTGCCATGTAGTGTTCTAATAATTGTCACCAATAAATTTGTGAGTTCTCTGCTAGAAGAATTTACTATATTAAAAGTCGGTAGCCTGAGTTTCTAATATATCTAATCCAATAACTGAATAGTTCTCAAAACATAGCTTTTTATTGAACAAAATTGTTCTTTACTTTGCCTGATTAACATGTAAAGCAACGCACTCTTGTTTGCTTCTTTCTTTCTCTTTTACAATGAACTTTAAGAAGAGAAGATTTTAACAATCCTTAAAAATATAATGTTTTTATTCTTCCCTCAAAACACTGTTCTAAGAAGCCAAATGTGAAACAAGTTGATGTGTCGCTGATTCTTTACTGAAAATATATCAGCAACAACTTAAAGATTTATTGAGGGGGTTTCAATAATAAGGCCAACAGAATGTTTTAGTGACAAGCTTAGTTAGCTAGATCTAACAATATATCTCTTCTTATAAAAGTTATTCTACAAATAGGTCGTTTCGATTGATAGATTTTGCCGAAATAAACAAGAACTGCCTACAACTGTTTATTGTAAATCCAGTTCGTCGACCATATGATGTGATTAATATTTCCTTTTATAATGAATTTAGTTTAAATCAAGCAAATTTTGCAGCTAGGGATATTCCTGACTAGTGAATCAAGTTTGGTACCTTAAAAATACTTTCGCTTAGAAATCTCATCTTCAGTAGCATTGTCACCTTTGTGTTGGTTGTGCTCTATACTATACTCTACTGTATTGGAATAAGTATTTTTTTATAAATTACACTTTAATATTAATGTTGTAGTTGATTTTTTGTGATAATACTCATTTAAATTATCCCACTATAATAAAAGATTGAAAATAAATTTTATTTTGTTGCTTAAGTATAGTGCCTAATGATTTTTCTAAAAATATCACTAAAATAAACGACCAATTAGACAGAGCCGGTTAAAATTAAACAAATATTACAGTTAATAAATTTTTTATCAACACATTTCGATCTACTAGACTAAACGCTGCTCACGGTGCTCTATTTAGCAAAGGGATCTGATAAATTCTTTTAGAGGACGTTTCTACCAAATAAACTAATATTAAGGCCAATAAAAGTTTTTGAATTAAACCAAAAGTTATGATTTGTTTGGACATTTTACGGGTTCATTCTATTATGCTACGTAGTGCAGCTGATTAATGCTCCTCTATTGAAGATCGCTGCAGCAAACTAAACTTCAACAATTCGCTAGAATTTGAGACTAGTTACTTCTTCTATAATGTTAGTATTATTAAAGATTGTTCGAAGGAGAAATATTTGTAAGACACATTTTGTTGGTTGCAAATTCAAGCTCCTCGTTCAAGAGATAGAAATGGTTCGGGTGGTCCAGGCGCCCAGCGATGGGTCTTCGGCTCCGCCGACAGTTCGCTGTACGTGGGTGCCGGACCATCCAAACCTTAATGGCCCTTTGATGTCGTTGGTTGCTTAAGAATGGAAATGGTCCTGATATTCCAGGTGGCCAGTCGCTTTCGTCGGCAATTAGCCGCACATAGGGGGCGGAACGACTGGGCTTAGAAATAATTTTAACTGTATCTCGAAGTACTGCGGCAACGTTGTTCGGGACAGGGGACACTACACTTTTGAACAAATCCGGAATTTAATTGACCTATGCATTTTTTTCGAATCCCATTTATTCGGCAATATGTTGGGTTTGATATATTTTCCTCTGATGGATATCGTCGTAATATATAATAACAATAATTGAGGTTATTAAATTCATACTCAACAAATCTTGCGCGAAAATATGCAATAATAATTATTCTGTGAATAGATCACAGCTATAAAGAAATTTTGTCGGTTATAAGAAGCAAACAAATTTCTGTAAGAATTCATTGTGCAACGTTCGTTGGAGATTGATCAAATTCTGTTCAATCCAGCAAAATTTGGCAATTCAAGAAAACGAGATTGGCGAAAAATGTATTTATTAGCCTTAAAATATGGTCAGTTGTAGTCTATCTTTCCAAATTACAAAAATATATTAAGTATCCTGTGTCTTAGGGTGTATAAAGGAGAAATGTCGGAAAGATAAGAAATTAGGATTTAAATGGGTTGGAAGCAATAGAATTTATTTTATATACAAGTCCAACATTTATATAAATCTTATGAAACAGAAATATTAATAAAAGAGATGATGTAGTGACTATGGAAATACAATTACTTTTTAAAAACTAACCGCTGCATAAAAATTATACTAACTAACGTTGTTACATTAGTGGTCACCTTAGGAAATTCCTAACCAAAGCCACGGGCAAGAAAACAGAATGCTAATAGCTTTTAAATAACCAACAGGCAATTATCACGTACAACACCGCTCTAAACAAGCTGTCACTTCATTGTCTTTATATCGCTTTCTAAAACAATGCTGCATCAACATAAAGCGCATCGGCAGATCGTGCGGACGCTCCCCGCAGCTTGTCGCCTAAAAATGGAGACATTCAACGTATCATTTGCGGAGTCGCAGCAGAGATAATTTAATCGCAGCGTTGACGGCGGTTACATAAACACATAATCACATCTTCGCAACAGCGAACCCAAAAAACGTTGCATAAACATCCACACGGGCATTCGTATGCGTAGCGAAGAACGGACCCAAGAGCAATCCTTTCTAAGCGATTACGATGCAAGCCTCCGAGCGGCAGTTTCTACCAAAACGTGCATGCTAATGTGAAAGTAAGCGGGCCTTTACGGCAGCCGCACATCACTGTACTTTAGAGCCTTGAATTTTATCTCTCGGCGCTGGGAAAGATCGCACCGCGCATCTCTTTACTTTTTTACATAAACGCAGTGCCCTTTAGCTTGGTTCTAATGAAAAATTACCTCCACTCAAACCTTGGTTTGACCTTTGCTGAAATGGCAACCTTCTTTGCATATATGTAAACTTACTTTTGTTGTCTTTGTTTTTTAACTGTTCTTAGTTTTATATTCCCTTTTATTGCTATTAGTTTTGCTTCAGATATACTAAATACATTTCTGCTTCTGATGAATATTCGCCATTTCAAATATTTCTTTTTGTTTATTATGCAAATGTTGCGTGTTCTTCATACAAGTTCCCACTGAAGTAAATGATTCTTTAACCTAACTATTGTTTCTGTTAACACTACCACAGATTCACTCCATTACATGTGTCTATTAGCAGTTAACCCAATTTTAAGATAGAAAGTTGGTAATCTGCCCGTTGGTATTTAATTTTACTATTGCATTAACTTCGTATAGCAGATATCATAAAGAATTAATAACGATGATCGCTTTTTATAATTAATTTAAAGCATTTCAAATAGGAGTAAAATTATTGCATTCATCTTAAAGCAGCCAGATGATTGCGAACATTTCGAGTTGAAAGGCGCCTGTTTAAGTGTTTGAATGCAGATAATACAGCACCTAGTTAAAATGCATAGATATTAGTTATTTACGATAGTTAACAAAGAGCATAATAATGGTCTCTATTGCTCTATGCCACTATTACAAGATGATTGAGTATTCATAGAATACGATATTCATGGCAGTCACCAATGAAAACGCAGAATGGGTACAATAAAGTCGCATTTGCCAGCTGGAAGAAGCTAAAGATTTTGTCCAACTGTAAGTAAAATTTTCTTTAAAAACCAGCGAGGATTTCTTGAATTAATTTGTTTGAATTAAATCTTTATTTACCGTCATGTTCTTCACACACAACATATCGAGGTGGAATCGTTCTCCATGTCCATCACTAACATCACAAGATACGGAAGAAAAAGTTCAAGTGCTAAATGAACCTGCAGGCTCATGTTACAACCCAATTCTTAGTAATCTCAATAAGTTCACCTACAACGTCTTTATAATTTTCCTAAAAAAGTTTTCTATTGCAATTCAAGTCGCTTAGGGCCTGTTCAAGCGCTTCATCTTCGCATTAGAAGATTAATTTGAGCTCCTCAAAAGGATACCTTCATTGAGTTTTGCGCCGCTTAAGCCAAAAAAAATCTTTAAGATATTGAAATTCATGTCTTCCTTTGTCTGTTGCTTTGGTAAAATTTTTTATCAACCCCAATCTAAAAATAAATGCATCACGTAGAAAGAGAGCTGGATAAATTCTCTTTCTCTGATCAGAAGATAATAACATTTTTTTGTCTGATTATCCCCCTCGAAAATAAAACAGCGATTCTTCCTGTATCCAAGTTGCAATCCAACTAGAACTACTGTAACTTTTAAATCGGCACCAATATACGGTCTATAATTAATTTTGTCAAAAAAGCGTGCCATATTTTCATGGGTTTCCTTCTCGTGAACGGCATATCAAACCGGAACTGGAGTGTAAAAGACTCCATTCTTCTACATTGCGTTTATAACCTAAACATTAAGTCGTCAATATTATTGCAAAACGAAAGACCTTCTTCGGGAAAGAATTATTTTGGTATTCTTTTTAACGATTGCGATGTGCTGAAATACGCATATCTGGGGCTAACAAATTGCATCCTTACAATGTTGATCCTAGTATCTCTGTTTCAGTTTTTGATAAATCTAAACCTCGTGCCAATTGAGTTATTAGATAAGGTTTATCTTCTGCAGATGGTAAAAATTCCACATAATTGCTAGACAGTATTGCAGTTTCTCTTTCATTACTGTGTCACCTTGTGTTTCTGTTAAATCAGCTAAATATTTTAGCACGGGAAGGATTTCTGAATGAAGTGCCGGATACATAATTTGCTTTTAATTTTTTCCCGAGAAGCCGGAGTTTGGCGCAGCAAAAGTAACAATTCATGGTATGGTCCGTTTGTTCTTCCCATTCAACCAACTTTTTAGGAGTCCAAGATTTGTCTTGATTTTTAAATTTAATGCGAACGTAATAGTAGCACACTTTTTCTATTGTCGGTATGATATTTCACCTATGCCGCTGAATTAATTCTCTACAAACGTAACAAGAAATATTCGCATCATTTATGCACTTGCGAGACATTATAAATCTTAACCCTAACAGATGACAGCAAATTTAAATATGTAATCTTTCTTTTCTCTTTTATATACACGCACGATCGCATATTTCTAAAATGTGATTGGTTTAACAAGAAAGAGTCATGACTTAAGGTTGCGACGTAGAAAACATGTCAAAACTTTTTCAAACCTGCTAAAATAAGTCAGCTACAACCAGATTTCATTTATGTAACAAAATAAAAATGTTGCATATTTTAGACAAAAATTAGTATTCTGAGGTGATGGGATAATTGGAGAATATATTTTAGATTTGTAAGCCAGCGTGGTCCCGTGGTTGAGGGGCGGGCTGCGATGCTGACGGACCCGGGTTCAATTCCCGGTGCTCTCTGATGTTTTCGAAACAGACATGTTAAAGAAAAAATTTTTAACCCAAATGTTGATACAATCATTCAAAAACAGACCAAATTCGATTAAGACAAAACAAGCAGAGACTATCGTCATGAGTACAGAAAGTTTAAGTAACTCACTTTACAGAAAATATGCAAAGTTAGAAAAAAAGACCTTATTACAGGCGGATTTGGTTTTCAGCGAGTTAAACTCCCTCTGAAATAATAAATATATAGAGAGAGTTATCTCGATTATGTGAAGCAATGAATTCTCAAGAACTACCTTGAATAAACTTTGAAGGAGAACAAATCTAATTACAGAGAGTGCAAATACTTTCCACTTCTTCTGTCCAGATTCTACAAAAAGTAGAAATATTCCTAGAACTTGGGTTTCTAAATCTTAGTCTAAAAGCCATAAGCTTCTAAATATTAAATAAAATTGAAGCGCATGGTCTATGAACTGTCTAACTACAACATAGTTTATTTTTATTTGCATTGTTTTTATTCATGATTAATAGTGATCATAATTTTAGATTTTGTACCTATTTTCCACAACCTTTCCTGTAAAACTGCTACATATGGAACTACTGAAGAGACATTTAGGGACTACATATAAATATACAAGCAAAAACAAATATTTTAGCCGACATATTAATACTGCCGTGTCAAAATTAATCAAAATGAACTCAGCTGAACCAAAAACATTAGCTATGTTTCCACGCATAAAAAATCTGTTCAAAGTTCACATTCGTTATAAGGTCTGTAATAGACCAGAAAAAAAAAACCGTTTAAATCTTTCCATACCTCAACAACCAAGGGTAACTCAAATGATCTTTCATCGCGGTATAATCTCACTTGCTACGCTATTTACGGATTTTAAACTGAAAAAACTTATAGTACAACTTTCAATAGCATGCAAGTTTCAAAGTACACATAAAACACGTCCATTGACCAACTGCCTTTTGCAAGGTTTTCAAAGCTTGTAACAATTTGTCAATAGTGGCAGAACAAACAGATCACACACCTATCTATCATTTGTTAACCCTATGCTAACCACGACATTTGGCGAAACAAGGATTTTAATACTTAAGATCAATTCCAATTTATTGTAGTACAAAAATGTAACATTAAAGTATAGTGCGTTCCACTACTGTTCTGGTATAATGCTTGCACACACTTTCACATAAATAGTTACTTCCTGAGAGCTCACACATTCACAATAGAACTGGGGTCAAGAAGATAGGATAGCAAATTCAAAGTCTGGATAGTATTTTACATCTTCCACTCTCTGCAACACCTAGTTCAGTGACTAGGATCATTATTCTGTTACAAGATCCAATTACCATTATTTTTAGTAATCAATTTCTTGAACCATGATAGTAGACCCTATTGGTATAGTCGCAGCATTCAATATTGGAAGACAGATAAATTACCAAATACACATTAACAAAGCTTTGTAATAAAAGTCGCCCATGCCCAAAAAGAGGATACGTCATTGGACATTACATTATACCAATTGCGGTCCAAATTTTCCGGAGCCCATCTCATCTTATTTACGACGTTGTCATCTTAGAGAAAAAATCTTATCATAGATTTGTTAATGAATAGTTCTATTATATGAGAGAGAACTTTTTGTAGAGCCTCATTCTAGCACATCATCCACATCTATGACGTGTCTTTGGTACTCATTTTTAAATTGACCCTACCCTGCAGACAATTTTATGTATACTAATAATTAAAATACAATTGCAAAGAGTTGATGGTCTTCAAGTAATTACTCCTTTAACGTTTTAAGAAGGGTAACAGGTAAAAGAATCGTAACGCTCTTTAATGTTACAGACTGCAGAAAATCTATCGGTTCAAACATCAAATACAAGTAAGTATAACTCAAAAAATTCCTTTTAAACGTTCAATAGAATAATTTTTGTTTAGACAATGAAACCAAAGGTACCTGAAAAATATAATCGTATACACATATATACCTTTGTTAACTGTACTTCGCCTAATTGCATACCAAATTACCATTAATTTGAGCTGAAGGCTACAATTAGCGAACTAAAATAACTGAATGTTGGTGTTAGAACGGAAACGCTAAGCAGCAGCAGTGACAATGCTTGGCTGTTCGTATACGACTGACTAAATAAAAAGCCTCGTTCCCCCTTTCTCTCCTCAGCAAATGTTAAGGTTAATTATTTGCAAATTGCCTAAATGCAATGACTGCTATTCCAAAACCGTTGCCTAATATCACTGGCACTCGGTGCAAATGGTTTATTCGCTGAAAGGTTGCAGTTGTTGATGTAGGGATGTCCGAATTGAGAAACCTGCATGACTCAGCCTTTAGCTGTAGATGATAAATATAAGCTGGTGACTAAACTGAACTTTGCTATTCATTATCAATTAATATAACTCAAGATGCAGCGTTTTGTTTTGTTTTTAATTAACAGCCGTAATATGTACAGTGACGCAAGTCCTAAAGAAACTCATGAAAATTCTTTTGAAGTGTATTCCCATCACGGACATTTTAGGTATGTAGGGGATACGTTGTACATTATTAAAAGGTGACTACAGGCGCAGAGAAAGACGTTAATTGAAAAATGCATGATGAAGCTGGCTATCTCGAAACTTTCACTTCCTATTACACACAAAGGTGTAAATATAGTTAAAGGTCCAATTTTGCATAGGGTACTAGCAAAGTCTTGTAAATGACTGAAGTAACGGTCGTACGTTGTGATAGTTTCAAATCAGTCGACAGAATTGAAAATTAGTTGATCTTGAACTGTGACATCGGAGAGCTCGCAATGTTATGTTGGTCAAAAGCATAGCTTCTTTACGTTTATCGATATTTGGAGAAAATGCCTGTCCTCACCATATTGGGAATTCAAAAAAAAAAGTTCAACCTGAAAGATGTTCTGGAATTGAGATGCCCATCCTCGCCTATTACAAAGGAAGCCATAGCTTCTGCCACGAAGCTACCAGAGTCCGTAGGTATGCGACCTATTGAATGTAAGAAAAGGTCGTTCCTTTTGTTAAAACGGTTACACTGCTTAATTACAACTGGAATAGATTTGTCATCAAATAAATGCACATACGTTAAAGGAAATTGGACAAAAATTCGTGCCCAAAATCAAAAATGTTTTTTTTAATTTATTTATTTTTGGCAGTTGTAATCAATATATTTTAATCACTTTTAGGATTGCCGTTCACTTGATTAAAACAGTGAATTGCGGGTATTGTTACCACATAATGAAAAAACGGTCTGACCACGAGAGATGCTATTTGCAAAGTTGAAGGCAAGAGAACAGTTGCTCCTTGAACCCTTTAACAAAGATGATCTCGATCTTGAAAACAAGCCTCGTTCTAGTGGGTCATCAAAGCTAAACAACGAATATTTGTTAAGAACGTTGGAAGATAAGCCTTCATTGGGAAATCTAGCATTGATATTTGGAGTTCTCAGTCACTTGCACCAATTTGACTTTTTTTACAAGATTCGCACAAAGCCGTCAAAGCACAAGCCAACAAGTGAGTCGAGTTCTGTCATAAATTGCTCAACTAAAGAGACCATGGTCTCTTCCGATCAATGGGGGACTTCTTGTATGGTCGCCGATTTGAGTCGTTTCATTAAGTTGAAGAAGCCTACATAATTGTTATTTAGCAAAATATACAATAAATGTAAATGACATCTCGACAGCAAAGAAACCTAAAGCTGCAAGCAGTCATTTGAACTCATTGCAAAGGAAGTGAGCTAAAAAAAGATACAACATTTGCAAATGGTTTCTTTATCTAATCTCTCCGTGTCAGTAGACGATTTCTTATTGGCGCACTTCCTTGTTCCTGTTTTAAAATAAACTCCAGAGGACAACATATGCCAACTCAATCTCTGCTCCCGACAATACATATCAAAAACATCAAAATTAATTGAATTGCAAATTATAACGGAAGAACCTGCGAGAATTTATCTCAATGTACAGGAAAATAAAAAGGTGAGAAACATTTCCAAAAGATAAATAAGGATTATACAAAAACTGAAGATTAATATAAGCTACAGCAGGAGTAGGAGAAAAGCGGAGAAACTTTTAGACAGAAATTTTAAATTCTAATTTTTATATACACACATAAACATGGCGGTTTGATAAAATTGGTAAATCGTCCTCAATATACGTCTAACACCAGTAAATTAGTGGCCTACATTTACAACACTATCTGACATTTCCGTTAGATAGGACCGCCAAGCTAGTGGCGGAAACTGCACTTAATGTATTTAGCAACTGGCAATTCTTGGACCAAGCCGGTGGTTTGGTGTTTTGTATCATGTGATTATAAATAAACGATACACGCATTCCAACAATTAATAAGTATTATTGCTTAAGCACCCCTGTGCAAAATACTGCTTAAGAAAAAATCATTTTTTAACGGTGCGCAAAAGATTTTAAATGGTTTATATAAACGAGACGAGCTTAAGTATCTTTTTCGTACTAATATAAAGGTTTTGCAATATATAGTCGACTGTCATTTCAAACGTACGCATTGTCAAAAGTTGTGTTTGAAAGTCATGTATTGTCAAAAAGTGTTACTCAAATAATTCGTCAATTAATGCTACTTTATAAAAATAACAGTATAATTTGGTTTAATAATATGCCGATTATTAGCACAGTTTAAAGATGTTCGTACATATCGCTCTCAAGAAACGGAAATTCGCCCAACACCTTTGCGGGCCATATTAAACAAAGATTTGCACCTAAAGCCAATAGTCTAAAAACCATAAAAATGTTATGAGTACAGTAACGCAATACTAGAACTTAATGTCAACGACAAGTACTTTGAAGAACTTCCAATTAAACGAAGAGGTTCATTTTGACTTATTTTGGTATGTTAATAAACACAACTGTCGTATCTAAAGGAAGGCAACGCTCTCCTTATCCATAAGCAATCATTATATTTTTTACGTCTAATTGGGCCTTATTCTATTGAGGTTAAAGTAAGACCGTTACTGCAGAGCATTACCATAACATGATAGAGAAGATTTTAGTCCCTAAATTGAAGATCCTAACTTGAGAAACATGTAGTTTCAGCAAGATGGTGCGACATGCCATACGCCGAAAAAGATGATGGGTATGCTAAGAATAATGTTTTCGAGACGTTGGTATCCCTAGATCACCAGATTTAACTGTCCCTGACTTTTTTGTGACAGTATCTTAAGCATAAGATATGTGGTATACTGCCAAACCGATCACAACTAAGAAAAAAGATACAGGAAGCCATTTAAAACATACATATGTGTTTCAAAGAATTTATACGGACTCTATAGGTAAACATATTTTCATACTTTCACTCCCTATAATGCACCATATTACTGCATTATGGAAGGTGTTTTGCACTGTTATAGAATGAAGAGATTAAAAATGTCTTACACATTTAGAATATTTAGAAAATTGGAAAAGTAATATCAATCAATTCTTGTCCAATGTAATAAAGTCCTGTTAGTCTGTACGTCTAAGAAAAAAGGTTAGAGAGAAACCATGGCAAATAGTGTTTGGATTGGATCTGTGTATGGTTTAGCACTGCACTCGTATACATCCAGATCAGCTTTAGTATTATCTTGTAACAGAGTAACCAATACATTTAACCAAACTTTAAGTTCAGTTGTTGACATTTGACATGGTATATGGTTTTCCGCGTGAGTTTAATGATCAAGATGTAAACTAGATATTTGGTTTTTTTTTAACAGGTGCCAGCATATTATTTATAGTAACAGGTGCACAAACATAAAACCCCAGCCTTTCATGAGCTCCTCTCACCCTAAGGTGAGTAAGTAAAAATAATTGCTATACATAACTTGCATTCAAACCACCGACATGTGAGTCCAGAAGCGTTAGGTTAACCCCAGTGACTAAAATGTGGCTTTAACTTTTATTTATATTGAACAAGAGTCAAAAAGAATAAACAGCAAGTTTTGACGGTGGGTTCTTATACCTTAAGATGAGAGGAACCTCATAAAAAAATTGGTTCAAATCGGCGAGTACCGGCTGGGGTACATCCCTTGTTAGTTTGGTTGATTTTAATAATATATTTACAGAGTTAAAGTGGCGTTAAAGGTTTGCCGATACTATGAAAGAATCTTGGGGATTGATAGGATAACAGGGTCGTTTCCAAAGGTAGCAATGTCAGTGTTCTCGGTCTCTGAAAAACCAGCGATGTAGATAAGATAAAGAAGAGGGCCAATGAGGCTACCTTGCGGAACGCCGGATATGATGGATTTTAATTTCAGATTTCATTATTTTATTCTATGGAAAATATTTGTTGGTTAGGTAAGATAATAACGGCTTGGTAACAGAGTTATAAGCTGATATGGTACTCCGATATTAAAAAACACGACTGTACACTACCTTTTGATGTTCGGTCAGGTAGTGTATGTATCTATAGTAGTTTTTGAGGAAACATTTTACCAAGTAAAGACAGAACACTAATCGTTCAATATAAAGTTACCGGATCTGATGCTTGTGCATTATGAGTGCGTACTTCCATAAAATAGAGTAATATGATTATAGATTGTTGTGAGGAAAACCCTTTTGGATACCATCTTTAATATTTTGCCAGCTATCAGATCATAACCCAAGACTTTATGTTCGTTTAATTTGCGTAGCTCAGATTGTACCTTAGCAAGTGAAATAATTTGATAAAAACAGACTCACATGACACGACCTGTTCAAAACCATCTCAATAGTTTCTTCTGTCCTGAGTTAGTCAGTCGTATGGCTCGAATACAGCCAAAGATATCGATTTTTCTGTTAGATCTGGCACAAATGCTATTGAGTTTCTTTATGGAAGAGGTGATTACTTGAGGGTTTTGAAGATTATTATTGCTCTCCTACTAAAGGTTGGTAAATTAGCAATTAAAGTTAGGTTCCTATGCAGTCCTGCTTTTAATAGGTTATAATTGTATTTTGTCAGAAATATGTCAAGTTCGTTGTCGTTTTTTCCAGCTCGTCGTTTATCAGCAAGCAATTTTTGTTGAAAGAGAAAAAATAAATGGTTTGTTGTGCACAATTGCGTTCCACGCTGTTTCTTGACTAAGAGTTACAAAGTATGGATCGTTCGATCTAGGTCTTTAAGTGTTTTTGCACAGTTGGAGGTTTACTTATTTTGGGTTGCTGGGTTTGGTATATAATATTTTCACCTTTTAAATGGTTAATAATTTTACGTCACGCATCCAATGGGTATGTATTAAGTTTGATTAAGTCATTATCTAAAATTTTGGTATAATATTGTTCACTTGCAGCAGCTTTTGTAAGGTTCTCCATCATAGCATTACAACTTGTGATACCATGCATGTTTATTGAGGATGGGTGCGACAGATCGCTAGGATTATTATTATTATTATGTGTTTGCATTTGATTCGAGTCATCAGCTGACATTAGCTAGGGGTTCCTATTTTTTCTAGGTAATGGTTACCAATTGGACAGTTGCTATATTTTCGGTTGATATTAACTTAAATCTGTGATTTATAGAAATATAATTGTTAGAATTTGTGGCCTTGACCTCAGATCAACACCACCTTGCAACCTCCGATATCTTGGAGTACGGACCGATAGTCAAACGGGAACATTTCTCTCTTTTTGCCATTTTATGACCTCTATCCGTGTCTTCCGGTGCCCAGTATCTCCTTCCACTGTTGTCTATTTTCCCACGCACCATGTTGTATAGTAGTAAGTGGTGCATATTTTCCTTCCAGCCTTTTCGTGGTCTACGCCCCTTACGTCTTTCTTTCGGTTGCCACCTGATTACTTTCTTTGGTATTCGATCATCTTTCTTCCTATTTTTGTGTCTATACCATAATAATTGGAGTTCTGTTTCTTCTTCTATGTCGTTGTTAATTCCCATTACTTCTTTTACATAGTCGTTCCTTTTCCTTTCTAACCTGGATATTCCTGATGCCCTTCTCCAATAATCCATTACTAGTGCTTTTAACTGTGCCTTGTGTTTTTCGCTTAACTGCCATACTTTTGCTCCACACAATACTGTACTACGGATTATTGATTTATATATACGTTTTTTCATATTCTGTCGTATATTTTTATCCCAAAGAATTCCATTAAGAACACCAATTTCTCGTCGCCCTTGTTTCATTCTTTCTTTAACTTCTATTTCGTATGGTCCTCGCTTACCTATCGTAGCTCCCAGGTATTTCACTTCTGAGCACGCTTTTATATTCTCGCCTGTTTCCAGATTTATCATGTCATTAATTGTCAATCCCTATTTTGTAGATTCTTCTTCGGCTTTTCTTATCATGTATTCTAAGTCTTCTTGGTCCTGCGCCACGATAACCTGGTTATCCGCAAATTGTAACGAGTAAAGTGTGGAGTTTTCTTCTATCGGTATTCCTATTCCTTTACATTTTGTTCTCCATCTCTCTATTACCTTATCGATATATATTTTAAATAATGTTGTAGAAATACAGCAGCCCTGTCTCAGCCCTTTTGTTATTTGAAATGCTGTGGTCAGCTCCGCTCGTACATTTACATTTGTGTTTAGATCTTCATTTAGGTTTTGCAAGGCTATAACCAATGTTTTATTTATGCTGCTGTCATTCAACACTTTCCATAGCTTTAATTGGAGTACATTATAGTATGCTTTTGCTATGTCTAAGAACATTAGTTGTAGTTCTCTTCCAGTCTTTAGCTACTTCTGTATTAATAAAGTTAGACTAAAGAGGTTGTCTGTGCAGGACCTTCCTACCCAAACTCCACATTGTTCTTCGACTTGTTATTCCATGTATTGCTGCTCTATTAGTTCTTTCACTACTCTTTCAAATATTTTAGCAAAGACATTAGTTACTGCAATTGCACGATAGTCATTTATAGCTTTATTAATTAATTTAGTAATCATTTTATATAGTTTTGTTGTTCCTAGTCCTGCTGCTTTAGTACTTTTTAGTTCTTTAATACCTTTTCTTACTTGTTCTTCCTTTATTTCGATATGTTCATGCGTCCTTACATAATCTTTTTGCTCGTGGGCTGTGTGATTTTCAATTCTGTCTTCTGTTAACAGAGCCTGAAAATACCTCTTCTATTCCTTCATTCCTGCACTAAATAGTCTGCTCTTTTCTCTGTGCTCTGCTTCCACCTATGTGCATTTCCACTTTTTTACATTTCGGCTAGTAGATTTCTTGTTTTTCCTTTCTTATTCGGTTTCTTACTCCATTTTGCTGCTCCCTAGATTTTTCTCGATCCTCATCTCGTTTGATATTGAGCCATGTTATGTACAAGTCTCTTTTGCAATTGATCTCTTTAATTTCCTCGTATATCCAATAGTTCTTAAGTTTAATTTGTTTTTATTTCTTCTCCTCCTAGAGCTTCCATCGCAGCTTTTTTGATAAATTTTTTAATATGTTCATATACCTCAGTATTTGTGCCTTCAAAGTGTTCGTTTAGGTAATTGTTTAATCTGTCTTGATATAAATGTAATGTACTAGAATGTTCTAAGCTTTGTATAATGTGTTTTAGTTCCTTAATTTGTTCTTTGATATTTTGTGTGTTATTTACAGCATCTCGTCTTTCTTTGTGCGAAAACACTATTTTGGCTTTAATTAAAAAGTGATTCGTTCCACAAGTAGGACCTCTTTGAACACTGAAATCTAACACTTTCCCTGTAAAATGCTGCCGAGTTATTAAATAGTCTATTATTGACTTTCTATTTCTAACTGCTTCATACCAATTATACTTGTATAGCTCCTTATGCTTGTAGAATCCGTTGTTGACCTTTAAATTGTAATGTTGACATATATTTTTAATCTTTCTTCATTGTTGCTTCTGACCTTTTCTCCAAATCTTCCCACTATTTTACTATCTTCTCACTGGCCAGTCTAGCGTTGAAATCTCCCAGGAGCATAATCTGCCTCGTGTTTCCTATTTCGCAGAATACTTCGTCAAACGTAGCGTAGAACTCGTCAATATTATTGCAGTTATCGTTTTCGACGAAAACATAAGTCAAGAATATTTTTTGTTTCTAAAACCTATCTGAATCAGTACATGGAAAAACTAGCAAAGAATCATACAACACACTAAAGACACATCATACTATTAGATTCTCCAATACAACGCAGCATGCCTTCCAGCATAATCATAACTTACATTTACTACTTAATTAAACAATAGAGTATATTACAACAAAATACTATTCAATTAATCGTTTCCGTGGTCTAAAAACAGAAAATCTAGAGAAATGATTACAATTAAGTCTGGTAATTCTTTCTGAAAGATCATTTTGAAAACAAGTGCTGCAGACGCTTAACCGCCTTTCATATAGATCGTACTACAATGTATCCTTCTTATTCTCTAACCCTTTATGTCCTTTCGAGAGTCGGATACAATGTATCCAAAAAAAATATTAAAACGAATGTAATAATTATGGGTCCTAACGAAAGATTAATGCAGCTGTCTAGTGAGGACCCGTCAAAACCAAAAGTTCTTTCAGAATTAAACTCGACAACCTTCGTATACGAGACAGATGGTTATGGGTAAATTTGCTAAAGATGCCTAACTATAAGAGAAAAAGTCACAAGTGAAGTCAATCCACTCGTTTAACACTTTTCAATGCAACCAACAGTTCGGTAAAAAATAATAAAAATTACCACTACTCTCTCAATTACATATCTGATAATTACCTTAGAGTTGACAAAAGTTGCTTGCAACTTCTAGGTTTGGTTTTATTTAATATTTATGTTATATTAAAGGGTATATCAAGTCTAAGCACCTTTATAAACTGGTATAAGATTACGTTCGCTAAGTAACTTGAAATAATAAATTTTCTTTAGATAAGTACATGTATCAGATCACAGATATACAAAAGACAATAAAGTGGCAAACAAATTAATTAGATAAAAATCTAACACAACCCGTCTTAAAATAGATCTAATCTGTATATGTATCTAGAAGCACTAGTTTAAATTTAAGCTGTCGTCTTTACTATTAAATAGGTCCAAACAGTCGCTTTACTCCTAGCGAATAATCTATCAATTATTAGAATCAATTTACATCCAAAACTGCCACGACTGTTAAAGCTATCAATTTTTTAAGCAAATAATTTTTAAAAACTTAGTAATGGTGCTCAATTAGGTCCAGAACACAATTATTAATTTCCTGTAGAATAAAAAATTCTTAAAAAATGGATCACAATGGCTCAACCTAGTCATGAAAATCAAAAAATTCATAAGTTCTTCTTAAGAGAGCATGCGGTACTGCGTTATTATTTGAAAATTTAGTGAACGTTACCTTTTTAAGAACCGTACTGAAAAATAATTGAGAATTTTTTATTACCACTGTCGGAATAAATGTCAGCACCTCATTTTAGCAAAATGGCGCAAAACCCATATTATGAAACTTTTGAAGCAATAAATTAATTCAAAAATAGCAAATTGACAGGGCCACCCTCATTACCCATATTGGCCACACAAGACTTCTAGGCAAAATAGTATTTTCCCGAGCTAGTTTTACATTATTTTTCTATTACGAAACTAGCCTTATAATACACTTGTTGCATTTGAACGTTTTCCATCCAGTTTTTGCAGAATTAATTAGCGATTAGCAAGTTGCGTAATTTTTCTGAAATTCGGATCTGTTTTTCTGACACACTAACCGGAGTTTTACAATGGGTGATTACATTAATGGCCCAAGCCGACAATTAAGCGCAATTGTTGTGGCAGAAATATTTCAAAATTTAATTGGGCGCATAGCTCTCGGGCGCATTGCGCAACAAATTATACGTTCAAATATTGAAGGGAATTGAGATTTTATCTCAGCCTCCAGATGCTTGAATTCTATTGCACAGTTTCCGGATAACGAGGCGCTATTGCCGCAACATTATTCTTAGTTGTCCCTTTATTTGGCTCGACGACATATCTGTCTTACATAAAGAGAAAAAGGCAAGGCCTGAGCTTGCCTTAGTGTTTTTATCGGGTGTTTTTATGCCGGCAAAAATGCAAATCAACTGATATATGATTCACCACTACAGACCAGAATTTGAGAATATAATAGAAACAGCTAAAAAATTTGTTTGTTGATCAACTATAGATTAACATAAGGATATGTCGAGGGCACCATTTGGTGGAAAATGAACAAAAATGCCAAGAAAAATGTTGGAGTTCAGCAGCAGTTGGGCATTTTGACATCTCTTTTCCTGATATAACATTTTCTAATGATCAGGACTACAAGTGATTTGAAAATAAACCACTCGTTTGCCATTGAATGTCGAATAGTATATGTAACATATGCCTTCTACGGCTCATTTGGCACTCTCGAGTTCTTCTGACAAAATTCTCGATCACTTTTTCGCATAATTGTAGCTCAATTTTGTCGATAACTCTTCAAATTATCGTTCTTATTTTCATAACATAAATTTGGGCCTTCGCACGGTGTAATGTCGCAAGATCTTGGTGGCCAGTTCACTTCGCTGTTTTGATCCAATGATTGGATTCTTTCACGAGGAGTATGACAGGTGACTCCATCCAGCTGGGACCAAAAGTCATACAAATCCATGCCGTCCAAAAAATTCACTATCATCTCATGATAATGTTTACCATTGATAGTCACTGCTAGCAAAGACTCAATCACTCCACCAGCATAAAATACAAACCAAACTTTTACTCTTTGTGTATTTATAGGCCGTTATTGAATGGCCCGAAAATTTTCTATACCCTAAATGCTCCAATTTTGTTTATTGATATACTCACTAAGGTAGAAATGCGCTTTGTCTCTAAAGATGCCTTTCTTAGCAACATTGCGATCAACTTGTTGTTTCGAATGGTCGTCTAGTTTTGGTTCTTTGGAAGCTAAAACTTCAATAGATAAAGAAACTAATATTTTGTTAAAATCTGCTGCATGGTTTTTGATACATCCAGTTGCAGTGGCAATCTCTTTACTGGAAAATGTCACTAAACAGAATTCTGAGAATCTTTCAAAAAAAATGGCGTACAATTTAAATCCAGCGTTGCTTTTGGGCCACTCTTTACATCCACATCTGTCTTTGTACGGCATTGCAATATTAACCAAAATTCCTTGAGAAGCTATTTATTTACAAGCACCTGCGCAAAGACTAAAACTGAAAACCGCAAATAATCTAAAGATGAACACACGAAGGCCAACAGGAAGAACCTTTGAACGAATTGTGCATTATAAATATTAAAATAGCACGCTATAAAAATAGTTAATGTAAAGGCAACGGTTTTGTAATTCAGCCTTAATATCTTTTGTTGTTATGTAAACAATGTGCATAAAAGGCCATTTCAGCCATTCCCAGTCAAGCAAGGGCATATCCAAAATTAACTTTAATTATTTAAATATTGAATTTACAACAGAGCATTGTTAAAAGTTAATTTTAATTTAGTAACAAATTTCTGCCTTGTCTGGCAAAATACCTTTGCAACACGGATTTTTACAGCTGCCGCTGCTTTTTCTTCTTTCAACCAGCCTTCAAGAGTTTTCGTTTTTTCATATAGTCTCATCCACCTCATCTTGCCCAGATCTTCTTGGTCTAGCGTATTCTCTCTCTCATAGCTTCTTTCCAAGTATTGTATCATAAGGTTTTTTAAATCTATAAAAGCTAGATCTCAACACAATAAGGAAAAAACCGTAAATAACGTGAACAATGTCTCTCTCTCTCTATTCAGCTTTAAAATCTGCTAACGATATTAATGTTTTTTTTTATTTGTTGCTTATTTACAATCTACTCTCACACAAGTAATAAGTAAATTATTTATAATTTATAATTTTATAACATGTCATTGGGGGGATCCGGCCAGCGCCTTACTCCCCGTAGGCTAAACACTAAGTTATTCTGGGTAGTTACACTGGAAGGTCTTGTGGCCAATTTCCTTTTAATCGCCTGGTGATGGTTGGCTGGTTAGAGAGTTGTTCTATTAGCTGGTTTTTATGTCCTGTCAGGTGGTTCGTGTATGTTCGAGCAAGCTTCTGTATCTCTGCGGCTACGTATGGAATTCCTAGGTCTGTGTGAAGGGTTTCGTTAGAGATGTACCATGGGGCGTGGGCTATTTTGCGAAGGATTTTTGATTGGCTTCGTTGCAGGATCTTTGTGTGGGAGGCTTTAGTGTATCCCACATATACCATATGTCCAGATGGGTTTTATGATGCTTTTATATAACAGTAGTTTGTTTGACAGTGAGCGTAGCGTTTGTCAAGGAGCCAGTGCATTTGTTTAATTTTAAGGTCTATTTGTTTTCGTTTGGCTTTGATGTGAGTGCTCCAGGTGAGCTTATGGTCTAGGTGTAGTCCAAGATATTTGATGTCCGTCTTCTGAGGTATCGGATATTGTTGATGTTGTTTGTGGGTTGCAATACGTCTATTTGTGAAAGTGATTTGCGAGGATTTGTCGCTATTGACTGTAATTTCCATTTTTGAACCAGTTTTGCAAGATGTTAAGTGTGTTTGTAGATGGGCTGCTGCAGTTATTGGGTTTTCGTCTATTGAGAGGATAGCTGTATTATCGGCGAACATTGCAAGTACAGTATCGTCAGTTGAAGGCGTGTCGAAGTATATAGGAGATACAGCAGCAGTCCCAGTACGCTACCTTGCGGTACTCCAGATGTAATTTCGTGGTATTCGGAAGTTGTGTTATTTACTTTAACTTGGAAAGTCCTCTGAGTTAGATATGATTTTAGTATGAGGTACAGCTGATTTGGAAAATAGAGTTTTATTTTGTATAACAGACCCGTGTGCCATACTTTGTCGAAAGGCTGTTTTATGTCTAGGCATACAGTTATGCAGACGCGCTTGGTTTCTAGAGTCTCCATAATGCTGTTAACTATTCGGTGCCTTCGGTGGATAGTAGAATGATGCTGCCGGAAGCCAAACTCGTAGTATGGGAGAATTTCATGTAGGTCGACAGTTTCATGGATTCTCATGAGGAGCAGTTTTTCAAATATTTTTGACATGAGTGGTAAAAGGTTGATGGGTCTGTAGGAGGAGGGTTGCGTAGATTTGCCAGGTTTAATAAGGGTAATGATTATAGCATGTTTCCACTGAGTGGGGAAGTGGCAGAGTCGTAGAATGCTGTTGTAGATGGTTGTAAGTAACACTAGGGCTTTTCTGGGGATGTTTTGCAATACATCTCCTACGATTAGGTCGTAACCAGGTGCTTTACGTGGGTTTGCTAATTTAATTTGCTGTCTTACTTCGGCTGGTGAGAATGGTCTCAGAGGTAAGGACATTTGGCAGGGCGCGTCAAGGAATGCGGAAATGTCGGTGTCATCGTTGTTTCCTACCAGTTGTGGCGATGAGAATACAGTAGCAAGATGGTTTGCGAATGAATCAGCTTTTTCCTTGTCTGATCTGGCCCATGTATCATCGGATATTAATGTGAAATTAAAAAAAATGCGTTATAGTTGCATTCCCCTCATGCTTTTGTTAATTGTTAGAAAATGTGTTCCCAAAGGAAACATTTCAAATTTTTTCATTTATTATCAATTCCACCAGTAAGAAAACTAAAGTGCCTTCAATGCTCTAGTCTAGCAAAACTGAATAAAATTAATCTGCGCATAGGTCGAAAAGCACTAAACAATCAACTAATAAAATAGTTTATGGTACAGCTACTGTTTAACTATAACTTAAAAGCTTATCATGCAGCTAAATAAGTAAACCTTTGTCTCCAGCTATCTCCATTGATTGGAATTTACGATCGCATAATCTGTTATAATAAATTAAACGGCCGTCTTAAAGCGCGTCGCTGCTTTTTGCCGGCCTTAGATGGCACAAACCGGCTTGTTTTTCTCGGCAAACTTGCAAATGAGCGCTTTAATTAGAAAAGCATGTAATTTTCCTAATAGTTCAGGACGAGTTGCTGCCGCGAGGAATATTTCCACGCTGCGAGCGGCTGAAACAGGTCTGCGCTGATAAAATGGTGCAAATACCAGCCATAGTTTAAATGAAATTCTTATTTGCGAAAATGCTCCTGCGTTGCGGTAATACAAGGCTTGAACGAACAACACAACATGTTTGGTTTATATAAGAAAATAAAAGAAGTTGTCGGCACCAACAGAAAGAAAACACAAATGATGATAAGAGATGACAGCAACAAAATAATAATGGACGAAACTGAGAAAATAAGAATCTGGGAACGATATATAGAAAAATTGTTTGACGACGAGAGACCAGAAACAATTATACAAAACAGAGGAGAAGAACAAAAAGGACCCACAATTCTAAAGGAGAAATAGAGAATGCAATACACCAAATAAAAATAGGAAAACCCCAGGACCGGATAACATATATATGGAACTAATTAAACTATTAAACGAAGACAACCTAAAGATACTAGTTGATTTGTATAATAAAATATATGAAACGGGTAACATTCCAAATGACTGGTTGGAATCAACATTTATTACTTTGCCTAAGAATGCAAATGCGAAATCTTGCAATGATTACAGATTAATAAGTCTCATGAGCCATGCCCTTAAAATACTCTTGAAGATAATGCAAAACCGAATATATAGAAAATGTGAAGAAGTAGTGAGTGACAACCAATTAGGCTTCAGAAATGGAATGGGAACGCGTGAAGCTCTCTTCTGCATATAAGTAATGATGCAGAAATGTAGAGATCAGAAAAAAGATGTGTATCTGTGCTTTCTCGATTATGAGAAAGCATTTGATAAAGTAAGACACGTCAAACACATAGAATGTTTGGAAAACATTGGCTTAGACGAAAGAGACATAAGACTAATCAAAAATCTTTATTGGAACCAACGTGCTAAAGTAATGGTAGAAGACACTAAAACAAACAAAGTAGAAATTAAACGCGGGGTACGTCAAGGCTGCATACTGTCCCCAATGTTATTTAATCTCTATTCAGAAGTAGTTTTTCAGAACGCCTTACACAACAGCAATTTAGGAATAAAAATAAACGGGGAAACGATAAATAACATAAGATACGCGGATGACAGCGTACTAATTGCAGACAACCCTAGAGCATTACAACAGCTAATTAACAAAGTACACGAAGCAAGTTTACAAATGGGCCTAACAATCAATACTAAGAAAACAAAAGTCATGCAAGTGAGTAAAACTGAGGGTATAAATTTTACAATTGATGGCAACGCTTTAGAAGAAGTTGGAAAATTCAAATATTTAGGTTGCTGGTTAAACTCAGATCTAAACTCAAATATAGAAATAAGGAGTAGAATAGAAATAGCTAGGCAAGGATTTATAAAAATGAAAACACTCCTGACAAATAAAAATTAAATTTACAAATCAGATGGAGAATGGTAAAGAGTTATATATGGTCAATATTGTTATATGGAACGGAAGTCTGGACACTAAATAAACAAACACTAAATAGACAAACTGCAAGCCTTTGAAATGTGGTTGATGAGACGAATACTTAAAATCCCATGGACAGCCAGGATTACAAACCAAGAGGTACTACAAAGAATGAACTGTAATAGAGAAATTATAACTACCATAAAAAGGAGAAAAACCGCCTACTTGGGACACCTACTAAGAAATAAAAAATATAACCTACCCCAACTTATCATACAGGATAAGGTTGAAGGCAAACGCGGAAGGGGCAGAAGGAAAACTTCTTGGCTTAAGAATATAAGGCAGTGGACAGGCATGAATGTTCAACAAATATTTAGAGCAGCTGCAGAAAGAGAAACATTTGCCAATGTAATCGCCAACCTCTATTAAGAGAAGGCACGACAAGAAGAAGAATAAGTTTCATCATATTTCTTTGACCACCCGACGAGAATTGTTGGAGCTTGTTGCTTAGCATGTGTTGCTCTACCCGCCATATTCAACAAACATTGCGCCTTCAGATTTTCATTTATTTAGGTCTTTGCATATTTTTTGCGGCAAAAACTTCAACTCTTTGGAAGCCATAGAAAACAACCTTTAGAAGTTTTTCACTCAAAAACCAGAGACGTTCTGGGAGGGTGAAAAATGTTGAACAAATGATGAATACAAAAATAAACATGAGCACCTAAAAATACTGCCTTTGAATTTTGCTTTAAAATCGACGCGAACTCTTTGTACAACGCAGTATTTGTTTTCATAGCCTTTTCCAATTACCAAAATAAATGAACCGCAACAGCATATATTTTCTGTTCAATTTAGTCTTAAACTCGGGAAACAAACGTCTGGTTATGAAGCTGAGAGATCAGACATCAATTGACACCACAAATGCAAAATCGGCAAAAATTTAAAAAGTTGTTAATAAACCTACTGCGAGAAAGTTGTCAATTCAGGTATGCAATTACAGAAGTAAATCAAATTCAACTTTGTAGATTAGTGATAACACATGGGATGGTGAGTATTACCTATAAACTGAAAAGGAACAGAATGCAGATATCTCTAATGATTTATTTTGTACACATTATGGAAGCCTAGAACAAGGTCTGTATTTAATTTATTAGCGATGAGACAGCTTAAAATTACACGTAGTAACATATGATAGTAAGACGTTTAATAGTCCTTTGTAAACAGGTCTATATAATATTTTGGTATAAAAAATGCGGGGGATACGTGCAGAAAAGAATGGGAACACGTGTTTGTGAACTAAAAAGAATACTAGAAGTCTTGGAAGAAAAGCAACAAGCAAACTTATTGACGAATTGCAAACGTATCATGGCTTAGCCATCAAAAGAAATGTGAATTCAGAGGAAGATGTGAGGAAGTCAATATGGGCGACATTTTTTCACAAAATTTAAACAAAAAACGGCAAAATCAGAACAACCGAAGCCTTAAAAGACTACAATTGTAAGGTAGGTACTCATCATCAGAATGTTCAAGATGCTATTTGATTTACATATAAAGACTTTAGAAAAGACAATTTATTGTCAATGTGTGTTGCCAGCTCCAATGAAAGTCTGAACGATCTCATTTGAAGGATTTGACAATGGCACAAACATTGAACATCTCTGTTGGCAATTCAGCTTACTACACGTGCCAGATTTGCAAAATAAAGGTTCGAATTCGCCGTAAATAAAATCGATTGTTATCATAATGGTCAGCTCTATGGTGCTAAGTGACAAACTTTTTATTTTATCCGACTTTGACTCTTTACCCTGCGCACTTTTGAAGACGATGAGCATAACTACTTCGAATTCTTTCAGTTAACTTCATTTCTTGTATAAATATTCCTAATAAGATATTTTATTGGCGAGCTTAAGCGTAATAGTAATAAATGAACGACCTTTTTAGGAAAATTAAGACGACTTTTTCTAGAGCAAAAATCACAACACAGAAATTTAAAAAAAAATATTTCTTTAAGTCGAAGAACACCCACCTGCGCGAACACCGCAATACACTCAGTCGCTATGTTCTGCATTCTATTTTTTATTCATGTATGTTTTCTTTCCTGCAAGACTCGCTCTTTGCACTAAAAAACAATCCTTATTAATCGGTCTAATGGTTTTCTAGCAATTCAGCATGATTATTAGACCACTTTTCAGGACCGATAAACATATACGATCCCTTAGAACAGCTTCATAATCAATTCTGACAAGTATTTTGGAATGTGGGCTTACAACACATGGATTGGTTTATGACAATACGCTTATTTTTAATTCTACGCGTTCTTTACTATTGCGATCTAACCCCGTACAACCTATTAAAGTAAAACTGAAGGAAAAAGACATAGATCTTAATTTTGAACCCAGAATAGATTATTTCCTCTTTAATGCCTAAATTAATATTAAAAGCTACTAGGCGTAAAAGCAAAAAATTAGCTGGTAAATCTTACCCCAGAGGTAGTGTTGCAATTACCAAATTAGAGATATTCGGGTTAGCCTCGCATCTGACTCGAAGAATATTATATTTTTTAGCGGTAAACTGCCCTAACCTCAGAGAACAGGAGGAGGTTATAAACCCTGAGTTTAAACAGCCTTGCAGAGCAAGCTTTACTTTATACTAGCACTTATATGTTTGCCTTTTAGCAATACTGAGAAGGGAGAGTCATACTACGCATTATTACGGTGAATGCAAAACAGAAATAGTGAGTTCAAAACTTAATTTGATAGTCAGTTTGGCTTTATCCGCCGCAACAGAGGGAAGCATTTCTAAACTTATTTTTAAGTAGCATTTGGTTATGATGTGACTAAAACCCTGAACACCACACAGAACAAGAAGTACTAACTGAAAGTACAATGTTGGATATTGCCCATGATCTAGTGTCTTGCTCCTATCCTATTATGACTCCAACGGTTTCTTCTACAATAGAGGTAATCATTCTATAATAGTAATTATTTCAGAATTGGTAGGATTTTTGTCGAAATCTGGAATACATCCTGAAACTTCCAAAACCGCGAATGCCATTGTACAAGAAGATCCTGTCAATAACACACTGGAAGAAACACATATTTTGGTCCTCCTAATAGTCTCCAATTCAAATAGCAGTAATGACGTTGAAACCATGAGGAGCCAAAAAAGAGAAAAAATAATAATGGTAAGGCATGCAAAATGAAAGGTTATGGCTCTCTTTTCCCGGTCGTCGCGCACCATCTCTGGTGCAGGGCGATGTGGCAAGCACCGCGCCTTAGGCGACCGCCATTATTATCTTTTGCTCGAAGGAAGTTTTTGTGCCGGCTAAACACCTGAAACCTCCAGGCATGCCATCATGTACCAAGAAGTACACATAATTCCGATGAAAGTATCAGGCATAATATTTTTAATAGATTTTTATATAGAGTAACAATAGCGATTATAAATGTCAGTTGAAAGTTTCCTGCAAAGTGATGTTTCTCGAGCAAAAACCAGTTTACTTGCACAGACAAATGGTTCGAATCGGTATTTCTTTGAAGATTCAAGTGTACAAAACTTTTTTTAACACATCGGACATTTTAGGCCAAAAATTTTGAACAGGGGTTTAATACTATCTGCTCATAGAGGAAGAAAGCAGCCAGGAAATAAAATACCAGAAGATCGTAATCATGTACAAAATTTTCCGATTTTAGAAAGCATATTGCTATAATCAGTGAAGAAAAGTCTGACAAAAAATATTTAGCAAATGAATTTAATACAAGAAATGTACTTTTGCATATTTAGGATTGCAACAAAAAGGAAGGCATTTTCAAAGACGAAATCAAGTTTTCATTCAAGTTTCCAGTGAATGGCGCCTGTGGCTAATGTGAAGAATTCATGAGAACGACAAGGAATGGCAATGAAGAAAGTAAGCAAAAGTTGCAGGGAGCTATAAAGCGCACTTGGAAGAAGCAAAACTTAGTTATGACTAGGGTCTATTAGAAGGGAGCGGGAGGGATAAGAGGGGCGGCTCACAATATTAGGGACCTCCATTTGGTAACTCAATATGTTGGACAAAAATATAGTAGAAAGCGAAGCGGAACGGGGAATGAAGTTTAAAACTAACCATAAAACAGAAATTGGGGCGAGTAGAAATTCAATGTCAATGGAAGCTTTGTGTTTTGCTAAACAATTTGAAGAAATTTTTTTTAATTAAATGCCCTTTTTACACTGCTGACACGAGATCCAACCCTCTTTACAGGTGAAATAAAAATAGACATTCAGTATCGTCTTTCTCGATGTCCAGTGAATCAGCTGTTAGTTTTAGCTTGATTGCAGTTGCTCCGCTTCTTTTATTTTTCTTGTTTAGCCTTACTTTTGGTAACTTTAGCACCATTTTAGCATTACTTTTCTTTTTCCCCTGTCATCAAGTATTTTTTTGTATATTTTTTCCATTAAAGTGAAGTCTGTACAATTTCAAAAGTTTTCTTGCTTTATCTTTAAAACATGGCACAAACATCTTTTAAAAACTGTCTTTGGTTTTTTGGGTCGAAGTTGATAACAGTTGCTTCAGCAGGAAGAAAACGTGCTTCTGATTTAAAATATAAGTTGTTGTGGCAGCTTGAAGTTATTAGACATCATTTACAATGTTGTATTAAATATAACTATAGAAATCCCCAAAATGATAAAATAATCTGCAAATATTACAATGACTATTTCAAAAAAAATATAGCAATAAAACCGATGCTTTTAAATTTAAAGTCTTTGCGATCTGATTTGAAAGTAATCGATTTAAAAAGCCTTCCCGTTGATGCAAAAATTCAGATTCCTGCTTTTGAAATGTGTCAACATTTGAGGGTGATCCTATGTTTACAGTATGGCTGAAAATACTATTGTTATTACATCAAATGAATCTCATTATCAAATCCGGCAAGGTGACATTGGATGTAGAAAAAGATAATTTTGAAAGCTCAATTAAAAACAGAACTCTAAAACATGAATGTCAGTTTTCATTAGCGCAAAAAATTGCAGCACAAATAAAGTTACTACAGAATTAGAATTAGAAGACCAAAAATCAGCTGCATAATATTTTCATTTAAACATTTTTGACAAAATTCCCAATTCAATGGCAGATATTTTATATTTCTTCATTTGCATTTTTAGAAGTTTTATGGAAATTTAACGAAATGGGCGAAGATAATATAATTTCAATGCAAAATTATTGCTAGAGAAATATAAAAATGAAATAAGTATAAAGAAGTCAAAATTGGGAAAAGATATTTCCTATAACAGTCATATTCTTAATTGCTTTAGGGCCGGTCCACACGGACCGTAATTATCCCGTGGCAAAATATTTGGGCATTTAGTTTCTTTTACCTGGCAAAATTATGGGAAATATCTTTCCTCCTCTACATTCACTTGTCAAGGGTCGATTCTTGCCTTCCACCGATTTAAGAACAAAAATAGTCACATTGCATTTAGCCGTGGTAATGCGCACTTCTGCCGATCTGAGTTTGTCGACGTATACCTGCCACGGATAACGCGTACATTTATTAACGAGTTACCACCGTAGTACCTACATAAGTGACGAAATTGAAGAAATAATACCGCTGAAGCATGTTTACAAATCCAGTTTTGAATTAAGTACGAAACCAGCAGAATAACCTAAAGAAATTCTCCACATGGAATTCCTAAACATATTACTGAATATAACGATTGTGCTTAGAACTTTTTAGCTATACCTAGGAGTGTAGCAGAAGGTGAAAGATCATTTAATGGTCTGAAAAGAATTACAAACTTTCTACAACCGACAATGTGTCAGATAACGCGTATTTTAGATTATTTTGAAATAATAACTGAATTTGCTGATGTTAAAGGGCGCAAATCTTCTGTAAAATATCTAAATGTTATAATCGAATAAACATTAAATACCATTGATTTTATTTTTTATCCGCAGTTCTGTTTTAGATTTGGCTTCAAAAATATTAATAGTCCTGGGCTTCGCATTTTCTCTGAAAGGCCCTGGTTATGACATAAAGAGATCAGATAACATTTCGTCGTAGAAAACTCAAAAAAAGTGTTATAATGATCGACATGCAGGAGTGCATGCCAATGCCTTATTTGACCAAGCCACAATCGTTTTATTTGCAAAAACTGTGGTCTCTTCACCTAAGTATTCTAAATTTCACTAATGACAAAGCCCACTCTGCCAAGTGGGACGAAATAACATAACAAGTGATACTGAAGACCTAAATATCTGCCAGACAATTGTGAAGGTCAAAACAGAAATTTACTGTCGCAGTGCGCTACCTTCGATTACCTCTTTAAAAATAATCAACCATAAGCTCGCTCTCAGAGGGCACATCCGTGTTAAGGATCACTTGGATCCTGAATAGTTGGTTCGACCACCATATTGACCCCTTGGGATTGATATATCGGTCAGCGCAAATTTCAGGAAGTTTTGGGAGTCTACATCACCATGAAGATCTAAAAAATTTTAAAGTTTTGTTGATAGGGAAAAATCCACCTCAAATCCATTTAAAAAAGAATCCGGAACAAGAAGATTTTAAAACCAGTGAGGTAGCACACCTACAATTGAACGAGAAGAAATTCTCGTTTAGAAGATTCTTTCTGGAAAAAATTTAAACTGGTAGGGTACAAGATGAGCAGCCTGAGACATTCCCCAGACAAGGTTAACACGAAAAGCCACTAGTGTCAAGCCCGGGCACAATTTTTATGAGTCTCTCACACTCACTACAAGTAGAGGACCTCCCATCTGTGCAGTAAATTTTTGTTTTAATAATAATAATTTATGATTATTCATTTTTACGTTCGTTGTTTAACAAATAAATAATTCTTAACGTTTTTTAACAATATTTTGCCATTATTGTGTTGTGCAATTATCTTTTGGTCACCGACGGTCGGAACTCATCAACAGAAAATTGTAATGTGAGGTAGACTGTCATAACAGCTTCCCTTCGTTATCCTTATTCAATTGAATTCTAACGCCGTCGATCAACGATAACAGGAACAAAAATAGTCAGCTAACATCAATCCTAAATTTTTTAAGTAATGAAGCAGCTGACCGAAATTTTCATAGCGCATTTCTGAAAAATATTGTAAAATGCGGTTACACACCATCTCTGGGGCACAGAAATACAAATTCCACCAGAAGTAATTTGAATGTTGTTCCACCAAATAAAAAGCAATAATAAACAACGCGGAACTTGGAAACTTAAAGGTCACCTCCCGTACTAGCCGCTGAAAACCAATAGCACAAGAACTGGCTTGGGCGCCTTGAGCCCAACGGACCTGCCGCAATTAATCACCGTTGCAGCGTAAATAATAGCAGCTAGGCGAAATAGATTGTTAACAATAATTAAGTACGCAGGGAACACGTTAAAACGCTACCTGTAAAGCTAACATCGCTTAATTTGTTTTTCCAGCGCGCAGCCTTCAAGGCCGCAGAGGCACCGCGCGCAAGTAACTGGATAGCGCACTCCTTGACATAAAATTTCAGGCAATTCGTGGCGCAGCTCGCGTGGATAGAACGAATATCTCTGGCTGTAGCTGTAAATGCGGCAGAAGAAAGGGACAATTCAGCATACCATGTAAGAATTTTATCTTTGACGGCAGCGCCGACGGGCACGCCCACTTTCCAAATATTCCCTAGCTGCTTCACAAAAGACGTCGCATGGGGCTAGGTCGGGGCTATAAATAGAATGGCAAAGCTCAACAGGACCTGTCATTCAAATCGTTGCCAACCAACACTCCCATTGTTTCATCATGAGGTAGTGCAGATAATAAAAATTCAAATAGACCACAACCTTTTAAAATCCGATGAAGATCGGGATTTCACCTGTGCTTTAGCACAAAACCTAGGTTTGGACAGGATTATCGTTGCAACCTTTCAATAACGCCACTCAAAGGTTTCAAGTTGATTAATTCATTATTTTACCCCAAATATCACCTTGATACTTTTCTTCAAAAATTTATTTCGCCTGATTTATGGAATTCAAAAGAGCATATGGAACACTAATTTTACTTTAAATAAAATGTCGCAATAAACTTCAAATTGGTCGAGTCTGTTAACAGTGTAATAAGTTAAAGCTCAACGATTGTGAAGAGGCAAATTTTGGTGCCCTTCTGATTCAATGCGGAATATTTCTTCCAGAAACTTGATCAAAACGGTCATAAGAGCAAAAAGATCCAAAGAAAACATTACTTTTTGAACTCTTCTTGGACTACTATAATAGAAGTTCAACAAGTGCAAACTATACTTCTCCCTTTTCAATTTTTACTCCTCCCCCAAAGGTTGATTGTACAAAAAAAAGTTTACGTTGTCATCAAACAAATGTGTTACTGGAAGACAATAGCAAACAACAAACAAGAACTTCATGCTTGGTTTCCACGTAAATTACTTCGTGGAAGACCCTTGAGGCTGGCTTGAACTTGGGAATGAAATTAACGCGTGGAATTAATGGGTGTTAATGAGGCAGGCGCACCGAAGCGTTTGATTTCGCGTCGGGCCGCTTTGCATGCACTTCCAGCCACTCGGGCGATTCAGCTTGTGGGAGAAAAGCGCCCATTTAATGGTAATGCCGGAACGGCGCTGTGTGGGAATATTCGTGTGTGAGTCATGTTGTTACCATTATTATTAGCCCGTCCCACGCCGCTGAGCAGCTGCATGCACTTTGTAATTATAATTTCTTTGAAAAAGGCACTGTCTGGTGCCTTGACTCCTTGACATTTGCGGCGCGAACGCCAGCGATGTTCGGTCGGCACGTATAGGTCACAAGAGCGCTCGGCGGCCGGGAAACCTGGGACGAGGAAAGCCGCGGCCGGCCACGAAATGTCACCGCTCAGCGAACAACCGAGGTATCCGAAGTTCACGCGGCCCGATCCTCGTTTCTGGGTGTAGCTAACTGTATTGCCGGACTCGAACTGCTCGATCCTGTTTACCTAGCGAGGCTGCGGCGTTCGAATTGAACGAAAGCTATTAAGTAACAGTAAACTTGGGACTTTACCTCATCGCCGGGGCGTGCGGCTTTCCACTTTTCACTCGCGACCACGCGGCTCCTCACAAACCATCCCTGCACAGCACACACTCCATCGCGGCGCGCACCTTCCGACCGACACGGCACTCTGCCCGGCGCGCCTTTTGCCCGTTTTCGCGAGTTTCGAGGACTTACTTAGCGGTCCGCTCGGAGACTTCAACGACCGCGTATCCACGTAGCGCAGTTCACAGGTAGGACAGGTATCTCGGAGAATGTTCAATGTGGGGACTGGCGAGCAAGGTGCGCCTCAAGAAGGTGGAACTAATTGCGGCCGCGAGCTGCTTGCGGCTGTGGCCGACCGGGTCTTCGGGCCAGCGGCGGGTTCAGGGGGGGCTCGAGGCTGCTGTATATAAAAACGCCTCGGAACTGTTCCAATCAATTGTGTCTTTGCTCGTCTTGGTGTGTCATACAACTGCCTGCCTTTGCTGTTTTACTAGATGCTACTTATTTTCATGCAATAATTTTACAGCATAATCAAAAACAATTCAAAAAATGATTTTACAGAAGACGAGCTGAGTCAATTGACAACCCTTCCAACTTTAGGACACTTCGGGGGCAAAATTTAGGCCGACTTAAGGTTTTCATTGAGAATACATTGCTAAAGTGTTTTCTATGGCCACAGACAACATTGTTTTCGGCAAACTTGATAAAAAAGATCAACAATGCGGCCTATAGTCATAGAAAATACATTTAAAATTTTTTCGTTGAAAACCTAACCTTACATAGTAGAAGACTTAAACTTGTCTTAGTGGAACCTAACCTAATTCATCTAACACAACCTAATCTGAACTTGAATGCACAAAGAATTAATGTCGTTTAATGAATATTTTCTTTCTTTCACTAGTCCCTAGTACCCTTAAGAGCGTCGGGTTTATCAGTTCATGCTACTATCTCCCACTCATTTTTCCATGCTTTTCTATTTCTGGTCATTATTCTTATGTCTTGTATTGTTTTTCCTTTCTTATTTCTATTTTCTTTACCTTTTCCATCCATGTTTTTCTTGGTCTTCCTCTTTTTGTCTTTTTTCCACTCCTGGTTCTATTATTCTTCGACCAACCTATTCTGTTCTATCTTTGCTAGATGCCGAAATCAGTTTAACTGGCTGTTCTTTATTTTTCTCATTATTGGCACTTGTTTTAAAGTCTTTCTGATTTTTTCCTTTCGTATCTTATCATGTTTTGTAACTTCTGCTATTTTCCCCATATATTTCATCTCCTTGGCATTTATTGGCGATTCATGTTTCGATGTATTAGCCATGTTTCGCATTAAAACGTAATTATTGGTATAATTAATCTATTTCATTTCCAATCTTTCTCCTTCTATCTGGACTTTTACTAGGACTTTCTTATATATTGATTTTACTATATTTATTACCTTTCTTGATATTCTATATACCTCCAGTGTTTTTTATAGTATTTCTTATTAATCATATCAAAAGCTGCCTTGAGGTCTATAAACATCAGATGTAACTCTACTCCTTTTTGCAGTTTTCTCTCAATTATATTTCTTAGTACATCGACGTTATTGCTTGTGCCTCTTGCTGCTTTGAATGCAGCTTGTTCGTCTTCTAAGCCTCCTTCAATTTCAGTCTTAATCCTTTTTGTCCACTATCCTAATGTATATCTTAAAGCCTACTAAGGAGAAACAGGTTTGTCTGTAATTCTCACAATTACTTTGTTCCCTTTTTTATGTATCGGTACTATCAGGTTTTTCCTCTGGTTTTGAGGTATCTTTTCACTGCTCTATACTTTCTTACAAACCTTCAACAACCATTCCTTGCCTTTTTCCCCATCTATTTGACCTATTTCGGGGTCCATCTATCGTCTTCTGCCGCTTTCCTTATTTTGATAGCCATTATTGCTTCTTCAATTACTTTCAATGATATGTTTTCTTGCACTCTTTCTTGTGAGCTTTCCTCTGTTTGTTCAGTAATTATTTCTTCATTGTTTACCTCATATTTTTCTATGAAATAATCTCCCATACTTTTAGTTTTTCTGTTAACTCTACATGTAGTTTATTTTCACTATCCCTTATTGGATATTCTCCTTTTTCTCTCCTTTCTGTTTGTCTTTATTCTACTCGAAAATCTCCTATTATCTATTTTCTATGGTTTATTAAGATCTTCCCCGAATTTTTCCCAGCTCCTTCTTTTTGCTTCTCTAACTGCGTTTTTAATTATCTTAATTTTTTCAACATAACTTAGTCCTGATATTTTATCTTTCCGCTGCTGGAACTTTTTCCATGCTTCTTTCTTCTCCTTTACTTTATTTTTGGTATCCGTGTTCTACCAGTTCATTCTCTTGCTACTATCGTTTATGACTCTTTTCCCGCAGTTTTTAATACTACATTAATTACTGTTGTCTTGAAAATTCTCCATATTTTTTCCACATTTCTTCCTGGTATATTTTCTTTGCTTCTTACTTTCTTAGTTTCTTTGTATTTATTCTACTATATCTTCTTTGGTGCTACGTAAGATTATGTTACTGCACAGATCTGCCGCTATCAATCGAAGTTGTGTTCCTAATTTTGCTAATTTTTTAATTCTTATATTTAGGTCTATTGTGTGTACAATGTAATCAGTTAGACTTTTTGTACTCCTACTTGGTTCTTCCAAGGTGACTCTATTTCTGGGTACTGGTACCAGAAGGTATTTCCTATCTTTAAGTCATATATTTGGCAGAACTGTAACATTTTATTACCATTTCTGTTTTTTACTCCTTCGCCGAATTCTCCTGTGCAACCTAGACTCGCATCTAAATCATCTCCCACTCTGGCATTCCAGTCGCCCATTATTATTGTAGCTTGTAGATCGATGTAGAATTTTTCCACTATATTGTCTTCTGTTTTCTCTACCGGTCCATATATTTGTATCATACGTATGATCTCTTCCAACTTTATCGACATTACGTTTATTCTAGAATTTGCTGCCTCATATTTTATTCTTTTACTGTTCTTCCGTTACTATTATAACCTGATCTTGCTCTACCTCCAAAGAATATAATATGTACTTATTATTTAATATTGTTTTACGCTTTCTTGCTTTTTTAACTTCGCTTAGTCCTATTATATCCATTTCATACTTTTCATTTCTTCCACTAGCTTCATTTCTTTTCCGTTTAATGATGTGGTATTCCATGTAACTAGTCTTATAACCTTTTCTTGCATTTGTATTTGATTCTGCACTTTATTTATTTTATTTCCTCTAAAGTCATTTTCCCTAGCTTTAAATGTAGCTGTTAGTTTTTTGATGAAAAGGTTTGTTCTAGTAAACTTCACCAATTTTCCCTGTAATGTCTCCTTCGTCATGTTCTCCGGTGATCTTTGACTGGTTGTTCTTTCTTTTTTGATTTGTATGTTTTTTTCTTGTTGCGGTTCTTACATATTAGATGTCCTCTCACTTTTGTTTTTTGTTTCCCTTTTTTGTATCCTTAATCTCTATGGTTTATAATTGATCAAATGAGAAAGGTCCTCCATTTACTATAAGTCTATTGTATCTTATAAAGGTATGATTTCCTTTAGTTTTAATTATTTTCATATATTCTACTAACTTTTTTCTCTGTTGTTGAATCCTCCTTTATGAAAATATTTGTACCTTTTAGGTGTTATGTGGCTCTTAATATATTCATTCTCCGTTTACTTTTCTTATCTTTTCCCAATGTTCTTAGTTCAGTAATCTCCGTATTTATTTTTACTTCCATATCCCTTAATACGGTGCTTACTGACCCTTTTAATTGCAAATCTTTTTCCTCTGGTTGTTCCTCTACTCCGTGTATTATTATTCTCCTTCTCCTAATTTATTTTTCCATGTCTTCAAATTTCGTATCTTGCTCTCTTAGTTTCTACCTCGTCACCTGGTTCTCTTTTTAGTTTTTCATCCTCCTTTTTTATTTTTGTTATCTCGTTTTCGTATATATCTATCTTCTTCTTCGTCCTCTCATTTCTCACATCCATTTTATTTAGCTTTGAGCTAATTTTTTCAAGATTTTTTTATCTTGTTCACTCGTTGTTTCCTCTCATTTATTTGAATTAGACATATTTCATGGCCCTATCTGTATAGGAGTACCTAAAAATTATTATTTATTTAAATTAAGCGTTACACTTTATTTACTCTCGTAACTTAGGCGCACTGTGTAAGGACCGGTCGACCCGTCGAAGGCCGTTAGTTATTTTATAATACAATACAAACAAATAAAAAAGCAATATTTATTGATGAAAATAATAGTGCTGACCATTCAGCTGCTAGTTAACGTTTATAGAGAGCATTTGTGGAGCATTTAGCTTCTACTCCCCTCGTTCTTCAGTAAATATTCACTCCCTGAAAAGAGCGATCTAAGTGGCAAGATACAATTTTGTGACGACGGTGACCATATGGGCGGAGCACAGTCTCCATGAAACCGGTCTTTGGCTGGGAACTGAATTGCCTCGATCTATTAAGTGGGTGCCATCACAGACAAATAAATAGCATTACGTCAACTAAACGCCATAAATGCTTACCGTTGGCTAAATACTGCTCACTTTTTATATAGAATGCCACATGACGCTTACATGTGGTAATAGTAGAAAAGGAATCAATAATAATAAAACAAAATATTGCAAAAAAGGTAACAATAAAAAATAATCTGCTGGTGGAACAAAAATATAAAAAGTGTAGATCAAAATAAAAGAATTGTAAAACCAATTCGATGTTGGAAAAGTAACTGGTAAAAATAAGAAATACAAAGAAGAAATAACATTAAAATTGACATGAAAAATACCAATAGCACAATACAAATTATTATAACATCAATATGCCTCTCGTTAATAGCATAAACTTAAAGAAGAACTCATAGAAAAAGTAAAAGACTATATCTTTGTACTGAGAATAGCCATAGAAAAGAAAAAAGTACCCATACCTAATAGTTTTAGATCTACATGGCATGTTATTTAAATAAACTGTAGCACGCTATGAAAATAATATAGGAAAATAAAACTTGGTGGGTATTAAACACAAGTAACTGCAAAATAAAAAATAGAAAAAGAAATAAAGCCATTCATAAAACTCACCTTTGTTACTTGTAGTGATGAATGGGACGACACACAAATACAAAAAATTAAAAAAAAATAGATGTCCCATAAGTGCATGCGACATTGGACTGGTAGCAAATTCTGCTGAAAATTACTGCAATACGTTGAAAAAGGGAATTAAAATAAAAAATTTAGAAAAATTCTACATAGACAAAAGCTAAAAAGAACACAATAATGAACGTAATGAACATATATGACTGATAAAGCAAACTAATTATACCACGCAATAATAACGATATAACAGTAAAACAAAAAAAAATTACTAACTACTACGGGGCTACTAACGTGAGGATTCCGTAAAAACGTCCCTTTGGCCAATAAAACCAAAAATATTTTTTATAAGCTAACATTGCACGACTCCTCCAAGTCCCCCGCTTCCTTGCGTCGCAAAGGGGGCGGGAGAAATTTTGGATGGTTTGCTTAACGTTGTTGCCCTCCGTCCAGTAGTCTTCGAGGATTACTTGTTTCAAACTGGACCGTTTTGGTGTCGCACATAATTTTGAAATATCACTTGGTATTCGTGCCGAACTTGAAGATGTTTTCACGTCAATATTTATGGAATTGCCTACTCACTAATGCTAAGATATGACACGGGGAATTGGGCGACTCAAAATAAAAGCAGCAGTGAAACAACTGACAAAGATGATGCATGACTGAAGAAGTGACAAAACTGAAAGAGATCATTTATGAAATGGAGTAACTGGAAAACTTAGGTGATAAAAGAAATAGAAAATTAAAAATAAAAATCTGGTGTGAACATCACACGACTTTCCTTATCCTATTATATATATATATATATATATATATATATATATATATATATATATATACATATATATATATTCCAACACTAGAAAGCTGATTAAAATAAACAGTACAAGATAATAATTGACTCGTACTTAAACTTTTGCTACGTCACTGAAGGTAACCGTGCGAGCTCGGCTGCGCAGCCTTCGCCATTATCGCCTGCGTGCTCCCTCCTAGCGGCCAAGCGCTCCCCCCATCCTCCCGCAGTCAGCCCGGTAGCTCTCCGAGCGTGCTGTGATTGGTCCGTTTAATTAATTTTTAATCGGCTATAACTTATTTATTTGACTTCGGATCAAAAAATTTCATTGCAATTTTTTGTTCGTCTCGGTTTGATCTATCCGGTAATATAAATTTCACGAAACATTTTATGAATACCCGGTAATTAAAAATCTTCAATTTTTTTTCGAGTTTCAATTTTACCAACTTTTATTTTAAATTCATGTTTATTTCATGATAACAAATCATTTTTATTCTTATAAATTTTTTGTATCTTCAACCGTGTAGATTTGCGACCGTTTTGCGACCGATTTTGCGACCTTGCGAGCAAACGGCTTGGCCGATTTTTACCAAAAGCTTCGCACTGCGTCCCCTACCTACAAGTAACTTGCATACCAAATTTCAAGTCTCTAGCTCTTACGGTTCTCGAGATATCCTGTTTACTGACAGACTGACAGACACACACACACACACACACACGAACCAATGGCTAAAACCAACTTTTTTGGTGTCCTGAGGCTATAATTCGTCCAGAAATGTGAAAAACTGGGTAGGTCAAATTTCCGCCGATTACATTACTTTCCTTATTATAGGATAAGGAAAGTAAAAATGGATGAGTATATAGTGAGGTTGGAATATAAAGGGGGAAATCTAAGGAGAGTAAAAATAGTGATAACCAAACGTAAGAATTTTCATAATATAAAGTGAAAGAAGGAAGAAAAACGTTATTTATTTTTTTTCACTTTCGGATGCACTAACAGTGTTGAGCTTTGAAAAAAAAATATACTCAAAATCCCTAGAGATAAGCCTTACCCCTAATGGGCGCGTCTTGAGGTGGTGGATAGGGAAACGTCCCTCTTATAATGTTTCTTCTATTTTTGAATTAATGAATTACAAAGCCTTGAAGATCCACAAAGAAGAATTGTTCCTTCTAGAGAATTTAAACTAAATGCATTAGATCATTATTACAACGATTGGAAGTAACAAAGTCTTACTTGGTTGAAGTCTCCCGGTAACTAAAAGTATTTTTAATGGAAAATTTTAGTGGACGTAACTTTTGCTCACGAAGTTTCTTAAAGTTGGAAGAAGTGTCAATTGACTCTGATCGTTGATTTGAAACGATTGATACTAAAATCGACCGATTTAGTCGTGTCCACTAAAGCAAGGCCTTATCGTTGTATCTTTTATATAATTGAGTAAATTTTACAGACTAAATTATTCTATAAGCTAATACTTGTTACCGGACATCGACTGGCTAATATCGTTTCAGTGTTCTGTTATCATGTTGATGTAGAAGTGGTTTTATAAGAGAATTGTTGTGGGCTGCAAGTCTGTCACGTTGATTGTTGCTGCGGTCTTGAATCACTTCAGGAATAAAAGAAATGCCAAAGTTTGTGTAGATAGTTATATTGGAGATACCATGGATAATTTACTAATTCGCGGATAATTTTAGACTGGACTCGCTAAAAATGAAAATATTGGATTTTCTGATACAACCCCGTATGTTCATGTGAGAACTATAATTGTCTTTTCTTCGATTTGCAAATGTAACCTTCATCTAAGTGGTCAGTATCCTATAACTCCTCTTCCTCCAAGTGAGTTTTTCGTCGAAATATAATCCTAGAAAAGATGAGATGACTGCATTGTTTCTAAATTGTGGTGGACAATAACCTTTTCTTAAGGTAAAAGTTACTTGTGTTGATTGAGAGTGGTTAATTTTAATTTTTCGTTTTTTAATCCAGTTTTGTAAAACATTCAGATGATTTCGTAATAGAAAGATGCGGTTACAGGATTTTCATGATTAGCAAAGACCGCTGTATCATCAGCGAAAGTATTCGTTGTAGTAGGTATGCCAGCTGGCGCATAATAGATAAAACGGGAGACCCAGTACACTACCTTGTGGTACTGCAGATTTTATTGGGAGAAAATCTGAGACTTTGTCTTGTACCTTGGTTCTAAACTGACTATCGCTTAAACAAGACTTGAACAAATTAAAATATGGAGGCAAAAGCTTGATCTAATACAGAAGACCATCGTGCAATTTCTTGTTGACAACTTGATCTATATCCAGGAAAATTAAAGTACATTACTTTTTATTTTCCAGCGATGTATTTATTTTATGAAAATATGGTTTTCGAAATCCAAATTTATGATTCGAAGTGGACTTATTTGGTGAAGCAGAAATATTCCTAATAATTAGGAAATGGTCGATAATACACTTATCAATTGGAATTTTTGGATTTTATCTGCCTTAGAAATCATAATTATTTCTACCAACTTCAGTTGCTAAGCCTATACTATAGTCGTAATACTGCCTAGAAAATGTAAGCTAGCAATTCGTTTAACATTTATGACGTAATTTGATCAGAACCAGGTTATTCGAGCGAGTAGTTTCAAATCTAATTTATTTAGGAGTAAATAGTTTCTCTTTGATCCTTGGTGTGGAACATCATGGTTAAATGTAAATACTTCAGCGAGGTGTGGGACAAAAATATCCATTTTTCTTTTTTGCTTCTCTTCCCATGGACGAAACGTGGGATTTAGTTTAGGGGAAGCTGTAATCGGTCATCATATTAAGTTATCGTGGCAAGTAAGATTAGAAATGTAATAGTGAAGTAATTTGTGTTGTGCTTTTTTAAATTTGGATTTTAATTTGTTGGTAAACTGGTTAAATGCTATTTTATTGGCTGGTGCAAGACTTCGATGCCACCTTGCTCGAGCTTTTCTTTTATTCATGAGTACTTTTATAAGTTCCAGCTTCTGTTTTGGGCTTCAGATGAAGGGTAGATTGATAGGATGCATGTTAAAGGATTGATGATAAATTATTCATGGTTTCGTCAAGCTCATTAGGCGTTGTAAATCTTACTTTGAATTGTGTGATTTCGCCGATTACACTTCTGCATTCATTTCAGTCGGTTGTAGACTTATGTAGCTTAGGAACTTTAGGATTTATAAACGGTAGGCCAAAGTTAGGTTTTATATCAATGTAAGAGTTAGAGACGACACTGGTGACAACGAACCCCAGGAGATCTGGTATTTTATCAGATCGATTGGTCAATAAACCTGCTAGTAAGAAACTTTTTTCATCTAGAACTTGGGCAGTTTTTGCTCTTATTTATAGTAGCAGAGAGCCCCAGAGCGTATTCTTCCAGTTAAAACCATCTCCTGCTGTAAATTATCCGCAAATTTCTTTTCCAGTTCAAAATGGACAATAGACAGCAGATAAAGTTATGTAGTATTCTTTCTTTCGTGTATGAATCCTTCTAAGAATTTGTTGAGCAACTGGCTGATGTTATTTTTACTGTTATTGTTATTGTGGCGTATTGGTGTATGGTTCGTATTGTTATTGACTAGTTTGGTATAATTGTATCTACACAGTGATAAATTTAGTGAGACTGCTTTTCGTCGATGGAAATATTTTTTTTTATATTGGAAGAGTTTTGGTGTTTGTATTGTTTTTGTATAAATAATAGTAGTAAGCGCACCTCTATAGTTTGCGCGTGTAGCTGGGATAGTTATTTTTCTTACAGCTTGTAGTGCTATGAGATCCGCCACATTTGACACACGCAAAAGGTTTATTACCTCATGTTTCTGTATGTTCGTACAGTTGAGATTTTGTGCATTGTATTACATTTTTCTGCCTCCCGAAAAATTCAGTGTGCACAATACGATGTTGCAGTAAGCTAATATTGTAAATATATTTGTTGTTGTCAACTGGCTCCTGATCAACAAACAACATGTTCAAGCAGTTTCTAAGTTTACCCGCACGGGCGATACATTCCCGCAGCCTTACGTTAAAGTTCCACATTGCTTTCCGAGTAATTTTTATTGCTACTGTTGCAATGGTGTTGCGAATAGCATCTTTTAATTCCCCAATAGTTCGCGACTTGCGTTAAAATATTTCAGTTTTAGGTGTCCCCATAGAAAGAAAGGGGATATGCCTAGTGACCTAGGCGTCCATGGGATATCACGTTGCAATTAGATGAGGCGGCTTGAAAATATTTTTTTCGGAACTTCTCGAGAAATTTCACCATGTGTGCAGTAACGCCATCTTGTTGACACCACAGCGGCGCATTTCAAAATTGCGTAACTTTGCAATATAACGAATAGACGTGACAGTCACCGCAGTCCGGCTTCCTCAAAGGATACGGCCGTATGATGCCTAATTCTGTAACAGCACAACAAACAGTTAATAGTTACAGGCTGACTATAGAGAGCTGGCTCATGGAGTTGCCGAGGATTATGTAGGTCTCAGTACCTACAATTGTGATTATTGACGCAGCCCGATGAATAAAAATAAGTTATTGAGCACAACAGCATTAGCTGAAGAATTTTCCAACGTGTCCTCGCTAGCAGGCTGTCGAGCTTACTTGTCACATTCTTACGTTCATGGATCAGTTTGTATGGATAGAACGTGAGATCGCAATGTAGAATTATCCACACGCTGTGGTCAGATATTCTCAAGGCAGGAGCACATTTAGTAGCAGAGCGTTGTGGCGATGTGACCATGGCCTGCCTTATTGCTGTGATATTCTTGGGTATCCGAACTCTACGAGGTCTACCAGGTGATTTCCATTTTAATGTTGAATAAGTTTGTCGTAAACTGTGTACCTGCAATGTTATATTTTTTGTCAAAACTTTACTCCAAAATGCCTGCGGAATAGCCGCTGCGTCACAATCACAGAATCACCATTTTTAAAATAAGTTTCCAACCCACAGTGTTTAACAAAGCACAATGAGCACTAAAATGACATGCCTTGTGCTGCTTAAGGATGTATGACTCAAATACCTTCTACCAATACAATTCAAAAAGTTGAGATCAGTTTTTTATATTCATGATGTTACTTATGAACAATTATATTAAAGTTTAAGCACCCCACATTCTTACTTTAAAATTATTACATAAGTTCTGATCAAATATTGACCAAATATTAAGAATGATTAGTAATTTTTGTTCTAGATAATCACAATCAAAAATTTCGCAAAAGTTACGCTAATAAAGAGAATTCTTTAAATTTTTTGATAGATAAAACCCATAATGATAGGAGCGTCGAGCGCAACGCTTGACCCGGGAAAAGACTCTTACCAAGTCCCAAAATAAAGAAGCGTCTTACACCTTTGACACGGGTGCATTAAAATTGCATAAATCAGGCCTGGGATTTGTAATCGAATATTTGAGTAGAAATATAAAAACCACGAGAAAATATGGAAAGAAACTTACGTGTGCGCATTCGCAAGAAACAGTCGGAAATAGAGACGCTTGTTTCAGTTTACTTGTCCACTAGGTAAATTGAAAATGAAATTTCACCAAGTGAAGTGGACTGTGTAATTTTTACGCAATAAACGTGATGAGTAAAGGTTCAGTACGTCACTGGTATCGTATTTTTTGAAGTTGGAAGCGCCATCGTGTATGATGCGGCAAGAAGTGGCTGCTTATTTGTAGTCAGCGATGAACTTGTTCGGAAAATTGACAAAAAGTCCGTTATGCACATTTTTTTAATATATTTTATTTATTAGCAATCAGAAATTAACATTCTATGGGCTAATGTGATAACATAGGACCTTAAAATTAAATAGTCCATGGCGGGATGGGAACTCTTCCAGCGAGGAGTTCGCCTACTTCTCATTTGAGATCAATAGGCCAACATCTTTTTAATCTTCTGGCATCGTGGTGTAGTAGGAGTGGTGTACGAGTGGATTGACGTGAGATCCTAGTCGGATATGATGATTTGCGCTACGCTCTTGTATAACAGTTTGGACGAACGGAATATTGAGGTCATCGTGTAACGTTTTGTTGGTTACGTACCAAGGTGCGTCAGTCATCGCCCTACGGATCTTGGATTGTGAGCGTTGGATAATATCTGTGTTTGACTTACTGGCGCATCCCCATAACTCAATGCCGCAAGTCCAGATAGGTCTGATTATTACCTTATAAATCAAGAGTTTATTTTCTAGTGACGAACGAGATTTCCTTCCAATCAGCCAATTTAGGTCCTTAAATCGTAAGTCAATTTGTTTCTTCTTCTTTAGGATATGCTCCTTCCAGGTAAGTTTTTGATCGAGGTGTATGCCTAAATAACGTACTGAAGGTGATGCAGGTATAGGTATGCTAGTGATGCTAACTGGTGGACAATTGTCCTGTTTTAGCGTAAATGTTACTTGAGTTGATTTACTCTCACTGATTTTTATGTGCCATCTGTTTATCCAATCTTGTACAAGATTTAGGTGTGATTGTGTATATGATGCAGTTATTGGATCTTCATGGCTTGCAAGGATGATTGTATCGTCTGCGAAGGTTGGGATTGTAGTATTAGGTGTGGTAAGTACATCTGATGTGTACACAAGGTAAAGCACGGGACCCAACACACTGCCCTGTGGAACCCCAACCTTGATTGAAAAATTGTTTGAGAATTCTCCATTTACTTTAGCTCGGAATTGACTATCAGTTAAGTAGAATTTAAAGAGTACATAATAAGATGGAAGGGCTTTTTTAATTTTGTAAAGTAGACCATCATGCCACACCTTATCAAAAGCCATGCTTATATCAAGAAGTACGGATGTGCAATATTGTTTGTCTTCCATGGATTTGTTTATTGTTTGTACAACCCGATGGCACTGCTGGATTGTGGAATGGGAATGACGAAATCCGAACTGGTGGTTTGGAATAACATCCCGGAGGGGACTGATTCTGGGGAGTAGAAGTTTTGCTAGAAGTTTGGAAATAGTAGATAGGAGACTTATAGGTCTGTATGAAGAAACATTGTGTGAATTTTTACCAGGTTTAGATATTAATATTACTGCGGCCATTTTTAGCTGGGTAGGCCAGTAGTGTAGACGAAGTGTTCCATTAAATATGTAAGTAAGGAGTACAATAGCTTTTATAGGGAGTTCTTTTAACATTTTTGGAGTTACTTGATCCGGTCTAGGTGATTTTTTGGTTTTTAAACGAGTGATTTCTTTTTAAATTTCTTTGGGGATAATTAGTATTAAATTCCAGTACTTTCCACATGAGTTTGCATATCTGCTAACATCTTTTGTAAAGGTACGGCATTTTGAAGACTAAATACTCCAGCTAGGTGTACAACAAACACGTCGGCCTTTTGTTTGTTGCTTCTAACCCAATTCCCAGGTGTTGAAATATCAATGCGAATTGGGGGATTAGCTTGCATTGGTTTTGCAGAAGCCTTTATTGGTTTCCGAATAGAATTGTCATAACGACTGAGATTAGTAACGTAATCCTGAAATGACTTGTTTTGCGTTTCTTTAATCTTAGCTTTGAGTTTGTTGCTTAGTTGCTTGTAAATAGTTTTGTCACCTGGTGAGTGAGACCGATGCTATTTTGCTCTGGCTTTTCTTTTCTTTTTGATCAGTTTTTTAATTTTAAGTGAGATGTTTAAAAATCTTCCTTTGGCTTTCAATTTCGGTGTTGCACGGCTTGCTGCTTGTTGTAGGAGTGAAATTAGTGTCTTTACAGCTTCCTCTAATTCAACAGTATTTTTAAGGGATACTTTTAGATCTACAATTTCATTGAGTATGGCTTTATAGACTTCCCAGTCAGTCCTTGAGTTGTGTAATATGGGTATATTTTTAACATTTACTACTGATGTGGCAATTGTTGCAATTATAGGCGTGTGATTTGTTACAAAGAAATCCAGCAAATCTGCTGTTTTTTTTTTAAATCAGTCGGCCAATAGGTTGGGGTGCCCGTGGATAAGAATGTATACTTTTTCTCTTGTATGGTTTTAGCCATTTCTCTGCGTTTAGTAGTGGTTAGACGTGATCCCCATAGAGTATTCTTGGAATTATAATCACCTCCGGATATAAATTTGGGACCAAGGGTTGTGAAGTAGTCTGTGAAGTTTTATTTTTTTAGGTTATGAAGAGGTGGGTAGTAAACTGCCGAGATTGTTATTTTGTATGGTAGCGCTGTGACCTTTATTGATGTAGCTTGGAGGTAGTCCTTTGCGTAGCCCAGTAGTTCATGATGTTCAATTGATTCCTTTATTACTATTGCACTGCCAGCATGTGCTGTGTTGTCAGGATGATTGGTGTGGTAAATTTTTTGATTTGGTATCCTAAAGTATGATCTATCAGTGAGATGGGTTTCGCTAATTAAAAGTAATAGGTGTATAAATAAGTTCTCAGCTTTTTTCTGCAAAAAAAGTTTTATTTAAAAACAAACAAAAAAAGCTTTAAGTATCAAAGTATTCTCTGTTAGCATCGATGACATTTTGCCATCTTTCGGGTAGCTTGCGAATTCCCTGGTGATAGAAGCTCACCGGCTTCGAGACGATAAAGTTGTCGATGCATTTTCGGACTTCTTCCGTTTTGAAGTGCGCATCAGCCAAGTGATGCTGTCACGATCGGAATAAATGATAATCGGAATTGGCCATGTTTGGGCTATACGCCGCATGTGGGAGAAGTTCCCAGCCTAACGCGACTGCAGTTCACCCGTGTCAAATGTTTGAGGGCGTCCAGCGCGTAGTTGATCTTCAAGACTAAACTCTCCCCCGCGAAATCTTTGGTACCACTTTTTACACATTGCATGATTTATAGCATTCTCACCATGAGCAGCACAAATCATTTGTAGTTTCAGCAGCGTTTTTCTTAAGATAAAACGCGAAGTAGATAGAAAATCGAATATGCTCTTTTGTGGTTGCCATCGTGAACACAGCTGATTATTGAAGTTATGTACACCAAACGCCAAATCGCATGATGTTTCGAAAGACCGAATGTCATTGCTTTAAAACAGCAAGAGGGCGAACTAATACGTTACATGTAAACGGTGATTTGCGTCCTGTGAAATCTAAAGCTGATAACTTATTTATACACCTATTATCTCTATTTGGTGTTGGTGAAGAAAGATTTTTACTTCTTCCTTAAGTTGCATTAAACCGTTTGAGTTCCATAGAGCTATTCTAAGTGCTTTAGTCATTATTTCTTTCCTATTAGCATTGTAAGCGTGTTCAAAATCATGCTGTTTTGTTGTGTTTTTAAATTCATCAAGGAATTTCTCAAGTACTGAATCGATATTTGCGGTATCATCGTTGTACTGCGATTGGGGGGCATTAATTGTATTATTCTTAAGTGCATTGGCATAGCTAGTTTTGGGACGTATTAGATTAGAAGATCGGGCAAAAAGTTTACATTATCTGGAGTTAGAATTGTTAGAGACTCGAGTGTTTTTATAGAGACAATGGTAGTATTCACACCCTTTACAATTTGCGGGATATACACCCCTACATAGATTACACGTAGCTGGAGTGTCCTTGCTTTTTTTGCAGGTTATAGTGCTGTGAGGGCCACCTCATTTGACGCAGACGAATGGACGGTTACAATAAGTTTTAGAGTGGTCATACAACTGGCATCTCGTGCACTGAATAATGTTGTTATTTCTTCTGGGTGGTTCGATTTGTACTACACTGTTTAGCAAGTGGCGTAGTTTGTAAATGTCTTTGTTGTTACTTGCTGGTTCAAGGTTAACGAAAAACATATTTAGAGGAGCTTTAGTTTGTCTTTGTTTAACATTAACGACATTTCTGACTTTGTGGCCTAGATTTGTGATTACATTTTTAATTTCTTGGATGTTTATAGAGTGATGTAAATATTTTACCACGATTCTATAAGCTCTATCTTCCTTAGGTTGATAAGTATGATGTATTATTTAGATTCTAACATGAAACTTTACCATTTTTCTGTACGTATCCGAACTATTACAGTTAATTTTAACAGTATCGTTGGCTAAGCTTCAGGTAGTATAGTGTTCGTCTTCTAAAATATTAGTTAATTTCTTCTTCATCTCAGGAAAGTTATCCACCTCGTAAAAAAAATAGGGGGAGGTTTTGGAATATCTTCTTGGGTGTTGTTTGTGTTTCAGGGTTCATCAATGTCTGTATTTAGAATGTCACATCTATTATTCAAGTTAGTTTCTTCCACTACAGGTTGCTTGGTTGGGAAATTTTTTCTTTTTACGTTTAACGCCTTTCACTACCTGTCATGGGTTTTCAGTAGTTGGAATTATCACTGGTAGATAGCATTCTTTTAATCGGAAGATAATTTTTAAGTTATTGCGATTGTTGGTTTGAATATTGTTGTATTTGTTGCTGCTGCTGTTGTGAGTTTTGCATTTGCATATGTATTTGAGATTGTTCCTGAATCTGTGAAAAGTATGTAGTGTTTATAGGCATTGAGTTATTCGCTGATTGTGGTAGATATAATTGTGGCATTGCTGAATTTGCTATTGGGGAACACTGCGTACAATTTGGTGACGGCACAGTTCAATAATTATTGTTTACAAAACCAGGGCCGTTCTCCGTTGGCAACATTTTATTATTTGGTTCAATGTACTAGATTGATAAGAAGTTAAATTGTACGTACTTGAATAGGTATCACTTAGCAGGCGATGACCGACCTCGCGGACAGCCTTTTATCTCGAATGCACGGGCAGCGTCGAACGTCTCGAGCACCAATATTTCGGAGCGCACAAACGCCTTCGAAATATAAAGAATGTGTTATGTACATGAAAGTGCCAGCGTGGTCCCGTGGTTGAGGGACGGGCTGCGATGCTGACGGACCCGGGTTCAATTCCCGGTGCTCTCTGATGCCTGGTGGGTGGCCTACTCAGTCACTAAAAATAATTGAGTACCTGCGTTCATTCGAACAAGGGGTAATAATGGCGGTCGCCTTATGCGCGGTGCTTGCCACATCGCCCAGCATCAGAAATGGTGTGCGACGAGCGGGCAGAGAGAGCGAACGTATGAGAGCCTTAACCTCTCAGTTCGCAGGCCGTGCTCCCACGCGGGGCGTAGAGCCTTACCATTATTATTATTATTATGTACATGAAACAATGGCTTCCGTCGATGATGACACTAGAGTTTAAGATACTGTTGTGGATAGCTTTCAAGGAATTTCAAAGCTTGTCATACGTTATGACAGGTGCCTCAATTTTCATGATGATCATATCGAAAAGCAATGTACTGCTTGACTCTCTGACTGTAAACATGGAATCCTTAACATTCGAGGGAAGACTGTTCATTGTATAGAAATTTTACGAATTTGGAAAAAGTTGTGTTATGGTTCGACGGACCTTGAAGGAGTCTGTTTTAGACAAAGACAAATAATTTTGAAAGGACGATACAACAGTTTGTAAAAAAGTTTTTCGTTACATTTAGGCTGATAATCTGGCTGCTCATATACCTCTGTAACGTCAGAAAATATCGAAAAGGTTGGTAATCTTTTCGAAGATCCACTAGGTTTGTCGATTCAGCGGATCAGCTATGGGAATGTCCAAACTATCCTGACAAAACATTTATTAATGTTCCAATTTGATTTCAATTTGGCCAATTGATAATTGAAAAAGTAGCAGACGGCTCGATTATTGTTTCGGTAGTAATTTTTTTTTTATTAGAAAAAATACACCAACGATCAGAACTATGTACATATTTATACTTAAAATATAAGACACATTAGTTCTACGAGTTGATTTGCTGGCAAGAGGCTTGAGGGATTTAACCTGTTGGTATTACCCTGGAGACGTTATTGGTTGAGTAGGTCACAAGGCCATTTCTTATTGAGTCTTTTGAAGGCTGGTTTTTCCAGTAAAGGTTCGACTGATGGGTTTGAATGTACTAGAAGACGGGCATGGTGTTTCACTGCACGTTGATGAATTTCCTCTTTTACAGTTGGCATATCTAAGTCCGTATGTAGAGTTAGGTTGGTGACATACCATGGGGCACCTGCGATCTGTCTAAGAGCCTTAGATTGGAATCTCTGTATAATGTTTAAGTTGGACATGCTAGAGCATCCCATAGTTCCAGTCCGTAAGTCCATATGGGCTTAATTATTACCTTATAGAGAAGTCGTTTGTTATCGAGGGAAAGTGGAGATTTTTTGCCGATTAGCCAAGCCATTTGTTTAAATTTGAGGTCCATTTGTTTCCTTTTCTTTGTAATGTGCGATTTCCAAGTTAGCTTTCTGTCTAGATGTAATCCTAGGTAACGAGTTTCGGTAGCGTGTGGTATTTCGACAGTGTTAATATAAACAGGAGGACACTGTTGTCTTCTTAATGAGAAAGTTACGTGAGCAGATTTGCTTTCATTAACTTTAATTCGCCATTGGTTCAGCCAATCCTCCAGGAGGTTTAAATAGTTTTGTAGCTGCTGAGACGCCAGAGCTGGATCTTTATGTGTCGTCAGAATTCCTGTGTCGTCCGCAAATATTCTTACTTTAACATCCGGGATTGTAGGCAGATCAGCAGTGTAGATTAGATATAGGAGCGGAACTAAAACGTTATCTTGAGGGATGTCTGCGGAGATAGGAAATATCTCTGATAGTTCTTTGCCATGTTTGACTTGATATGTACGATGTAGTAAATAAGATCTTAGTAATTCGTAGTAGTTATGCGGAAAAAGCTTGAGTTTATATAGGAGGCCCTTATGCCAAACTTTGTCAAAAGCTTCCTTCACATCTAAAAAGACAGATGAGCAGTAATTTTTTTCTTCAAAGGCTGTATAAATAATATTCGTCAAACGATGACACTGCTGAATAGTCGAGTGATTACGACGAAACCCAATCTTCGTTTATTCGCTTTAAAATCAGCTTTACCAGAAGTTTTGATATCACCGGCAAAAGGCTTATAGGTCGATAAGAAGTTAGTTTCGTTGACGGTTTACCTGGTTTAGGTATTAATATGATGTGTGCATGTTTAGATTGGGTGGGCCAGTAGCTCAGACGTAGGATGGAGTTAAATAAGGTTTTTATTAACAATAATCCGGAATAGGGTAGTTCAGATAGTACTTTTCCGGTAATTAGATCAAATCCAGGTGACTTATTCTTTTTTAAATTTTTTATTTCATGTTCTACTTCTTGTACAGCGAAAGCTTTAATCGGTGGAGACGGCTGAAGAGGAGCATCTAGGAAATCTTCTACTTCTGGGTTTGGATCATTATTGTGGGGTTGTAAGACTTGTGCAAGATATTCCGCTAATGCTGCCGCCTTTTCTTGGTCACACCTGGCCCAGGTACCATCAGGCTTACGAAGTGGTGATATGGTAGGGGTAGGACGTTTAAACCCTTTTGTTGCTCTCCAGATTGTATCGTCTTTGGTGCTTAGGTTCTCCACATAGGTTGTGAAAGTGTTGTTTTTTAAACTCTCGTAACTTGGTCTTTAGTTTGGTCATAAGCCTGTTATAGGTATTTTTATCAACGGGATGTCGACTTCTTTGCCATCTGGCTCGTGCTTTTCTTTTTTCTTTAACCAGTTCCATTATTTCCATGGGGATATTTTGCGTCTGCCGTTCTTCTAGTTTATATGTGGGAGTAGCAGACCAAGCCGCTTCTTGAACAGTAGTGATGAGAAAGTTTGTCAGTTTTTCTATACCAAATTCTGTTTCTATATGCACCGAGTACTGAGATATTTTATAATCAATTACTTCCTTGAATAGATCCCAATCAGTGGTCTTATTATGCAATGTTGGTTTGCTTTTCTTTTTTATTACTGATGTGCCGATGGTGGCGATGACAGGTGTGTGGTCCGAGTTCAGATCGAAGTTAGGTCTAACCTCCGTGAAGTTGATCGAAATTCCATTTAGTATGTAGAAATCTAGAAGATCAGGTACTTTATTCAAGTGGGCCAATAAGTTGACTCGCCCGTGGATAAAGTGAAATACCGTTTTTGGTAATAAGTTTATAGAGTTCTCGTCCCTTCGTAGTTGTTAATCGTGATCCCCAATTAGTGTGCTTGGCATTGAAATCCCCGCCAACAATAAAGCGTTGACCTAGGGATTCAAAGAACGGTTGAATGTGGTCCTTGGTGATGTTGTGTCTTGGAGGACAGTATACGGTTGATATTGTTGTCGGTATGTCTTGCATAGTTAATTGGATTGTTGTTACCTGCAGAAAATCTCTGTCACACTTGGGTAATTCATGATGGGCTGACGGACAATGATAGCTGATCCACCGTGTGCGGTCCCATCCGGATGCTGGGTGATATAATATATAATTAGGTATTCTCATATATGATCTCTCAGTGAAGTGAGTTTCTGATAGCAGCAATACATCTATGTTATGTAGTTTTAAAAATAATTCGATTTCAGATTTTTTGACTGGAGCCCATTGGCATTCCATAGAATTAAGAACTTAGCCATTATGGACTAATCTTGTAATGACAGTTGACAACATATTAAGTATCATGTTGTTTTGGTTAAGTAGTTGTGTAAACATTCCTTTAAATTCTTCCAAAAAGTGGAAAAGGGTTATATCTGAATTGTCTTGAGGTTTTAGTCACCTGCGCGTAGGTAGTTTGGTTACTGAATTGTCTGTAGTCAGTTATGCGTTTGCGTGATTGACCTTGTCCCAAACGATATTTATTTTGTAATTCGCGGTACACTTGACACCCTTTATAGTTGGCTGGATGTGCGCCATCGCATAAGATACATTTTGCTGGAGTATTCGGGGTTTTCTTGCAAGTTTTTGTGTCATGTGCTCCGCCGCACTTTACACAGGCGTATGGCCGATTACAGTAGCTTTTAGTGTGGTTGTACTGCTGACATCGTGTGCATTGTACTAATTCAGTGCTTTTTCTCGGAGGCTCTACCGCGATGACTTTATTTTGAAGATATTTTAGTTTGTAGATCTCTTTGTTATCTCTTGCCGGCTCTAAAGCAGCAAAAAACATTGGAAGTGGAGTTTTCGTAGTTCTTTGTCTAATGTTAATTTTGTTTCTAACAGGAAATCCCTCGCGTTATAAATTTTCTTTTATATCTTGAACTAAAGTTGAAGGATGCAAATGTCTTCCTTTAGTTGGTATGTATGATTAATAATATTCTGATTTTGCATGAATTTAACAAGTTTTTTGTATAAATCAGATGTTTTTACGGTAATTTTTACAACGTTGTTGAATAAACATTTAGTGATTAGATGTTCCTCTTCTGTTATATCAGCTAGAGTTCTTAGCATTTGGTCAAGATTAGTCACTCCATGGACAAAAATAGGAGGTGGTTTAGGTGGTGTTATTGTTGGAGATGTACTTGACTGTTGCATACTGTCAGTGTTTGTTTGGGGAGTATTATTCGCTTCTAGCTGGCTGAGAGGTGCAAATCTATTTGTTTGGTTATCTGTAGCGGCATTTTCTCCAGGTGCTCGCCTGGAGATGCGCTTTCTTTTGTTGCTGTGTACGACTTGCCAGGAATACTTATTACTGCTTCCTTCATCTTTTTCGCTGGTTTCGATTAAGTAAGCATTTTGGGGTTCAGTGACTTTAGTGGTTGCACTTTCGGGTTGCTTATAAACTTGGGAGGATGGCGTATAAAATTGTTGCATACCTGCATTGCAGTTATTTTGTTGAAAAGGCAGCTGTTGTTGACCTTGGCTCGAAAAGATTGGAATGGCGAAGTTTGGCTGTGGTAGATAACTTATCGGCTGCGATGAGTGGCCGATAGGTCCCGTTCCACTAAACATTATTTAACACTTGGCCTTGCGGCCGCACTTTCAATAAAGTCCGTAACTCTCACCGGCAAACACAACCTTACTCGTTGAAAGTCAAACGAGGAATGCTGACCGACAGTTGACGCAAACTGTCAAATTATATTGTTGTTTGGGTTTAGTAATGAGGCTCATTTTTATTTGCAAGTTTTTGTTAGCAAAACATGCTTCACTGGATTAATAAAAATCCTCACCTTGCAATTATAAAGCCTCTCCATTCAACAAAAATGACCGCCTAGTGTGCAATTTTAACAAAAAAACTTTTTAGACCATATTTTTTGACGGCAATGTGAACTTTCAAAATTGCCGCCAATGCTCGAAGAAGTGTTCCTACGGGGAGCAAAAAGAGCCAAAATGCTCAACGCTTACTGGTCTATGCAGAATGGTGTGAGACCTCATCACGCTCTGGAAGTTTTTTTCACACGTCTGGATAATTTTAGAACACGTGTCGTAAGCCTGTCGGCGATGAAAGTAATTGGCCAGATTTCCCTGACATTTTTCTTTTAAGATACTTGGAAGAGTCGGGTCTACAAAAGGTTTTCAAGAACATTCGAAGATCTCAAAATAGTCGTAAAAATAAAATTTTATTGGGAGAAACATTCTTCTAGCAGTAAATGAGGTTTTTGAAAGTACCCTGTGCCATCTTGTTGCTAGTCAATGTTCATATTTGAAAACTTGTTAAACTAAATCTGACTATGCAGGATAAGTTTGTTTTTTTTAAATTTTGAAATCGGTTAGTTATGTGAGGAGTTATAAGCAAATTCATTTCGACATATTCATGACCCTGTATGTATGTATGCGTATTCTGTACTCTACTTTGATATTTATGGAATTTGAGGTGAAAGCTCGGTGAGAATATGTTTTAGCGAGGTATGCATTAGGTTTAGAAAAGTTTATTTGGACGATTGGTGTAACTGATGACGTAGTATAATTAATAATTTTGAAATATTGGAAAAAGGTTTACTATCGCCCCGAGCATCGAGGCATCAAGATTTTTTTTATTTAACTAAGGAGTAAATATTTTCCACTCGAAAAAAATTAATTTGATATTTGTCTGTTCGTTTGGCCTGTGTAAGTCATGTCACAGTTGTCATGAGGTACTTTATAAAATTCTTAGCTGAGCGGACGTAGTCGGTTAATAAATTCAATTTCTTGGAGCTTAGTTAGTATTAAAAATTTGAAGAATTTGGTAATAAGGAATTTTGCAACTGAGTGAATTTGGGTAGGGTTATGATGAGATTTAGCTTTTAAATAACGGTCAGTATAAGTTTATTGTAAACAGTATGATATGTTGGAAGTTAGTTGGAAGGTGTTTTTGTTATGACTGTGTCCAGAAAATGGTGGGAAACTTAATATTGATGTGTTAAATTAGGTGGGACATGAATTATGGAATTGTATCTTGTCAGAAAGACCAGATAACAAATGTATTGTCAACATACCTTACCCAACAGATCAATTTTAAGGGAAAAGAGCTAAACGTTTTTATTTAGTAATCGGTCATAAACAAGTTTGCTACGACAGGCGAAAGTGGGGAAGCCATATGAGCACCATTGGTTTGGGCCTAAATTTTGATTTAGATTTTGATTTAGGTATTGAATAGGCAATGGTTAATTGATTTCAGGGTGTCGTCTTCTAGACTGTGATTATTTATTAGGAATTGCAAAGTTTCAAAGATGGGAATTCTGATAAAGAGCGAGACATAAAATTGACCATTATGTTATCTTTATGTACGGAAAAAATGTGAGAGTTTTTAAAAAGTATTAGACGTTTGGTACGTATGATGAGGCTTATTCTGTGAGGGACTGAATTATTTTTCAAGGTATTTGGCTAGGTTAGGTGTAGAGCCAAAGTCACTGACAATAGGTTTCAATAGATTTTTATTGTTTTTAAAGATAAATTATTGAGATGTGAAACACTTGACAATAATTCAATAATTTTAGTAAATCATCCATTTTACCGATAAAATTGTCACCTTTGTCTGGCGACAAGATTATAACGTTTTTGTCTTATCTTAGAGTTTTTAGGGTTAATAACTCAGAAGGTGTGATATAGGACCTGGGTAATATTGTGTTTAGTACTTTGATTGGCTATGTTTTCGGAGAGTTTAGTAATAGATAATTATATATCCTCTTCTTCTTCATTAATCAACCTTGTCATTCATCATTGAACATAGGTCTTCTCCATTACCTTCCACCGTTTTCTATCCTGTGCTAGCTCTATTTATTTTGGGCCTGTAATTTTCTTGATGTCATTAATCCATCTCATGTTTGATGGTCTCCTGTTTCTCTTTCCCTTCCAGAGCCTTCATTGTACGACTTTTTTGCCCACTTTTCTTCCCATTCTAGCAATGTGTCCCGTCTATTTCAAATTATGTCTTACCATCTTAGTTACTACGTCTTCTACACCTGTTCTGTCTTATCTGTGTGTTCCTTTTCTGTCGCGCAGCGATATACCTAGCATTACCTGCTCCGTTCCTCTATGAGCTACTTTCATTTTTCTGCTCTTATTACTAGTATAATACACTAGTTATAGACTTGTTTTTTTGATAGTTTTCGAACTTACCTCTAAACACATAGCTTAACTTTCTGAAAGCACTCCAACCTTTTTTTATTCTTCTCTTTAATTCTTTGTGTGGTTGACCTTTTCTTTGGTTATTCTCTGTCCTAAGTAGATGTAGTCTATTAGTTGGTTTATTTTCTCGTTGTCTATTGCTATTTTTCTCCTATTATACTTAACATGTATTTTGTTTTTTTATTCATTCTTAATCCTATTTTTTTGACTCTTTATTTATTTATTCCAGCATCTTTTGCAACTCCTCAATTTTGTCTATGATTAGTACCACTTCCTCACATTATTTAGTGTTTCTCCGTTCTCCTTTATGACTATTTTCCTGTTTTTCCACTTTAGTCTCTTAAACACGTCCTCCAATGCATCTATCAGCAGTTTCGGAGACATACTAACTCCCTGTCTTATTCCTTTTTCTATTTTTACTTGCTTTAACTCTTTTTGTAATTTAACGGTGAATGATGCATTCTTGGATATGTCTTAGATTAAGGTAGAGCATCTAAAGTTTAATCTTCAATTTTGAAGATCGTCTATTATAGCCCAGTACTCTACACTGTCGAACGCCTTGTCATAATCAACAAACGCTAGGTACATGGTTTGTCCGGAAAATAATGCAATTTGTCTAGTTGGGTCAGGTGGAGAGGACTCTTAGCTTCCAAACTCGGTCTGCTATGAGCTTTAGGAGCATCAGGATCGCTGTTTCTGTGAACCTGCTGTTAGTACCTGTCTCACGACGGGCAATGGAGAAAATTATCGAAGAACGTTACGCGATCAAGTTCCGTGCTAATCTGAACAAAAGCCTCGCCTAAACTCACCAAATAATTCAGGTAGTCTACAGAGACTCTGCTTTCTCGTATTCTCAAGTTTCCATATGATTGAAGTTGTTTAAATATGGCCGGGACGAGGTGGAGGATGATCCCCGCTCTAGACGGCCGTCAACTAGCAAAAGTGACAAACATGTTTCTCGTGTTTGTAATCTTTTAAATACCGATCGTCGAATAGGTGTTCGAATGATAATAGAGACTCTCAGTATTTTGAAAACCATTGCAACCGTACATTGCTACTCTCTTACAGTATTTGCTCTTGTACTTATCACAGTTTAGTTACGATATCGAGCATCGTAATACCAAGCATCATGGGAATGTAAATGCGTTGTTTCATAGTGCTGCGTCATCGTCTGGCCTGGAAGTTTTAGATAAAGAAATTGAATGCAAAATAAATCTGACTGCAGGGGAGTATCAGGAGGTTCTTCTAATAAACGCCAACCACATCACCACTGTAACGCTGAAGGAAAAAAAGCTGTAAGCTGTTTACATCCTCATCCAGTCTGGTTGGCCCGAGTTTATGTTCAAAACTGATGAATTGTACCTGTTCTACCTGCGCAAAGAAGAATTATACATTTTACAAGGGAGTATAAAAATCGCGATTCCCAGTGAATTTCGTCGAAAGTCACTATATGAGCTTTTTTCCAATCACAGCGGTATCGCCTGGATAAATCTCTCGCTCGCTAGTACATTTGGTGGCCACAGATCGACAGTGACATAGAAAACGTGGGTAAAACGTATCAGCAGTGCTGTAAAAATTAAAATAATCCCGCATCTACCCCTCTTCATCCATGGGAATTTCCTGACAAACCATGGCAACTGATGCACATAGATTTTGAAGGTCCCATGCATATAAAGATGTGGCTTATCATCGTGAATGCACATTCTAAGTGGCTTTAATTGTTAAACATGAACACCAATACCACAGCAGCAGCGGTCGTCCGTCGCTTCCGCGAAGTGATAGTGTTGTTTTGAATTTCGGATAAGATTGTTACAAACAATACAAGGCGAGGCAAAAATGTTAACATTAAACGGGTGGTTGATCACTTTAAATTACAAGGCAGAAATTTGGTTACAGGGTTTCAATTTGGCTCCCATCTCTCTCAATGCACTTATGGAATCTGTCCATTGTTGTTTGCAAGGTCCTCTGGTAAAAAGATGTTAACACTGCATGGGAGACTAAATATTTTTCTTTCGCAGATTACAACATGGCGTTCCGATATTCCAATGAGGAACGAAGGGAGATAGCTGCCTGGATGGAGGTTTTTCAGTCCCCAAGCATCGCACAAGAAAAATTCAAGGCCTAGACCTGGACGGGATGCACCATCGCGCTTGACAATTGGTAGGATCTACGAGAAGTTTGTCCGAACGGAGTCCGTTCAAGACGATTGCAAGGGGAACAGCGGTAGAAAGAGATCTGTCCGAACTGAACAGGATATCGTTTTCGTCGAGGGAGAAACGGTAGCCAGTTCAACCAAGCTAACAATTCGCAAAGGTCACTGGTTAGAATTTTGCATTGTGATTTAGGAATGAAACCATGCCACTTACAGATTGTGCAGCGGCTCACAAACGCGGACAAGCAAGCACGTGTGAGTGCTGCACAAATTCTCTTGGAAATGGTGCACATGAGCCTGACTTCTGTACATGTTTTCTGACGAAGCAACATTCTACATGAGTGGTCGTGTGAACAAGCACAACTGTGTCATCTGGACGACCGAGCACCCGAAGGAAGTTCGAGAGCACATGCGGGATTCCCCCAAGGTGAACGTTTGGTGTGCAGTAACAAATTTGGAGTGATTGGGCCCTTCTTTTTTGAAGAACAGACCGTCAGGGAAGAGAATTATTTGCTATTCTCAGCATATTAATGAAGAAAAACGTATCACTTGCCATTTTCCAGCAAGGGTAATTTCAGCAAGACGCGTCCCTGCCTATTAGAGTCTGATGGATCGGGATTACCAGAACGACACGTTCGGTAAACGCTGCATTGGTAGAGGTGGTCCTCTCCTTTGGCCAGCGCGTTCACCCGACCTGGTGCCAAGCGATTTTTGGCTGTGGGTCTACGCCAGCAAACCTCGCAACTTGGACGACCTGAAATACCACATCACTCACGTCATCACTGGAATTTCTACCCAAATGGCCCAGAGGGCCTTACAAACAACAATGGACAGACTCCATAAGTGCATTGAGAGGGATGGGTGCGAAATTGAAACCCTGTAACCAAATCCCTGCCTTGTAATTTAAAGTGATTATAAAACCATTTAATGTTAACATCTTTTTGACTCACCCTGTAGAAGGCAGTTTGCTTCCAGAGAGTTTCAAATATTTGTAGGTCATCTTAGTATAATACTTCCGCATACCATACCCAGTTCAACGGTGAAGCTGAAAGGTTTGTCCAAACCTTCAAGAATGCCATGAAGCACGTTATTGGAGACGTGGTGTTTAAGTTGCAGCGGTTTTACCAGCTGAACTTCTGCAAGGTTAAATTAAAGACGCTAATGGATTGCATTCGCCTAAATATCCAGTCCCACGTCACCACAGCTCAACAGCAGCAGATTAAGGCTTATGGGAAACGTGTTAGACTTAAGACAGAAAGTTTGGATGCAAACATTTTTTAAGCACCAGCCAAAGTGGTCATTGGGCAGTGTGATAAACGATCTGGGTGCTATTACCTACCTTGTGCCATGCATTGACTTGAAGCATAAGCGTCACATCGACCAAATCTTGGAAGCTAACTTGCTGTTATACTCAAACGTACAAAAAATGTAGATCCAGACGCGCAGCCTCAACTGGAGCCAAGAACACCCTTACCGTCACCTGCGTCCAGGCAATACACTCAACGGAGTAATCGCAAACCATATCGTTTTTCCAATTGAATTTTGTTTTGTTCTGTGTAGTTCAAAAATAGTTTTGAAATCGGGAGAAAGTAAATGTCGTATCCTCGTTCAGGACACACTGCATAAAGCTGGGCGGTTGCAGCGCGGATCCGTGTGCATAACGCGCTACGTAGAGCTGGATTATTTTGGTAGATAGGGAATTTAGTTTAATTTTAAATGGCACATGTATTGAACTGTAGATGGAAATTGTAATTGAATTGTAAAAGAGTACGTTAGCGTGTGGTGTTATAAATGCGGCGTCTACGTTGGATGCTAATTTAATGACAACCAACAATTTTCAGTTTTCCACGGTATTGTATTAATAGTAAAAAAAAAACATTGTGAAAGATGATTATAGATTTGAATAAGTAATTTAAAATGTAAAGTATAACTGGTTAAAACTGGATTTTTTGAATAATATGTTGCAATCTAAAAGACTAAAAAAATATACATACTTACTGCAAATAATCGTCGTGTTTGAGCAAATAAAAAGTGAGTCGTTTTTTAAAAAGTTTTTAAAAACGACCATTAAACTGATTTGTATACTTACTCTTTGTAATAAAACTGAGTGACAGAATATAGTATTTCCAATACTTCAGGTTTAGTTAATGAGTTAAAACAGGAACACGATGAAAAAAGATATGAGCTTTGTACCTAATTGTGCTAAGGGGCTCAATTGGCTGGATGCGAAGATATAAGTCGCCAACAAAAAGTTTCCGTATGAGGGCGTTGCTGCAGCGTATATGTAAAGTAGCACGACTCCGTTGCGAGTATATAAGCACCAATATAAAGGCAAGGGATTAGTGTGGTATTCGTGTATTTCCAACGTGCATGCGTTAAATGCGGAAACGTGTACTATGGCGACTTTATTACTAAATGCGCCCAAACAGGACTGTGCTATTATTTTTTTTTGCCGCCGAAGGACAAACACCGGTAGACATCCATCGGAGAATGAAGAATGTGTATGGGACAGCATGTCTGTCGAAAACCACTTTTGTGGAATGGTACTCAAAGTTCCGTGCTGGTCGAAATTCGACACAAGACGCCGCTCGATCTGGGAGACCAACCTCATTCACCACGGACAACAAGAAGCGAGCGGCTGATGATGCAATTAGGGCGGAAGGTCACATAACTATTCGTGCGCTAGCAAAGCATCTCGACATCAGCTTCGGTAGCGTGCAACACATTATTCCGGCAGGAGTTAAGCTACCGTAAGATCTGCAGCCAGTGGATACCCCGGGCGTTGAATGCCGAACAAAAAGCAAACCGGGTGGCTGTTTTCCTGAAGCACCTGATGCGTTTCAATGTTGAAGGCAACACGTTTTTTGAGCGCATTGTTGCAGACTACGAAAGCTGGTGTCACCATTGAGAACCGGAGTCGAAAGCGTCAACGATGCAGTGGTGTCGTCTATCATCTCAAAAAGTTAAAGAGCCATTCATCTGTTGGAAAGGTGATGCTCACCCTGTTCTTTCATTACCAGGGCCCATTGCTTATTGATTTCAAGAATCCTGGTGTCTCTATTATTACTGGGGTACGGTACTGCAAAACACTGGAGAAATTACGGCGTGAAATTGAGGCGAAAGGGGTTATGCTGATTTATGATAACGCACGTCCTTATACAGAAAATGTCGTAACGCAGCAGGTAGACCAACTCAAGTGAGAGACACTCGAGCACCCGCCTTACAGTCCTGAACTCTCCTCATGCGATTATCACGCCTTCGAACCCTTAAAAAGGGCCTTGAAGAGTTGACGATTCCTATCGGATGTGGATGTGCAGCAGACAGTTACGAACTTCTTCACGCAGCAGGACACAGTGTTTTAGCAAACGGGTATCTTCAATCTGGTGCGTCGGTGGGATGATTGCTTCAATGCTCACGGCAAATATGTCTAATTGGCATACCTATTCTGGACTGTACGGGCTTCGAACGAAAAATTTTTGATCGCCCCTTATAAAGACTGTAATCTTTTATGCCAGTTGCAATTATAATAAGCAAATTTGAGGCACTCTTTCGCTCCTGCTATCAGCATTGCTGACATGAATAGGCATCTTTATGGCACACGAGAACGTGCGTCAGTTGAATTCCTCGTTCAGTTGTAAGCACACATGTAATTTTTTGCGAAAATGTAAGATAAAGGAGTGGACCTTTTGCAACAGCTTCTGTAAATTATTATTGTTAATTCGGAGATCTTTGGTAGTAAGAATATAATAGAAGTGCATAAATTTTAGACAGTGTTGGCATTAAAAACATTTTCTTGTAACTTATGCGGCAACTCCCGATAATTATATTCTGTCTAAAGACGATTCTAAATATTATATGTAATCATATATCGCACTTGACGCCTGGTGCGATATTAGTCCATGATATTGACGAGCTAGAACTCATACTTGCCTAGGCGTGTAAAGTGTGCTGTGTTTTAGTGTTGTGAATGTTGTGTGTACAAGTGGGTTATGGTTTCTCAAACACATATTAAAAACATTCTATAACTTCGGGTTATCAGCTAACTTGGGCTGGATGTCATATAACTAGCAATGGTCCAGGGGCTTCAAATTCCCCAAAGTATTATTGCATAGTGTAAAAATTTCAAGAGACTGTAAATATTACTCTTAACATAAATCCGTCTTAACAATTGTATAAGATGGATTCCATTCATGCCACACCACAAACGAGAGCTCGCCTACTACGATGCAGGGAACATTATTTTGTCTGATAGTCAGCGCTGTTGCGTGTTGTTTACGGATAGGTTTAGATTTTCTTTGTACAGTAATTAATGACACGTATATATTTGAGCGACAAGTACAAGTTATAATTAAGACACCTCTTGTAAACGAGATTATTTTGTACATGTTGGTATTTTGGTGTGGGCTGACTTCGTTGATCGATTAAAAACATCTGGATGTGAAGATTCAACAATACTTGTCACGTTATGGTAGCAATCTGACCTAATTTTTTATTGATGAACGAAAATGTACACCCCCGTTGAGCGTATTTAGTGAAGGAGAATATTCGACAAATATAATGATCGTTGCACTATAATCGGCATACTATATTGTTGTACGGCATGAAATTATTATATCCAATATGAATATTTTTATAGAACATGAAAGTTTACATTGATACAAGACATACTATGAATTAATTTATTAAAATAAATTTTTGACAGAATACATTTTTGTAATTATAATTATCGTATTTATTTTATACATTGATATTTTTGTAGGTCTTTCTCACTTTTTCCGAATATAACCATATCATCAGCAAAAAGTAATTCTGATATGTAGATTTTTTCCATATTCCAGCTTCCTACATGGTATCTTCTGGTTTTTTTCTTGCATTATCTTATTGCCTCATCTAATACTGAATTAAATAGCAGCGGGCTGAGTACACATCCCTGTCTTAAGCCTATATTGGCTTTAAATTCCTCCGACTGCTCGTGTCTTGTTCTTATTATGTTTCCGCTATTTTCGTATAGTGCTTTGATGGCTGCTACTTCTCTGTAATTTATGTTTGCTTTTTCTAGACACTGCCATATTGTCTCTCTTTCTATTCTGTCGAAGGCCTTTTCCAGATCTATAAAACAGAGATGTATTTCTTCCCTTTCTATGACCTTTTCACTTAGCTGTCTGATTGTAAATATGTGGTCTTGTACCCCTGTCCTTCTCTAAACCCACTCTGGGTGTCTTCTATTGTCTTATCTAGTTTGTCTCTGAGTCTAGTTTCTAGAATCCTTGCGAATACCTTCCTGGGATGCTTAGTAAGGAAATTCCTCTGTAATTACAGCATTCTCTTCGGTCTCCTTCTTATATATGGGTATTATGATTCCTATTTTCCATTCCTTCGGTACTTTTCCTGCTACTAAGATGTCGTTGTATAGTTCTAGTAACCTTTCCTTGCCTGTTTCTCCTATGTATTTTACCATCTCTGGGGTAATTTCATCTATGCCTGGGGCTTTTGCTAGTTTGAGTTTCCTTATTGCTATATCCAATTCTTGTTTTGTTATTTTGCCTTCTGCGCTATCTTCCTCTGTTGAGTTCATATCTTTTCAAAGTCGGTATTTTCCTCCTCTTCTTTTTCCAATCCTCTCTGTTCTTCCCTGCTGCCAACAAATCTTCGAAATATTGTTTCCATCTTTCCATAATATCGTTTTCATTTGTCAGTACATTTCCTGTTTATCCTTGATGTTTTTGTGGGTGTAGTTTTCTTTTTCTCAGTTGCTTCAAAGTTCCGTAAAATAGTTTCTGGTTGTCGTCAAATTCTTTTTTCATTTTGTTTCCGAATTCTTCCCACGCTTTCTGTTTTGCTTCCTTCACCTTCTTTTTACCTGCGTTCTTTTCTCTTTGTATAGATTGTAGTCCTCTTCAAATTTTGTTTGTATATATTTGCGCCAGCATTCTTTTTTCTTTTTTACCAGTGTTTTTATGTCAGTTGTCCACCATGCCGTTCTTTTAAAGTCTATGTTAGTTACCTTTGCCACTCCGCAACATTTGCGCGCTGCTTTTATCATGCATTGTTTTATCGTTTTCCATTTATCTTCTATATTTGGTCTGATATTTTTTGTCTCTTACTCCTTTTTTAGGATGTCTTGGTATTTCTTCCTGATGTGTTCTTCTTGTAACATGTGGCTTTTAATTTTCTCCTTAGTTATTTTTCTATGTTTCTCTGTCGCTTGTTTTTGGCTCACCCTCATATCCATTTGGAGTAAGTAGTGGTCGCTGCCTATTTCCGGTCCTCTCTTCACCTTAACATCTTTGATTTTTCGCCAATTCTCCCAGTTCACTAGAAAATAGTCTATAATTGATTTCTCGTTTCTGCTGTGTTGCACCCTTGTGTATTTGTGTATGTCTTTATGTACGAACTTTGTGTTCGTTATTACTAAATCATTTGCCACGCAGAACTCTACAATTTTCGTACCGTTTCTATTTCTTTTGTGCTCTCCTTGTTTTCCTAAAATTCTCTCTATGCCTCTATTATCCTTTCCTACGCTTCCATTTAGGTCCCCCATAATTATAATATTGTTTCCTTTCGTATCTATTACTTTTTGTAGTTCCTCAAAGAACTGGTTTTTTATTTCCACTTTCTCGTCTTCATCAGGTCCGTACGCCACAATCATTTGCCATGTTTCTTCTTTTTCCTCTAGTTTGACTTCTACTGCCATTATTATTTCATTTACATACCTTTCATTTATTATTGTTTCCATTTTGTCAGGGTGTACCACTAAACCCACTCCCGCTTGTGCCCTTTTAGATTTTTCTATTTCTGACCAAAGCATCCAATATCCTTTGTGTAGTCTCGTATGTCCTTGCCCTTTCTTCTTTGTCTCTGTTATTCCCATAAAATCCAGCTTTTGTTTCTCCATTTCTTCTATGAGTTCCTCCTCCTTTCCGTTTATACTTCTGATGTTCCATGTTCCTATTTTTATATACTCCTGCTTTCCTCTTTTTGTTTCATTTCTCTACTGTGCCCGTGTCCTTTGCTCTGTTCGTCATCTTTGTGTCTGTTTTTATTTTCTGGGTGCTTAGTTTTTGAGGAGGAGTCTCTTCTACGACTCTTTGTTCTCCTTCGCTCCACTTGTAGCAAGTTCCGTCTATTATTATCTTCTGGTATCCAGTTTTACCTCTTTTCCTTCTGCTTTTTCGCTCTTGCTATTTTCCTGATTTCTGCTTGTATTCTTCTCTCGTCCTGTGTTTGATCGTTTTCAATGTATATTCTTGTTCCCTTCAAAGATTTCTTGTTTTGCATTACTTCCTGTTTTTCATTCCAAGAATCCATTTCCACAACTGTTAGTGCTGGCTTTATGGTATGTACATTTTTTACTTTGGCCTCCACTTGTAATTTTTCTTCGAGGAACTCCATCACGACTTGTTTCTTATTCTGTCCTTTGAATTCAACCCCTTTTATTACAATATTGCATTTCTTTCTATTCTTTTCTGTTGTCTCTAGTTTTCAATGTATGCAACTTAGAACTAAAAAAGAAAAACATGAAGATAAACGGAGATAAAACCAAAACAATGGTAATAGCACCAGACAAGAGAAGACATCGTATATATATATAGAGGGAAGAAAATTTGAACAAGTAGATAAGTTCAAATACCTAGGTGTATGGATACAGGAAAATGGAAAACTCGATAACGAGATAAATGAAAGAGTAGGAATTACAGGACGACTATTTAACTCCATAAAGTCCTCTTTTCTAGGAAAAAAGGAAGTACCAAATGACGCAAAAGTAGAAGTATTCAAAAAAGTTGTAACACCAATACTCATCTATGGCAGTGAATCATGGACAACAGTGAATAAACATAGGAGCAGGGTCGAAAGTACGGAGCTGAGATTCCTGCGTAAAATAGAGGGCAAAACAAAGAGAGACCACATCAGGAGCACAACATTTAGAGAAAATTTAAAAACTAAAGCGGTAGCGGTATTAGTGCAAGAGAGACAGTTAGGTGGTTGGGACATATAATAAGAATGGACAGAAACAGAAGAGTGAAAAAAGTGTTTGAAGCAAGACCAAAAGGGAAAAATAGGATAGGAAGACCGAGAAAAACATGGAAGGAGGAACTAAAAGAGGCAGCAGAATCAAGAAACATAAAGTGGGAAGAAATTCGCACAACAGCAAAGGATAGAAAAAAGTGGAGAGAACTGTGCAAGGCAAGCCCGAATCCATAAAGCACAACTCAGCTCAATAGCCTTACACCGAAAGGTAGAAAGGTTTTGGATTAAGTAAGTAAGTAAGTAAGTATTTATTTTAGCTATTATACGTTAACTGAAAATTTCTCAATTTTATTTGAGAATAGGGTCAATGTAGGACAATAAATTATATTTAAAAAAAGAAATTGTTGAATTCTAAATTTTATTAGATTATTGTAAAAAATCACTTCCTTTTAAAAATATCTAAAACATAAGCCGTTATACAATATGGTTTAAATATGATTGAGACTGATTTGCGTGTAAACAAGTCGCACTGCGCAGCAGCTGTGCGACCTTGAGAGAGGAACCACGACCTCCACCCTCGCTCCTACCACGGAACGTGGAACATCGCATTTTGATTAAATTTCTCGTTGGACAAAACGCCCCGTCTGCTGAAATTCATCACAGACTCTAACAACAGTAACAAGAGTGTCTCTTACGGATCCGTGTGTTTCAGTGGTGTAAGTGCTTTAGAGAGGGCACAAAGCGCGTAAAGAATAAACCGCACCAAGCCAAACAGTACTCGTGCAGATACGCTTATTCGTGAGCAGCAGCGCAGCGCTATCAAGGCACTTGGAACAATGCTGTCCATTAGTGTCGGTAGTGTAGAAGACATCGTGAATGCACGGTGGGTACCATGCACTTCGACAAACGTGAACAAAATAGTGCACGTGCAAGCTGTCAATCGTCTCCTATAGCAATTTGAAGACAAACGTGGTACATTTTTGAAGTCTAGTCGTCACGCGATGGGCGGCATACTAGTTCTCCCAAACCCAAGAGAACACGGAGGAGCCGTTCGGCAGGAAAAGTTTTTCTAGGACTGACAGAGGATTATCCACGTAGACTTTCTGACGGATACCAGAACAATCAATGCAGATTATTATTCAGACCTTCTGGCAACAGTGAAGGAATAGATCTGATCCAAGAGAAAGACAGGTGGAAAGCGGGTAGCTTTCCTTCAAGACAATTATCGCTCCTACACGGTCAAAACAATGTAAACCCTTCGAAAATTGAAATGAAACCTTCTACCACATCCGGCGTACGGTCCCGGTTTTCCCCCAATGTGATGTCTACCTGTTCGAAAGGTTCAAATCGGACTTGCAAGGCAAGAGGTTTGCAGACAACGACGCCGTCGTCCAGACTGTTCGGGAGTGGATACGGCGCCAACTAAAAGCCTTTTTTAAAAAGGGCATAAGGATGCTTCCAGAACGTTGAAAAAATGTGTTGCCTATGGAGGAGAGTACGTAGAAGACCGACATGTGCAAGTAAATGCTTTGCAATTTGTTTTTTTTTTGTAAAAAGATCAGTCCTGGTCATATTTAAACCACCTTGTATTTTACACGATTTTACCACAAGTGCCTTCTAAAGTCTAATAAGCTTGTGGACTTTTTCTATGTAGAAACTATGTGGTTTTGTTCAAAGTTGTCCTTAAGGCAGTTTTCACAAAAACAAACTTTTTAAACTAGTCTACAGAAAGAGGAGATAAATAACACTTTGAAGGAGCAAAATCTGCAGAATATACCATTTGTAAAAATGGCCAAAGCTCGATGTTATTTGTAAATTTCTGCAATGATTTCGGTAAGTTATTTGCGGTATTTGTTCAATGTGAGTGTTTATAGAAAATGATCCCCCTGCAATCCGACTAAATAGAAATCTTTATTGTACGTACGTCGGCTTTCGATACGGTTTTTGCAATTACACCTGGAAGTTGTATATAAGTCACTATTTCCTACCTATTACAGTTCGACTCAAAAAATTCTTTTTTTCATGAAGTCCAAACGTAAAGAAATGAAAAGACCTGGTTCAGATTAAAGTCATCTGTTAAAGGGCGCGGAACCTATGTATCGAACTTGAAATTCAAGTTTATTTAGAATACATAATTGAACGTATTGTCAATATTCCTGTCATTCCTGTCAATTTATTCAGCTTTGGTGTTTAGATTCTTTTTCATTAAAACACGCCGGCGGAATGGACTCGAACGTATAGGTTGAAACTATCTTTTTGAAATCTGCCAAACCAATTTCTTTTTGCTTTAATAGTAGAAGCACAGTCAAAACCGATTTAGCAAAAGCTTTTTTTGCAGTTTCCACATACACTGCTTTCTAAAACTTGTGCAACATTTAATTGCTTAAATGTAACTTTTCGTTTTTTTGAAAACTTTCACTCACAGGCATCTTACCGTATTTGCTGTTTGACGTTACACTGATGTTATATCAATCATTGTTATTATCTATCCATTGCTACGCGGTACCAGTGCCAACTACGGAAACCGGGTACAGTAATTCAAGATTTTAAATGATAATTTTAATTTTTAAAAGTAAAATTATTGCAATAGACTTGGATTACTTGAAAATTCAAACTGATTCTGAGTACTTATGCATAATATAACAATTACACGACTTATTTATTTTTAAATTAATGTTTGAACACCAGTAACATTTGCAGATGATAACAATTGGTTCTGTTTGTTGATTATGTTTATATTTCCTTCTTTCTTTCAATAGTCTCTGGTACCCATAAAGGTGTCGGGTTTATTAGTTCATGCTACTATATTTCACCCATTTTTTATTCTTTTCTATCTCTGGTCATTATTCCCATATCTTGTATTATTTTCCCCCTTCTTAGTTCTATCTCCTTTACCCTTCCATCCATGTCTTTCTCGCTCTTCCTCCTTTTCTTTTTTTCCACTTCTGCTTCTTCTTTTGACCAACCTGTTCTGTTCCATGCTTACTAGATGTCCCAACTAGTTTAACTTTCTTTTTTTTCTATTTTCCTCATTATTGATACTTGTTCTGAAGTCCTTCTAATTTCTTCGTTTCTTATCGTATTTTGTAACTCCTGTTATTTTTCTCATATATTTCATTTCCATGGCATTTATTGGCGATTCATGTTTTTGTTGCATTACCCATGTTTCGCACCCAAACGTCATTATTGGTATGATTAATCTATTATATACCTGCTGCTTAACTTTATTGTTTATTTCGTTCTTTACTAGTATGATTTTATTTATACTGTAATATATTCTTGTTGCTTTTCTAATCTTACTATTTATATCTGCCTCCATTCTTCTGTCTTCCGTTATTGTGTTTCCCAAGTATTCATAACAAGTCACTCGTTCTATCTCTTCCTCGTTTATTTTAATGTTACTACTTCCCTCCTTTTGATCTAGTATCATGCATTTAGTTTTGTTTGAAGATTGCCTGGAAAAAATACAAACGCCCAGAAAATTAATAAATCTGGTCAACTCTGTGTATGAAAATGCCAAAGCCCAAATACAAATAAACGGTAACCGATCCAACGAACTTAAAATAAAAATAGGAATCAAGCAAGGGGACAGCCTGAGCCCCCTTCTATTCATAATTGTCATGGATAGAATTCTAAAGAATGCTAGGAATAAAAGCAAAGGTCTAGAAACTACAATAGGGTATAACAACTTGAGGCCAGTGCAATTGGATGTCTTATTATACGCGGATGATATACGGTTAGTGGCAGATAACAAAAATAAAATGCAAGAACTAATTAATATATGGATAGGAAAAATTGAAAACCTCAAGATGAAAGTAAATATAAAGAAAAGTAAAATAATGATACTCAACAAAATGAATGTAAACGATACATATACTTTTAATTACAAAGGAAGAATATTGAAAGAAGTAACAACTATGGAATACCTAGGAATCACATTCACCAACGATGGTAAAATCGACTTAGAAATAACCAATAAAATTAGGAAAACCAACATGGTATACTACTCATTAAATAAAACTATCTTTGGAAAAAAAGATAAATAGTAGAAATAAACTGAAAACTTATAATACCATCTTATCCCCAATACTGACATACTCTAGTGAAACTTGGACTATACTTAGTAAGCATAAACCTAAACTGACTGCCAGTAAAATGAGAGCACTGAGAAAAATTGCAAACATATCTAAAATAGACCACTTAAGAAATGAAGATATAAGAGAAATGCTACAGCAGGAATCAATCTGTACGAAAATAGAAAATAAGCAGTTAGAATGGTTTGGACATCTTAGCAGAATGCCGAATGAAAGAATACCCAGGAAGTAATGGATGCCAAAAATAGCAGAAAAAGAAAGAGAGGACGACCCAGGCAAAAGTGGCTAGAACAAATTACCAAAATAGGAAAAAGCAGGGGCAAAACACTAATTGAAATGAAAGAGGACGCGAGAGACCGGAAGAAATGAAAATTATGGATAAGAAACTAACCGAAGGACAACCCGACACCCGTCTAGGGTAAAAGGGTTAAAAAGAAGAAGAAGAAGAAGTTTTGTTTACATTAATAACCATTTTCAGTTTATTGAACTCTTCTTGCCATATATTTATTTACTAGATTCTGCATCTTCTTGCTTGAATTTGATATTAGTACTAAATCTTCGGCATATAAAAGATAGTCTATTTTTACGGGTACTAAATACCCATAAGCAATTATTGTTTGGTTACGGCATGACTACTTTCTTGTGTTCTTGAGAAAGCGATCCGTTATCATTATAAACAATATTGGACTCATACTGTCAGCCTGTTTTATTCCTTTTTCCATTATGAACATTTCCTACTTTCTCCTTTTATCTGGACTTTTACTAGGACTTCCTTATATATTTATTTTACTAAATTTATTACCTTTCTTGATATTCTATATTCCCCTAGTGTTTTCATAATTTTTTTATTAATCATATCAAAATCCATCAGATGTAACTATTCTCCTTTTCGCAGTTTCTCTCAATTATGTTTCTTAATATACGGACGTTATCGTTTGTGCCTCTTGCTGCTCTAAATGCAGCTTGTTCGTCTTCTAAGCACCTTTAAATTTCAGTCCTAATCCGTTTTCCACTATTCTAGTGTAGATCTTAAAGTATACTGGGAGATTGGTCTGTAATTCTCACAGCTACTTTGTTTCCTGTTTTTTATGTATCAGTACTGTCAGGTTTTTCCTTCAGCCTTGAAGGTATCTTTTCACTGCTCCATGCTTTCTTGCAAATCTTTAACAACCATTCCTTGTCTTTCCTCCCATCCACTTCACCATTTCGGGATCCATCTCATCTTCTTCTGCCTTTTTATATTTTGATAGCCGTTATTGATTATTTAATTTCTTCCATTGATATGTTTTCTTGCACTTCTTCTTGTGAGATTTCCGCTGTTTGTACAGTAATTATTTCTTCATTGTTTCCCCTATATTTTTCTATAAAATAATCCCTCCATACTTTTAGTTTTTCTATTAACTCTACATGAAGTTTATTTTTATTGCTCTTTATTGCATATTCTTCTTTCTTTCTCTTCTTTTTGTCTGTCATTTATATTAAAGTTAAATTTTTTTTTTTTGAGTCGTGAAAGTAATATCGGTCATGTGAGATGATGCAGATTTGAGCGCGTTCCACACCAGTTTCCATAACGTTCGTCAAAATTTTGGCGATAAATTCTCCACTTCTTGTCGGATGTTCTTTTTTAAGGTCGCCAATATTTGTGGCTTGGACATAAATAAACCCCAAAGACAGAAATCTGGACCGGTCAGTGCAAATCGCCAAAACAAGAAATTAAGCGGCCAGGAAACGTTTGCTTTGGAGTGTCTACTGTTGTATGCGGTTGCGCCGTCCTGCCGAAGCCACATGCTCTCTAAATCCAATTCGTCAATTTTCGGTATTAAGGAATTGCTGATCATAGTTCTGCAGCGCTCACCTTTGCTCCGTAAACGCTGCACCAAACAGTGACTTTGAAAGGTTGTAATGTGCCTTCGTGCATTACACGTGGTTTTCAGTGCCCCAGAAGCGATCATTTTGCTTATTCACGTATTCACATAGGTGGAAATGCGCCTCGTCGCTATGATGATTTTCAATGGAAAATCATCCACGTTAGTCGAGGTTTAACACGCGATTGGCGGTCTGCGGTCAATAGCTGATTCACTCTTTGCACTTTGTACGGAAATACCTTTAAGTCTTTCACTAAAATTCTCTGTAAAGATCCTCTATTGAAGCCCAATTGTGTGCCTGTCGTCAGATTGATGTATGAGGTTCTCTTGGACATCTGCAATCACAGCAGCGATATTTTCGACTGAACGGCTGCTCCAGGGCCGGCCATTGACTCGTGTTGAGCCTGTCGCGCGATACGAGCGGCTGAACGCCGCAGTGTCTTTCCAGTTGGATGCAACACGACCAGGGAATAGACAACAAAATTCACGTTAAGACAAAACGACCGACCGATTATTTGTCAAAAACATTGACACAGTTATTCCGCGTTCTTGAGGTACATAGTGATTTATGATTTGTCTACGAGTATCTGCTTCTGGTTACTCCTCAAATGTAGCAGTCGCGATGCATGAGATGCCATTTGCAGAAATGAGAGTATCTTCCGAGAGGATGATGACTTTTGCATCATATATTATTATTGGGTTACGTTGATCTACGGCTAGCATAATCATGCTTCTTTTTCAGAACTCAAGATGCTTAACCAAAAGAACATTTTGTTAAAGGTGAAGAGACTGCAAAGTTTCTTTTAAAAATACCCCACCGTCAAAACAGGCAAGCAAAGAAGAGTGACAGATTGAAAAAAAGTTGTTACAACGCTTTAGAGCCATTTAGTAAATCGATTGCTGCGAATATTTGCACTATTAACGTGAGGATTTGGAAAACCAGGTATCGGCATGTGACGAATATTCAGACAGCGATAAAGAACTGAAGAAAATGAAAACAAGTGGTCATGGAGCAAAACTAAAAGGTAGTGAAGAAGTTTTGACAAAACTTCAAGCAGGAGAAACAGCTATATGAGACTTTTCAGTGCAGTTTATTTTGACTATGTCATGTGCAGCTTTTCCTGTGCTGTGATCTTTCCTTATCTTTTTTATGACGTTTATAAGAATCTTGTAGAATATAAACTGTTGATAGTTGGTCGGAGCGACTATATATTCTCCTCACTATAACCCAAAAATACCTATTATCTCTAAAGTATATACGTAAGTCAATATAAAAAATCTGCTCTCGGCCATTTATTACTTTCTAATATCTCTGAATATTTTTTGTGATGTGTTACTTCTGTTATAATATAAATGTTTTGAAAAATTTATTAACATCGATGAATGATTAATGTACTATTTCAAAGTTTAATAGTTATAATCTATTCAAAGTTTTTCTGCTTGATCTCACCTTTTGTCAAATCCTGGTGTGCTAGGCTGCAGCTTGCTCTGTCTATGTATTATTCAAAACCTACTTCTGTTTTATGAATCTTTATACCAGTTGTAGGTACAATATATAGAAATAGTAATTTAAAAAAATCTGGTGTGAACATCACACGACTTTCCTTATCCTATTAATTATATTATATTATACCGGTCCCATCGTCTCGGCCCTGCGCTGCTCTCGTCCCGGAACTTGTTAATTTAAAAAAGGACGAGGCGCGAGTCCAACACTCGAAAGCTGATTAAAATAAACAGTACAAGACAATAATTGACTCGTACTTACAATTTTGCTACGTCGCTGAAGGTAACCGTGCGAGCTCGGCCGCACAGCCTTCCCCATTATCGCCTACGTGCTCCCTCCTAGCGGCCAAGCGCCCCTCCCCTCCTCCCGCAGTCGGCCCGGTAGCTCTCCGAGCGCGCTGTGATTGGTCCGTTTAATTAATTTTTAATCAGCTATAACTTATTTATTTGACCTCGGATCAAAAAATTTCATTGTAATTTTTTGTTCGTCTCGGTTTGATATATCCGGTAATATAAATTTCACGAAACATTTTATGAACACCCGGTATATTAAAAATCCTGAGCTACAATTTTTTTTCGAGTTTCAATTTTACCAACTTTTATTTTAAATTCATGTTTATTTCATGATAACAAATCATTTTTATTCTAATAAATTTTTTGTATCTTTAACCGTTTAGATTCGCGAGCGCTTTGCGACCGATTTTGGGACGTTGCGACCAAACGGCTCGGCCGATTTTTACCAAAAGCTTCGCACTGCGTCCGCTACCTACAAGTAACTTGCATACCAAATTTCAAGTCTCTAGCTTTTACGGTTCTCGAGATATCCTGTTTACTGACAGACCGACAGACACACACACACACACACACACACACACAAAACCAATGGCCCAAACCAACTTTTTTGGTGTCCTGAGGCTATAATTCGTCCAGAAATGTGAAAAACTGGGTAGGTCAAATTTCCGCCGATTACATTACTTTCCTTATTATAGGATAAGGAAAGTAAAAAGTCATAATGTTTTATCTTTTACATTATATAATTATACATAAATTAATCGAATTCTTCCGTTGTGCTTACACAAACTGCAATTTTGAAATAAATTTTACTTTAATTAAACTATGGCGACGTGTTATATGAGATTTTTTAGTTACAGTTGCAATTTATTTTTTGCGTAACGTGTTAAATTTTACTATACTTATATTATTTATAATGCTTTGAAAAAAAAACATACATACAAAAAAGACATATATAATAATTGGTGCTCTCAAAGTAGCCATGTCTGTTATGTAACTGTTATAAAATTTTTACTATGATATATTTAATAGGCCTGATGATTTATCATCTACATCTCCATAAAACTGCTTACCAGTTCTTGCAAATGTTAAGCCAATGTCAATATAAAGCGAAGTAGTCCAACATCAGATAAAGGTGTACTGTAATGTGTATGCGCAAATCAAGACGACTGCTAGTCGGATCAGTCAGGATCGGGATTTAGACGCCGGCGAGTGAGAACCTGTAGTGTGTGTACGTAGTATTTATAATAGAACAGCGAATCTGCATCAAATTTTGGGCGAAGCTGAAACATTCGCGCACGTAAAACATTTGGATGATTCAAGAAGTTTCTAGAATGATGCAGTGCAGAATAAATAAGGACATTGGGTAAATGATTCAGAGGAGGCTAAAATTGCTTCGAAAAGCCAACAATAAGCAGAACGCCAGAAAGTGTTGAGTGCATACGGATTACAATTAATAAAAGCCAACGACTCACAGTCCAAGAACTGGAAGATGATCTGGAGATTTAAATAATTAAAGCGTGCAAAATTCGCACGAAACATTGCGGTAAAATTCATTACTGTAACCAGAGCAAAAGGAATGTCGTGCTGCAGTTGCAAATAACTTCGGAACGTTACGAAATTCAGGTCAATATGGCAAGATAGTTATTCATGATCCTAACACTGGATTTTCAAGAATGTTTTAAACAATGCAAACGGTATTAGAAGAAGTGTGGATATCTACTTTGAAGATAAGTGTGGATATGACAATATTTCTTGTATCTCGTACAATTTTACTAAATAATTGTTCATTTTACTAAGCGGACACATTTAATTTTGTACTAAACTTTAAATTGCAACTATTTTTTAAATATTATGCACCGGAATCAGGTGAATGTTAGCTTGTAAATATTACTGTTGTTTAACAATAGCTCTCAAATAAGCAGCAATGAAGCGAATCAATATTGAGATCAAGAAGCTAATCTTGCTGAAGTGTATTCAGAAAAGTTGCCATTACAAAACTCGCAAAAATTACAAAGTGTTTAAAGTCAGCGGTTTTATAAATCATAAGCTTGGCGATTTATCTAAATCGTGACTTCGAAGTGTCCCGGTAAATGCAAGAGCTGAGAAGATTGCTTTTAGTCTGTTATGGTCGAAAAAAGGGTATATCTGTGCGTAAAATAGCAAAAAAAAAATAAAGTCACACTAGGTATTGTTCAAAATATGAAAAAAGGAACAACAGTACTTACAAAAAGCAGGAAATGCCAAAGAGGAACGAGGAACAACAATTTCGGCCAAAGAAACGTTGTAGAAGATTGTACTTTTTTTTAATTCAAAACCAAACGCGTTGTGTTTGATGAACTATATGTAAAAATTGATAACAGTATGTTACCAAGGCCTCAATTTTTACAATGCCGTGGTGGGACATATGCACCTGATAATGTAAGAAGAGTTAAAATGGATAAATTCGGTAAGAAAACTCTTGTATGGCAAGCCATATCTTGTGGTCTTGAAAGTTCTGGATTTACTAGAACTAACACAACCGCAGGCGAAGTTTACAGGAAAATGCATACAAAAATAGTTAGTGCTTTTATATCGTAGGCGCAACATCCCCCCATTATTTTGGTCAGACTCAACGTCTGTCCACTAATCGGGTGCGACGCTTCAGCTTTTGCATTATAAAAATATTTATTTTGTGAAAAAAGAGTGCAATCCGCTAAACTGCCCTGAGATTTATCATATTGAACATTATTGTAAAGAGACACTTAGAAAAAAATGACAGAGAAACTGAAACAATCCAGGAATTCAAACAAATGTGGAGTGTAACTAGTCGAAAAATTTCAGTGGAGGATGTCCAGAGGCTTATGGCTTATATCATTGACAGATTTTGATTTTAAAATAAAATGACCACAATTTTTTAAAAAGCTTATTGTTTATGACAAGAATTTACTATCCGCTTAGTAAAATAATCAGATCTTTGCATGGCTTTTTGGTTTTGCATTTGTAAATTTGTGTGCAGCAGAATTATTTCCCCCTTTTCAAATAGCAATAAAAAGGACAACATAGATTATGTTTAATGTTTTATTGTACTATCACACAGCGCAATTCTCGCTATTTAATTGTCAACCAGTTTTGATGACGACATTGTCTAAATGTTTGTCGACGCGAGCGATACACTGCTGTCAAGTTACTTCCACTGTTATGCGAATAATATCCTTTAAGTCTTCGATAGTCCGCCGTCTGTGTTAAAAAATTTAGGTCTGGTGGCCCAGTAATACGATACGATTGTTTAACGAAACGACGCAACGTGGAAACATTGTTTCAGAACTTTTCGAGAAATTCTCGCCATGTGTACGGTAGCGCCATTTTGTTAGAACCACAATGCATTTCTATGTTCGTTGAGTCTGGGTTCTAGGAACATCGTAATACAGTGGGTAGATGTGTCAGCGCGCGTTCTGCTTCCTGAAAAAATACGGCTCTATAGTCTATAGTCCAATACTGAAAATTCTGCTCATCGACGTAGCCTGATAAATGAAAATAAATTTTGTCCCTATTGAGGTAAAATATTTGTCAATATGTCCTTACAAACAAACTACCCGGCGCACCGTACCATTATTTGAGTTCCTGGACAACCATCAATTTGTATTGATGAAACACGATATCGCAGCGCAGAACTCTTCGCAGGCTATGGTCAGATATTCCCAAGGCTTAAAATTAATTAAGTAATAAAATAAATAAATAAATAATAATTAAACTAGGATTAGCATGCTTAGGAACGGAATGCTGCGATATTCTCAAATGTTAGAATGCTACGAGGTCTACCGGGTGGTTTTCGTTTTCATACTGAACCAGTCTGTTGGAAATTGTGTATTTACAACATTACGGATTCTTGGTTAGAAGTCTTTCGTGATGACCTGCTAAGAGATGCTTACGAAGTAGCCGCGCGTCACAATCACAGAAACACCATTTTGAAAATAAGTCGCTAACATAAATGCACGGTGACCACTACTCTCCACACTATTATGGGCGCTAAAATGGCTTGCTTTGTACTGCTGAAGAATATATGACTCGCGCGTCATCTACCAATTGTGAGCGGCAGTTAATTCAAAAAGGGGAGATTGTTCCGCTGGACTTTGCACTATATGTCTCGATACTGTCGAGGCTGTATTCTATTTAATAAATTAGGATTATTATTATTCTAAAATACGTACTCACAACAAACAAAAACTTTTTCTAGATGTTCATTAGATGCGAATAATTTGTATTTAAAAGTTAAATACTTTGTATTTGATTATTATTGACTATAGTTTATTCAGTGTTTATAAAATGAAAAAAGTGAAAATATAACATTTGTTATATGGATTCCTATACATCTGAAGTTATTTTATATTTATTTTATCAATGGTTAAACTTATCTCTTAAGAATATTAACACATCACTCACACTTTTAGTTCACAAGTTACAGTAGTTTTAGTGATGCTACTTGTGTAATTTTCGAAACAATGAAAGAATCTGAACTTCGTGTGTTGATAAAGCAGTGCTTTTTAATGAGAAAAAATCCCGTTTAGCAAAGTAATGGCTTGACAAGTGTTATTTGGACTCTGCTTCATCGAGGCAAATGGTAAAGAAGTGGTTTGCTGATTTTAAACGCGACCGTACAAACACCGATGCTACTGAACGCTCTTGTCGCCCAAATTCGGAATTGTTTCAGAATAATAGTTTGGTCGATTGTAAGTTAAAGTTACGTGAGATAGCTGACACCTTAAAAAAGGCATTGTATTCATCATTTTGCATGAACATTTGTCCATGAGGAAGCTTTGTTCAAAGTGGGTGCCGCGTTTGCTCACAGTCGATCAAAAACAACAACGCGTTGACAATTCAGAGCGCTGTTTTTTATTTTTTCATGCGGCATGTGACAATGGATGAAACATGGATCCATCACTACACCATAGAGTCAAATTGGGAGCCAGCAGTGTACAGCAAAGAACGAAAGACTCCTAAAGCAAATGTCAGATGGTAAGGTTTTGGCCTCAATATTTTAAGATGCACACGGTATTTTATTCAGCGATTACCTTGAGAAAAGATGAACCATCGAATATTATATGACGTTATTGGTGGGTTTAAACAAAGAAAATTGCGAAAAAACGACCCCAAGTGAAGAAGAAAAAATACTCTTTCACCAAGCCAACGCATCGTGTCACAAGCCAATCGCAACAATGGCAAAATTACACGAATCACATTTTGAATTGCTCCCCCATGCACCGTATTCTCCACGTCTGGCTCCCAGCGACTACTACCTGTTTGCAAACCTAAAAAGGATGCTCCATGGAAAGAGATTTGTCTACAATGAAGAAGTGATTGCCTAAACTAAAGCCTATTTTGAGGCAAAAGATAAATTGTTCTACAAAAAAGCATTGAAATATTAGGCAAACGTTGGAATAAATGTATCACTCTTGAAGGAGACCATTTTAATGAATAAAGCCGAGTTTTGCTTAATAGTTGTTGTTTTATTAGTCATCCAAACGAACTTATTGAGTGGTATGTTAAATTGTAAGAATATAAAAATATTTTAATTAAAAGTGATTTGATTAAACTCTGTTGTAGTGAACGCGGTGGCTCAGCAGGTTCAAGCAGTTGCCTCTGTCCTCTAGCCGGCGTGCGCGAGTTCGAGTCTCGCTCAACCCATTCTTCTTCTTAAAGTCCTTCTCCTATCGGAGGCTGGAAATCATCATTGATATGCGAACCTTATTTGCAGCTGCTCGGAACAGTTCGATACTGCTGCAGCCAAACCAATCCCTCAAGTTTTTCAACCAAGATATTCGTCTACGTCCGACACTCCGGTTTCCTTTAATTTTTCCCTGCATTATTATTTGCGGCATGGCGTATTTAGTTCCTCTTGTTATGTGGCCTAGATATTCAAGTTTTCTCCTTTTTATTGAATTTATTACTTCACATTCTTTATTCATTTTTCCAAGGACTTCTCTGTTGGTGATCCTATCAGTCCAAGATATGCGCCACATTCTTCGGTAGCACCACATTTCGAAAGCTTGTAGTTTGTCTAAGTGTTTCTTTTTTACTGTCCACGCCTCTACTCCGTACAACAATACAGGGAACACATAACAGCGGAGCATCCGCATCCTGAGCTCTATGCTTATATTTCGGCTGCATAGTAATTTATTTAGTGATACAAACGATGCTCTGGCAATTTCAATTCTTGTTCTGATTTCTGGTGTCTGATCCCCTGTTTGATCTATCCATGCTCCCAGATATCCATATGCCTGTACTCTTTCTATTGCCGTATTTGTAATGTTTAAATTCATTTGGTTTGGTGGGGATTTTGTGATTTGCATCCATTTAGTTTTGTTAAGATTTATTCTTAATTCATATTCATAACAGCTGTTATTTACCTTTTCTAACAGATATTGTAGATCATTTAAATTACTTGCCAGTATTACCGTGTTGTCTGCATATATAATATTATTGATTACCTCGCCATTTACTATCATACCTTTTTCCTCATCTTCAAGGGCTTCGTTAAATATAGCTTCACTATATATGTTAAAGAGCAGTGGGGACAGGATACAGCCCTGTCTCATTCCTCGACGTATCATAATATCTTCAGTTAGCGCATTTTCTACCCTTATATTGGCTCTCTGTCCCCAGTATAAGTTGTTAATAATTCTTACGTCCCTCATGTCCATTTTTTTCTTTCTTAAGAGTATTTCCAGGAGTTTATCGTGTCTAACCTTGTCAAATGCCTTTTCAAAATCAATGAAACAAACATACATGTCTTGGTTTATGTCTAGGCATCGTTGACTGAGGACATTAACTGCGAACAGGGCTTCTCGTGTTCCGAGGCCTGCTCTGAAACCAAATTGTGCATCACTTATATCGTCCTCTAATTTTGCATATATTCTTTGGTGGATTATCTTTAAGAATAATTTCAGAACATGGTTCATAAGTGCAATGGTTCTATAATCAGTACACTCTTTTGCACTAGTTTTCTTCGGTATTAATACGAATATGGATGTTAGCCATTGCTCAGGAATTATACCTGTTCCATAGATTTTGTTAAAGAGATTGAGTATGATATCAATTACGTCGTTATTGAAAAGTTTGAAGAGTTCAACCCATGGGTGTGTGTAAATGTCCTAGCAATTAAGTGCATGTTAGTCGGCACAATAAGCTCTTGCGGCTCCAGTGCCTGTAATTGCGCCAAAAAAAAAGACTTATAAAAAAATAATAAAGTATCAATAAAGCAAACCAAATCAAATGAGGAACAAAAAAGTAACTAAATTTAAAATACAAGCTACGCTCGTAAAGTAATGGGGCTGATTTCAGAAAATACATTTAATTAAAGGTATATATACGTTCAACTGCAATATTTAAGGGCGCAGACTTGTTCCCTGCTCTGATACCAGCGCCCAAAGCGTCTAAAGATAACATCTCAGATAACATAATTTTTAACTAACTACAGTCTTGATTAAGGTTAAATGCACCGATAAACGTACCGAATTAGCTGGTTAAATCTAATTTAGTATTTCAATTAATGGAGAAATGTGTGTCTAACCCATACCGGTAATTTAATCGCCACTTATGGGAATGTAACTAATTTGAGCTACCCCAATCACAATAATCTTATCAACATTTACCTTACGGCAGCCAGAAAAATCTCCAACCTCTGCTTTTTATGTAAACAGCTCAATGTGCCCACTCAGCAACGAAAATGATATCGATAATATGGAGCAAAAAACGAAAATGATAAACACCCCTGGCAAGCTGTCAGAAAAGGGAAACGGTTAAATAAATCAGCTGAAATTATACACTTGAAAAATTTACCCAGCCAGCAACGTTCTGAAAAAATGAAAATGCAGTAAAAATTCCTTGACCTTCCCCTATATACATTTACGGTCTTACAAACGAAATGATCAACGACATCGCAAAGGAGCTGCCAATAAGCAATTTTATAGTAAAACCATTGCCAACAATACAGTAAGAATCAACGTGCAACTCCATATACCTACCAAAATGTTATCGGACATCTACTAGAAGAAAAAATTATCTACCTTACATATCAGCCCAAGGAAGAAAGATCATGCAAAATTGTAATCCGAAATCTTTATCACTCCATCTCGACCGAAGTAATTAAAGAAAAACTCCAAAAGCTCAGCCAGAAGGTTCTAATGTAATAAACATAAGATATAAAGGCAACAATGACCCGTTCTCTCTTCTATGTTGACCTGGAACCCGATCGGAATCATAATAAAATATACAATGTTGAATTCCTCTATAACTACAAAATATCTGTTGAAGCGCCATATAAACGAAGAGTTCACAAGATGCCAACGTTATGGCAATTTAAAGACTTATTGCTTAATACAATACAAGTGCGTCAAATGTGGAGATAACCACGACACAAAAGTATACATAAAACCAAAAAGCACGCCAGCCAAATGCGCTTTGTGTGATGGCAACCATCCTCCAAATTACAAAGGGTGCTCATCAAACATGCGAAACAAAGCAAATAATCACACAAAATCAAATAGAAGACTGATTCCATCCTCATCGTAGTTGCTCCGCCACATTCCAACAACGTGCCAATGACGAACTATATACACAGCTAGAGCCAAGTCATCAGTGGATGTTCCAATGTACAGCAGGCAAAATTGGGTGAACAGCTTACCACATTTCTCGCCGAACTTAAAAACATGTTCCCCCAATTGATGAACCAGAAATTGTGTAGTTCTGCCTCAACTTGCTAATAACTTTCACAAATAAATGAAATCCGTAATGGCTAGTATACTTAGATCTGCAACATGGAACGCGAATGGCTTACTAAACCATAAACAAAAATTAATAGCCTTTTGACACCTCAACAAAACTGTCATTAAGCACTTCATGGAAAAAATCATGTTTCGAGTTGTAAACAATTCTATTTAGAGTACAACACATCCAGACGGAATTGCTTACGCGGGAGCTGCAGTTATAAAAAAAAACATTTTCCACTATGAAGTGGAAAGCTATTAAACTGGACTAATGCAGGCTGCAAATGTTAAAATTAACTTTTTCTGTTGGTTTTATGTTGTCTCAGCTATTTACAGCTCTCCCAGGCATATTATATCTATTTACTAATATAATAATTTCTTTTCAAACGTGAGTAATAAATTTATTGAGGGTAGCGCCCGGAACGTCAAGCACACACACTGGGGTTACAGAATCACACTAACAGGAGATTAAAATCTGCTCAATTCAACCTTGCAAAACAATTACATCTGTCTTTCCGCTAGTGAACTCACCTATTGGCTGTCGGGCACAAACAAACTTCCTGATATATTGGATTCTTATTTTTCTTATGATATAGCTAGTAACTGCATAATAGTGCAAGTAAATAAGGATCCGTCTTCAGATCACTCGCTAGTCATAGTCAACTTAAATACTGGGACTTATCGAGACGAAGCAACTCATTATCTCAAATATACTGTCCAAAAAGCGACATGGGAATCTACTCCTTACAAAACAAACCAAGAGAAACTCGCAACTTGTGTGCTTTTTATAGTTAAAGAGCTAATTTCAAAAAATAAGAGTTAGGAAGAAATGGCAGAGAACACACAACCCTGTCGATAAAACTTTCTACAATCGTCTAACATGAAGACTGCATACCCTGTTGAAGGAGAAAAGACACTTTGCTGAGCATATCACAAATCAAAGCAAGATGGCCACTCAATTTGGAGAGTTGCAAAGAAACGCCAAAATAACCCGTTAGGAAAGCAAATGGAGAATGGGTCAGACCTAGCCTGGATAAGGCAAACACTTTTGCAAAACATTTATCTGAAATCTTTACTCTCTTGAAGTAACAACAACCCAAAGAGACGACGAAATACAAACATTCCTGGATACTTCCTACCAGATAACACATTTCATAAAATGTTTGAGATAAAAAAGATTAACTAGTTTAAAGCGCCAGGTCATGACTTGATAACTGGCAAAATTTTACGAATGTTGTCCAGAAAAGTGGTTGCATTATTGAGTATGATGTATAACCGTATGCTAAGCCTCTCCTACTACTCAATTATGTGGAAATATGAAACTTAAGCCTGCAAAAATGTCCAGAAAATGTGATGCCATATCGATCAATTAGCCATATTGCTCATCATGACTAAATTGTTCGACAAACTCTTTCTTAAAAAGCTACGAAAAGATACAAATATATTTACACACCTGTCTCGCCACCAGTTCGTGTTCTGAGTGGATTATTCAACTACACCTCAAACGCATAAGATAGTAAATAAAATATCACCTACCTTGGAGAGAAAAAATACTTCACCGCCGTGTTTTTGGACGTATCTCAAGCGTTTGATTAAGTGTGGGGCAGAGAACTTCATTTTAAATTAAAAACGCTGACACCAAGCTACTTTCATTACCAATTAAAATTTATCTAACTGACCGATATTTTTCTATCAAATATGATAATGAATTATCCTAATATCATCTTATCAAAACCGGCGTCCCTCGTGGAAGTATTTTGGTCATCCTCCTTTACCTCCTCTACACAGCTGACTAGCTATAAATTTATGATACTGTGAGTGTCACTTTCGCCGATGACATTACAATACCGTTCACCTACGAAAATCCGGTAATTACAACTACTAACCTCCAACATCATCTCAACAAAATTAGCACATGGTTCTACAAATAGCGGATAGAAGTTGACCAATAAAAATCAAGTCAAATAGTATTTATTGCGAAAATTGGCGTTTGACTACCAGTTAACATTAATAGCACCCTGGTACCGATAAAAACGGAAGTTAAGTACTTAGATCTACATCTTGACCAACGAATCAGGTGAATCAAACACATTCAACCTGAGCGCGATCAATTACAATTGAAATTACGTGAAATATATTGACTTCTTGGTAGGAAATCAAAACTATCAATCAGAAGCAAACTATTACTTTAAAAACAATGCTAATGCCAATTTGGACACTTGGTAAACAACTTTGTAGATGTACTAAGCCAACCAGAATTACCACTCTGTAACAATTCCAGTTTAAAACACTTTGCTAAGTAGTTGACGCACGTTAGTTCATTACTAATCAAACAATTCATGAAGATCTTTATATACCATTCGTTGATAAAATTAAAAGGTTCACAGCAAATTACCACCAAAAATTAGACGGATACAGTAATGAATTAATTTAGCAACTATCAACTCACGACCCCCCACTAAGACGACCGAAGAAAACATGGTTTCAAGATCCACTGTAATCAAACCGCCGTGAATGGATCTCTTTAGAAGTATCATCGATGGATAATTTCTCCTAGCAATGCTTTTTATATCATCAAATTTATTTAATAATTTCTTAAAAAACGATGTCAGCGATTCTACCACGCGTCGTAGCTTGCACAGAAATATGTACGGAGTTCAACGCAAGCCTTGAAGCAGTGCAGACGCCACGCGAGTGCTCTATCAGCTTTACGGTGCAACGTTCGACCTTTAGATAAACGTTAGCCTTGACCTGCTGTGAGTAAAAATTTAACAATTATTTTTGTTTATTGTTAAACCTTTTAGCCACGATCGACTATCAAACTTCTTCTAATAATGAAACCGAAGTGCAAAATCAAGCGCTCAAACGCAAATCTGATAGATTAACGCCAAACACCAACCATGTGCAAAAAAGACACCTCTGGTCAACAGATAAGCTACTAAAGCAAAATAAATTCTTTAAATTATCTCATAACGTCGAGGACAAAAGCCTAAACAGCGCCTCAAAAAGCAACAAATGCTCAAAACGTTAAAATACCACCAATCTACCCGCCAAACCAGTAAATTATACTGCGCTTATTGCAGACATCAAAACTTCTATCAAAGGCACATTTACAACTGTGAATAATCGAAACTCACTTCGAATTAACTTAACCCAAGAAGATGACTATCGCACTCTCACACAGTTTTACAAAACTAACGAAAGTCCCTAATACTTATCGAAATTTCAACTGCAAGCCACTATCAGTAGTAATAAAAAATGTACCGTTATCCCTCACCACAGAAGAAATCAGCGAAGCCCTAAAAGCACTACCTATCATTAATGTAACACGATTGTTAACGAAGGACAAAAAACCATTATCAGTATGCGCAGTGGAACTAACGAATAATGACGAAGGCAAAAGAATATTCAGTATCAAACAAATGTGTCACTCCATAGTCATGGTAAAGAATTGCGAACCTCCCCTACAAATGCGTCAAATGTGCAGGTTCCCATAATCACCGAATGCAAAAAAAAACAACCAAAGAAAAACCGACATGCGCAAACTGTGGTGGAGACCACGCAGCCAGTTATTGTGGATGCAGCCACCATAAACAACTCCAACAGAAACGATTCTACAACAAGAACCCCAGTCAAATCAACCCTAACAACGCTACTTACAATACAATCAAACGTATGCCAATCGTATGAAAAACCTCCTAAACAACTCTCCGCATACCTCAGCTAGTACATCACACCTACCCCCCAAAACTACCTCTTCTAACAAAGTCATCAAACTTCTGAAGGACCTTATAAAGCCATTCCTCCCCCAAATCAAAACCTTTATAATTAACACTATAATTACCCCTCTTCCTCAATGGATCCTAAACCGCAACAAATTATCAACGTTTCAACAATCCTCAACTGGAACGCCAACGGCATAGCCTCTCAACGCTCTACAGTTATAGCCTTCCTTGCTAGGCGCCAAGTCGATATAGCTTGCGTCATTTAACTGAAGGTGAACCCTTCAAAATCTCAGGATATCGAGTCTATCGCAAAGATAGAAATGGCCGAATAGCATCTGGTAGAGTGGCAATTATCATTAAACAAAACCTCTCCCACAATCCTATTGACGGTCCCCTTGATAACACACTAGAAACCACAGGAATTTAAGTCAAATTATGCGACACAAGTGAACTTACCATTATAAGTGCCTATAGACAACCAAAAAAAAAATTAATTGCAATCGACAATGGCACTCTATTCAGCACTTCGCAACCTACGCCGATGATAGATGACCTAAACAGCAAACTTGTAAATTTGGGTTACCGAACAACCAACCCAGCTGGTATTTTACAGATCCGACCATCAGCCCGACATACTAATCCCACATCACCAAAAGAACTAGCTGAGATCATAAATACGTTATCTAAACCTAAATCACCGGACACGACCTAATATCCAACCTAGTCCTTCATCACTTAACAAGAAAATGTCTTCCTACCTGTCTCTCTGATAAATGCATGCCTGTGCCTAGGCTACTTCTCTCAACGCTAGAAGCATGAACATGTGCTCATTTTCGCTAAACCTGGGAAGAATAAAGAACATATGTTACGGACCTATTAGTTTATTGACTATCCTCTCCAAATTTTTCGAAAAAGTCATTTATTCACGCCTGCACCAAGCCACTATTGCTCTCCACATTCTCCCTTCCTTCCAATTTGGCTTTAGAAAATGGTACTCGGCTTGTCATCAATTACAGTGAGTCAGTGAACTCATTGAAACAGATTTCGAAAACAAATACTATACTGCTGCTATCTTTCTGGATATGGCCCAGGCCTTCGACAAGGTTTGGATAGAGGGACTCAAAAGAAAACTCCTAACTCATGCTATCGTCTGGCCATCATTTTCTCCTTCCTGGAAAATAGAACCTTTGCCGTTAAAATAAATAACACGCTCTCCGAAACAAAGCCCATACGAGCAGGCGTACCACAAGGTAGTATCCTCGGCCCGCTCTTATATTCAATTATTATATTCAATATATACATCTCCGAAATTCCCAAGATTCCCGCAACACTCGCCACGTTGGCCGACGATACAGCTATTATAACGCAAAAAGCAAACCTAGAACTATCTACATGCAACTGACACCTTCAATAAATGGCTCAAAAACTGAAAAATCAAACTCAATCCCACCAAATGTCAATGTAAGATCCTCACTTTGCGAAAACTGAACAACCCACCTTCTATTATCATCGATGAAATTGACATACCCTGGAATCCCGGAGACTCGGCTATACAATATTTTGTATTGTACTTAGATGAAAGATTAACCTGGAGTTTCCACATAAATCAAAAACTAACCCAATCTCACACCAGACTCCGACAATTATATCCCATTTTAAATCGTGAAATCCCATTTCAACCCGAATGCACCATTCAACTATATAAATCCCTCCTACGCTCCCTGGTACTCTACGTCTCTCTTGTCTGGAGCAACACGAGTAAAATATATTTGTTTTTTCAATGATTCCAAAATAAGGTCCTACGAATCGCCGTTAACGCTCCATGGTTTATTCGAAACACATAACTTCACCATGAATTGGGTGTCGCCACAATTCGAGACTATATCCTCTCGACCACTAGAACTTTCTTCTCAAACATTCCAAACATGAAGAAGCAACTCACATCAACATTGGGCACCGTAATATTCATCACAGACTGAAGCGACAACTCCGTCAAGATCTTATCCCAAATGAAGAAACGTAGCAACCACCACCTTAGAGTTTCCGAGGCCTTCACATATTACACTCTGCTACTTTCAAATTCTAAATTCAGAACGCATATAATGTATATATACCATAGTTCTAGTCATATTTAACTACTTAAACCTGTCATGTATAACACTGTAATGTTGATCTGACAAAAGCTTCAGTAAAAAAAATATGTACGCGTCTCAGCAATCTGCACATTTGTAACAATCCCAAAATGGTGTTTCTTCAATTGAATTTGAGCTCACAAATATTGATACACGGTTTTTCTTCTATTTGTTAGTCAAAACCTTGGGAACATATACAATTGAATTTGGAAGTCTTATTTCATCTGCTATCAATCTAATAACTAGACGTCGATAAGAGTGCAAAACTGTTTTTATAACATCTTAGCCACATTATCTACAGTGTGAAGCGTTGATGTGCGCATTGCATGATGCTCATCCTTGACGTCCTTTCTTCCTTCTCTGAACGCTTTGTGCCATCTCAACACCTCAATTGCGAATTTTTCAAGTTTAACATAACATTTTATCACATACCGCGAATCCTCTTTGCACACGATCAAAACTCTGTATAGACAAAGGCAAACGAGATAAATCGGATAGTTCACCAACTGTCAGGCCAGAAAACTCCCACCTTTCCCCCGACTCTTGTGCTTGAACCAAGAGAATCGGTATTATTATTACTTTATGGACATACCTTGTAAATGTAAGGTAAAGGAATAACATTTACATGACATTATTTTGAAGAGTATACATTGCCGTGTGGAACAAAATATTTGACAAATGTCCTTCACGTCTTATTTGACATATTCGAATTCTTTTGACAAGATTCTTGCTCTTTATCGCATAATTGTGGCTCAATTTTGTCGACACTTCTTCAAATCTTTACTTTTAAGTCAAGAATAGTTTTTATTTTTGTATCATAAACGTTAGTCTTTACAAATCGCCAGAGGAAAAAGCTTGTAGTATGAGTTTCCAAAATCTTGGTGGTCAGTTTACTCGCCACTTTCGGTAATAAATCGCCGGAGTTTAAAATGGTGTTCTCGCTTTAGTCCCTGGGATAGCTGAACCTTAAATGGGTGCAGATGCAGATTTTTGTTAAAATCCTTGCGTGGTGTCTTTTTAAAATGTTCAGTTGCAGTGATCGACTGCGCACTGAGGTTTCTGGACGCTTCGCCATACTATTGTTGACAGCGGCAATATTTTTACCCAATCGGTCTCTTTATTCAAATTTTTTAATTAATTTTTTAACAGTTGTTTATTTAGATGCATTTTTCTTTACGAACATGCCATGCAATTTCCGCACAATCTGAGAGAAACAGTCGCCCTGCTTGTACCGAATTTTAAAAATTGCCACTCTCTTCTCCGTTGAATAGCAATCCATATTGACTAATCGCTATATATTTAGTACAAAATGTTACCAAGCAGAATATTTGCTAACCTTGTAGGAAAAAATTTAAATCTTGCGTTTTCTTTGGGGTACCCCTTATTATATGCATTAATATTACTGATAATTATTTGAAATCTACTTTAGTTAGACTTAAAGTTCAGTATCACGTATCATGTTTTATAGGAAACAGAGTTTTTTCTGAATTACTTTCGATTTGCATAACTATTAGTCATTCTCCAAATTTAGTTTTTCCTCTCAAATTTATTTATATGCGCTTGTCGTTGAGTTTTATTTTTACTATGTTGTCCAGCAGTCAAGCAAGCTTCATTAGCACGAAAGAAGTAAAAAGTGTTAAAACTAAATTTTACTTTGTTTTGTATTGAAGCTAAGTAAAATGTGCGGGAATTATAATTATTGATCCATTAATAAGCAATTAGTGCAAGAGGTAATGTATAGCGCAATTTACTACAGTTAAAAAATTAGTTTTGATTGCACTTAATTATAGCTTTATAAAACTAGATGTAGTTCACCATAAACTAATATATACGAATACTAAACTACAAAATTAGAAATCTTCTATTTTTGTTAACTAAAAATTTTTGATACTAAATGTTTTTACAAATTTATTACCTTTAGCAAAATAGCACATTTTATAACTAACAGAATTTAGAATGCTATGAAATGTAAATATATCAGAATAAGGTGGAGAGAATAATGATTATTCATGCTCTACTACAGCATTTTTCTTATTTCGCTTAAAATTCCTCTGTTGCAAAAGTTACAATAATAGGCTACGATTTGTATTCCATACTGACATAATTTTATATGTTATATTGTCTTTTTAAGAAACGAATTGACATCAATAAGTTAAAGAACGAAGAAATGCTTAACAAAGCTCAAATAAACGTAAACGCTGAAATTAAGGACATAGTAAATACAACCGAAAACTCAAATATAGAGGGAGTTGGAGCCTACCACCCCCGCTACTGACGCTAACCTCTTTAAGACCATTAGTGACCTCGAAGAAGCGGAGATGCCGGAAGCTTGGTGAAACGTCACTTTCACCTTCTTAAGGGAGACAAGCCCCTCCGGGTCATCATGCGAGACGTCTCGGAGCAAGTAATCTAAAGGGAGCTCAAAGAAACATTCCAGCTATAAGACATTTTCATCCTCACCGTAAGAAGGATGAGGAAAGGCTCCTAGCGCCACCCAATGCCGCTCATGTTTTTAGAATGTGAGCAGTACGACAAGGATAGAACAGTATACAACGTGAGCAGCATCTTCGACTGGATTGTTTCCATGACGCAGCCACATCAGAAGAAGGGTGTTGCTCAATGCCACGGGTACTACCGTTTAGGACACGCGCACCGTTGTTGCATCGCAGGCCCGAAATGAGTAAAGTGCGGAGAAGTCCATTACTCCAGGGAGTATAAGAAGCCTCGGAGCAAGCCATCAACTGCATTAAATGTCAGGTAGCGTATCCAGCAAACTTCTGGGAATGTTCCGCTTTCCCGAAGACAGCACGCCGCAGGACGGAGGCCACAACATCAGGCAGAAGCTATGCCGCAGCGATTCGCGAGGACACCACTACTCCAGCCGAACACCACTCCCAGCCAGCTCTACGGCGAGACAACAACAGCACCCGAACAACTGGTTCCAGGACGTGGACTCTACCACGTTTTTGGGAGCAGCTGAAAACATCGCGGCAGTGACAGAAAATGCCGTCAACATCATCGAAGTCATCGCAGGACTTACATATACCTTGCAAATATGACGTAAAAACTATTCTTGGCATGTTTAGCAAACTCTAAAGCTTCCGGCCACCTAGAAAAGTTTGTATTCCAACGTCAGGTCTCCTAGCAAAGTGCGGTTAGGGGCTTAGTACCCACACACCGCGTTTGCCAAACATGATGAGAGATGAGAGAGAGAGGGGGGTTTAACTACGTTATTTAAATTACCCTAATCGTATCTGACCAATCGCAAATTTCGTACAGGGGTAAATCACGATGCCTCACCTATACAACCTATTCATTTAAGACCACTTATATTTGTTTTTCACTTCTGATTTTCCAATGACCGATATTATCGTACTGGGAACGTTGGCAGATAATACAGTGATTCTTACTTCCCATAAAAATATTAATCAGGCCTCATCATACCTTCAACAAAATCTGAACATGCTTCAAGTATAGCTTCAGAAATAGAGAATTAAAATCAAATGAACACAAATCGTCCCGTGTATCTTTTGATGCTACGTAAAGAATCATACCCACCGATTTATATAATCAACACAGAAATTCCTCAGACAGCCCCATTCAAATGTTTGGGTATGCACCTAGAAAACAAACTAAACTCAAAACAACACATTGCCAAGAAAATAAAACGAATGCTTATAAAACAAAATGCAATGTATTGATTGTTAGGACGAAAGTCACATCTATCATTGGAAAATAGCTTCTTCTTTATAATAACACAATTATGCCAGTAAGTCCAACACCACAATCATCCAAAGATATCAGTCAAAAAAGTTAAGAGTCATTTATTGCTAATTGCCACGACGACTTAAAAATCTCCACTGTAAGGAACGTCATCTATGAAAGTTCTCTTCGCTGAAGGAGATTTCATCAAGCCATAATGTAAGGTATGTAACTAATATATCTTAAATCACTATATTAGCTTATAGAGTACAATGAACCCTAACTGCTGATTTATATTGAATTAAAAAAGTCCTTAAATGTCTCATATATCACCAATACTTTCATTTGTTTTAACGCCACTATAGACAAAGATATATTGTTTAGGCCAAAGTGTATTATTTCCCATTTTTGGGCGTCACTTAGTATATATCTATCTATCTTCTTGTTCTAAATTTCCAAGACAATTTCTAACTTTCCCGTGTACACAATCTAACATTTCGTTGTTCTTTTACAAAATCATATATTATTCTCGCTGTAATCATCATTTTGTCAGTCCTATACCGAGACTTGCCTTTGGTTGTTTGAGTTCTATTTAATTAGCATCTCCAAGCAGGAAGCTAACCTGTTTTAGGGATGTTTCCTCTTCCTTTCCCAACCGAGCTTTGAGGTACATAGAAATTATGTAAAGTATAAACTGCTCATTTATAAAAGATGTCCATAAACGATCGGCAAAAATCATATCCTTGTCTTAATTGACAGCTTTGTGTAGTTGCTATTTTTCACTGTCCTGCTTGTAATTTAACTCAAATTCTAAAACTCAAGAAACTCCAATGAAAAGATAAAGATGAGTTCCCAAGAACCCTTTTACTCTGGTTTTAATTTTGCTATGGTGTTTTCGAAATTAAGAAATTTAGTTTTTAGCGACATTTAAAAATGTAAAAAGATTCAAAAAATTGTGAACACAGAAATACAAACAAAAATAGGCTAGTGGACACACTGAAATAGCTGCCAGACTCAAGGTTATACTTAAATATTTGCCTAATAACGTGTAATTAAGTAATTATAAATAGCAGTAAGCTACAGCTAAACCTAGATCTTACTCTAAATTAAGGTGATTCTGAAATGAAGGAATTAAGAAGTGAGACCACAATAGAAAGGAATTAGTGGATTATATACTAATTTCGCCAATAATTTTCCTGTTGCGGTTTTTTCGTTAATTACTCTTTTACCCTTGCAATTTTCAAAGGCGTAATGTTTTAAAACGAACCAGAATACTTTGGTAGAACGCCATATTAAAATTTTTTTGCAGTTTATATTTAACAAGGGTACAGTCGGAATACGGCAAATTAAATGTGGATCGGCTATAATACTCAACAATACTTATTTTAAAAATATATTGCGAAAACCGGTCATGCATCACAATCATACTGAGAAAAATGCGTAATACTTTCATCGAAATAACGTGCCCACAAAAGCCACTGTTTACTGCATCAATAATTTCGAAGTGTACGGTTTACCTGCAAATAGACCATCACTTGGCAATCTAAGAACCGCTAGATCAATAGAAAACAGTGTTGCAATGCATGATAATATAGCTGAAAATCCGAGTACCTCTATATGTATCTCGTCATGTTAAGGTGGAATATATGCCATAAAGAGTTGCATGTATACTCACAATTAAGCAAAAACTTTTCACCAGATACTATTTATACTGCCGACAATTAACTAAAAATATTTTGAATAATAATAAAAGCGTGTGTGATAATTAAGCGCAATAGGGTGACTCGATAAGCAAAACAGGAAATAAAACAAAGCGGAGCTGTGTAAACTATATATTGGACAAAACTAAAATTAATCATAAAGTAACAATTAAGCAAACAAAGAAACCAAGAAAAATAACGAACAATACAACTATACTTGAATAACTACAAATATGGTGTGCGGCAGGTCAGTTGGGCGCTCTCCCGACGCAAGTAATGGTCTCTGGTAACATGGACGGCAGATTTCGGCGTGCTCTTCGTTGGCAGCTTCAATCCTGGGGCACCACGGACGGGGCAGAACGTACAGTAGGCAACGACAGCGTACCAGCACAGCGCAATAGAGCACCTGGGTCGGCTGGCTGGCGGCTTCAATCTTGAGGCACCACGGACGGGCGGAACGTACAGTAGGCAACGACAGCGTACCAGCACAGCGCAATAGAGCACCTGGGTCGGCTGGCTGGCGGCTTCAATCTTGAGGCACCACGGACGGGGCGGAACTTACAGTAGGCAACGACAGCGTACCAGCACAGCGTAATAGAGCACCTGGATCGGCTGGCTGGTGGCTTCAATCTGGTCGGCTGGCTCTGCTCCGTCGCTCACGATGGTTCAACTCGGAATGCCGGGAGGCAGTAAAACTTGTTTTGTTGCGACGAGGGTCGGTTGGCGGACAGTAAAGGTTACCGTAGAGATGGGACACGGATTTAGAGATGAGCACTAAACAAAGCGGTTTTGTTAATAAAAAAATAGCCGCATTTGGAGACACGAAAAATCTCAAGCAAGTCAAAAACGAATTCTACTTCTTCATAGAGTAACTGTTTGGTGCACAACGTAGTCTAGAGATGTCATTGGGCTATATTTTCATAGAAATACCGCTGGAAATGTTTTATGGTGTCTGAAATTTAAAAAATGGAGCCTCGAAAACACTCGGTTTTTGCGTACATTAAATATTGTAGATTTTACAATGTAATATCTGCAACAAACGTTTCCTGGCCAAATAATATTAAATAGTGATGATGTCGAATGGCCACATTTAACCTTACATAACTTATTTATATGAAAATATTTCAAAGAGATGGTGTACGCCAACACGCGTAATACAATCGAGTAACTTAAAAACAACATTAGGGGCGAAAGTGATAAGGTTAATCTGGGTGTGTCTGAAAATGTGATCAAAAGAGCGCCTCGTTTGAGACATAATCAACAAACCTAAATAAATTATTCTTATTAACCAAATTACAAAATTTTATTTTAATCAAAAATTATTCAGCCCTAGAATATTCCTTCGTCGTTTCGACGAGTGCTTCCACTCTCGACCCTCTCAGACCAATGCGCATGCATCGGCCACAGTCCCTCCATGAGTGGCTTTATGTGCCAGTCCACTGTTAGGTGCCGGAGCGTATGAAAATTGTGGTAATTTATTTTGTTACTCACCTCGTCTATTCGATTCATGTTAAGTAATACATGAAAATATCTGTTTGTTTCGACTAATGATTAGTAATGTTTACGTTATGTTGTATTAATGCGCTTTTTGCTTTATAGATAACGAACTGCTCGCAGACGAGGCTATACTTAACATTATTAAAGGATCGGAAAGTGAAGATGTTATCGAAGAGAAGGTTAACCTGAATTTAGAGGACATTGACAGTACAAGCCTAAACTGAACAGTGAGTGTAATGATAATCCTTCAAAAATAAGAAAAGGAGAAGAAAAAGGAAAAGAAAATAAAAGCATAGAAGATTCAGACTCGGCCGTTGATGTGTTTAAAAATGATGATTACATTCTGTACATCGAACAGAATAAGTAAAAAAGTAAAACCTGCTAGGAAATCAAGGATAATCCGGCACATTCGTCCAGGACTAACTCTATCGACCAAATACACAGACAACAATTCTTGAAATATTCCTGCTATTATTTCTCTCTACGTTTTAGGCGAAACAGTGACAAGCACTAATTTGGAAACCTATCTACAACGAGCATGGTATAAGTTGAATTCTACAACGCTGGCCGATACATGTATTGAAGAGATAAAAGCTGTTCTTGGACTCGTCATCCTCGGCTCAGCTTTCAAAAGTAATCACCTCTCAACAACAGTCTTATTTGGTAACAGAGATCAGGTGATTTATTTTCTGCCTAAGTGGCGCTTTAAATTTCCCATAAACTGATACTGCTTTGACAATAGAAATAAAAGAGACAAAGAGGATCTGCTGTCCCATGTCCACAAAGAAAGGGAGGGGTTGATGCCACAAACTATCGTATTTGACAATAGCTGGTAACCTGTAGATTATAGAGAACGTTGTTCATTTAAAATGTATATGTAGTAACATGGACAAGTGTGGAATGAAGTTGCTTATGATATGACAATGCTATAAAATATATGATCGATGTTATTCCTATTTGGGAAAAAGATTTGTTCCCACAGAGTTACCTGCTTCAGAGTTATACGTTGAAAAAAAAACAAACCGAAACGTTACAATTGATAACTGATTTACTGGAATTCCGTTATTAATAAGACTAAAAAGGCATATAAACTCGCGGCTGCCAGAACCATATAAAAAATAAAAGACAGTTTTCACAAAAACCTATCAACACCAATTATAAAAATGAGATAATTATTTTTGATAATGTTATTTCAGCAGTGCCTTAGAATAAAAAAAATAAAACTGTGTGCTTGGTATCGATGCTTTAAAATAAGACTGAACCAACATTAACGTTTAATCAGTCATGCTGCAAGTCAAGAAAATGTCTAGTGACTTTCTTCTGCAATACCATGAATTTTGCGACAATAACGGTAACGAGATTTACTGCCACAATTTCTACAGAAAGCATCCGTATCCCATCGGCAATAAACCTCAAAAGTTTGGCAAGTCTCCAACTTCTTCAAAACCTCTTTTACGGTTATTTTTAAATATTTGTAAAAACTAAAAGCTGGTCGATAAAGATTTTGAGGAACACTAACGTTGAGGGAGATTGTCACTTCATTTCGATGTTTCAAATACAAGCGCATGGCGAACATTGCGTAAGCAACAATTGCATCCATTTGTTATCAGAATGTTTTTAAAAAACGCAGATATTTCTGTCAGGGGTTATACGACCGCTACTACGCATTACCAACATACCTTTTCATTAAATGTCTGGTGTGGTCTTCTTGGACAATCTCATCGGCCCCTTTTTTATCAACAAGGCTTTCAGGAATATCTTATTTATATATTTTTTGCAAAATAATCTGTATGAGTTTCTAGAAGAGATTCCGATTGCCAACAGGCAGGGGATGCTGATTTAATTAAACCCAGCATATGGCAATCGATGGATTGGTCAAAATGGACCTATTAAATGGCCACCACGATCTCCTGATCTAACGCCGTTAGATTATTTTGCGGAGCTGAATGAAGTCTGTGGTTTATTTTACGTCTATTGCACGCAAGAAGAGCTAAGTAATCGTATCGTGTAAACTGCAGCAACTATTAAGGGTCGTCTTAATGTTGTAAGACTTGCCAGAGAAGCAAGGATTAGTTGTGCTGAATGCTGCATTCAACAAAACAGAGAGCACTCATGTTTTATTGTTAACAAAATATTTTCACCTTTAATATCTCGGTTATAAATTAATTTAAAACATATGTTTATATTTTATTGTTTATTTCGTCCTGGAGGACACATCCCGAAATAGTGCCGTGCAATTCCGAAACACCCCATATATGTAAAGCCACATATGTATTTTTATTTTTATACTTGAAGATACTTTTCTAGCGACTCATGAAGTTTGCGATAATGACCCGCATTCCAAGTTCGACACAATTTATTTGATGCGCAATAGAAATGCAAATTCCTGCTTCGTTACGGTAACACTAAAGGCTGTTAACGTGATGTGGCTGCACATTAGAACACGAACCAGACACAATTTTGCCCAGTTTGTCGGTTCATGCAAAAAGTAACAGACTGTGCCCACTCACGTTCGGTCTGGTACCGTCAGGCGAGTACGTGTGAACGATTTTGTCAGGAATGACACGGTTTCCTAGCCTACTGAGGGATTGCATTACCGAAAGTGCGATGCAGGCGGTTTTCTCTTATTGTAAATTGTAATGCCGCCGCGTTACAACAGCTTTATTTTTGTTTTTGTTTGTTTAATTGCACGATAGTGAATACTGCAGTGAGGCATTACGCAGTGGCTTGGCAAATTTTGATTCGGTTGACTGTGTTAGCTATCAAAAGAATGCTGCATTCTAAGTAAGAAGAAAATCAACAAATTTACTCCTTTGAATAAAAATATATTAGTTAGTATGGCATATAAAACTTTGTGGATGTCGATTTCAGAAAAAATCGTTCTATCTGCATTTGGTAATTTATCTCTAAACCACAACTGTACAAATAGAAGACAAAATTGTCGCATTTAAAATCTCAATAATTTATTACTTACCCAAACACATAATCGTTCAAAAGATCACCTTCAATTTCTTTAAGACTGCGGTTAAAAGATTTTAGTACTAGGAGATTTCAATGCAAACAAAGATTGGAACACTCGCATAACAAGAACTGGCGAACGGCGGCCATTGCTGCTATACAAGAAATCAATTTAAATTGCCTAGCTAGAAGAGAGCCCACTTATCACAGATCAGGTAGATTTCGCATTATAAAGAAATTAAATGCTTAGAACTAGCAAGATTATAGACGGCTATTATAACTCTATACTCAAATATAACTGAAATTCAAAAAAAAACTTCTTTACAATAAATTCAGCTTAGGAATGCTTTCGAAACAGGCTAGAGTACTTAGTACAAGGTGGTTCAACTATGAGCGCGATTGATTTGTGATGATTGTGTTATCCTCCTGGTCTGGTTAGAACCTGTTAAGTCTTATTTGGAAATTGCTAGAGTAATGAGCGAACATAAGCTATCGTGGAGCATTGTACAACGCATTGTGATCTAATTCTTCGTTGGAGAAAACGTCCCGTCCGTTGAAATTCACCACAGACGTTAACAACAGTATGGAGAAGAGTGTTTCTCAGAGAGGGCAGAGAGCACGTGGAGAATGAACTGCATAACCGTTGGCTGCGAACATTCGTCGCCGAGCCAAATGTTGATCGTATAGACGCGCTTATTCGTGAGAATAGGCGCAGCACTATCAAGGAACTTGGAGCAATGCTGTCCATCAGTGTTGATAGTGTAGAATACATCGTGAAATAGCTGCGCTATCGCAAGATGAATGTACGGCGGCTACCACACACTTTGATGGACGTGAACAAAATGACACGCGTGCAAGCTGCCAGTCGCCTCGTACAACAGTTTGAAGACGAAGGTGATGCATTTTGAAGTCTATAGTGACTATCGATGAAACGTGGGTGCACTACGACATCCTTGAGTCCCAGCAGTCATCATGCGAGTGGTGGCATACCAGTTCTCCCAAATCCAAGAGAGCACGAAGGACTCGTTCGGCAGAAAAGGTTCTTCTGGGACCGGCATATGTAGATTTTCAGACAGATACCAAAACAGTCTATGCAGCTTATTATTCAGACCTTCTGGAAATAGTGAGAGAAAAGATCCGATCCAAGCGGAAGACAGGTGGAAAGCGGGTAGCCTTCCTTCAAGACAATGCGTGCCTTCATGCGGCTAAAACAACAATGAAAACCCTCCGGAAATTTTTGACACATTCGTTGTATAGTTCCGATTTTGCCCAAGTTATTTCTACCTGCAGACTTGAAAGCCATACGGTTTGAGGACAACGACGCCGTCGTTCAAATTGTTCGAGAGTGGATACGCCGCCAACCAAAAGCCTTTTTTGAAAAGGATGCTTTCAGAACGTTGGAAAAAATATGTTGATAATAGAGGAGTACGTTGAAGACTGACATGCGCAAGTAAGTGTTTGGCAATTTGTTTCAACCACCTTGTACATTCACATATTCCGCTGAAAATTGACAATGACATAGAACAAATAGTAAGTATATTCACTGAATCGATATGACAGGCAGTATGGAAAGCTACTCCCGAACTACAGAGTTACTAAAAAATAAAAGGTACCCTATTATCCTAAAAGGTAAACTATGGGAAACTATTAGATCAGAATCCGATGGGAAAGCTCTGAATAGAGCCACCAAATAATTAAAAAGCTCCTTCTATAACATAAAAACCAAAGTATACAGGAGTGCCTAAAACTGCAACAGAACGAACACATTATTACCTATGAAAACCGCTGAGGAAAATAAAAAGACCAATCATACATAAAGCTGCTATTAAAGAGGAAGACGGCAATTAAACTCAAAGTAACAAACGTAACGTAAATATTTAAAAGAAATCTTTCAACATTTTCCTACCAATATCCAGAACAATCAATCCTAAACTACTTAGAATCACTTTTTCGAGTTGGTTTACCACCCAAATCATTTACTATAAAAGAGGTAGATGAAATAATAAAAAGATCAACACAAAACAAGCTCCAGGTTACGGTCTGCTTATCGGAATGATTATAAAAGAGCTGCCAAGTAAAGCAATCTCGACTTGGAACTTCTCCAATCAATGAAAAAAGTGCAGTTTAGCATGATACAGAAGCCGCATAAAATCTTACAAGTTCACAATCCTATTTTATGTACTGTTAAAGGTTCTTGCAAAACTAATTTTGCATAAAATAATACCAAGATGACAAAAGTTAACTTCTAATCACCCATTTGGTTTCCAAAGCCAATACGGAACAATCAAACAAGTACAAAGATTAATAGATAAAATACATAGAGGTCTGGAAGGGAAGAAACAGTAAAAGCCGTTTTTCGACCTTGTTAAAGTATACTTATATGCATGAGATTGTAAAGCTTTCGAGTGGTGTGCGTTGAGGCGCTTCGCGCCTTGTCAGAGTTACAGGTCTTAACTTCTCCTCCACTTAAATGTAGCCACTGGCATATAAATGTGAAAGGGACTATTTTCTAGGCCACTTGCACTTGATTTCCTGTATTTCTGATCGCGGATTATAATTCTACGTCAAATTTGGTTTTCCCTTTTGTTTTTTCCATAGGGAACCGGAGGCTAGGGAATTTGTGCTTATGTATTATAAGGGATTTCTAAAGGTTTTTCTTAACTGTGTACAGTTTTTTAAAATGGGGGACTATTTTCTAGGCTACTTGCACTGATTTTATTGAATTTATGATCGAGTATTCGGATTTTAAGTCAAATTTGAGTCCTACCTTTTCCCCCCAATTAAATGAAGCCACTGGCATATAAATGTGAAAGGGGCTATTTTCTAAGCCACTTGCACTTGTTTTTTTAAATTTCTGATCGCGGATTCGGATTCTACGTCAAATTTGGAAGTCTCTTTTCTTTTCCATGTGCTATCCTTATTGTTTGTAGAGGGATTTATTTTCTCGTGCGGCGTTGCTAGTCCTCCATCGGGCGCTGCCCCAGGTGGCGGATAGAGGAATGCCTCCTAGATATGGGTGGTACCGGGAAAATAAAATACCCGGGGCGGACCAAAATTAGCAACTGGACAACAAACGGATGTCTTACCGAATCAGCGCCGGTATAAGTGAGGCCCTTCAGTATTGCTAATAATTTTTTACCAAAGGGTGGACAAACAAACAGAAGGAAGGGCACTCTCTTGCCCTGAGGATGAATAACTGCCCTTAAAGACGAATGAATCAGAAAGTGGCCGACAGCATGGAAATGCAGAAGGCAACAGAAAAACACTGCATTAGAGATCATTTTGGACATCCCTAGTATAATCATGTATAAATCGTGTTAGATAGAACCAAAGCAAAGGACCTCAGAATCTAGAATTAGAAATGAGTAGATTAAACATAAACACTTTAGGAGTTACTAAAGTTAGATAGCCGAAGAATGGTAAATATTTCACCACTAAATGGGAGCTTTTCCTTTTCGCGCAGTAGTGATCCACAAAAGCATCGACATGGAGTTGGCTTTCTAGTAGATAAAGACACTAATAGATCAGTAGTTGGATTTACTCCCGTTACAAACGCAAAAAATAAATATAAAAATAAATATGTTACAAGTATAGGCACATTAGCAACCTAAGATAACGAAGTAGTAGGATTTTACGAGTAAATGGATAAAACATTAAAGGTTGTAAAGAAGCACGAGGTCATCATCATGGGAGATTTAAACGCAAAAATTGGTAAAGAAAAATGCGAAGATCTAAGAGAAGAATACGGACTCGGTGAATCTAACGAAAGAGGAGAAGGCTTAGTACAATTTGTTTATAAGAAAGAAATGGTTGTGACTAATACATCATATCAGCTGCCCGTTAGGAGACTGAATAATTGGACGTTACCTCAAAATATAGAAGGAAAGATGAGTGGAAAGAGTAGAAATGGCATAAAAGCTGTCAAAACATATTCGCGTACGGATACAGTTTCCGACCATAATCCAGTAGTGAGAACGTTTAAATTAAGCCTAAAACAAATTTAAAGGCATCATAAACGGATCAACAAAACCAACTTGTCAAAGCGCAGAAACAATGAAATTAAATGCAAAATGAAAGAAAAAATAAATAACGAACTACTAGCAACACAAAACACCAATGCAGCTAAAGAAAACGTAAACGATAAACAGAATAACATCAAGAACAAAGTTCTGGAGATAAGTAAAAAAGAACTGACACTGAGGAAAATAAAAAAAGGTGGATGACCCAAGAAATATTAAAGTTAATACAGGAAAGGAGAGCGGTTAAAACAAAGATACAAAATAATACATCAACAAATTTAAGGGAAAGTTGTATTGAAGTGCTATTTTAAGAGGACAGACACAAAGCAGCAGCAGTAGGAGGAAAGTACAGAAAGTGGTCCAAAGATAATAAATGAAGAGGTAACATGCATTCAAAAATATGAAAAAAGGCAAAACTCCTAGTCCAGATAAATTACCTGCAGACTTATGGAACCTCTTTAACGATGTAAATATAAATATACTTACAGAACTTATTAACACAATTTACAAAACAGAAGATGACTGAAGACTGGCTAGCACCGAGCTTTATTGGAATTCAGAAGAAAAACAATGCTAAAACTTGTAACGACCGCCGAACTATAAGTCTGATGAGTCACATGCTAAAAGTATTTCTAGGAATCATAACACAATCGGATATATAAAAAACTAGTGACTATGCAGCTTAAACGTATTAACGCAACGATGTTTAGATGTTAATAAAAATGTACATGCATTCGTCCTGGACTACCAAAAGGCATTTGATAGAGTCTGACATGACAATCTTATGCAAAGGCTGAAACAAAAACAAATAGACACGCAAGACTTCAGAATCATTGAAAATATTTATTACCATCAAAAGGCAAATACTATATTAGAATTGACAGAACACTAGCAGAAAACATCGAAATTAAGAGAAGAGAAGATGTTTTCTCTCCCCGCTACTCTTTAGTTTATATTTGGAAACCATTACGAAAGAAGCTGTATACTAGAAAATAGCTGGAGTAGTTGGCAATGGAATACCACTCAATAACGTGAGATGTGCAGCCATACCGCGCTATTAGCAGAAAACATCGAGGACATGCAAAAACTGGCATAGGAAGTGTATACAGTGACTAAACGATGCGGCTTAAACCTAAATTTAAATAAAACGAAATTCCTAATTTTTACAAAGTTGACAGATCCCAACATCCAACTGACTATGGACAATCAAATCATAGAAATGGGATATGATTATAAATATTTAGAAACCATGATCAACACCAACAATGATTCTTCAAATGAAATAGAAACAAGGATTGAACTCGCACGTAGCACCTTCTTAAAAATGAAACAATTCTTTTGCAATAGAAACCTAAACAATGAGCTGAAAATACGTATCCCAAAATGCTATATATTCAGTATTCTGCTCTATGACAAAAAGACGCCACACTGATCAAAGCAATTTTTTTATTATTTAGTTTATTAGCAATCAGAGAGACACAACATACATTCTATGAGCTAATTTTAACACTGGGTATATGTCGTGGAGAGAAGACTCCCTTGAAGTCACCTCTTTATTGCACTAAATCTTTTGGCCATTTCTTATTCAAGCGTCGAGTCATGGGATCTTCTCTTAGTGGAATAATGGTTTCGTTGGGATGAGTCGCTAGCAAGTCGTGGTGTTTTATGGCTTTTTGCTTGACTGCGTCCTTCACATACGGTACATAGACGTCGGTGTGGAGGGTTCTATTAGAGACGTACCATGGAGCTCCAGTTATGCTTTGTAATGTCTTTGATTGGAATCGTTGTATGATTTCTATCGTTTAATTGCTTGCACAACCCACAGCCGTAGAGCCATATAGGTCGGATTATGGTCTTGTATATAAGTAATTTGTTGTCCAAAGAGAGAATTGATTTTTTGCCAAGGAACCAATACATGTTTCTAATTTTAATGTCCATCTCCTTCCTTTTCTTGGATACGTGCATTCTCCAGGTTAGACGTTTGTCAAGGTGAAGGCCGAGGTAAGTAGCTTCGTTCGCTTGGGGGATGGGGTGATCGCTGATGTAAACTGGAGCAGAGGTTGATCGTTTCATGGTAAATGTGAAGTGGGAAGATTTATTTCCATTAATTTTTATCCTCCATTTGTGTGTCCATTCCTCAATTGAAATGAGATGAGCTTGAGTTCTATTTGTTGCTACGACTGGATGCTCACTACTTGTTAGTATTGCTATGTCATCGACAAAAGTTTCCATTTATATTATGGGTTGGGATGTCATGCGAATACAAAAAGTATAACATAGGTCCTAACACACTACCTTGAGGTACCAATGCTTGAATTTGCTTTATTTGTGATGTTTCATCACCTACTATGACTTGGAAGTGACGATTTTCAAGGTAAGACCGTAGCAATAGGTAGTAGTGGTGAGGGAATGTATACTTGATTTTGCACAGAAGTCCGGTGTGCCAAACACGGTCAAATGCCTGTTTAACATCTAAGAATACTGCGGAGCAGTATTTCTTATTTTCAAGAGTGGTTTGAATTTTATTAACTAGTCGATGACACTGTTGGACAGTCGAGTGTTGAGTCCGGAAGCCAAATTGATGATTTGGAAGCCAGTCTTGTAGTATTTCATTTTGATTTATTCTCTTTAGGGTTAGTTTTTTAAGCAATTTAGATAGCAACGGAAGAAGGCTGATAGGGCGATAGGAGTTAACATCATTAGGGGGTTTACCGGTTTTAAGAATGGGAATGATGTGGGCAAACTTTAACTGGAGTGGCCAGTAAGTAAAGCGAAGAATTCCATTAAATAGTAGTTGGATATACTGTATTTTCTTTTCCGGAAGCTCTTTTAAGACAGTCGCTGTTATTAGGTAAAACACTGGGGATTTTCGATTACGCAGGTAGTTTATTTCCTCCTGGACTTTTTTCTTCGTGAAGTTACGTATTGGTGGTGATATTTGTAGCGGGACATTTAAGTAAGTTTCAATGTCCTCACCAAAGCAATGACAAAAAAAGTAAAATCTTTTGAAATGTGGCTCTTTAGAAAGATACTCAGAATATTATATGTTGATAGAGTTACCAACAATGAGGTTCGAAGAAAACTATTAAAAGAAGTTGAACTAGCCGACGAAATAAAGCAACGTATACTTTAATATCTAGGTCATGTAATGAGAGAAAAGAGATACCAACGATTACAACTCATTATGCAAGGTAAAATTATAGCAAAACGCTGTATTGGACGAAGACGAACGTCATGGTTCGCAACTTAAAAAAAAACAGTTTAATTGCCCAACAAACGAATTTTTTTGAGCAGCAGTTAACAAAATGTAAACTACTAATCAATAAAGTAGCCTTAAACCTCACCTAGAATTTTAGAATTCTCTACGACATTTTACCGCCAATCTGCAATAATCTGGATCTGATTTAAGTACCACTCAGCCGGGTTTAAATCGAAGTACCACTGACACGCTTCTTCGTCTTAATGGAAAGTCTGGACTGTGCTTTGATCCGCTCGTGCGAATCTTGTCGTGGTTTTCAGTGAATAAAGTAAAACTGTTTTTTGGTCGACACCAAGCTCTTTAGCCAAGTCCCAAGTGCTCAAAGACGGTTTGGCACCCAAACTGGCTTGCAAGTCTCCGTCATCTAGAATAGCTCGTAGGCCAGAACGTGGTTGATCTTCAAAACTGAGGTCTCCAAATTCAAACTTTCTGTACCATCTTCTCACGGTTCTGTAACTTACTGTTGCTTTGCTTCAGCATCACAAATCTCTTTTTTATCTTCTTTAAATAAAAGTTGCCACTTCCAGTAATAACGTATCATAATTGGAGGTTTAGAATCAAAGATATTATAAACACAAAAATTTTTTCCTCAATTTTATAAAAGATTCAACTGCTCTGTGTTACTTATACGGATGTAACAATATTTACCTTATGAAACCAAATTGAAATAGAGTTGTAATAACGTCGTTTTTTTTACAAAGTTACTGTAAGAAGAGAATTTACTGGAGCCCTACTTTAAAAGACAAACTCTCACATAATATTTATTGTTAAATAGGGCAGATTGTGTAATAAACAATAAAAAAATACTAATTTATATGCGTATTCAAGCCGTTCCAGTCACTATGACTGTGTCAGTATCATGTAAAGTTGGATAAACCTAAAATCTGGACAGTGAGAGTACTGGAAGTTTTTTTAAATCTATGTACCGGGTGTCCAGAAAGAGTGGGGTATTTGTAAATTCAATTAAAAAACACTACAAGTCAAAAACATATTTTTATTTTTAATCTTTAGACAAAATTTTGAAAATTATGTGCCAAAGATTATGTTGTCCAAATGTTGACCCTCACGCTGCTGGCACTCCTCTAACCGAACACAGAAATTAGCCGCCACGCGTCTACACATCTCTCTGGAAACGGCGGCCATTTCAGTGCGGATATTGTGCTTCAATTGCAGTAGAGTTTGTGGTTTGTTTGCATACACTTTCTCTTTAAGGTATCCCCAAAAGAAATAATCAAGGGGTGTAAGATCGGGGCTTCTCGGGGTCAGTTGATGGTGCCTCGACGAGAGATCACTATTTCCGGGAAAAGTTGATTGACAACCTCAAGTGATTGGTTTGAGGTGTGGCAAGTGGCTCCATCTTGTTGAAACCATCTTTTCAGATTAAAACCTGCAAACTCCTGCATGTCGCAATACCATTCACTGTTTACCGTAAGTGTTCCTCGCCGTTCAAAAAAATAAGGTCCAATGATGCCTTCACCAGACATGGCAGCCTACACAATAACTTCTGGACTATGTAATGGTCGTTTATGTATCTGTCTCGGATTTCGTTGGTCCAATAGCAACAGTTGTGTTTGTCTACGTGAGAATTTAAGTGAAAGTTCGCTTCGTCACTAAACAGAATGTTTTCGAACGTTGGGAAACGTTGAAGCATTTCATTTTGAAAATTCAGCCGGAGAGGATAGTCGGTAACGTTCAGGTTTTGAACAAACTAAATTTTCTAGGTTGTAAGTTGTAAATTTTGCTTTAGAATCTTGTGCAACGACAATTTTTTAATGTTAAGTTCTTGACTGCGTTTGCTAACTGATTGAGACGGATTTTCACGCACTGGTACTTTCACTTCTTCAAACGTTTGTTGGCTCAGAACAAAATGCGGGCGACCTTGATTGAGAATTTTTATAGTCGAATCAGTAATTTCAAACGTTCACTATTGTCGTTTGGTGCATTCCGTATGTTAAATTCTGCACGATACAAAACATTGAGGTGTGACTATCGAATACCATTGCGATAACGTGCGACACGATGGTCTCGTATCTTGCCATGGCTACTTAATAAAGCTGTTACAACCATCCTTAGAGTCTCAAATATTAATACGCAGATACAAATACCCTCTACCCTTTCTGGACACACTGTATTTGCCATATTAATAAAAACTGTTACACATGGCAGAGTTAATATTAAAAGAAAAAGCAACAATAATTATAAAAAATGGTGGAACGTCCTCTACACCTCATGTTTACACAGTCGTAATCATAGCTTCCCTCAGATTGGTCCAAGAAGACATCTTGCGAAAGTTTGCCTTTTAGTCTCGTGTGAATGGAGCGCTGACCCAAATTATATAATTCAGCACTGTTGCAGGTGTCGATGTTCCGATGAAATCTTTTGGTAGTTGATTTTTACAGTTTTAGTATCTAGTTCTCTGTGTAGCTCGTCATTTGTTATGAACCAAGAGGCATCCATAGTTATTTGGAGAACATTATTTTGAATCACTTGAATCTTGTTTAAATGGCATGTTGCAGCATTTTCCCATAACCATACATGATCATTGATCTTGTTAGTGATTTGTATATTAATAACGTGCATTTTGTTTTTAACGTCGACTTTCTGTTTATTATTTGGAAAAGTTGGAAGAGTCTTGCGCATATTGGTTTGGTTTTTGTAGGATATGCAATTTGCATGTTAATTTAGTATTGAGATAAATGGCAAGATACTTTAAGGTTCGTCGTGAATTTTCTAGGAAATGGTGGTATTTTTAATGTTTATCGATGTAGGATTTTGTATTTTACATAAATTGAAAATGTTTGCCACGCTCTTATTATAGTTAATTTGCAGATTCCAGATGTTTAATCATTTGGCTGTAGAGACTGGAGCTTTTTCTAATGTTGAAATTGCTGAACTTAGTTATTTGCCTTGGGTTAGTAATAAGGTATCATCTGCAAGCATCTCTAAGCTTGCTGCGTTCATTTTAATATTATGCGTGTATATGTTGAACAAAAGAGGCCCTAACATACTTGCTAGTGACAGCCTGTAGGTAGGTGGGTAAATTTGTTTTAAGCAGCTTATATTTAATATCACGCAGCGAAATGCAATAAAAAGTTTGAGTTATGTACAAGAAGAGTGTTGTTGTGTAGCGGCGTTTTTTAAATGCATCTTCCAGGAGATTTGGCAACCGCTGAAGTTGGTGAATAGTGGAAAATCCTCTTCGAAATCCAGGTTTGAATGGTGGTGGTATGCTCTTATGAATGACTTCAGAGTTTAGCCCGGAGTATATTATTTTAAATGTTTGTGTTGATAGTATCGGTAATAGTTACAATTCTTTCATTAATGTTTTTTGTGGAATTTAAAGAGATGTGCGCTTATACATATTTTGTTGAAATCATTCCAGTCTGTGATATCATTTACAATTTTTTTAAAAGTGCCTTATAAGCCGGTAGCGTTGTGAAGAAACGATTACTAAATCTACTGCATTCAATTTATAACATCTTCGAATTTTTTTCTCAGAACTAGGAACAGATAGAAACATGCGGTTTGTTTCAAAATACGTGCACACTATTTGTAAATGCGTGACAGAGATGACAGCACTGCACGGCACCAGAACTCTAGCGGCAGCGGCGAGTGAGGATTGTTTTTGATACTTAAAATGGCGACGTTTTCATTACAACAACAGCGTGTAGCCATTCGTTTTCTTCATTTGCGTGTTGTGACATCGAGTGAAATTCATTACCAGTTGAGTGAGACATCTGGAGTTAGTGTTACGGATGTGTCTAATGTGCGTTTGTGGGTGCGATAGTTCAAAGAAGGCAGAACGTCGTGTGACAACAAACCAAGGCAATCTCGGCCTCACACCAGCCGGCCTGACAACATGATCAACGAGTGGAGAAACTTGTTTAGGGGGATCGTCGGATGAGCGAGGAACACATTGCTTCCAAAGTTGGCATTTTCCTGGGATCTGTGCACACAATCCTACATAAAGACCTGTCTTCCAGGTGAGAGCCATAAATGCTGATAATTTTGAAGTGATTTCTCATACACCCCACTCACCTGACATAGCTCCTAGCGACTTTAGGCTGTTTCCAACGATGAAAGACACTGTCCGTGGTCGCAAATTCACTAGTCATGCCGCTATTGCACCAAGGATCTTCCAGTGGCCAAAGAAGACTCTTAAAGATGCATTCGCAGCGGCCATGGAATCATGGCGTCGACTTTGTAGAAAACATGTACGGCTGCAGAGAGATTACGTCGAGAAGTAACAGAAGTTTCACAGTTTCCGTGTGATTAGTTTATGAGAAAAAAATTGAAGACTTAGAGTCTGCTGTGCCTCATGGTTTTAAAATTCTTTTGTACTACAATATCAAGAATATCCTGTTTATAGGGGTAATAAATATACTTATCTGGAGCAATAATTTCAAGAATATGGGTTGCTATTATATTTAGAAGTTTATCCAAAATGGGAAATTACATTACACTCTTATAGTTTAGCTTACACACTTACATATTAAAACTCTATTAATTGTAAATGTTTGTTTTTAGTAATGTTTAAAGTATGCAAAAAGCAGCAGAATTTAATATGTAAAATGTCTCAATAGAATTATTACCGAACAATAATGCTATCGAATTTTTATGTTAGCTTAATTTTAAATGCAAATCATATAAAATTTCTAAATACAAGGCAATAAACAATTTTAATTGAATGCTGCTTAAGTCTAAAATGTCTTAGTCATTGTAAATATTTATGAGTGGCTCTTATCTACACATTTATGTATGTTTCAAAATACATTGAGCTGTTTTATTTGTACATTAATTTTTATTTGAACAGGTTTTATATTTTTCTGTTGTTTACTAAGTAATCAGTTAAATCTTTTTTGTGAAAATTGTTTAATTTTTTATAATAATACATATAGTAGATTTCAATCAAAAATCAAAAATAGGGTCGAAATAAGAATTCTCAGTATACCGTAACAAACCTCCCACTGATGCTTTTAACAAAAACAGGATTTACATACGCACGGGTTTTATTATAAACATTATTTATTCTATCAATCACATTCGGCATATTTTTAGTGTGGCTATACTGGCATGTAACCTGCCATAACTTGTGCTTGGAGCCAAAAATAAGTAAATATAATACAAAATTAGTTTTCACGATTCAACTAACTACTCTAATACTTAAACTTTTTTTGAACTACATTACTAACTTTTTATCTAGGCCTTAATTTAGAAAAGTAAGGCGGTGTGGTTGTGGAAGTTGTGCAGGTTTGGTGAGTGATCAGTATGTCCGACCTGACGGAGTTTCACAGAGGTCTAATTGTTGGTGCCCGTCTAGCTGGAGTATCTGTGAGCAAAACGGCAACGTTATGCGGGGTCTCGAAAGTCATGACCACATACATAGTGCACTCTAAAACAGGGTTGGTGAAGCATAATAATTCTCGAGAAACGAAGCTGACAGGATGGGGACCGCCGGACCTTGAAGCGTATTGTGAAGTCACTGAAGAAAACAACGGCCGAGAAAGGACTATAGAACTTAATCAACACCTAAACACCCCAGTACCATGCAAAACAGTGAGGTGGGAACTATATAAAATGGATATCCATAGGTGTTCTGCTATTGCCAAGCCCTTAATAACAGAAACGAATGCTCAAAGGCCAAGTGCAATGCTCACAAAAACTGGACGCTGGAAAACTGTCAAAGTGTCGTTTGATTGGACGAGTCACCATGTACCTCCTTCCCCACCACAGGACGTCATACTATTTATCTGGCGAACATACTTTGAAGCATACGATATGGACTGTCTCCGCCTGACTGTCAAATATGGTGTCAGCTGTATTATGGTTTGGAGCGCTGTATAATGGTATTCGGTAGCCTCCTTTGCCACCCGACCTTCTAGGGTCACAGCAGCAGTATATAGAGAACTCTTGGGTAACCAGACCCACCCAATGGTGCAAACGTTATTTCCAGATGGGAATTCTATATTGTAAGATAATAATGCCTCCATTCAAACCTCTGGCACCGTTCAATAGTTGTTTTAAAAGCATACTCTTCACTGGCCCATCCAGTCTCCAGACCTAAATATCATCGAGCCTGTATGGGCTGTTTTGGAAAGCGAGGTTCGGGGTCGATTTTCCACCTCTTTCCTCTCTTCCTGAGCTGGAAGCTGTGCTGCATGAAGAATGGCTTTAAATTCCACTATTTAGGACTTGCATCACTCTATTCAGTCTAGAATTTAAGCTGGGTCGCGTGCTAAAGTTTGACCAACACCATATTGAGACATGTTCCACAAGTGTTTGTATTATTTGGTCCAATACCTGCTGTAGAGGAATTTAGTTTTTAAATATGTTATATTACTCGAAGAGGTTTGTGATTTTGTATCTAAGTAATCTTAGGAAGGAATTGTTTAGATTACGTAACTGAAAGTAAATTAAGTTACGGAAAAAACATTGACAAATTTGATATGCTATCTACTTAGAAAAATAGAAGCAAAGGAAAATAAATCATCATGCTCCTACAGAGACTCACGACCGAATAAGGACACTTGTTTTTCACTATTGTACTTCAACTTGCACATGAGGTCTCTGATGGTGTCAAAACTTCTCCCAAGTAAGTACGGAAAGTATACTCAAACAAGCTCCATTATGGAAAGCCAATTTCTTCCCAAAACCTTGAGCATTTTCTTTCCACAGCCGCTATCGTGCTTTATTTGATGAGGATGACCATTACCTGCAACATTCAGCAAAATGGGTGGATCTTTAGTAGACGGTGAATATGAATGGCATATGACTTCTTTGCTGTGGTGTGTGATTTTAAACCGCAGTTTGGACAAGACTTAAGCTGTCCTTTAGATAATGATGAAGTTTAGTTTTTCGGCGCCGAACTGTTATTGGAAGATTTATAGGGGCCTTTTTCAGATTTGGACTGTTTCCTCCTGTTTGGGAGTCTTGACTTACGAACGAGTGCTGCGCTAGTCTCATGTACAAGTACGACTTGCACCACAGCCTTTTTGTATTGCTACGCTGGATAAATAGTAGACAAACTGGTCGGGAGTTGCTCGTTGAGGTACGTGAACTTGCACGTAGCGGCCAGTTTTTGAAGCTCCACTAGATGCGCTGACACTGATTCATCTGGTGCTGTCGGTAGAACACGCAGTAGATTTTAATCAGAGGTTCTTCAGGATCTAAATTGGACATGCCTAGTTAATGCTATCTCTCTTTGACCTCTACAATAATTTTAACGTTTTCATGATTTGCCAGATTACAATCTTAGATCTCATATTAGAAGGGTGCGGTAAAATGTACTACAACGTATATTTCTTTGTTAAAAGCACTTACATGCATTGTCAAGTAAAAATCAAAATTCTGTTTCGGATGTTAGGCCATCCTTCTACTGCAGGGGATGGTCAAACATAATTTCCTTTTCGAATTATAACATTTCTTATAATTTTAATTTTTGTTTGGATAGAAGTGTTTAAATCATACTTATGAGTTATATAGTAGTTCTACTATGCAGCTAGTATGACAAAATTATATAATAAATGTTTCATTTTGCAAATTTTTATACTTGTTCGGGTGTTATCACAAATTCGTGATGTTAGCGACAGATCTATCATATTGTTCTCAAGACCGTGCTATTTTAACTGGTTATTGTACCCCCAATCCGTTCCAAATACGCAAATTTCGTAACCATGACATTCCTTGTCGTCCAACTTCTCATCAATATCAAACAAAGTATTCGGTTTTCTCTTCTTACGACATACTCGAAGTATTCCGCCTTTCTCTCTTTATTGCGGAAAATAACACTTGCTCTTCATTTATTCTATTAAGCACCTGCTCATTTGTAATCCTGTCAATCCAGACAACGCGACACATTCTATGATAGATCCGCATTTAGAAGGCATCTGGTTTGTTAATTATATTGACTGATTCGTTTTTATAGTGGCTAGACTTTATTGCGAGTTTTCCATAAATTTGAAATGCTTATTCAATAGGATACAATAAACGAGTGATAATGTAGCTATGAGAATTTAAATCATTGAGCTCTATTAAGGTCCTAGACCATTGAATACAATGCAATCGTCTTTTTCACGGCTTACCAGACATGTTTCCAAATAGTATTTTATTGTGTTTCTGCGAATACAATGAACGTAGTGTGCTTGCAAATCGCAAGAGCATAGACTCGTCTCTGACGATCAGTATCATCCAGACGAGCCAGCAAATCAAAATAAAGTTGCTTTTGCAGAATAAGTGCTTCAACTGATCATGAACAGTCCCAGCAACAGTTTGGAGGGTAAAAGATCTGGTTTTCGAAATCAAATGCAACAAACTTGAAGACAATGCTGATGTAGACGATGGTCTCGCCACAAAAATGTCTAGCTTCTGCAGTACTATCGAGTCCAATAACGATAGCAATACTTGTGAAAAATTTATCATCTACGAGAAAAAGGCGTTCCTCGAATTCACTTATTACAAAGATTAGAAAGGCAGTATCCGTCGGAAGCAAGCGATAACTAACAAATCCAAGAAATTTAAAAGTCGAGACTTACGCCTGCTGTCCCACTGGAAAAATCAGATTGAAAGAGGTGGTGGCAAACACGAGAAGGTCGTCAAAATCAACAGGGAATTCCGAGAAACAAGGGAAAAAGGTGATACAACTGAACTACAGCTGCTCGTGACTTGGTTGGATAATTTCAAATTTCATCGAGACATATAATCAAATTTGCACAAAGCTGCCAGTTGATAAGATTGATTTGATGGTCGAGTCAGTTAACGTCGTCGAGATTACAAAGGAGAGAATGGCAAAGTGCGATCTGAAACAAGTATTGAATGTCGATCATTCTCCATTCACATATGAGATGATTGGTAAAAGAACTCTCTCGAATGTTGGAGAAACGGATATACTAGCTCGAGTTCAAAGCTCTACACTATATGTTCGGTATGAGTGTATCCAAAGATTCTTTTTATTCTACAAGAACAAAACCCACTAAAGCAACTTAGGAAAGTTCATATCCTGAAACCGCCAAATGTGGTTATCATCAATAGCACGAATAATAAGGCACCTAGCAACAGTTGCTAAGCATCTCATCGGACGTAGTTGCGACGAGAAGGTTCTGCTGTTGCGGATATTTTTCTGAAAAAAAATGAGAATATCCTCAATGCTAATGTAATTGCTGATAAAAAACTAATTAATGATCAGACCAGCTGACTGCACTGGTTAGATTCAATCATTAAATGGCGAACCATTTTTGACATGAAAAAAGGCTCATAAAGTCATCTCCAGCTGTCAGTCAGATGATGTGAACCTCAATTTCAACTGTTTCATAAGAACAATGTGGTTAAACGGCAGTCATTTGTTCACAACTAGCTTTCCTCTTTCATTAATAAGTGGAAATACACTTGGTACAAGGTAAATTATCTCGCTGGTTATCTAGAGCCATTTGTTGCACATACAGATTTTTTGTTCAAACATAATGAGATGCGGTCTTTGAGAAAATAAGCTCGCATTTATTTGATGTGCTTGGTATGAACAGTATCAGAATAATTTTATTTTGTAATCTTAATGTTGCTATAAATTCAAAGGAGGATGTATAATTTGGATCAAATTTGGTCTAAAGAGATCGCAGCGCAATTTTTTTATCGCAGATAGAGTGGGCTAAGAGGAGTTTTTCGGTGGTTATCTTAAAGTCGCGATATCAGGAAGAGGTCCAAAAAATTATTTAAAATTGACTGAAAAAAACATTTTTTTATGAATTTCACCATGATAGACTCTTTTCCCCAAGTTTATATTTTTACCATAATTATGTACTCTTAAAGACCTATCCATAGACGCGCGTATTTTTAGGACTTAGCAGAAAAATGGAGGTGTAATATCATAATGTTAAAAAAAATCGTTAGCCTCTGTCATCAAAGTGGTCAACAGCTGTTTTTTTTTTGGCAACAGGGTTCTTTTACAAATTGCGAAGAGTGACGCCAACGCAATGCAAGCTTCGAAAATTTATTGCGCTTGATTACCTAATATTGGGTTTTTCAGCTAAGTCCTAAAAATTTGTGGAGTAGGTCTTTGGATAGATCTTCGTGTGTACATAATTATAGTGAACTCGAAATCCTGAAAATTTTGTCTAAAATAGTTAAAAATCTAAAAACCACGTATTTTTCAGTCAATTTTCAATATTTTTTGGACCCCTTCCCGATATCGCACGACTTTGAGATAAGTACCGATAAACCTTGGCCCACTTCATCTATGACAAAAATTTTGCTGTAGTCTTTTTAGACTAATTTTGCTCAAAATTATACATCCTTCTTTGTCTCATACTTTAATTTCGTTAAATAACTCAAAAATTAGACCTGAGAGGATGTAGAAAGTCATATATGTTAGACACCTTGATGTGTTATACCTGTTCATCAACTTAGACAATTGCAGGAGGCGCCGAGGTGGACTTTTCTGTTAAGTTTTAACACCATGCAGCAGCACACTCAGTACCCGTCAGAAATAAGTGTTTATAGTTTTGTTACATTGGAATTGCTTCATTTTTATTAAAAAAAAGCTTCTTATCATCTTTATTCTGACTTTTATTTCTTTTTCAGGTTTCCATTTGTCATTTAATTGAAAACCAAGATATATATTGCGAGGAGTCTTGCTTGCTGTCATTACTTTAGTATTCTTTATATTGATACTTAGACTATTATTTACAAATTCCTTCAATGACTTTGATGAGGAGATATTGCAAGTAGAGCCATATCACCGGCATATCTAATGCAATTAATGCATTCCTTTTTTTTATCTGTCAAAGCCTTTCTCACTGCATACTCTGAATTATATATATAAAAAAAATTATGAGTGCTGCTGTCACACAGGTCAAAGGTCAAAGGTCAAAGTTCAACTCTAACTGGGTATACGTAAATGCGTTGTCATGGCAACGGCGTACGCCAATTATGTCAAACAGAGCTTTTAATCGTGTTTTTATTTTTAAAACTACTATGCGAAGGGCTCAAACATGTCGGAGTTGGACAAGCTCTCCGGCGTGCCAGACCTCGTTATATATATAAAATTATGACCTGCTGCTGCTGTCACACAGGTCAAAGGTCAAATCGTTCGTGCCTTCCGTGCGACCCGAGCGCCTCCGAAGGACAAATTTCGGTCCGGCGACAGGCGCGACCGAGGTAATTATTTCGGAATCGCAAGCGATGGAAAATTTTCGTTTGAGAGCGCGTAATAAAACACTTATATATAAAAAAAATTATGAGTGCTGTCACACAGGTCAAAGGTCAACTCGAACTGGGTATACGTAAATGCGTTGTCATGGCAACGGCGTACATCAATTATGTCAAACAGAGCTTTTAATCGTGTTTTATTTATTTTTAAAAACTACTATGCGAAGGGACTCAAGCAGGTCGGAGTTGGACAAGCTTTCCGGGGGGCCGCTGCCAGACCTATTATATATTAAATAATATTAGTGATAGTACGCAACCCTGTTATACACCCTGTTTAATCGGTGTTGAGGTTGTTTGACTTTTTACAATGACACGACTTTACACAAGTGTAGTTTCACATTGAGACAATAAATAAACAAGCAAAAGGCAAGTTTCCTAAAACGAGAACTAGAACGTGCCTGCTGCGTGTCATGGACATAATATTCAAACATCTGTACCATAACTGGGACAAGAGGATACTATATATAAATTTCCCCGATTTCAAAACTATTTAAAGTACCCAGAACATCACAAAATTCAATTAGGAAAACGACATGGTTAGCGATGACTCCGTTTAAGGTATCGCCTGGACGGAAGTGGTGTTCTTGGCCCTAGATTTTTAATTTCCTGTTCTTTCTCTAGACTTCTTGGAATGGAAACTTCAACTTCCACTTGCATGGATGGGTTTCAGTGCAACAATGGGTGAGCTTCCAAGATTTGGGCCCTTGTACTTGAAACTTGTACTTGATGATACGTAACAGGACCCTGAGCTTTTATCATGCTGCTCAATGATACTTGGCTGGTGCTTAGAAATGTTTCTACCCACACTTTCTGGTTAATCTGCCGCTGTTGAACTTTGACATACGGGCGAATGCAATCCATTAATTTTCTGCCTTGCATAAGCAAGTGTCGTAATATGAAGGATAAAAACTGCTGCGACTTGAACTCTACATCTCCAGTAACGTGTCTCATGGTGCTCTTGTTTAGACGAACCACTGTTCCTGCAAAAATTCAGAAAGTAAACTGCCTTCCGTTGTCAATAACAATCTGGTCCGCAATTTTAAAATTACACATAACTTCGCGGAAGCAACGGATGACTACTGCTGCTCTGGTGGATACCAGAGGACGGATGTCCTAATGTTGAACATTTCAGACCACTTAAAATAAGCATCCATAATAATAATCCACATTTTTGTATGCATTGGATATAGAAAATCAATATTGACCCGTTGCCATGGTCTGCCAGAAAACTCTTATGGATGAAGAGGAGCAGATGCTTGGTGACGACTACTAGGAATCTACTAGGAATCACGGTTCATACACCCCGCATTATTATCTCTTGTAAAATATAGATTTTCTACTTATGCAGTTAGAAAAGGTATAGTTAGTCGGTTTTGGATATAACTCTGGTTGTCCAGACTGAATGAGGGTGTAGACAGCTGACAGCTCTTTATCCTTGACATTGCGGTAGCGATGCGCTTAGCGTTTATCTGAAGAACATCCTAATGCCCCGCTTCAATCAGATTCGCTATGCATTCAATTTCTTTTTCTGAGGCTTCCAGGTCGGATGATAACGCTGGATAATGAGACAACGCGTCTGCATTTCTATGATCTTTGGTATCACGGTACTCGATATATTAACAGAACGTGAGGTTGCAGGTTACTTTTATTTTCGAAGTTAGTCAGGAGGGGACAATGATCTGTAACTAGGAGAAACTTTCGGCTGCATAGGTACTTAAAGTGTTTTTATGATGACGGATAAGACAATGAAATGTCTTTTATGAGTATAACCATAAACTCCTGGAATATGGCTGGAGAGGAGGCCATGCCCTGTGTACAAATGACGAGGAATTTCTTTAAAGTTTCCTCCACTGTTAGTCGATAATAAACGTTGGCTCCATCCAACTTGGAAAATTTGTTATTCGAGCGATTGGCAAAAACAACTTTTCTGGTATTGTCAGTGGGTACTGGATGACGTGAGCTCACTGTTCACTGTAGATTTGAAATAATCCGTGATTTGGGCTTTTTCATTGAGCTTATAGACCACGACTCTTGGTGATGCTCATTCACTGGACTTGATACGCTGGAGATGGTTCTAATTCTACAAGCTCCTGGCCGACATTTTTTACGTAACGCAAAAGGGAGAAATCGAGACTTCAAAAACTTTGGCGTTGCGTCGTTCTTGAGCAAGACTTTGGCTTTAAATCCGTCAATTTTACCAGTAGATAAGAATAAGTCATGATACTCTTTTAAAAGATACTCCGGTGTGAGGCTGCTGCTGCATTATGTAATCTTCTTAACTAAGGGAGCCTGAATATCTGCATCCGATCACGACCGAATAAGGGCTCTTGTTTTATCACTCGAAGGCCAAGTGTGATTTCCACTCAATTGTCCTTCACCTTGCACAGGAGATCTCTGAAGGTGTTAAAAAGTTCTTCCAAATAAATACGAAAACTGTACTTAAATGTGTGTAATTTTGGAGAGTCAAATTTTTCCCAAAAACCTTCACTAAGAATTATCTTTCTACAGCCGTTATCGTGTTTCATTTGATGAACATGACTTCAACAGATGGCTGTACTTAATGTACATGGCGGTTGTGCACAACTTGTTGCTGTTGTTTGGAACGACAAGAGTTTTTAAAGTGTCCACGCTTTCCACAAGAATAGGCAGACGACACTCTTATATGGACACTCCCTCGCTGTGGTGTATGATTTTCAACCACAGTTTGGACAAGACTTGAACTAGCCTTTAGATAATGAAGGAGTTCGGTCTTCTGACATCGAACTATTGTTAGAGGACTTGGAGGCGCCTTTTTCAGATTCAGAGTGTTTTCTCCTGTTTGGGAGCTTTGACTTACGAATAAGTACTGCGCTGCACTCACGTGCAAATGAGACTTGCATTACTTCTTCCAATTTTACATCGTCCTTTCCAAAACAGCTCTTCTGTGTTGGTATGTTGAATAAATCGTAGATAAACCGGCCAAGGAGTTCCTCGTTGAGGTATGTGAACTTGTACGTAACGGCCAGTTTTTAAAGCTCCACCAAATGCGCTGACACTGATACATCTTGATGATGTCGGTTCTGCAATGTTCTGAAATGTTCTGCAAGAGTCTTTAATCCGGGATTAAAATGCATGTTCAGGACTGTGGCGAGATTCTTGAGGGGGTTGGAGAATAGATCGATCCGTGTTGCCAGGTTGGACAACGTTGAATAGGCTATCCCAACACTGAGAGGAAGATAGCTCAGCACCGATTCGCTACTTTTTTATAGTCAACCGTAATGGCTACTAGAAAACTGTCAAAAATTTTGACTCCTTAATGCTCCAATAATTGACATTTTGGATTACTGTGGACTGACACACAAAAGAAACTGTTAGTCGACCATACACTGATTTAAAACTTTTCTTTTTAATTTAAACTGTGATGAGAATCCTTATCGCTTTGGGACATACCATCCGCGTCGCAAAATGTGTGTGATGTATGCAGTTAGTGAAAGTCTAGGCAGTCGCCGTAATTCTTATACCACACGCTAATGACTACTAACTCTTCAATTTCAGTTAACAAAATTATGTCAGTTACCAACAAGGTTTAACTTTTTACAATGACACAGGTGTACTTTGCACTCATAACATAATATTGAAACATATGTACATTGACTGGGGCGGGGGGATTCTACATATTTGATCCACTAATTAGCTATTTCTTTTTGACGAGTTGTTAAGCTGCTGCTTTTATTAAACTGTCTGTGGAATATTCTATACTTCTTGATATAAGTTCCAATTACTCTACATTTCTCAGCTGTATATTTTTTCTTGGCTTCTTCGTTTTTGATCAGTATCTGTCTTTGTAAATTTTTCGTTCTTATTTTGCACTTTTTTTATAATCCATTGATTTTAAAATTCTGCCCGTCTCTGCTTATTTTCTCTTAGCGTTTGTGGTGCTTACAACACAGTATTTTTCTACAATTTCTCATCCTTTGTTGACATTGCTTAAATGAGCTCCAATTATATAATTTTTCTTTAATTGTTTAGTTGTTTCAAGTCAGTATCGTAAGGTCACATCTGCTCTCCACAATACTTTTTTAGGATGTTTTAATAATAGAGCACTTTTTATTTATTAAGGAAAAATATATTTGGTTTCGCACAATGCTCGCTCGTTATCTTGTTGCGACTTCTACGTATACAACTTACGAGCTAGGAGTTGAAAAAGATATTAGTAATTACAAAGTTCTTTTGTTGACAAAGTTCCGCGAGACGATCTCCCTTTCATTTTATTCTCCCAGTCTAAATTCTGCAAGCAGATCCTTTACTAATCCACTTTCTGCTTGAGCGTTGAGTCAACTATTGTTATATTGTTTTAGTTTTTTTTATTGCCTAAATTACTTTGAAAACTTCTTCTATAGCCTTATGGGTGTATATACTTAGATAACGTTTATTCCAAAAAGGGATTATCTTGTAATATTTTAATTTTTAATCTTCTCATCTCAATTATCGTATTATGCGCTTTTCCTAGTTTCTGTAAACTTCGAATATTCAGTATTGTATTCCCTCGTCTCTTTGAAAAATTACACACATCAACAACATTTTCAGAAGGTTTGTTACTGAAGATATAGGTTGTGTGTTTCACAACTGCTGAAAACTTAAATTAAATTTTAAGGATTTGAATCAAGATTTTCAGTATAACATATCAAACCTCCTGTTCGTAATTTTAACAAACACAGGATTTACATGTAACCTGTCATAAGTTGTGCTTGGAGCTGAAAATAACTCACCAGCTCACTACAATACAAAATTGGTTTTCACGATTCTAACTACTTTAAACTTAAAAGTTTTTTTGAACTACATTACTAGCTTTATTTAGTCGTCAATTTAGTAGAGTGGGGCAGTGTGGTTGTGGACGTTGTGCAGGTGAGGTGCGTGACCAGCTTGTCCGACCTGACGGAATTTCAAAGAGGTTTAACTGTTGGTGCCCGTCTAGCTGGATATCTGTGAGCAAAATGTTATGCGAGGTAACACAAGGCCTGGTCTTGAAGGTCATGACTGCACACACAACGCACGGTAAAACAGGATCGACGAAGCATAATAGTAATCGAAAAACTAAGCTGCAGGGCCTTAAAGCGTATTGTGATATCGTAAAAGAAAACAACGACTGAAAAAGTGGACTACAGAACTTAATCAGCACCTAAACACCTCAGTGTCATCCAAGATAGTGAGATAGAAATTGCATAAAATTGGTATCCATGGGCGTGCTGCTGTTGCCAAGCCCCTAATAACAATCACCAATGCTCAAAGGCCACATGCATGGTGCAATGCCCGCAAAAACTGGACGCTGGAGGACTGGCAATGTGTCATTATGTTGAACAAGTCAATATTTACCCTCTTCCCCACCACTGGACGCCAGACTTTGGCAAACATCCTCTGAAGCATACGATATGGACTGTCTCCGCCTGACTGTTAAACATGGTGTCGGCTCTATTATGGCCTGGAATGCTATATTATGGTATTCGGCAACCTCCCTTCTCATCCGACCGTGTAGAATCACAACAGAAGTGTATAGAGAACTATTGGATAACCAGGTCCACTCAATGGTGCAAACTTTATTTCCAGACGGAAATTTCATATTCCAAGATGATAATGCACCAATTTGAACCTCTGCACTGTTTAAGGGTGATTTCAAAAGCACGCTGATCTTCCCTAGTCCGCCCAGTCCCCAGACCTGAATATCATTGAGCCTCTGTAAGTCGTTTTGGAAAACGGGGTTCGGGATAAATTTTCCACTTTCTTCGTCTCTGTCTGAGCTTTAGGATGTTCTGCACGAAGAACGGCTTCAAATCTAACTCACCATTATTCAGGACTTGTATCAGTCTATTTCTTCCAAAATTTAAGCGGCGTTGCGTGCCAAAGATTGACCAATACCGTGTTAATACATGTTGCGACTTCCACAAGTGTTTGTACTGTTTTGTCCAATACCTCTATATTGACAGTCATGGCTCAACTTACGTAACTAAAAACTGTAAATTAAGCTACAGAAAAAACATTGACAAACTTGTTGTGCTACCTACTAGGTAAAAATCCAAGCAACGCTTTGAGAAACCACAAATTAAAATCTATTTTTTAAATTACCCCATTTTATAACCACAAGAGGTCCGCATTATTCAAATGTTTACCTTTACCTTTAACAAAAACATTGACAAAATAACCTTGGCGCTGGAATTTCCAGGCCCATGCTAATTTTAGGTCGAAGATATGATGCCGGCATTGCACAAAGACTACATTATTAACAATAACAGTGCCGAAAATAGACTCATGCAGACATAATGGTAATAAAATTCATGCATAAATAAAGAGAACACCGTCTGGTCATCGAAAATTATTGCAGGGACAGCTGAGCTAAAATTATTAAGACATAAGCATTGATTTGCATATAGAATATTTCGGTTGCATACACTTATTGTGATTTAAAACGACTTGCACTAAAATAATATATGAAAATTGCTTTTAGAATTCATGCAGCGTGCCACTCACACTGAATATAAACTTTATAATATAAATTTTAAATTAATTTTGATCCGCCAACGTGAAAGCACAAAAATTCTACCATAAGCTTGAATATGAAAACACCATAATATATAGCAGGCGATAATTGTTATTGAAAAACAACGATTTTAGCCCGTAGTTATCATCAACACTCAATTACTGTTATTAATTTGTTTGGAAAAAGTCCGATTTAACGTCAAACGCCAACTCATACAAATCGCTATAGACTTTTTACAGTTTTTTAGCAAGCGTAGTACTAGGGGTGGTTTGTTTTATGACTTTCAAAATGTTGAAGTTCTTGCCGTTAGGAGAATTTTGCAATAATTTAAATAAATAAAAATTTAAAACTGTAATGTCTAGTAAACATGACGGGTAGGGCAGCACATCCCAGTCAAACCCCAATTATTTTTGCGGGTAGTCAGAGAGACATTATCCCAATGGAACACGACGCTTTTCCTATTAAATAATTCTGGACGTTTTTCCTGAATAGCTATCTTTAACTCGTCCAGTTACGAATAGTACTTCTTTGAATTTATCAACTGACCATTTGGTAGGAGCTCATAATACAATATTCCTTTCCAATTCCGCCACATACAAAGCAATTGAGGCTAGCTTTGCAGTAGCTAATGGCGATCCATTTCGCTTTCCCTAAGACTTTTTTTGCTTAATATTGTTTTTCCTTTTTCAGTTGCTTTCTAATTTATTTCTTATTTCTTATTTCCCTATAATTATTCTATTTCCCTGATTTTTTTTAATTAATGTTAGGTATGTCTGTTTCTACTCTTGAGGTATTTCTTTGTCGTTTGTCGTTCTCTTGAATATTATATTTATTATAGGATGAATTTTTTAAATAAATACATTCCCCAGGTCCCATAATTTTTTATTTTTATAGTGCCTTTTTATCTCTGTCATATCAATAAAGATTTCTTCTTTTTTTAGGTGTGCATTTAAAACTGAGGTCTTGTTACCCTTGCCAGAGTTTCGTAGAACCTTTTTCATTCCCATTCCCTTATATAATACACATTTTCTTTTCTATTTTTCTTTAAAGCTTTAATAACTTTCCAAGACTGGGAGTTTCTTGTCCAGTCAATATATTGCTTTATGTTTGCAGATATTCTTTGGCTAGTCTCGTTCTTTTCTCTTCTTTATTTAATCTTCCCCGTTTTAGTATTTAACAATTTTATAAAGTTTCTTCTATCTTTTTTTTTGTTTCATTGCTGTTTGTTCTACTTCTTCTACAGCTAAAAAGGGCGCTACATTTATATTACATTTTATATGTATGTCTTGTTAACGCTGTCGCATCTAAATTCAGATAATTTTTAGTCTAATCTATTTTGGTATAAATGGCTTACTGTTTCGTCCTGAAGGATATACAGTTTAAATCGTTTTTCTTTTCCTATTGGACTTATTTTATATTCAACTTTTTTTTCTGGATAGTCACGTAAATCTCATTTTTATAATTAACAGCCGATGGTCATTGGCATATTTTGCACCATTTTATTTTTACCTTTATTTTTATTATAGTTTTATTTCTAACTATGCCATAATCAATTATTGATTTAAGCTTTTTAGTGCTTTGAATCCACGTATATTTATGTATAAATTTGTTATTTTTAAAATATAAAACTGACACATTAATCTTTGCCTATTGTCATTAATCGTGGCTTCTCTCATCACTCTTTAAATTGCATTCTTCAATTTAAGTCTCCTATGATCACAAGTTGCTGCGTTGTTTTCACTTCCTCCAGTTCTTTTGTTAAAATATTTATAACGGTTTTTTATTAGTAGACTGTTATTTGGGGTTTCACAGACTCCCAATTAGTTTATAGGTTCCCAAACTTGATGCTTCCTTGCATGTTGCTTCGATTAATATTTCACTCTATCACTGAATACCTATATTTTTTTGTTCCATTTTATTTTTTCTTTATTTCTGTGATTATCAGTATGTCTAAGTTAATTACTTTGATTTGTTTTGTTATTTCTTTGTTCCTTATTTTCCATCACTGATGTTACCTGGCCCCGATTTCGCCGGGGCTAATGTTACCGTACTCGGAATTTTTCGGCCCGTGCGCAACACGAAGGACCTTCTTTGGAATTTATAATTCCAAAGAATGTTACCTGAGGCCGACTTTGTGGCGCCGTGTGCAACACCCGCGCCGCGTCGTGCCAAGCGGTTCACAGTTGGTCCGAGCTCCACCGACCATAGCCGCCACGGCATTTACCACCCAGGGCAAGGACGCCAGCGTATTTTCCAATAAGCGCAAAGGCGCCACCGGCGTCCACCAATCCTGGACAAGATTCGCATCCCCCAGCGGGCTCAGCGTGCTTCCACCCTGAACTCTGCACCCCACCAGCAGAGTGGGGCACGAGCTGAGCTCTTAAAACCTGAGCCACCAAACAATTTGCTCTCAGTCGCCAGCCCCTTAAGAAGAAATCATCAAGAGTCATCAGGTGAATCCCTTTTGGTTTCTTTTGCTGCTCGCTGTCCGGACCTGCTGCTCGCTGCCCGGACCTGCTGCTCGCTGCCCGGACCTGCTGCTCGCTTTCCAGATCAGCTGCTCGCTTTCCGGACCGGCTGCTCGCTGCCCGGACCTGCTGCTCGCTGTCCGGCTCCGCCATCGGCCCCGCTGTTTGGCCCTGTTGCACGCTGGCCAGCTGCGCTACCGCCCTGCTGCTCGCTGCCTGGTTCTACCACCGGCCCCGCTGCTCGCGCTGCTGCACCTACCATTAGCTAAGTAGGTTAAGTTAGCGTAAAGTAGGTTAAGTTTTGTAAGGTTGTAAATATAATTCTAATTCCTAAGTTGGAGCCGACGGTTCGTTTTTTAGCCTTCCGTGCCCCACGCGTTGCCGGTCGTAGCGTCCCAACGCCCGATTTATCACCGCCCGCGCCCGCCCTGGTAACACTATGTATTCAAAGTTGCAATAAGGATGTTTCCGTATTTCGTTTTTTTCTTCTGGTTGAATTTTAATAAGCTATATTTTGAAATCGCAAAACAGAATTATTACCCCCCACCTCCTCCATCCGATAGAGTTCCTTCTTGTGAGATGTAAATTTCCACCAGCAGTTATAATTGGTTTATTGGATTTTTTTATCCTGGTAGACTCTTTTATGCTGCCTTCTTTGTATTATATGTGCTAGGGTGTCAATACCAAATTCCAGTACCCCCAATTTAAAGGTTCTTATATAGAGATTTCAAAAAATTTGTTAAAAAAGTGGGATATATTATCAGTGTGCTTGGTAACACTATGCACTGCGTAAATCAACCGTCTCTTGTTTGTTGCAGGTAGTATGGACTATGCACTAATAGTCGAGTGAGGAAGTGTGGTTGTGGATGTTGTGTAGGTGTGCTGAGTGACTCCAGTAAAGGGTCTAATTGTTAGTGCTCGCCTGTGGACAGGGAACATCGAGCGTATTGTGATGTCGAAGAAAGAAACAATAGTCGAAAAAGTGATTACAAAACATCACCTAAAGCACCCTAGTGTCATCCAAAATAGTGAGATGAGCGTGTTGCTATTACCAAGTCCCTAATAACAGACACGAATGCTCAATGCAACGTGCATGGTGCAATGGTGCAATGTCCACGTATCGTTTGGTCGAACGAGTCATTTTTTACCTTTTTCCCCACTACTGAACGCGTGTTTGTCTAGCGAATACCCTCTAAAGCATTTTATATGGAGTTTCTCCGCCCGACTGTCAAACATAGTAACGGCTCTATTATAGTCTGGAGCGCTATATCATAATATTCAGCAGCACCCCTTGTCACATTACACGGTCGGGCCACAGCAGCAGTGTATAAAGAATTCTTAGGTGACCAGGTCCACCCAAAGGTGCAAACTTTATTTGTACGCGGGAATTCTATATTACAAGATGATAACGCCCCCATTCAAACATCTGGTCCTGTTCAAAAGTGGTTTCAAGAGCACGCTGATGAGGTTCAACATCTTCCTGGCCAGTTTCCAGTGGACTGTTCTGGAAAACAGCCTTCTGCGTCGATTTTTTTTGTCTCTACCTGAGGTGGAGGCTGTGCCGCATGAAGAATAACTTTAAATTCTATTCACCATTATTCAGGATTTGTATCGGTCTATTCCGTTCAGAATTCAAGCTGTTTTGTAGGCTAAAGGTGGACTAACACCGTATTAATACAAGATGGTTCGACTTCTACAAATGTTTCCATTATTTTGCTCAACACCCGCATATCAGCCGCCTATTTTATGCCAGATGCTGTTGCAGTCGCCAATTCTCGATCTAGGATGTGGGTTTTGTGATTATCCTAAAGTTGAAGTGGTTTCATTGATGTTAGACACTGAAGACCACCAGAAACGTCGTACATTTGTGAACTTGAATGACATGCATTGTCAACGAAATAGAGCCATACCTTAGACAGCACGTGAAACACTCATTTTACTTCAAACCAAATTTCCTGCTCGCAAAGGGTAGCATAGAGTAGCCACCGCGGTTTCGCGATTTAACTTTATTATATTTTTTTCTAAGGCTATTTCAACGAAATAGTTTAGGTCAATAAATCTGCTATGGTCTTAGGGGCAAAAAGAGAACATAAAATGTATAATTGCCAAAATAAAGCCCCATTTATGGGAATGCATTACGAAAAAGTTGTGCAGGGTATGTGACCGATATCAAATTTCGTACGCAATTGCAATAAACTAACCGCATGGGTTTATTTCAAGTTGGTTTCTGCTGGTGGTTGTTTTTTTTTTGTTAATCTGAATTTTAAATAAGTATATTTTTGGGGGTTATCTCAGTCTTATAACTAGTATTAAGTTCATAGTATTACTTCATACTACGTTTTTATAATTTTTCTTGTTGTTAGTAAGTGAAAGCTTTTCTCCTAATAATTATCAGTCACTTAAAAGCAACATCATAGTTGCATAGTTGCATCATAGTATTTGCAAAAATATGCCGCTACACAAATGATTATATTTTGTTTCTTTTTAATCAGACTCTTCGCTGTTTTACTGCTGCTTTACTATTTAAGTTTTTAATTAATATTTCAATATAACATATACATGAGCTTTAAATACTATCTATTTTGCATTTCTGCAAGATATTGAAAAAGAACTAGCCGTATGAAAGATATATTATCCTACAATAGTTTGATCCCGAATATGAATAAAGTAAAAAAACGACAATTTTTATATACACATATTAATGCCATTTGCATAGTTAACCAACAGACCTAATTCTAGCTTAGCAATACGTAGTCCAACTTTCAGCCAAAGACTTTTAACTGCTACTTCTTACAAAGCACATTATAATTTTATTAGGAACCTTATTTTAAAAGATCTCAAAATTAGAATGAGCAGCATATTGCGAACTACATAACAAAAATTACAAATATTTGAAAGATATTTACTCCACTACCGGTACTTACGCCAGCTTTAAAAAGATTCAGTTCAATTATTCCATTACCTAACTACTAACGTTATTACCACAGTTACAAGCAATTATATAAACTTTTAAATCTGCAACGTGTTATTTTATACCTTCAATTAATTAATTATACTTTGTTGTGGTATTATGTTCATATTACTAAGTAAATAACTACAATATATTTCCAAAGTCTTAAATGATACAATAATATCAATTTATTTACTTCTTTCCTCTCTTTGACAGTGAGGCTATTTTAATCAAAAGCTAACCGTATAAAGTATTAGAATAAAACACGTAGAACAGATTATGCCCTTTAAAACCTGATATAATCCATAATGTTTTTTATACATCCACGCGTATTACGGCCAAAAGTGGATTGTATCATAGTTTTAAATTTAAACAAAGGAACTTCAAACAAAAGCCAAAGCTGAAACATCAACCTTTTTGGAAGCGGCGCTGTCCTGCATAAATCGGTTCCTTGTGCTGTAATCTTGAGGGATCCAGGAAGAGGAAATAAAGGTGTGGATAAAAAGATAGGACAAGTTACCTCAATCTTCACAGCGGAGCTGATCGGTAGCGTCTTTCCTGGTGGAACAAGGTTTTTTCTTGATTTCTCGCCGGATAAGATACAAAGGAAATCGGACCAAGTTTTCTCACTGGAAAAATTTCAACTCCCGAAATGAAATCGGGAAATAAAACGATCTTCGGGAAGAGATTAATCTGGTTGGCAAAATATCGAATTTCGTAATAAAATAGCCTTCAATAAAACGGCCACTCTTGGCACCAAACAAAACACGTCGCGAACTCTCGGTCAAAACTCTCTCGGGTACGGAAAATTTTAAGCCGGTCGCCCGCTTTCTAAACCATCGCAATTCAAAATTCAAAATGAAGCGAGCGAAAAAGAACGAAGAGCGAGGCAGGGCACGAGAGCAGAGGCGAGGCCGTCGCCGCAGCCGCTTTATATATCCGCAAATCAAAACTAAAGCGCGTATACAGGAGGGAGCCAAAAGACGGCCTGCTCTAATTTAAAATCTAAATAAAAGTAATTGGAGATTGGCGCGAACAATATGAAATAAGTTCAAGTGATCTGAAAATAAGCACCAACGATTAGTTTATAGTTTATTTTCTAGATTGTAAAATTGCTACTAGATTACTGTTATGTAATTTTACGCCTACAGGTAGCAAGAAGAAACTAATTAAAAAACTCGTATGATAGCAGTTTCACTTTACCCCGCACTCTTCTGTCCGTGGGAAATCACATCTCTTGGGTTGTTCTTCTCTACCCCCTTAAATTCCCTTTCTATATTCTTCCAACTTTTTCTTACTTAAAACGTAAGATCAAGAGAAGAATTAATCTCGGTTTCTAGTACCCCTAGTAATACCGGTTATCACGACAGCAACCAAAAGTGTGCTAAAAACCACTGAGTTGGACCAGAATGTTGTAGTGATGTCAATAGCTTCATATAATATTAAATCTATAGCAACAATGACAAAACTGATAAAATAAAATATAAATTAAAAATATAGAATATTGCATTTTAACTCTCAATTAATAAACAAAAATAAATAACAACTGACAATTGACAATTTTCAATTAATTTCCCCACCCAAGATAAAATACTAACTGAATAGAAAAACATTCAAAAACAGAATTCTGCTTAAGGAAGCCGATAAAAGGAAAATGGAAATCTATCGACTTATTGATCTTTTATTGCATTTCTATAAACGTAAAATTGTTTACAACACGCTTAACAACAAATATTGATCGATATTAATCTTACGAACAGGTAAAATTTTATAAGAAATATTCCCGATGTAGTATATAGGTACATTGTGATAAAATATTTGAACTATTGGACCGGAAAATATCTTTCACACTAGCGATATGATTCCGCGTATGAGTGTTGATGTGAGCAGACGTGTACCATCACTGCGAGCGCAGCAAGTGAGTCGAAGTGATAACGGAAAGGTCGCAGGGTCTAGCGAGCGCATCCTCAAGGGATCCGCTTGACTTTCACAGCGTGAAGACGTCTACGAAATTAAAGCGAGGAGTGTACAAGTGTATGGTTAAAGATAACTCCGCGTGGCGGTTATGTGTCCATCGCTAACTATAGTAAACTTAGTGCTGTACAAAATGTACCTATTCTCAATCCCAGCCAGCAGTTATTTATACAAAGAGTCAGTATTTTAATAATATTAATACACAACAGCAACTAACAAACCCTTTACCTTCATATTCAAGTCAACATTCTGGATGCAATGTAATCCCTTTCCAACAAACGGGTTAACCAATAATTCTACTAATATTCCCTCAAACTTATCAATCACACAATCAACATTTAGCTCAATATGTAGTTAACTACACTTTATCAACAGATAATACGGAAAACAACAGCGAAAGCAAGACAAATGGGGAACCGGAAACAACAAATAACTTCACATGGCAAACAGTCAAGAAGAGAAAAAGAATAAACCAATCTCCGAAAGCAGTCAAGACAAATAACCCATTTCAATTAAACACAAAACAGATATACAGAGTTTTCTGAAGAAAACATGCAAATTAACGAAACAGAGAACACTTCAACAAACACCGATAAAAATCAACCAAAAAATCTAAACTACCCCTATATATATATATATATATATATATATATATATATATATATATATATATATATATATATATATATATATATCAAGAAATGGTAAAGTATATAAAGCTAATAATTGACGAAGAAAAATACCATTGCAAGGCGTTATCAAATGATACAGTAAAAGTAAACGTTAATGCTTCAAGGTACAAGGTGACAGTACTATGGACACACAAAAACAAAATGCGCAAAACCATACATTTGCGTTAAATGTGGCGCCAACATAATACAACCGTGTGTACAAAACCCCCAAATACTCCTGCAAAATGTGTAGCGTGTGAGGGAAACCACTCTGGCAACTAGAAAGGGTGTGAAATCTATAAAACTTTTCAACCACGTCAAAACCTCACCCAACCATACAACATACCACCGATCTTTGACAGGAAATAATTTCCTCCAATCAATCCCAATCGACCACAAATACAAATTCCATTTAATCAATAAACTTCCTGTTCACAAAAACTGCATAAAATCAGTAGTCACCCAACTTATTAGAACAGCTGTCAGTCTCCCTGAACGAGTTCAAAGCAATGTTTAATCAATCCATCAACCAAAACAGCATGGTACTAAACATGCTACGTACTACCATAAGTAAAATTGCCAGTAATGGATAACTCGCTGCGTATAGTACTTTGAAATGTTAGTGGGCTATCAAATCATAAACTAGAATTATAGTATTTCCTAAAAATGCACAAATAGACATAGCTCTAATATTGGAAACACCTTTTACTACTAGTTCAAGATACCAAATTATAAAGTCTACCACACACCTCACCTAGATGATGCAACACACGGAGGTGTAGCGGTTATAATTCGAAACGCATTTAGTCACCACCAATTATTTCACTGCCAAACGGACAAAATACAAGCTGCCAACGTTCACATCGACTCCAACCCATAGCCTTTTACAATATCGGCGGTCTACTACCTCCAAGACATGCTCTACCTTTAGATGAGTACAAAACATCCTTCCAACTCCAAGGAGCGAAATTCCTGATTGAAGGTGACTGGACGCAAAACATACCGATTGTAGAGCGAGACTTACTACTCCAAAGAGAAGAAATTATTCGAATGCGATAACCAGGCTAAACTCCAGATATCTCAGCACCGGCGAACCAGCATACTGGCCAACTGATTTTAACAAAATTCCAGATTTATTTGACTTTTTGTACTCAACGGTATATCGCCAAACTACACGCGAGTAGAATTCCACTACGAGCTATCGTCCGATCATACTCCAATCATTGCCACACTAAGTACACATGAAATAAGCAACCGTTCATTCCAACACTCATCACAAGAGAAACAAACTGGGACATTTTTAGTTCATATATAAATGAACACATCGACTTAAATAAACGAATAAAACAAACCGATGATTAGACGGCGCAACCCAGTATTTTACCAATTAATACAAGAGGCATTCTTGGCATTTGACACCCACCCCAACAAGAGAAGAAAAGAAGACACAAAATATCCATTTCCATATACGCGAGCTAGTAAGTGAAAACGTAGAGCTCGAATTAGATGGCAAAGATCGCTTAACAATGACGACAAATTGTACAATGCTCTTACAAATGCAAGAAACTTAACTTTTGAACACCATGTTACCACTCTTTCTAAAGCAGACCACGCAATCTGGAAGGTCACAAAGAAATTTAAACGAACGGAAGAATCGATACCGCCACCAAGGAAAATGGATACAAGTTAAGCGAAAACTGATAAAGAAAAAGCTACCACCTTTGCTGAACATCTAGCTGAAAGTTTTATACCGCTAAAACCCAACATAAACAACAACGACAACGAAATTCAAGGTTTTCTAGAAATACCCCGTCAGATGTCTTTAGCCATCAAACTTTTCTCACCTAGAGAATTCTTACAAGAAATCAAGAATTTAAATCAGCACAAAGCACCTGGATATGACCCAATTATCGGAAAAATACTCAATCAACTGCCAAGAAAAGCAATAGTTCTGCTAACAACCATTTATAACAACATGTTTAGAATGTCGTAATTTCTGCTAGTGTGGAAATTTGCACAGATCATAATGATTCTCAAACCTGGAAAAAGCTAACGAACCAAGCTCGTATCGTCCGATTAACTTACTACATAACATTTAAAATATTCGAAAAGAATGATACGGACCTATCAACCATTAGTCCAGATTATCAATTTGTATTTATAGAACGACACTCTGCAATCAACAACCTCATAGAATTGTAAACAAGGTCCTAACAAGCCTCAAGAAAAAACAATATATAGAACAGTATTCCTCGATGTCGCACAGGCATTCGGTAAGTTGTTGCATACTGAATTGTTGTATAAAATTAAAAACATCTTTCCTAGTCCATATTATCTATGTTTAAAATCTTACATTATCGAAAAATACTTCCAAATAAAACACATTCGAGTTTTGTAGCTCAAACATTGCAAACGTGCGAATTTCAGAGTGTTTTCAGAGAGTTTCCTGCGATTTTCTCGCGCGGTACTGGTGACCGTGCCGCGCCATCGGCCCAGCCACATATCTGTGATTAAACAGCGCTAGCAAACAACAAAAATGGAAATGGATCAACAAACAAGCATCGCCTACGGACAACCTAATAATCCAAACATCAACTACGCACAGGGTGCTCCAATGCTACTTCCACTTCCCACCAACCTTCAATTCGTAATCCAACCGCTATCAACAAGTAACAATTTTAACTTACCTCAAAATCAGTATCCTCCCACCAATCTCAACAACAATCTGATGGCAATTACCTCACAATCTTTAACCAACAACCACAGAATTCTCTATCGAATGACGTCTACTAGTGACGAAAAAATTCAAGAAGTCGTAAACGATAATTCCACCAACACTAGCAAATGGCAAACCGCTAAACGTCTTAAACTTAGAAAACTATCCCAACCTATTAAAGAAACTACGCAAATACCTTTAACAAACAGATATAACCAGCTAAATAAAGAAGAAGAGGGAAGCACCCTTACCAAACAAGTAAACAATGCAACCATAAAACCTCCTTCAATATTTGTGTACGGAGTTGCACACTACAGTGACATAATCAAAAGTTTAAATACAGTTGCGGAAACTGAACAATTTAACACAAAAACTTTAACAGAGAACACCATAACTGTCATACTCCGGAAACCTACAGGAAACTATTTTACCACATGAAAGATGCCAACACTGTTCACCATACGTACCAGCCAAAAGAGGATCGTGCCTTCAGAGTGGTTATCAAAAACCTACACTTTACAACCGACATAAATGAAATTAAGCAAGAGCTAGCCAATCAGGGACACCAAGTCAGGAATATTTTAAATGGAAGAAGTAGAGTGTCTAAAGAACCATTAAACCTATTGTTTGTAGACCTCTAGCCAGCGGATAACAATAAAGAAATATATAATTTACGAGGTATTCAGAACAGAATAGTACAAGTCGAGCCACCCAGAAAAACCAAGGGCCTTACTCAGTGTACACGTTGTCAGCAATATGGTCACACTAAAACATATTGTAACAGACCTTACTACTGTGTGAAATGTGGAGCAGCCCATAATTCCACAAGCTGTACAAAACCAAACAACACCCCTGCCACATGTGCACTATGCGGTGGTCCCCACCCTGCCAACTATAGAGGATGCGAATTCTACCATACTCTCCTCAAACAACCAATAATGCCAACAACAGACTTAATATTCAACAATTACCAGCACCGATACACCCTATCCCACGACACAGAATACAACCAATAATTCAGGCACAACAGGCCAATACGTATTCGAATATACTAAGAAATCAAAATCACCAAAAACCACCAGAGGAAAACTCAATTATTCTCAGCAAGTTTCTAAATGAGTTCAAAAATATGTTCCAACAGCTAATGCAACAAAACAGCTCAATTCTTACAATGCTTACAACGCTCATCAATAAAATTCGCTAAATTTGTACGAATTGCCCAATGTAATGCCAACGGCATCATGCAATACAAAAACGAAGTAGAGACTTTTCTACATCACAATTCAATCGACATACTACTTGTTAGCGAAACGCACTTTACCGACAGATCCTTCTTTCGTATTTCATCCTATTTAACCTATAATACAAACCACCCGGACAACACTGCACATGCAGGTACTGCAATTTTAAAAAAAAATACTATAAGCCACTACATATTACCAAAGTATGAAACAAATTACTTGCAAGCCACTTCACTCAAAGTCAAAACGTCCTCCTACGAGATAACAGTTTCTGCAGTATATTACCCATCTAGGTACAACTTGAAACTCAACCACTTCAGGGACTTCTTCAACACACTCGGCTCCAAATGTATTGCTGGAGGTGATTTCAACAGTAAACATACTCTCTGGGGCTCTCGGCTAACAACTACCAAAGATCGTGAGCTAGCTAATCCAAGAAAAAAACTACTTATTTTTGTCCACCGGCAAACCAACATACTGGCCCAGTGATCCAAATAAAACTCCTGATCTGTTGGACTTCTTCATCACCAACGGAATCTCCTCACCATACATGGAAGTATTTCCTAGTTATGATTTGTCATCTGACCATTCCCCGATAATTGTAAACTTTCGTAATTATTAAGAATTTTACACCTAAACTTCATAACAACAAAACCATCTGGGATAAATACAAAAATAAAGTGGAACAACGGATTAATCTAAAAACAAGCCTCAAAACCCATAACGAAGTCGAAGACGCTTTGAATGCCCTAACAAGTACCCTTAAACATTAAGTTATGGAAAGTACTCCATCGCTGCCAATAGCTAATACCACAAAATCAATACCACTCGAAATAAAACGTTTAATTGGTAAAACGGAAGGCACGGTCTAGATGGCACACAACCCAGGCACCCGTGAATAAAAATATACTGAATCGCATTAGCAATCAATTAAAGACGTAACTTAGAGAACTCCGTGAACAATCCTTCAATGACTACGTGACAAGACTAAATAGATTCAACAACTCTATCTGGAGACCAATTAAATCCAAGAAAAAACCAAAAGAACACAATGCTCCCATAAAAAATCTTGCTGGTCACAACGCTAAATGGGCGAGAAGCGACCAAGAAAAGGCTGATCTTTTTGCAAATCATCTCACATCTGTCTTTAAGCCCAACAATCAAGATATAATTAATAACATCGTAACAAGTTTATCCAACATTCCACAATCCCCATTTCGAATTAAATCCTTCACTCCACACGAAGTTCAGAACGAACTTAACTATCTTAACATCCGAAAAGCACCAGGTACAGACGTTGTGACGTCAAAAATGCTCAGGGAATTACCGAAAAAAGAGATACTATTTACTACCTACACTTTTAATGCCATTTTAAGACTGCAGCACTGACCTCCAATGCAAAAAACGGCAGAAATAATCTTAATAAATAAGCCAGGAAAGAACCCAAATACGTAACCTCATACCGTCCAATCAGTTTGCTCCCTACAATTTCCAAGGTATTAGAACGCTTATTACTACAGAGACTAAATGCCGATATTTCATCAGATGCCTAGCTTCCTCCCCATCAGTTTAGTTTCCGAGCAAACACATAGATTAATCCAAGTTATTAATTACGCTTTTGAACAAAAACATTATTGTACTTCAGTTCTACTGGACGTTAGCCAGGCCTTTGATAAGGTCTGGCATACAAGTCTCTTATATAAAGTCAAGGAAACCCTCCCACTAAAGTATTTCGACATCTTGAAATCCTACCTTTTAGACCGCAAATTTAGAACCAAAGTAGGAGATGCCAAATCAGACTATCATTCCATAGAAGCAGGTGTACCACAGGGAAGCGTCTTGGGACCGACCCTCTACAACCTATATACATCCGATATCCCAACAACCACTGAAACTACTATCTGTACTTTTTCTGATGACACTGCCATACTAGCTGCTCATGAAGACCCAGCAATAGCATTTAACCTAGTACAAATCCACTTAAATGTACTCCAGGCTTGGTTGCATCTCTGGAAAATTAAAATAAACGAAAACAAATCACAGCACAAAGACTTCACTCTAAGACACGAACGTTGTCCTCCGCTTTTTCTCAATAACGTCGAACTCCCTCGAGCTATATCTATCAAATATCTTGGATTCCACCTGGACACTAGGTTAACATGGAAAGATCACATTACCAAAAAACGGAAGCAGATTGACTTGAAGATCAAAGAACTCTATTGGCTGTTAGGGAAGAACTCAAAACTTTCCCTAGAAAACAAAATACTACTATATAAAACAATCAACATCCCTATTTGGACGTATGGAATAGAAATCTGGGGTTGCGCAAGCAAATCCAATATAGCATTGCTCCAAAGAAGCCAATCTAAAGTGCTACGTATAATATCTCAAGCACCGTGGTATGTCTCAAACCAAACGATACGCGACGACCTGAGGATTCCCTATGTCAAAGATGTCATCAAGCTACGAAGTAGAACCCACCACGATAGATTGGCAGCCCACTCAAATAACCTGCTTCAACCATTACTGGAAAGAGAACACCCACGACGACTACATAGACTTTGGGCAGCAGACCTTCTTGTGGATTAAGAAAGTCCTTCACTGGAAGAGCTCTCGTCACTCCTTTCAAGCTGAAATTCTGATATACAATTAGCCCATAGAATGTAGTAGGATTGCTAATAAATATACATCTATAAAAAATAATAAAATAAATAAAACACAATACTGCTTTTGCAACTAGTGCTAAGTAAAATCTGGTGTTCCACAAGGAAGCGTCGTAAGTCCACTACTATACCTAATTTACACCGCAGACCTAGCCACTACAAACACCACCACCATCGCAACCTTTGCGGATGACACGGCCTGATTAGCAACAAATCGTGACCCAGTTACAGCATCAGAGCAACTCCAACACCATTTAAACCTCCTGCAGCATTGGTTCAACAACTGGAGAATTAAAATAAACCAAACAAAGTCGGTATAAGTTACGTTTACGACGAAACACGTAATCTGCCTACAAGTTACGTTTAATAATGTTCCTATAACAACTAAAACTGATGCAAAATATCTGCGTTTACATCTAGATAAAAAATTGACACGCCAAAAACACGTTAAAACAAAACGTCAACAATTAAACTTAAAAATTCGACAGCTCTCCTGGCTACTGAGCCGTAATTTCAAGTTATCCATTTATAACAAGCTGCTACTCTACAAGAGCAGATTAAAACCTATATGGACATATGGAACTTCAAAATTATTTATAGATTCCAATCAAAGGTCCTGCGCTCCATAGCCATTACACCCTGGTATGTTTCTAATTTGACACTACACAACTATCGACAGGTCCCGTTTGTATAGGAAGAAATTCAGAAACTTTCAACTCTGTACTATCAAAGACTAGAGGAGCATAAAAACAGATATGTTGTAAAAATGATAAACATACCCAACAAGACGGCTCAAACGAAAATGGCTTTCCAATTCACCACAACCCATGGACGAAGCCCACAATCGTCAATAGACGAATTCTTTACTCACGTCCCTATCGCACAACACATTTACTTATTACTTAACTTAATAATTGTAAATAAGCAGTGTAAATAAAAAAAAACACTAGCGATATGCAGACGACGTAGTAGTAATGAGCAGTAAATGGCGAGCTTTACATTATTTTAAAAAACAGAAACATCCGCATGCATCTAAAGTGCTCGATTACTGTATTTCACGAACCGCACATAATTGAATAATAATCAAATATTATTATATTAGGATTATGGAAAGGTCAACGGAATCTTGATAAAAGATAAAAACCAAACAAGTGGATAAGGCGAATAACCGAAGTTGCTGATGTGGAAAGTTAAAATAAATACTTTTATGGCGTACAGTCAAAGCATATGCAAAAAGTAAAAATCCATTTTTTTCTGGAGACTATATAGATATAAGCAACCTAGACGACGTGTTTGTAATGGGTGTATTATCTTTCATTAGCATAATCTGACATTGGTGAAGACACGGTTAGAAGAGGCTTGTATTCGGAAGTGGATGTAGAACGCCATAAAGAAAAAGAAGAAAAAGAAAAATAAGAAGCCTTTACAACTATGGAATATTTAGTATTAAAAATTTTAAAAATTCTAATTCTATAAAAAGTTATGAAGGTATCTTACATCTAGTAATATGGATCCACAGTGAATTGCTGCAGAATAAAAAATTTAGGAGCCAATCTTAATGATCTTCATTTACACCAGCAACTTAAACGTCAATGCACACGCGTTTAACTATATGAAAGTTTGAAAACATGTCAACAACGCAATATAGTATGAGTTTAATCAATAATGCTTAAAAATTATTTATTGGTATTAGTTTCTGTGTTTCTAAAGCAATGGTACATCAAATTATAGTATTATGACCAACAACCGCTTATGATGGTAGTTCGTATAGACAGTAACATATGTATGGCTAAAATTCACATACCGTCCTTAATTTGTTGGTAAGCAACTACTCTGTTGCATTCGTTGCAAGGCTGTGGCTTAAATTTAACCTACGATATGTTTATTAGAAATAATCTTCTACCATATTTTATTATACAGTGATAATTTCAGAATAAAAAAATATTTTTTTTTATTTTCCTGACCTTTCGCTGACGCAGTCTAATAACTGGAAATGAGCTTCGTCGCTAATGAGCCAGAACATTAGCCAATATGTCCTCGTAAGCAGCCTGCCGAGAGTACCAGTCACATTTTTTAAGTTCTGTAGATGAGATCGTAGTGTAGAATTTCCGCATGATCTAGTCAGATAGTCTCAAGGAGAGAGCATGCTTACTGGTAAAACGTTGTGGCAATGTAACAACAGTTTACCTCACCAACGCGATATTCTCGGGTGTCCAAACGCTACGAAGTGTACCGGGTGATTTCCGTTTTAATGCTGAGCCAGTGAGTTCGGAAATCGTGTACTCTTAACGTTATGGTTTTCTTGGTCGACATTTTCGTAACTGAAGCACTATTATAGAATCGCTCTTTTTAGAATAAGTATCCAACAAAAATGCACGGTGTTCACCACTTAACTCCATGATGGGCATGCTTACCGTCTATTCTGCTCTCGGAAGTCCATTCAAAAAAGAGAGATCATTTTGTCGGACCCTGTAGAAGAGCATCCTAACTGAGATGCATTTTCTAAATAACGTCATGAAGAACAGTGTTATTATTCTTCATGAAACACATATCTTCGACGCAGTTACTCATAGTGTAGCTTCCGGGGCTTAGTGAGTCTTAAAATTGTCCTTTTCAAAGTAAAAACCTTAGGATTTACGTACTCCTTTGCCACAACACTTTCCGTGTCAGGACGTTCAGTCAAAAATGTACACACTTCAGTTTTAGAATCCTTAGCTCGTCTAGTTTTCGGGTTGCCAGCCCATAAATTTTGTCGATTTGTTGTTGTAGATCACTTTTAATAGAATCCCAGTAATTTTTTAAACAACTTTATTACTTATTTGTGCACCCGGGTACTAGGGTGCCCACCAGCTCACATGTCTGCTGATAATTTTAAAAAGACATATTTTCTTTGATCTGAGCTTCCGAATCCTCGTACTTCAACTTTGTGAGAAGCTGTTCCCAAATTAAAATTTTTATAATGATATAATATTCTGAAATGCGATTTGTCGCAGGGAGCACTTGGGTACCCGGGTACCTACTAGATGGAAAACGATTCAGTCATCTGCAAATAAGTTTTAATATTAGTAAATATTCTAATGGGATAACACAGATTAATAAATGAACAATTACATCAATTTTAAACAAAATCAATGAGTTTACATTATTTATCCAGGGCAATCAGTACATATAAATTTCGATACAGAGTGTTCATTGCACAATTTTTTGGGGGGTTTTCTACGTCTTTTGATTGTCAATTTGTAGCAAACATGACAAGAACCAGTTATGTTTTTCCTACCAGAGCTATCGCGAGGCTCAGCTTCTTTTTCAGCAACAGCGACAGGAGTAAGCAAAAATCCGAGCACGCTTTCGTAGAATAATTTCGCATTATTTGATTGTTTGGAAAACGATCTTCAATAAAAGGTTTTGCCAATTTCTCACTCAAGTGACGCAAGAAAATACGTGGATAATTAGTTTTTTCTTGGCCTTTTATTATTCTCATAGTAAATTACGTAAGCAGCAAGAGCACCACCGTCTAAGACATTAAAAAACATTGGAAGGGGCTACCTTTGAGTGAATATATAAGTGGTTAACATTTGACTTATCGTGTCTACGCCAGTTTTATATTTATTATAAAAAGTAATCATATGCGGTTTTTTCTTTTCATCGTCATTTGCAGCTGTATCCGGAAGCATAGTCCAAAGCATTATAACAGCTTTGTTTTTCTTTGGCACACACGAGGAAAGTACAACGTTACGCTCGTGGAAACCAAAGAGAGAAGAGACTTCTGCTCTAGATCTATTAGCATCCATTTCTTTGTGTATATAAGGCTTATTCTTTTTCAACGTACCAGTGACAGTCAATTGCCATTATAGCAAGTGTTTAGCTAGAGGTAAAGTAGTAACATAATTATCCATGATAATATTTGAATGGAGCTGCAAGTTCTTTTACAACCCCCTCTCCTTGATTTTTTTCGCAAACATTGCTAGTTTTACCGGTATAAAAAATTCCCAACAAAAGATATGCATTTTTGGCAAATCCACCAAATTCTATGCCGTATTTAGCCGGTTTTGAAAGAATGTTTTGTGTGAATTTTGTGCGTCCACGATAAGGATAAAGCTGCTCATCAATTGTTAAATCTTCCATTGGTTTATACACTTTATCCAAATTTGCATTAAACATTGTCTATAAATTACGTATAGGAGCAGCTTTATCAGTTTCTGCTTGTACCTCGCGCGTGTTTGCGTCATCAAAACGAACAAATCGCAATAGAAAACGAAACCTATTAAAACCCGTCGCTGCACGATAAAGTAAATACGAATTACTTCTCTGCATTTCACTTGTATGATCAACATTTGAATTATTGGCCCCAGAACAAATGAAAATCCCAATGAACACATACATTTATTGTGTAGTTACTGGACGCTACGATCGTTCAGAGCTTTTGATTAGTATAGCAAACAATAAAATCAACTATTTCTACCGTAACAATTGTCTTTAATGTATCTCCTATTGATAACCTTTCTGAAGATCTGAATGTTTGTCGAATTTCGGGCGGCCTCTTACTCCAGACAGTTTTGTCTTTTGCAATGTATTTTGGCATTTTCTATACCTGCTTTTTTCCCCTCATCGATATATCTGCGATTGTATCCCTGCTTTCACTCTCTGACTCACTAGTGATCTCTCCCTCTCTTTCGGTCGCCTCACTAGCAGTTATAGCATCTGTTGCGGGCTCGTCGGCTATGGCGTGGCTTAGTAACCAGTCTTCGTCTTCATATTCTGAGCTCTCAGCGGCTTTTTTAATTATATTATCCATTTTTTTCTTAGTCAATCTGAAGTTACAATCAATAGTCATAATTTTATTATTAAAAAAATATAGTAAAAATTTGAGAAAGTCAAAAAATTATGAGAGAAAATGATGCTCACCTCGCGAATTCAGAACGTAATAACTGTCTCCCACAATGAGAAGTTGATTAATGTTTTTTATTTAATACCAAATCAATTACAGAGTGGAGTTTTAGATGTCGGACGCGAATTTTATAGCAGGCGGCGATATATAAACACCGTATACGGGCTATACCACACCAAATGAAATTCGTAAATTTCAACGCGACGTAAAACGTGCATATAAAACAAAGCGGATTTAGTGGCCAAAAGTTAAGAAAAAAGAGGAAAACAAAGGGTTTGTGTGCAGTGTTCTGAGATTTTACGCGTACAATGCAGTGAATAAACCTAGAGCGGACGACAACGAACGGGCGGCGAAAGTGTGATAAGCGAGCGGTGCAAGTGCGAATAGCGATAAAGGTCGAGGTCAACGGAGTTCAGAGGAAAGATAAACAAATAAACAAACAAGCGTGCTATAAAACTTGAACAAATTTTAGGGGATCATATTTAAGAGCTAACTGGATGGAAAACACAAACAAAAGGGAACGGGAGTTAAATAGCAGCACAGAATTGGACCAAGAACTCTGTAAGAAAGCAAGAGAAAAACATTATCAAATCCCCTGTTAAAAATCACAGGATCAGCGAATACCAAAATGTCGGAAATAAGTGAGCTGAAAATAATGTTTGAAGAGATGATGAAGGAAATAAAGGAAAACACGAAAGCTAACAAGCAGCTTAGAGAGGAGTTCAAGAAGAAGGAAGAGAAGTGGAGCTGGAAAAGGCTACCTAATCAAAAGAATAGAAAAGCTGGAAGGAAAACTAGAGACAACAGAAAGAATAGAAGGAAATGCAATATTGTAATAAAAGGGGTTGAATTCAAAGGACAGAATAAGAAACAAGTCGTGATGGAGTTCCTCGAAGAAAAATTACAAGTGGAGGCCAAAGTAAAAATGTACATACCATAAAGCCAGCACTAACAGTTGTGGAAATGGATTCTTGGAATGAAAACAGGAAGTAATGCAAAACAAGAAATCTTTGAAAGGAACAAGAATATACATTGAAAACGATCAAACACAGGACGAGAGAAGAATACAAGCGGAAATCAGGAAAATAGCAAGAGCGAAAAGAGCAGAAGGAAAAGAGGTAAAACTGGATACCAGAAGATAATAATAGACGGAACTTGCTACAAGTGGAGCGAAGGAGAACAAAGAGTCATAGAAGAGACTCCTCCTCAAAAACTAAGCACCCAGAAAATAAAAAAACAGACACAAAAGATGACGAACAGAGCAAAGGACACGGACACGAGTAGAGAAACGAAACAAAAAAGAGGAAAGCAGGAGTATATAAAAATAGGAACATGGAACATCAGAAGTATAAACGGAAAGAAGGAGGAACTCATAGAAGAAATGGAGAAACAAAAGCTGGATTTTATGGGAATAACAGAGACAAAGAAGAAAGGACAAGGACATACGAGACTACACAAAGGATATTGGATGCTTTGGTCAGGAATAGAAAAATCTGAAAGGGCACAAGCGGGAGTGGGTTTAGTGGTACACCCTGGCAAAATGGAAACAATAATAAATGAAAGGTATGTAAATGAAAGAATAATGGCAGTAGAAGTCAAACTAGGGGAAAAAGAAGAAACATGGCAAATGATTGTGGCGTACGGACCTGATGAAGACGAGAAAGTGGAAATAAAAACCAGTTCTTTGAGGAACTACAAAAGTAATAGATACGAAAGGAAACAATATTATAATTATGGGGGACCTAAATGGAAGCGTAGGAAAGGATAATAGAGGCATAGAGAGAATTTTAGGAAGACAAGGAGAGCACAAAAGAAATAGAAACGGTACGAAAATTGTAGAGTTCTGCGTGGCAAATGATTTAGTAATAACGAACACAAAGTTCGTACATAAAGACATACACAAATACACAAGAGTGCAACACAGCAGAAACGAGAAATCAATTATAGACTATTTTCTAGTGAACGGGAGAATTGGCGAAAAATCAAAGATGTTAAGGTGAAGAGAGGACCGGAAATAGGCAGCGACCACTACTTACTCCAAATGGATATGAGGGTGAGCCAAAAACAAGCGACAGAGAAACATAGAAAAATAACTAAGGAGAAAATTAAAAGCCACATGTTACAAGAAGAACACATCAGGAAGAAATATCAAGACATCCTAAAAAAGGAGTACGAGACAAAAAATATCAGACCAAATATAGAAGATAAATGGAAAACGATAAAACAATGCATGATAAAAGCAGCGCGCAAATGTTGCGGAGTGACAAAGGTAACTAACACGGACCTTAAAAGAACGGCATGGTGGACAACTGACATAAAAACACTGTTAAAAAAGAAAAAAGAATGCTGGCGCAAATATCTACAAACAAAATTGGAAGAGGACTACAATCTATACAAAGAGAAAAGAACGCAGGTAAAAAATAAGGTGAAGGAAGCAAAACAGAAAGCGTGGGAAGAATTCGGAAACAAAATGAAAAAAGAATTTGACGACAACCAGAAACTAGTTTACGGAACTTTGAAGCAACTGAGAAAAAAGAAAACTACACACACAAAACACATCAAGGATAAACAGGGAAATGTACTGGCAAATGAAAACGATATTATGGAAAGATGGAAACAATATTTCGAAGATTTGTTGGCAGCAGGGGAAGAACAGAGAGGATTGGAAAAAGAAGAGGAGGAAAATACCGACTTTGAAAAGATACGAACTCAACAGAGGAAGATAGCGCAGAAGGCAAAATAACAAAACAAGAATTGGATATAGCAATAAGGAAACTCAAACTAGCAAAAGCCCCAGGCATAGATGAAATTACCCCAGAGATGGTAAAATACATAGGAGAAACAGGCAAGGAAAGGTTACTAGAACTATACAACGACATCTTAGTAGCGGGAAAAGTACCGAAGGAATGGAAAATAGGAATCATAATACCCATATATAAGAAGGGAGACCGAAGAGAATGCTGTAATTACAGAGGAATTTCCTTACTAAGCATCCCAGGAAGGTATTCGCAAGGATTCTAGAAACTAGACTCAGAGACAAACTAGATAAGACAATAGAAGACACCCAGAGTGGGTTCAGAGAAGGACGGGGTACAAGACCACATATTTACAATCAGACAGCTAAGTGAAAAGGTCATAGAGAAAGGGGAAGAAATACATCTCTGTTTTATAGATCTGGAAAAGGCCTTCGACAGAATAGAAAGAGAGACAATATGGCAGTGTCTAGAAAAAGCAAACATAAATTACAGAGAAGTAGCAGCCATCAAAGCACTATACGAAAATAGCGGAAACATAATAAGAACGAGACACGAGCAGTCGGAGGAATTTAAGGCCAATATAGGCCTAAGACAGGGATGTGTACTCAGCCCGCTGCTATTTAATTTAGTATTAGATGAGGCAATAAAAAATGCAAGAAAAAACAAGAAGATACCATGTAGGAAGCTGGAATATGGAAAAAATCTACATATCAGAATTACTTTTGCTGATGATATGGTTATATTCGGAAAAAGTGAGAAAGACCTACAAGAAAATATCAATGTATACAACTTAGAACTAAAAAGAAAAACATGAAGATAAACGGAGATAAAACCAAAACAATGGTAATAGCACCAGACAAGAGAAGACATCGTATATATATAGAGGGAAGAAAATTGGAACAAGTAGAGAAGTTCAAATACCTAGGTGTATGGATACAGGAAAATGGAAAACTCGATGACGAGATAAATGAAAGAGTAGGAATTACAGGACGACTATTTAACTCCATAAAGTCCTCTTTTCTAGGAAAAAGGAAGTACCAAATGACGCAAAAGTAGAAGTATTCAAAAAGTTGTAACCAATACTCATCTATGGCAGTGAATCATGGACAACAGTGAATAAACATAGGAGCAGGGTCGAAAGTACGGAGATGAGATTCCTGCGTAAAATAGAGGGCAAAACAAAGAGAGACCACATCAGGAGCACAACATTTAGAGAAAATTTAAAAACTAAAGCGGTAGCGGTATTAGTGCAAGAGAGACAGTTAGGGTGGTTAGGACATATAATAAGAATGGACAAAAACAGAACAGTGAAAAAAGTGTTTGCAGCAAGACCAAAAGGGAAAAATAGGATAGGAAGACCGAGAAAAACATGGAAGGAGGAGCTAAAAGAGGCAGCAGAATCAAGAAACATAAAGTGGGAAGAAATTCGCACAACAGCAAAGGATAGAAAAAAATGGAGAGAACTGTGCAAGACAAGCCCGAATCCATAAAGCACAACTCAGCTCAATAGCCTTACACCGAAAGGTAGAAAGATTTTGGATTAAGAAAAATAAGAATCAATTACATAAATTGATAGCAATTAATTGATTGTTAGACAACGATGTCTGTTCTACCGCTATGCGGCTCGACTCTCAACACCATAGTCGACTTTCTGTGCAATACACGTATTTTCACCTCACTAGATACTTTTTACTGAGTCACAGATGCGTCACTGTAGACCCCAATGCTACACAAGTGAAGCTTTGTTATGCTAAAATCACCACTACAAATATTTTAAGCACTTGCCAACGGCTAAAGGTAAAAACTGACCGCGCCCCATGTGCAGAGAGCTCGAGACCCCGCTCCAATTTCAGTCTGTGGAAACAAAACTGCGCTACAAAACTTAGATAAAGCTCAGAAACATTTTATTTATGTTTATTTCGTCAATTGAATTGATTTTCGATTATTCCGTTCACATTTGCACTCAAAAAATATTTTATCTAGAGGTCGATATCCGGGTACTCTGGGTACCTCGAGTGCACACAAACGTGGTAAAGGCCGGGTGCGCACATAAGTGTTATTCGTACTACAGTGATTGTATTGTTTCTAAAAATTTTCTAAAGAACCAAATATCTTTTGAGAACAAAAATTCCATCTTTGCACAAAATTTAATGTAGATTCATTCGTTGCTCTACGCTCTCAATAATTGCAAATGCGATAGTCACACAGTACAAAATCTCACTCAACGGTATTCAAGTTCCAATTGAAACTTATAATAAAATCGGCTTTATTGGCGGTCTACACATCGGGTGTCAAGATACAAAACTTTTTTATATTAACATTAGTCTCATATGTTAGAGGAATACCTTGTATACTGTTTTATTTTTTTTTCTATCACAAAATTTCTCCTGAAAATTACTTTTTTCACAATGTATATTGTTTCTTGTAGTACTTCGAGTTTTTACAACATATTTGTATCGTAATATTAATGTTAAGCTCTCTGAACTCGATAGTCATAGTCGAGGCTTTTCTACAGTCTCAAAATATAATAGTCATAAGTTTTAAATGGGTTGCACAATATCTGTTGCAAAAAACTAACCAAACCAAATGTTTAATGTACGAAACCTTTTTATTGTTTTTCACAATATTCTCTCTGACGGTCAATAAATTGTTGCATACGCTGGAACCAATTTCCATAACATTTTTTCCATAGCGAATCAGGTATCTCCAAAATATGAGTTTAGAGGCCATATTAGAACTGTTCGGCGGATGACCCAACAATTCGTCGTTACGTGTAAGCTCGCATTGCATGGTGGGGAATTATGCGGCGTCGCGCGTTGGTCTTTTTATTTCTCCGAACACTTTTGCCAAACAAATGATTTTGTACCATTCATATTGACCGTCTTACGATCTTCTAAAACGACGGTTGCGACATGTCCAGTTTTTCCAAAAAACAGGCGACCTTTTCAACGTGCTTCGAGAACGAACGATTTTCGATGGATTTGGCTCACTTTGGAAGACCCATACAGTCAACTGCTATTTACTTTCGGGCTCGTAGACATAGATCCAACATTCATCACGTGTGGCGATGTTGTAGGCGTTATTTGAAGCACCGCGATCGTATTTCTGAAGCATTTCTTTCGGCGAATCGACACGAACTTGTTTTTGAGTGATCGTTACACAGCTTTTTTGCGATTAAATGTTCATGCAATATCGAATGTATGCTAGTCACATTAATGCCTAAGGATGCCTAAATTTGAGGATAAGTCACATGATATTGCCTTATCAGTTCGCGCACGCCCTCCATGTTTATGCACCACAGCAGATTTTAGACGACCTTCATTAAATTTATTCGCCCGTGAACTGCGACTGTGATTAAATTCATTTAAACAACGATATACAGTATATCTGAGGGGGTTTCATCGCCAAAAGTCGAAATAAATTGATCGACGTACTGTTGTTGAGATAATCCACGTCAAAAGTTGTAAAAAATCATCGCACGAAAATGAAAATAAAACAAATAGCGTACAAATAACGTTCCGAGTACATATGTCGTCAAAAATGTACCCATGATTCGCTTTGTTCACTTGTATAACACAGCTACTATGACACATTTTTTCGTCGTCCTCCAAGCCAGCATATTTTTAGGCAGAGAGCCGATTACAAATGGGAGTTATCGGACGCGGCACACTCAAAGGTTCTCGAATTTCAGCGAAATCTAAAATATTTGAGATACCCGAGCGCCGCCAGAGGCATGCAAATATTTAACGAAGCATGAACATAATGAACGTAAATTTTTACCCCCGAGGTACGTGTGGCGCCCCGAGTACGCAGAGGGTACGTGACCAGACAATGCTATTCTTTCTTCCGCGGCGCCATCCGGGGCTTTTACACAGCCGGCGGCGGGTCTGCGTAAATTCTCAAATGTTGAGTGAAAAGACTTTAATGATCACAAAAAAAACTACCCTCACGTTCTAGTTAATGCTTCACACACAAGAAGTTGAAAATTATCAGATCCTACCTTAGAAATTGCACCAAATTTATTTTGTTAATTTAACCTTACTCAAGGTCAAAAATTTTTATTATTAGAAAGTAGGATAATTTGTACATTAAAGAGCAAATTAAGTTTTGTGAACGCGCAGAGAACCCAAAAAATTGTTCCAATAAAACGCTATAGGCCGCAATAGCGGATTGGTCACGTCGATTGTGAGCACGCATAACGGCGAGTACTTTGAATAAATTATTTATATTTAGCACGCTAGTGATTATTGTAAAGTGCTGATTTAAATATGAAAGTGCTTTTGTTTATTGCAAAAATAGTTCATTATACTTGGAAATATAGAAACACTGGAAAGTTATTCTTTAGTATGTTTTAAACACTTAAAAGGCAATAAACTAGAAACTTATTGTTTGGGTTTATTTTAATTTTTTTTATGATGTTATTATTGTCTTAGCTGTAATGCGAATTGAATTAAAATGTAGACACACTCTTATTACTAAAAGTCGGATTTTGCCTATTTTGCCTGTTTGTTTTGCCAATAGATATTGATATTTTAATAAATTATAAATTCGTTTTCAGAAGTGGAGATGCTTCTGCAGATATTTTATTATGCCGAAAATTGCCTATTTGAAGGGTTTTGCCTAAATTGAAAATTTGTAACAATGTGCCGTTTTTTCCGGCATGGAACTACAATTTTCCAAAAAAATTTTTCTCGCAATTTTAAAACGGGCTAATAGATACATTGTCCACAAGCGAGCACGTGGCTTGCTGCTACCTTCTTAGGTGTGAGTCACTAATGACGTGAAAACTGATAAGTCGAAGGTTACTGCTTTTATAAAGTAAAGATTTTTTGCAAGAACTGCTCGATCTGTTCCAAACAGCAATCCGCATGCCAAAGTTGCATTTTGCCTTCTGCCGTATTTATGTGTGCAACTCTGTGTCAAGCAGTGCAGTTTGTTTAAGTGACTGTTGAGAATTTCTATTTTGTCTTTATTCGCATTTCTTTCTGAATATTTTTTGTCGAATAATGCCGAAAGTTAAAGAAAGCCCTAGTTCGTATCTGAGGCAGTGGATTTCTGATATTATGTCTACACAACTGACGGAAAAATTATTTTTTGTAAAGTCTGCAGTAAAGGGGTAAGTGTACATTTGCATTTTTAAATCTGAATATTCTAAAACACGCAAGCACTATATTAATTAATTAAGTTACTATTTCATTAATTCTATTTGTATGTTTTAGGTTGCATGTAAAAAAAGTATCACGTAGATCAACATTCAGGCTCGGCCGGGCATCTGAAACGAGCTAAAGCTGCAGAGTCCTCGACAGTACCAACATAAGCGTTTTTGACTACTATGCAAGAAAAATCATTGGACCAGCGTACATTTTCCAAAGATCTTTGCGTGGAGTTGGTAGCTGCCAATATCACATAGTGCAAGCTGTCAAACCCCGTATTTCGCAATTTTTTAGCAAAATATACCTCAAAAACACTACCGGACGAATCGATGCTTCGAAAAATTACCTTAAAAAATATGCACGACACAGTAAGTAACGTGTTTTAATATGAGATGGTACTAGATACAATTTTTCCTAAAAAGTTTAGGTAATAACATCCATCCGAGAGGAAGTAGGTGAAAATCCTATTTGGCTTTCAATTGATGAGAACACGGACGCCCTTGGGCGATATGTTGTAAATGCTGCAGTTGGTGGCCTTTCTCTAAATGGCACAAAGCCTCGTCTTATTTTATCAAAATTTCTGAATACTGCAAATCATGTCTCGATAGCCCTTACAGTAAAAGCGGCATTAAGTAAGTAAATTTCAAAAGCACTAACTATACAGATTTAATTTACTTCTTCCGTTTAATTTAAATAGAAATTTTGTGGCTTTCTGAAGACCGGGACGACCGCCTCTTGCTGCTGGTAACAGATACAGCCCCCTACATGGTAAAGGCAGGAAAAGCTTTAATGCTTTTTATAAAAAAATGATACACCTAACGTGCTTACCCCATGCCACGCATCGCGTGGCGGAAGAAATTAGAAATCTTTTCCCCGATGTCAATGCTCTAATATCAGCAGTTAAGAAAGTTTTTCGAAAAGCCCTAGTAGGTGCGCTACTTTTAGAAATATGCTTCCCAGACTTCTCTTCCTCTAGCTCCCGTCATCACTCGGTTGGACGCGGCTCTATATTACAACAAGAATTTTGAATAAATTAAAAAGGTGCACGTTCAAATTATTTTTAAGTAAATGTTAGACCTGTCTATTTCGAAACCTTAAATGTTTTTATTTTCTTCACAGGTTGTAGATCACTCGTGCGAAAAAAGGAAGAATCGGGGTGCAAAGACATAGGCCTAATATTGAAAGATGCTAAAGCTGTGATTTAGGCTACATGGAGCCCATTTTAGCGATCTTCCAGGTTTAATCAAGCAATTGGTAGATTCATCTCTACTCCTCACGGAGAGCACGAAGGTAGTGAATCGAGCTCCATTGAACTTTCCTGGAGTCAAAGGAGAAAAATGCATCATAAAATTGTTATGGTTCTGGAAGACACCCAAATTGGACAGAAATTAACAACATAAAGATGTCCTTGAGGGGGAGGGTGTAGGAATAATGGATAGCTTGTCCCCTAAAAAATATCGTGTTTTACATACCCCTCCATCACTTTTTGTGATGTGGAAGTGCATTTTCACAACATAAAGTCATTTTGACTGATAGAAAACGAATGTTACATAGTAGCGCATTCTTTTCACGTGTAAATAAAAAATAGTATAAATAAAACTTCCAAAAATTAGCCATTTTTAGTTATTTGCTTCAGAATATTAATCCGACTGTTTTGGCCTGAAAATTGCCTGTTTTAATTGTTTTTTGTCTCATTTCATATTTTATTTTGCCTACAAATCCGGCCTTTAGTTATTATACATGTCATAACTTACAAATAAGTATAAATGGTAGGGCTTAACAAAGACAAAATAAAAGAATATTAATTATTCCTCTGCTTACACAGCCCTAAATTTTAAATATCTGTTTCAGAAGACACTCTCAATACTACTATTTACATACATCTACAAATGATATACAAGATGCTTTAATAAAAATAACCTTTTTTATTTAAAAAAACTTCTTGGTGCATAATAGCTATGCCCTTCACAATTTGCACAAATATAATTAGACTTGACAAAGATTTCAACGAAATTTAAAAGCTGTTATTTTGGTAGTCGTTTAAGATGCAATAAATATATTCGTATTAGGGATTGTCTTGAGGTTTGTGAGTTATTGCACATACCGCTCAGCTGCTCCGTAAATAAACTCAAATTTTGGGCACTTACGAGCGAAATATATACGGAAGTCAACAACCACAAAGAGAATAATATATTAAAACATAAATAAATTAAGTAGAAAGAAAATTACTCATAAAATAGGATAAATATTTATTGTTAAAGTCTAAATATTAATATAAGAAATAATGTGAACTAAAACCTACAGCAAATTTATGACTTTCGAAAGGTTGACTTGGATGATAGCACTCTTCTCTGTTTAGCTATTTGAATAGACAACTCAAATAACTAGGTTGTACAAAAAATACGATCGTTAAGAAAAACATTTATTAATATTTTAATTGTACGCATAAAAAAAATTTAATATGAACAGGAAGAGTACATCATAAATGAAGAAAAACTAAAACGAGAACAATACAAATATATACTTAAGAAAAGTAAGAGGACACAAAGAACGCCAGTTAAGAGAAATGAGAGTACAAGCTATGTCGAAGACCTTAAAGCTGATCAAAAACATTTACACAATTATTTTTACAGAAATATAAGAAATCAGAAGAGAACAAAGAAATACCGGGAGAAATAAAAGAGGAAAGCCACAATCTGCAGAAAGAAATGCTAGAATTAAAACTGAAAATGAAAGAATGGTATGGGTGGAAAATACAATAAAAAAATTAGAAACTAATAGCAGAAAAAGTAATGTAGTTATTACAGAAATAAAAATAGCCAAAGACAATAAAGAAGAAATTCTGAAAAATGTGAAAATATAAAATATCTTAAAACAGAAATTAAAATAAGGAAAGCAGTAAGAAGTAACGAAAAAATACGTAAAGAAAATGGAAAACTTTGACTAAAAGATGTAAGTTATGAAAAATATTCAAGTTGGATTTTATAAAAGAAGGTAAAACATACATAACAATTGGTCTTATGGAAAAAGATGGATACAAAAACAAATAAAATATGCGGGATGCTGAGAAGATAAAGAAGAACATTTTACAGTGGGTTACCAGAAACTATTTTTAAATGAAAAAAATACACATAGGACAAGAAGAACAATTGTAAAGGTAATGAAATTAACGATCCAAAAAACTGATAAAAGGCGGATAAGAATGAACTAAGTGACGGCAGGACGTGATAATGGTGAATGAAAATTGGAAACATAGAATATAAGAAGATTAAATGGAAAGGAAAACGAGGTAGGGTATGAGTTAAACAGAATAAGACTAGATATATTGATGATAGAAAAGACAAAGAGAAAAGGGAGTGCAGAGATGGAACTAGCCAACGCGCATATGTTGCTACATAACGGAATACCACATATTAAAAGAGCGACTCTAAAATAGGGTATACTATTAACAAAAAATTAGTAAATTACGTTACAAATTAGAATGGATGGATACAAAGAATATTAACTAAATAAATAGATCGGAATATAAATACAACAGCTACAAGCATGCAGGAGCAAAAGTTAAAAATATAATTATACAAGTAAAAAGAAGATCGTGGAAACTATTTGGCTAACAATTAGAATAAAATAGCAAGGAAACCAAAAACCTTTTTATAAAGTATTAAAAACACTAACAAAGCTGAAACAGTACGAACTACAACAATAAAACATAAAGATGGAGAAATAGTAACAAACACGAAGAACATAATCAATAGACGGAAAGAATGTTTTCAAGAATTATTCTGCGAACGAACAGAAGACGGTGAAGCAAATAAGAACGGCAGAAAAATACAGATATAACTAAAAAACCAACTAGAAGAAGAAATAGGAATATCAGAAATGGAAAATAAAAGTGATATATCTCTTAGGCACGATAAGATTACAAGCGAAATGATTAAGGAGGTAGAGACTGAAAGCACTGAATTACTATTACACATTTATAACAAAATATGGAAAGAGAAGAAAATATCTAGGTAATGAAAAAAAAAGTTGCAACAGTTATCGTGGTATAACCCTGTTATGTATGACATTAAAGATCTTCTTCTTCTTTGACCATCCCTTATACCCTAAGGTGTCGGGTCCTCTATCCATTTTCGAAATCTCTTCCTGTCCCTAGCGATTTGTTTAGCTTCTGCCATGCTTTTCCCCCTCCTTTCCACTTCCTTCCTGATAGTTTCCATCCATGTTTGCCTTGGCCTTCCTCTTCCTCTTTTTCCTTCTCTTCTTGCCTCTAATACCCTTCTTGGCAGCCTTTCTTCGCCCATTCGTGTCACGTGCCCAAACCACATTAGTTGTCTTTTCTGTAGTGTTTCCACTAGCAGTTCTAGGTCTAACTCCTCTCTTGTTGTGATGTTCCTCACTCTGTCCCTCTTTGTTCTTCCGACTATACGTCGCAGGTACTTCATTTCCGCAGCCGTTAATTTACTTTTGCTCTTGTCTTGTAGCGGTATGCTTTCTATTCCGTATGTTAATGTAGGTAAGTATATTGTTTTATACAGGTGGAGCTTAGTCTCTTTGCTCAGCTCTTTCTTGTTGATTAATGTTAAGTTGATCTGATAGTATACTCTAGTCGGCTTGGAGGTCCGGTTCCTTAATTAATCTGTTACTGTTCCGTCTTGGCTTATTATTACTCCAAGGTACTCATAGCTCTCCACTTGTTCCAATTGCTCTCCTTCACTTCTTACGTTTAGGTTTCTTTGTTCTTCATCTGTGTTCTTACTTATTCTCATTATTTTGTTTTCTTCGCATTTATTGTCATTCCTTTTATTTTAATTTCGTTGTTCCAATTATTTATTGCTTGTTGTAGTTTCCTTTGGCTATCGACTATGAGTAGTATATCATCTGTGAAGACGAGGCTTTGTATATTGATTGCCCCATGTTCCAGTGTCCTAGTTTAGTGTTCAGGTTTGGGTTCCTGCTGTTCTTAACTATTTCATTCATCATGATAATGAATAGTAGTGGACTGAGGGAGTCTCCCTGTTTTATCCCCCTCTCCATCAAGAATTTCCCCGATTCTTGTCCTTGTATTCTTACTATTCCTTTCGTTCTTCCGTATAATCGTTTTGTGGCTTCTACAAGTTTTCTCGGGACGTCAATTCTTTACATTGAATTCCACAGGGTTGCTCTTGGTACCGTTTCGAAGGCTGCTAGGAGGTCTATGAATGCCAGGTGTAGCTCTTTGTTTCCTTCAAGTGTCTTTTCTATTACTGTGCGAAGCGTAAATATGTGGTCTTGAGTCTGTCTGCCTTTTCTGTATGCAGCTTGTTTCTCTAATAGCTCGTCTATCTTTTTTTCTAGTATCCTGGTGTAGATCTTTTGTACGCAGGATGCCAGGTATATTGCTCTGTAGTTTCCACAGTCGTTTGTGTTACCTTTTTTGTGGATTGGTACTATTATGTTTTCTTCCCAATCCCTCGGCATTCCTTCTCCTTCGTATACTTGCTGGCATATCTTGTGTGTCCATTTCTTTATACACTCCTCCGTATTTGATTAGTTCAGGGCTTATTCCGTCTTTTCCTGCAGATTTTCCCTACTTTCACGTGTGCTATTGCTTCTTCTGTTTCTTCCAAAGTTATTGTTTCGTTTTCTGTCTCTTCTTGTTCTTCTTGTTCTACTCTGATGGGGTTGTATTGTTCTTGTATGTTTGGTGCTTTGAATTTTGTGCTGTAATGTCTCTTCCATGTTTCTAATATTTGTGGCAGTTCTGTAACGACTTCTCCTTCTTCGTTCCTAATGCTCCACACCTTTTGTTTGTGCATTCCCTTAGGCCTTTAACTGTTTTCCAGAAGTCCTTTTTGTTGTTTTGTTGTCTTTGAATTTCTGCTCCATCTCTCTACCAAACTCTTCCCAAGCTTCCTCTTTGGCCCTCTTCACTACCTCTTTTGCCTCATTTCTCCTTGTTATATAATGTTGCCTGTCTTCTTCTCTCTTGGTCTGTAGGTATCTCTTCCAAGCTGTTTTCTTTTCCATTACTATCCTTTTTACTTCCTCATTCCACCATTTCGTGCGTTGGTATCGAGGTGATATTTTGCTTTTCCCACAGATTGTTGTTGCTGTCTCAAGTATTACTTCTTTAAGTCTTGTCCATCTCTCTTCCACGTTCCATTCTACCTCCTGATGGTGCTCTTGTTGTTCGTGTTCTAGTAATCTGCGCTCTACTTCTTGTGCGTATTCTGTTTTTTTGTCGGGCTTTCTTAGTTCAGTTATTTTTATTTTCTCGTAGCCTTTCTTCGTTACTTCTTTTCTTACATAGAATCTCGTGTCCGCTATTACTAGTTTGTGATTTGAGTGGATTTCTGCCCCTCGGAGGACCTTCACGTCTAATACTGCGTACTTTGCTCCCTTTGTGTATGTGAATTAGTCTATTTCGCTTTTGGCCTCTCTGTTTTCTGCAATGAAAGTTATTTTATGTATTAGTTTGTGATTGAAGAAACTATTTCCTATTAGCATTTCGTTACTTATGCAGAAGTCAATCATCCTATTGCCATTGTCGTTTAACACTCTGTCTGTACAGTATCGTCCTAGAACTCCATGTCCTTTGTCTGGGTTCTTTCCCACTCGGGCGTTCCGGTCTCTAAGTATAAATGTGTGTCTGCTTCTGTCTCTAGCTTTGTCGAGCACTTGTTGTAGGCTTGTGTAGAACTCTTCTTTTTCCAGTATGTTGTCATTTTCTGTTGGTGCATAAATCTGTATGAATGTAGTTCTTTCTTCTAGCTTGACATCTATTGTCATTATTCTTGAACTGATACCTTCCCATCTTATCACCTTTCCGGTTAGATCTTCGCTAATTATTACTCCTACTCCCTCCTTTGCTCTTGTTCCTAACTGAACTCCAGAGTAGAACAATTTGTATCCTTTTTCGAGTGTTTGTTCTTTGATTCCTTTCTTTTCTGAAAGTCCTAGGATTTTAACTTTATATCTCTCCATTTCTTCAACTAACTCTATCTCTTTCCCATTTAGTCCTGTCACGTTCCATATTCCAATTCTTGTCCTTTGTGCACGCTTAGGTCGTTTTCCATCTTTCCGTCCATGTCCGAGGCTTTCTGTGTTTCTCTGAATCTGTATACCTCGTATGGGTGATTAGCCCGACGACGAGGGCCCCGTTACCTCGGGACAACTGGTATCAGGTTATACCCCCCGATGCTGGATAGTCAGAGCCCTGTTCGTTTTCTAGCAGAGGGTACCACGTGCAGGTGGGGTTGACGTTTGGGTGACTGGATGTTGGCGCCACCCCTTACCCTCCACATTAAAGATCTATGAACAAATAATAGAGAAAAGCTCAGAACCTTAATAGAACCACAAATGCTAAAAGTACAAAACAGTTTTTGAAAAAAGAGGAACATACAAAGTCATATATTCTGTCAAATAGATAATCACGAAAACTATTAAATACATTAAAAAAGTCTTTTTTGCTTTTATTTACCTAGAAAGAGCATTTGATAAAGTGCCACGAGAAGAAATATGGAACAGCTTGGAACATGTAGGAGTGGGCCCTAAACTGAAAAGGGTAGTAAAAGCTTTTATCAGTGTTATCAGTAACAACTAAAACTCAAGCGAATTTACCACTAAGCAAATGTTGAGACAATAAAGAGTTCCCTGTTATTCACTATATTTATGAATGATATAAAGGAATGCTATGCGAAACTCAAAAGATTGCATGTAAGTTACAAAAACCTTGCTTATGATATTATAATAGCTGGAAATAATAACTATCAACAAAAACGAAAAAGAATAGAGGCAGCAGAGATGAGATACCTAAAACAAGTTAAAGAAGTTACACTGAAAGATCGAGTGAGGAGCAAGCCATATAAGATAATAATTAGAAACTAAATCGGTATTACAGTTTATAGAAAGTCGACAGTTGAGCTGGTGGGGAAACCTACAAAGAATGGAAAAACCCGAATAGATATGAGTTGTCCAAAAGTTTTCAAGTTTTTCACTGTTTTCATAATTTTTGCATTGTTGTTGCATTATTTTTGTATCACTGAAAGCTTGCAATTTCCCGCGCTTTTTGATATATAATAATTGTACATTTGTTTTAGTATGGAGCTTACGCGCGAGCAAAAAATGTTGTTGCACTAGTACAAGTTGAGTTCAAACCAAATGCTGCTGAGACCGCTCGTCCAATCAATAAATCAATAAAGCATGAGGCGAAGGTTCGGGTGGAGTGTCGACGGTCCGAACGAATTTTGTAGTTTAAAGCCGACAATGAAGACTTGGATCGCAAGCAAGGAGCTGGACGTCCAACAGAAGTTAATCGTCAAGCCGATCTTGAAGCCACTGAAGAGACTCATCATTAACATGCCAACGTTGTCCGATTATTTCGATTGCAGCCCTCGGGCTATTGACAATATCCTCCACGAGTTCGGTAAGGTGTGGAAAAAGACGCGTTGGGTTCCACATGAGTTGTCTGCTGCTCAAAAGACGAAAGGGTGAATGCCAGTCAAACTTTGTCGGATCGTCAAAATGAAACTCCGTTTTTGGCCAATCGATTGATTGCGGAAAGTGAGAAATGGATCAGCTTCAAAAACCCGAATTTAGCGCCATCAGACTCTTTTGTTCCGTTCGTTGCAACACTTTTTGAAAAAATAGGTGAAATGAGAGAATCGCTTGAAGAATACTTTGATTCAAAAGATGCAGAATTTTACCGTCGCGGGTCGTGAAGCTGCCGGAAAAGTGGAAGAAAGTGATCAGTGTTGATGGAGAATACTTTGATTAGTTGTTATAAGTTGTTTTTGATCAAAATTATTAAATACCTTAATAACAAAAGTGAAACGGTTGAAAATTTCAGGACAACACAATAAAACACATATGGAAAACTATAATGACTAACTATAACGCTAACGTACTGGCAGTTATACGAGTGCTGATCCATATCACAAACTGCAAGTTCTTTGATATTGCAGAGAAATTATTATTTATTTATTATTTTTATTTCTTTGCATCTAAATAAAATCGAAATATAAATTATCTGAAACATTAAGTATCAAATATTAAAGTAAGGCCTCTTCCCGGCCTAATTTTTATTCTTATCCAAACCAAGTTGAACTACATCATCAACAATTTCTGTGTTTAGATTCCAATTAACCCAGATACAGTGAAAGTTAAAAATGGTTAATTAGAATTACTGTAAGGGTAAGATTTGGTTAATGATTGAGTGAGAGCAGGTCCAATCAATAAAACACAAAGGATTACGCGAAAGTTACTACTTGCCTAAGCATAAAACCTCTCGCCATTAGAGAGGAAAGCCGGGGCAAGAGTAGGATTTATTGGTAGTTGTAAAACTTAAACTAAATACAAACTTATACTAAAGGAACAATAGTAAACGACAACACAAATCAACGGTGTCGCAACGCCCCTAGTGGCGCGAGCGCAATTACGCAATCCGCAAGGTACCTTTTCGCACGCAACGAGAGCTCTCTACCTGGACGTGTGTGTGTGCTGTACCGCCTACCAAGTACGGTCACCGCACCCCACTGGGGGATGACCAACGAGACGGTTATAGCTGCAGAGGGCTCGCCATGGAAGGGCCACGACATCTCCGTGACTCCTTCCCCAGGCTCACACACACAACCGCCCTTACAACACAAGAGGACGCATACACAACAATCGACACGAATCCACACTGAGTTGTGTCCTTGTCACGCAGGCTCGGGCAACACAGGGTTGCCGCAAAGCTCTACGCCGCGGAAGGGCCACGATAGCTCCGTGACTCCTTCCCCAAGGCACACACACAACCGCCCATACAACACAAGAGGACCATACACAACAATCGACACGAATCCGCTCTGAGTCTGCCCTTGTCACGCAGGCTCGGGCAACACAGGGTTGCCGCAAAGCTCTACGCCGCAGAAGGGCCACGATCGCTCTGTGACTCCTTCCCCAAGGCACACACACAACCATCCATACAACACAAGAGGACGCATACACATCAATAATCACGATTCCACATTGACCTGTTTCCTTGTCACGCAGTCCTCTTTCCCTTGAAAGCAGCGTACTTGCGATAACGTCTGGAAGGCTCAACGGACTCGAGTCAAGTCCCTGCGCTGAATGTCGCGCGGCGCCACATGCGAGCGCGTGCACCCAATTCTCGCTAAGGCCCAACGGCGGCGCATCCGAGAGAGAGAGAGAGGGGGCCAGCGCCTCTAATTCAGTGGTGGCGCTGTTAAGTATCGTTTGTAAAGGCGCACGAACGCCCGGTAGTAAAGCGCTCGAACATTCTGCACCAGATTCATAATGCATCCCAACAATGTGCTAGGAAAAAAATTTTTCTACAACAGTAAAAAAGGAATATAAAATTAAACAGTTTACTATAGCGAGCTTCCTAGACATTACAAAGGCATTCGATAAAGAATAGACTAAAGAATTATATTGCAAAATCTTGAAAATGCCAATACCGCATTATCTGTTGATGATTATTACCTTATTTTTAGAAAAACGTCTATATTGATATTTCTATCTTTTTCATTAAAGAATTACATCCAGGAACTAGCTTACTCGAGTCAATAGTATTCAACATATTTATTCACATTTTACTATCATATACTAACGAAATCACCATATATGTACAAACATCTTCACCACACAATTAGTTGTTCCCAGTTCGGCCATCAATATATTAAGTAGGGGACTCAACATATTTGCTGAGTCCCCAGCAAATAAAACATATTAAAGGGAGTGCAAATAAGTTTTCTCCGTTTTTTATCAAAAATTGGACATTTGTTGTGAAAGAACGGAACCTTATGTTTTATTCAAAGTATTGTCCATCGCTAGCCACTGCTTTTTGCCATCTTTCTGGCAGCATACGGATACCGCGTCGGAAGAACGCTTCATCTCTTGAGGCTATCCAAGAATAGACCCAATTTTTGGTACGTTCATATCATGTGAAGTGCTGCTCAGACAGGCCATGTGCCATTCATCGGAACAAGTGATAATCGGAAGGGGTAATGTCTGGTGAATACGGCGGATGGGGAAGCACTTCCCAATTGATTGTTTCCAAGTAGGTTTTGACCGGCACCATAACACGTGGACGAGCATTATTATGCAGGAGAATAATTTTATCGTGTCTGGAGTAGTAGTTGTATTCGGTAGAGAGCCCCAGTAACGGTTTCGTTTGGTTTGAGCAACTCGATATAATATACAGACACCAAGATGATCCCACCAAATACACAACATAAGCTTTTTTCCATGAATATTCGACTTGGCTGCCGATGTTGAAGCATGGCCACGTGGTCTCTATGATTTTCTCTTCTTTGGGTTAACGTAGCAAATCCATTTTTTATCACCAGTGACTATGTAAAAAACCCTTTCGTTTATTCTTGGCAAGCAGCATTTTACATGTGCAAAATCGTCGTTCAAAGTTTCTCGTCTTCAGTTCACATGAACCCAATTTCCTTGCTTTTGAGTCATTTCTATCGATTTTAAATGAAATGAAATTGCTGTTTGTGTCACTCCTAATGTAAGTGCAAATTCTTTATGCGTTTGGCAGGAATCCACCTCCAATAATGCTTCCAATTCCGTATTCGTACACTTTCGGGCTTCCACTACGTTCTTTGTCTTCGATGTCAACTCGCGTCAACTTCTCACTTAAAGCAGCTTTCACCATATGCTTCTACAAGCAATCGATGCGCCTCAACTACAGATTTTTCAAATTAAAAAAGTAAATCAAAAGTTAAAAACTCGACATTTTCGCACGAAAAAAATTATGTAATGCTGGTACAAAATCGCTAATATCTTAAGGTTATGGTGTTGCCAGATATCCAACCTTACGATGTGACGTTTTACATCTGACAATTTCAACCATAACTTACTGTTGGAGTCATCTTTTGTTAAACGGTAGAGACTTGTTTGTACTCCCTTTATATAATAATAACAAGAACGATGTAATACCGTAAAGGAAACTTTCTACAGCGGTTGCGAAATCATAACGGTCAGTTCCGATTGCCGTTAACCGATTTGGCTGAAAATCAATCCCATGAAAGGTACTGGCCTAAGATGTGTGTATGCCAAGATTGAAGTGAATCCGTTGAATAGAACGGAAGTTATCTTGTTTCCAGACACACAGACAGACAGACAGGATGATAATCTCATTAATTTCTACTAGATTCTACAGATTCGCTGTAGAAAGTTAATAACCGCAATGTGTTTGACTAACATTTTTATTTTCAAACAAATTGTTTCACAGTTCATATCTATAAATTTTTAGTATTAATATTCCGTGGATAAATAAAAAATATAGTTAAATACCTTAGATATACGTTGAACTTGGAGTCCACGCGTCAACCACAAACTTATCAAAAATACCCCGTTACGAATACATTGTATTATTTTGTTATATAAAGCACTGTGGTGACTTACGCCAGTTGAGCAAGGAGCTCAACTTCACACACTAATTAAAAAATTAAATATACTAAGGCAAAGTACTTCAGATTGTCAAATTTACCAGGAACTCTAAATTAATATTGGAGAAAAATGCATTCGAAAAACGATCAACAACTTTGTCAATGCCCTTCAACATATCTATAACATATATACAACTCAGTTGAATAATATTCACGCCCGCTTTAAACGCGCCAAAACCTATTAACCTTTTTGTTAAATGAAGACAACAATGATCAATAAGTTAAAGGAATTTCTCTATGTTACATAAAATTAAGAGTGTGTTATGTAATATTAATATCACAACCATGCTTAGCACGTAAGATATTGAATGTCTTCAAGGCAAATCGTTACGTGGAAAGCTACATGAAATCGATAAAGGTGGGTTGCGTGTAACTGTAGTGCAAAATTCTAGTAGGACAGTACAAGAATTGTCTTAGAAACGCCACTTTATGTTTGTAATAATTTAAAGATTTGCAAATTATTAAATTACTGTTTTAATTAGGTATATTGATTTTATGCTGATTAAGTGATGTGATTCTTGATTTTACGTTGTTCATTAGAATAAGATCCGTGTTTGTATAGGATGCTGTCTGATGCATTCAAGTTACAACACCTCTGAATTTTTTCTCAAGACTGGGAACGGATGGAAACATGCGGTTTGTTCCAAAATACGCGCGAACTTTTGTAAATCCGTGACAGAGATGGTAGCACTGCACGGTACATAGGACTCTAGCGGTAGCGGCGAGAGTGAGAACTGTTTTTTATACTTAAAATGGCGACGTTTTCATTACTAGAACAGCGTGTCATTATTCGTTTGCTCCATTTACGTGCTGTGAGACCGATTGAAATTTATCGCCAGTTGAGTTAGACATGTGGTGATTGTGTTATGGATGTGTCTAATGTGGGTTGTGGGTGCGACAGTTCAAAGACGGCAGAACGTTGTGTGACAACAAACCAAGGCAATCTCGGCCTCGCACCAGCCGGTCTGACGACATGATCAAGCGAGTGGAGAAACTTGTTTTGGAGGATTCCTGAACACATCGCCTCCAAAGTTGCCATTTCCGTGGAAATTTCTGTGTACACAATCCAGGTGAGTGCAACGAATGCTGGCAAGTTGAAGTTCATTCTCCCTACTCACCTGACCTGGCTTCTAACGACTTTTAGCTGTTTCCAACAATGAAAGACACTGTCTGTGGTCGCAAATTTACTACTCGTGGCCCTATTGCATCAGTGATTTTCTAGTACTCAAAAAAGACTCCTAAAAAAGGCCTAGACTTTGTGAATAATGTATACGGCTGCAGGGTGATTACGTCAAGAAGTGACATCTCGTAGATAGATCTTACACAAGTTAAACTATACTTAATCAAAACCTTTATCCTGACACTCTTCATGTACATATGATGTATAAAAAGTATAAGTTATATAAAAACTTTAAATACTACAGAGGTTCTGTTTAACATTTGATTGAACCAACACATAGAAAAATGCTTGCAATTTAGTCATCAATCAGTTTTGATTATTGACTACAATGTTTTTGATACTACAGGGAAGTTATTATTTATTTATTATTATTATTATTATTAAACCCTCCTAATGCCAATAGTGCCGGCAGAGCAAATAAAGCGAATTTTGAATCGCGAAACTTTTCGAGGCGACAAACTAGAAGCTTTGTCACCCAAACCGTAGCCACCACCTCTCCTTTCGACTCTGATTCATGTTGTGGATTTTGTAAAGAATCACACAGCATTTACCGGTGCAATTCGTTGCTGCACTCGGTCCACAAGAGCGTTTTGCTGCGGCTAAGCGTCTTCGTTTGTGTTTTAACTGTTTACAAAGCACGCATAAAATGCAATTAAAAACATCATACCTTGCTCCATCTCAAACCGATAAATCGCAATGAGCCGCTTAATCCCCGTCAAACCACGGCGCCCTCAACTGCCACTGTTACCAATACAATCAATGCTTGCGTTAGCATTAAGTCAACTAACGGCCAATCCTCGACCGTACTATTGTCTACCGCGATGGTAGAAATTCGGGATCATTCAGGCTCTTACAAAAGGGTAAGAGCGCTGGTTGATACTGGATCACAATCTAGTTTCATTAGTAAAGACTGTTTTACGCGTTTGAAGCTCCTGCGCTTGTCCTCTACCACAGTCGTGCGTGGCTTAGGTCAAGTACCTGTCAGAGACCCCCACAGCTCTACTTCCTGCATGATTAGACCAATTGGTACCAACTGCCTCCTAGATTTAGAAGTTATTGTTTTGGCTAAAATTTGCTCGCCTTAACCCATGTACAATATAAACCCTTCTGAGTGGCCTCACCTGCGAGGTCTATAGTTAGCTGACCCAGATTGGGCTATTTCCGGGCCCATAGACCTATTGCTGGGCATAGATGTTTATGCCTCGATATTGAGAGATGGTGTTATTCCGTCCGTGAATGGATCTCCCTGCCATTAATACTACCTTTGGTTGGCTATTGATAGGTTCAACCTCAGTAGCACAAGATCAGCCAACCAAACACTCCTTTTTAGCGCTCATGGAAAATTGTGACAGTTTTTTGAAACGCTTTTGGGAAATAGAGGAGGTGCCCAATGTTGCAGCCAAATCCCCAGAAGATGAGCTAATAGAAAATTGGTTTTCCAAAACGCATTTTCGCATGCCTTCCGGTCGTTTTGGTGTTCGGTTACCTTTTAAGTAAAATAACCCCAACCTTTGGAAAAACCATTGCAATGGCGGACAGACGTCTTAAATGCCTAGAGCGAGGGCTCCACCGAGAACCAGTTCTTCGCACAATGTACAATGCATTTATGGCCGAGTACATCTCTTCCGGACATATGTCCCCAGTAAGAAAAGCCCCGTCCTTTTCTCCTGATTGGTTCTATATACCACACCATTGCGTTCTGAAAGAACAACCCGACGGCCCTAAGATCAGAGTCGTCTTTGACGCATCGGCGAAAGATCCTACCGGGGTGTCATAGAACGATACCATTTTCGTCAGTTCAAAGCTGCAGGACGATATTTCCGCCATTCTTCTTTGATTTAGATGGCATCTCTTTGCTTTTACCTGTGACATCCGTCAAATGATTCGCTGGAGATTTTCGGATTCAGAACAAATCAGCAGTTATGAACTCAATACTGTCACGTATGGAGTTTCCACATAACCATTCCTGGCAATTAAAAGTGTTCTTCAATTAGCCGATGAAGAGCACGATCAGTTCCCTCTTGCCTCACAATGTCTGCGTACTGATTTGTACGTAGACGACATCGCGACTGGCGCGGATACTTTAGGCGAAGTCGAGACGTTGAAACAACAATTAACCGATTTATTAAAAAGGGGTTGTTTTGAACTCCGTAAATGGTCAAGTAATTATCCCCGCTACTGAGTGATTTGCCTCCCGAACATTGCCTCGATAGTTCCATCGCCTTTGGTTTGTATTCTGTTTCTATAAAGGTCTTAGGTTTGCAGTGGCTGTCCTCGTCAGATGCATTTTCATTTTCAGTCACGCCGCTTAACAAGTCCTGTTGTAAACGAACAATTTTGTCCGACTTAGCAAGAATCTATGACCCACTTGGCTTCCTAGCTCCTGTGACGTTTTTTGCCAAACGATTAATGCAGTATTTGTGGACCTTGGGTCTTGGTTGGGATGACCAGGTACCTGCAGACGTCGTTACGAAATGGGAAAATTTTAAAGCATCCATGCCGTTATTAAGCAATATTTCAATTCCTCGTTGCTGGAAAGGGTCTGCCACATCAACGTATCAATTGCATGCATTTTGCGATGCTTCTGAAGCGGGCTACGCAAGTGTAATTTACGTTCGGCGTACCGATGAAGATCAGACAATAAAGACATTTATAATAATGGCAAAGTCGAAAGTGGCCCCTTTAAAACGATTGTCAATCCCAAGGTTGTTTTTTATGTGCCTTCATGTTGCTTTCCGATATGGTGGAGTTCGTGCTAGAAATCTATAAGTCCTGTATTGTATTCGATGAAGTCATTGCTTGGAGTGATTCTACCGTTGTCCCTGCGTGGATCTGTTCTTCTCCTCACCAGTGGAAAACTTTTGTGTCCAGCAGAGTCACGCATATACAAGAAAGAGTACCACCCAGTTCGTGGAAGCACGTTCGCTCACATGACAACCCTGCTGACCCCGCATCCCGGGGTTTATTGCCTCAAGATCTCGCACCCTGTTCCTTATGATGAACGGGTCCCTCATGGTTAATGGATCCTTCCGATTCATGGTCACTAGGAGATATCTTATCAACGTGCCTAGACGATTTAGTCTGAAAAACGAATCGCGTCATTCGTTGCTCAAACCGAAACTTCGTTAATTGACTACCTGTTGACTCAATTCTCATCGTTACGAAAAATTCAGGGGATCGTAGCGTTCTGTTTTAGATTTTGCAATATCTGCCGTAAAAGTAACCCTCCTCAAATGGGCGCCTTGAGTGAGTTAGAATTATTCAGTGCCTTATTGACAATAATAAAAATGGTTCAAGCCAAGTTCTATCGCCAAGAATTAGATAAACTACGCAACAATTTGCCGTGTGCCAAATCCTTACAAAGATTAGCTCCTTTCGTGGACCAAAACGGTGTGTTAAGGGTGGGTGCACGACTTCAGAAAGCCAACCTGCCCTACGATACAAAATATCCCGCTTTACTCCCCCGTAAACAAAAGCTAACAGAGCTCAGTCAAAAATGTTCATGAGAAAAACTTGCATTCTGGTGTGAATACCACCTGCTATTTAGTAAGGCAAAGGTTTTGGGTACCCTCAATACGTCAGGTTGTTCGAAGTTATTTGGCAAAATGCATTCGGTGCTTTAAAGTTAATCCCCATCCGGTAGAACCTCCAATGGGAAATTTGCCAGCAATCCGTGTTTCACAGGCAAAACCCTTTAGTTGCGTGGGCGTCGATTATGGAGGACCGTAGCCCATGGTCTTGTCCAAACAACGAGGAGTCAGGCTACAAAAGGGCTACATATGCCTGTTCATATGTTTTAGCACCAAAGCGATGCACATTGAGGTAGCTTCTGATGCGAGCGCAGAAACCTTCCTCGCCGCCTTAAGGCGTTTTGTTGCCACTGTGAAACTAATTTTGTCGGTGCTAACCGCGAGTTGATAGAAATGATGCGTTCGGCGGTGGAGGCCGAAGTTATTGAGTGGCATTTCGATCCTCCTGCGGCCACAAATTTCGGTGGCTTATGGGAGAGCGGGATCAAGTCGACAAAGTCACACATTTCACGTGTCATCGGAACTCAAATTTTAACATATGAGGAACTCTGTACCATTACCACACAAATAGAAGCCATGTTCAATTCGCGACCCTTACGCCCTATAAGTTCCGATCCTCAAGATATGTCGGTTCTGACGCCCGGTCATTTTCTAACGTTAGAGCCTTTAACAGCCCCTCCTGACCCCAATTTGTCTAGTAAAATTGTCGCACTTATCGAGATGGCAACTCATTCAGAGACTTCAGCAGGATTTTTGGAAACGTTGGAGGGACGAATAATTTCACACATGTTTTCAGCGCGGAAAATGGGGGACGGCGAATATTTTTAACCCCATTGACATAGGTACTTTGGTACTAATCAAGGACGAGCTACATCCACCCCTAAAATGGCGCTTAAGAAGAATTTCCGACTTACATCCTTGTCAGGACGGCATTGCTCATGTTGCCACTATGCGTACGACCAATAGGTGTGTTAAGAGACCCCTAGTTAAACTGTGTCCCTTACCGGCGCCGCAGCAATCTTGATTAAATCTTAGATATAATTCCCTCAGTTATTTTAGTTTATTTAACTTTATGTTGCTTTAAGAAAATAACCTCACTGATAATTTTGGTGGGCGGTATGTTTGGTGCTCATCTCTAAACCCGTGTTCCATCTCTACGGTAACTTTTGCTGTCCGCCGGCCGACCGTCGACGCAACAAAATGAGTTTTACCGCCGCCCGGCATTCCGAGTTGAACCATCGTGAGCGACGGAGCAGAGCCAGCCGACCACATTGAAGCCGCTAGCCAGCCGACCCAGGTGCTCTGTTGCGCTGTGCTGGTACGCTGTCGTTGCCTACTGTACGTTCCGCCCCGTCCGTGGTGCCTCAAGATTTAAGCCGCCAACCAGCCGACCCAGGTGCTCTATTGCGCTGTGCTAGCACGCTGTCGTTGCCTATTGTACGTTCCGCCCCGTTCGTGGTGCCCCAGGATTGAAGCCGCCAACGAAGAGCACGCCGAAATCTGCCGTCCATGTTACCAGAGACCATTACTTGCGTCGGGATAGCGCACAACTGACCTGCCGCCCACCATATTTGCAGTTATTCAAGTATAGTTGTATTGTTCGTTTATTTTTCTCGGTTTCGTTGTTTGCTTAATTGTTACTTTATGATTAATTTTAGTTTTGCCCAATATATAGTTTACACAGCTCCGCTTTGTTTTATTTCCAGTTTTGATTATCGAGTTACCCTATTGCGCTTAATTATCAAACACAAGTAATGAAAACTCTACTACAATATAAAAATTCAAAGCATTTAACATCATTTAGCCCATTTTTCACCTACTGGAACTTCTGGAACTTCTGACGAATCATTGTGGAAAGCGAAATTAAAAGACCTATAATACACATAACACCTATTACCAAACCAGACTCTAGCCAGTGTCTTGAGAAAAGTGCTAAAATTATGTGCTTTCTGAAGTACCCCTACAAAATGTGCCTACCAATCTTTCAAGCACACAAATATGCAATGTATATGTTTTCACAATTAAATATTTTCCCAGATGACAATGGTGCAAAAGCCAGAAAATATTCCTACTGATCCAACATCCTATACATATTAGTCTCCTAATAGTATTATGAGTATTTAAAAACAACTACAACCAATTCTAAATAAACAACAACATCTACAGGCAACAGTTGATCTGTAGATCAAATCCATAGCAACCTCAATGAGCATAAATGTCGTTCTGCTGCATTTTTAGATTTTTTACAAAGTTTGCCATATGGCTCTGTTCTATAAACCAAAAAGTACCTGGCATGCCAAATCTATGAAATACTAAAATCCTATCTATCAGTTAAACACTTTTTATAAGCTACGAAAGCAAAACTACAAAACTAAAACTCATCTTATCGGAACACAGTGTGCTAGAACTTGCCCTATACCTAATATTCATACCCCGTTCCAAACGCCCCGCGAGCAGTAATTCATAATTGGCCGGCTTATTTTTTTGTGATTTCCAGCTAATTATGCATTTGGCCCAATTTTTGCCCTAGCCTTTTTTGTTTCGTGTTTTCTATTGAGTATGGTGGTATAGGTTTCTTGAGACAATTGTCAAACACCGTTTGTGTATATATATATATATATATATATGTATACACACACACGCGTGCGTGCATGTGTATGTTTAGGTCCATAGCTTTGATATTCTTCTATGCACTCCTTTACCCTTCACTTTCTTTTCCATTTCCTCTTTTAAACCCCTCTAATATATAAGTGTTTCTTTATTGTCTTTATTCCTCTCTTGCTAGGTCTGCTTCTTCTCCTTGTTCTATCTTCGTATTTCTCGAAAGTATTTTTAACCATTCTTTTATCGCCTAATATGTTAATGTGACCTAATCGTCTGATTTGTTGTTATTTCACAAGGTTTGTTATACTTGATTCTTCGTATAAACTATTCACTAGTTCATTTTTCCTTTTTTTCATCTCATTTCCGTTCTTTTGCACCCATACGTATGTACTTAGACTTTCCTTCGTTAACTCGCAATCCAGTTTTTTTTTCTGTTCCCAGGGCTCTAGATGTTAACATAACGTTACCTGCATATGTCAAGCAGCGATATGAATTATTTGGTTCTAATTATTTATTCTGCCGCCACATTAAATAATGTAGTGACACAGGAACGCTTTGTCTTAAGCTGTTTTGTATGCTAGACTTTTTTGGCAGTTTGTTATTAATCTCTACCGTATCTGTCAATTATTTTAAAGTCTTTGCTGGTAAATTAATAAGCTTCCATAGAAAGTTTATCTCCTACATTGCTGTATATATTTCATTACTGAACCGTATGCTTGTTTAAAATCAATAAATGGTGTATGCAGTATTTAGTTTGTAATTCATCGAGCGTAAATGCTTGGTCTGTGTTTGATTGATGTTTTATTTTCGTGTATACTTATAACCTGCTTCAGTGTGGTTAATATCTTGTAGTTTACATCTAATAGGATTGTTCTAGAGTCCTTGCACCTAGCTCTATCCCGTTTTTTTATAGAACGATATTATAATTGTTTCATTTCACTCTTCGACCATGGTCACCAACTTCCACATTTCCATAATTATTTGTTATATTTTCATGATCACCTCCTACCGGCCATATTTCATTCGTTCTGCGCTGATACTGTTGCTTTCTGGATTTTTTCTGTTGTTTATTTGTACTATTTGGTTGACTTCTTCTCTTGTTGGTTACCCTATATCTTTTATGTTGCATTGTCTTACAGGTATTGCTGCGCTTTACCTCTCTACTTCACTACTTGTTTGGTTAAGACACTTTAAAGTGTGTTCTCTATCTTTCTAATGACCTTTTTTCGACATTTATGACCTCTCCTTCTTTGTTTTTACAAACCACAATTTTCTATGAGTTTTTTTCTTGTATTTTTATTCTATGGTAGAAATTCTGGATTTGGTTTTTTAATATTTTTTTTTATCTCTATTTCTTGATGTATACTTTATATTCTTTGACATGTTCTTTCGTTACTCTTTTTTTCCTGCACTATTGCAAATTTGCTTCTGTATTATCCTTCATGCCTCCTACTACTTCATCTATTATTTCTTCTTATTTCTATTTCCTTTTTATTAATTTTGTACTGTCTAATCCTCTGCACTTTAGCTTTAGTCTTTGCTGGTAAACCAGGTAGTGATCCGTATTAATTTCTGCTTCCCTCTTAACTTCTTACGCCTCTGATTAACATAGTACCTGATTATTTATTAATACATAATTCATTTGAAGTTCAATATTTCTTTCTCGAATTCCCCAGGTTCTTTTATGTACTTCGTTATGTTGATACTATGTAGTTGCCACCCGAAACTTACCTACAATTGCAAAATCAAATAATTTTAAACAATTCTCGTTACCTTTTTATGTTCGCTGTACGTGCCTATCATTGAATAATATCCCCGTTTCCTCCCAAGCTTCGCATTCCAATCTCCTAATATTATTTTCTCTTTTTTTTCTGTTTCTTCTTTTTTTTGGTTTCACTGATTTTTGTAAAGGATGGTTATTCCACCTTCCATTTCTCGAATTCTTCAGATTTTTCGCTACTTGCTTTTGTTTTATGAGATCTGCTCGAAAAATACCTGTACTGGTTTTCAGAACTTATTTACTGCAATTCTCACTTGCGTATGTCCCGGGCCTCAGATTCAGTTTTACGTATCACATCGTTTAAAAGACCCCAAAACCTTTACTCACGTTACGCCATTGCTGATAGAACGCGCTCTTAAAAATGTATCAGCCGGATGATTTTTTATACTGCTTGTATATATCGGCCTAGTGATATCATTTACAGAGTCAAAACAACCTTTTTAAAACTTTGTTACACTTTATTCTTACTGGTGGTTGCTTGTGATCTTGGAGAACTTCAATTTACGCTCTTTTGTGCCTTTGAATTTATTTTATGATTAAGCATCGATAAACCAACCACTGTATCATGCATAAGTCCGCTTAAAAGCGATAAATGTCACGTGCAGCTGTAGGTTATGCTCGTAACTGTCCGATAATAATTGGTTCATAACAGAAATTTGATTTGTGTCCGACCTATTCCCTGATTTATATTGAAAATTCTTCTCGATTATTTTACGCGGTGATAAGGGAAGGTCGCGGATTCGATATTCCTGATTTGGCAGAAACTTTTTTCAGATAATCGACCCATCACAGAGGTAAAATTTGAAGCATATTGGAAAGCATCTACCCATATTAGTGAATATTATATAATATGTTATACCATGTGTTCGGTTCTATGAGATTTGGTAAGCAGAACATACAATAAATAATCGCTTGGATATTGAATCAAAAGTTGGGCGGCATCAAGTGATAAATTTAGTGTCGACTACTTATTAGTTAGCAGCGTCTAAAGTCAACATTCCAGAACACGCAAGCAAATGGGTAAACATTATAAACTTCAGAAAGTGCATATAACGTTAGTGTGTCAAGCGTGTGCGCAAGATAAGCGTTAATATGTTTCGTAAAATAAACAACATCTCCGCACTCAACGCCTCTATTTGTATGGGAAAGTAGCTGAGAAATATTATATAATACGGCAAATGAAGAATATTCCTCTGATTACTCAAAGATAGTAAACTCAAAAGAGGTGCGGATAGAAATATTCTTCAGAGAAGAAAGATAACAAGAAAAATCACAATTTGGATGTTTTGATGAAAATGGTAGCAAAAATGAATGATTTATTAGGCGAGGTCAAGGAAATATAAAAAATAGAGAAACATATAACGAAGAGATAAAGAATCAGGAAAAATAAAATAGAAATATTCAAAAGTAAATAATTAAATTAAAAAAATGATAAATTAAAGAAAAAACGGGTAAATTAAAAAGATAATTATATATTTGATCAAAATTATGGACTTAAAGAAAATAATGTTGTTGTGCTTGATTAAAGATTGACGCTAAAGGTAACATAAACCTGAAAGCGGGCATAAAGGATTTCATAGAAAAAAATTAGAAGATATTAAAATAGGCGAAACGCTTGCGTATTGAAATTAAACAGCTCTAAAGAAACAACGGAATGAAAAATAAAAGTAAATTGAGAAAACTCAACATTACAAAAATTTTCATCGATCACGATCGTAGAGTAATAGAAAGAAAAATAAAGACGGTTAAGAAAAAGAACAAGAAAAGAGAAACAGGCGGGAGACGAAGTAAAATTAGGATATAAGAAGATCACAATAAATGGAAATGGGATAATGACTATGAAATACTACTAATGACTATCCAGCCAAAAAACTAGCAAAATATCTAAACAACTAATTCAATGAAATTATTAGAAAAAATAAAAAGTAGTAACATAGAGAAAGATGCAAATAACAAATGCAGTGTAACGCTGAAGAGAGATCTTAATGGAAAAGTAGATAACGACAACAAAGGAATCGAAATGTGTTTAAAAAACAGGAAGAAAAACTAAAAATGGGTAAAAGATATTAAATTCTAGATAATTAATTAGTAAATGCAAACACACATGCCTTGCATAAAGAAATCTATAAAATCATAAGAGAAGTAAATATTAGAAATGAGAGACTAATAATAGATTAGCTCTAGTCATTAAAAATATAAACGAAGATCTTCTTTTTCTTCTTCACGATAATCCTTATACCCGTTACGGCGTCGGATTTGTTATGTGGCTTTATATTCTTTTATCCATTTTCTTCCATCTACTTCGGTCCTACGCCATTGTTTTCCCCTCTTCCTTCCTATGCCTTACATTCTGCTAGCTATTTCTTTGGCCTTCATTTTTTCTTCTTTTTTTTTCTTTGCCTGATTCTGCTATCTTCTTAACTATATTTTCTAATCCCATTCGGGTAATATGACCATACTAGTTCAGCTGTCTGTTTTCTATTTTTGTTGTAATTGGTTTGTTTTGTCATGGTTCTAATTTGTTCATTCTATATTCTGTTATATTTTTTCCCTGCTTATTTTTATCTCATACTTCTTTAGCAACACCCAGGTTTCACTTGTATGTAGTATAGATGGTATTGCTACTGCAATATAAAAATGTGATTTAGTCTGCATGTCTATCTCTTTTTTTAATACTGTTTTGCTTATGGCATAGAATATATTTGTGGTAATTTTTCCATCACTAGTTAACATACTTCCTAGATATTTATGTGCTCACCAATTCTAGGTTTTATCATTTCATCCTCGTCTGTCTTGTTTCATTTATTATCACATTATTTTATGTTTACTTTCCATTTTGAGGGTTTCACTCTTTTTAGTTTAGGTGTTTATTAAGTTTTGCATATATTTTTAGTTTTTTTTTGCATATCATCTGCATAAAGCAGACTCAGTATTTCTATTGGTATAAGCTTTTGGTATCTAATGGTTAGTTCGGATATATCTTTTATGGGTTTTATTAACTTATCCATTACAACTATAAATAATAATGGGCTCAGGTTATCTCATTATGTTACTCCCATTTTCAAATTAAATTTTTCTGACGTTTTCCCTCATTTATAATGTATGTTCTTACATTTTTATATACATTTTGTATTAACTTAATTAGTTTTATTTATTTCAGATATTTTAGGCATTTCTAAAAGTCAGACCTTTTTATGTTATCAAATGCGGCTCTTGGGTTTGTGAATGTCAGATTTAACGGCTCATTGGTTTCTATAGCTCTATCTATTAAATTCCTAATTATAGCTATTTTAGCTATTGTTTGCTTGTTTGTTCTATATACAGCTTGTTTATTCTCCAGCTTTTCTTCTACTTGTTTACGGACTCTATTTTCCATTATCCTCTAAATTATCGCATTTTAAGTGTTTTGCTTTTTATGTATTGATAAAATAAAATCTTTCTCCCTTTCTTTTGCTATTCTTTCCTCTACCCAGACTTTCTTGCAAATTTTATGTAACCATCTTTTTCCTTCCACGCTTAGCCATTTCGGATCAATCCTCTCTGGGGAAAATCAAAAACGCAAAAATAGAAGAGGAGCAAAAATCGGAAGTTATCACTACCTATTGCAGATGAAATAAAAAGCCATAAACAAAGAAAAAGAGACATTAATAAGAGAAAATCAAGAATAGAAAGGTCAGATGTTATATATGTTATATATGTCGAACTTCAACGAGACATCACAACAGCAGCAGAAGAAATATATGAAACCACAAGAATTGCGAACGCTTAAGTCAAAATAACGCATTGGTGGTCTGAGGAGACAAAAACGGCACAACAAATTTTGAAAAAATTTAACCTTGAAAAAACAGACAGGCTATGAAAATATAAAGACGAATAAAATAAAGTTAAAAAATTGCAACCCTCTAACGCCTTGTGTGGGAACAAGGCCTGCGAACTGAGAGGTTAAGCTTTCAAACGTTCGCCTATTGTGCCCGGTCGTCGCGCAGGGAGCTGTGACAAGCATCACGCCTTAGACGACTGCCATTATTATTGTTCGAAGCGAACGCAGGTACTCAATTATTTTTAGTGACTAAGTAGGACACCCTAGCCACCAGAGAGCTTCGGGAATGAACGCAGTTTGTCCGCATCGCAGCCCCACCCCTTCAACCACGGGACTACGTTGGCATACGAGAATGCGTATAAAGAAAATAATTTTTTGAACTTTTATATATACGAGAAGACAAAAGACGTGCTTTAAAGAAATAACAGAAAAAAGAAAATAAATAATAGTAATACTATAAATACAGAAGTTGCAAGAAGGTAATATAACTACAGAAAAAATAGAACAGGTAATTACAAAATGAAAGTGGGAAAAGACCCAAGACATGATCAAATAACAGTTTATATGATAAAAGCAGGAAAAGACAATAATAGAAGTTAAAAAAATTATGAATAAGATTGAAAACTATATAAAATAGACCATATAAAGAGTTATAAGAATTACTAGAGAACTGCCATACTAAGCACCGCTGGAAAAATGCAATAATCTAAAAATGGGAATACGAAATAACCTGAAAGGGACTTTGGAAGATCCATAATTTTTATTCATAAAGAAGAGAACAATACAGCAAATAATTGAAAAGGTAATTAGAAAAGACAGAGAAATTTACTTATATTTTATTGTTTTAGGAGAAGCTTTTGATAGGACAAATAGAACAGATATATGGAGAATACTGCAAGGAAAAAAATAAATAACAAAATAACAGAAGGAGTACAAGTGCTATATAGGCAGACTAAGAAGTTACAAGCGTTCGAAACAACTAAAGCAATAAGACAAAGATACATATTAAGCTCATTACTGTTCACATTAGTTTCGGATGAAGCTATCAAAAAAGTAAAGAAACAAGTAAAACCACATGAAGTAAAACACATTTGAAGCTATAGGACATAGACATTTTAGAATAATATGATCATAATTGCAAAAGATGAAAGGGTACTAAACATTAACTTGAATACAATAGTTTAAAATCAATTAACATAAAGATCAACAAACTCAAAACAGAAATGATGATTGCAAGTAGGTAAGAGAATACGCACCAGATAAAATTGGAAAAGCCAAAATTAGAAGAAGTCAATAAATTTGTGCGCCTAGCGACATCATTGTTGCAATAAACAAAGAAATGGGTGCAAAAACGGAAACAAAGTTCAGAAATGAGATTTCTACGAAAAATAAAAAAAAACTAGAAAAGATAAAAAAAGAACAATACTTTTAGAGAAATCCTGAAAACAAAACTAATACAAGATACATTAGAAGAATGACATCTGAGATAATATGGGCATGTAATGAGGATGGGGAAAGACAAAAAGATAAGAAGAGCGTCTGAAGCAAAACATTATAAAAAGAAGAAAGCAAGGCCGAGAAAAACGTGGATAGAAGAACTAAAAAGTGGAGCGAAAACACGTATTATTAAGGGGCATGAAATGAAACAAAAGGTACAAATCAGAAAAGACTGGAAAGAGATATGCAGTCAAAAAACACAGTAACCCAACTCTAACCTCTATATACCTGAAAGGGTAGAAAAGTCTTGGGATTAAGTAAATAGATATTTTATACCATATTAAGCCTATGCGTTAAAGTAATTTTTTTTATTCACTCATTTGCTAATTTACAATCTACTCCTATAACTAACAGAGTAATGAGTAAATATGAGGCAAGGTCATGGCAAGCGTTGGGTACCGTCCCTTGACGATTCTCCACTTTCTCCTAGTTAACTAGGTCTTCTGGCCATTGTCTTTTAAGTCTTCTTTCAATTTGTGGTTGGGTGTATAGTTCACTTATGAGTTGGTTGCTGTGGTTGGTGCTGCGTTGTTTGGATTTGTTGGCGTGGTGGTTGATCACTTCTTTTATAAAGGAATCGTTGTGGAGGGTTAGATTGGACACGTACTAGGGAGCGTCGGCCATCATGCGAAGTGTCTTCGACTGAAAGGTTTGTAGGATTTTTGTGTTGGAGGGCTTACTGCATCCCCACAGTTCGATACCGTAGGTCCAGACTGGTGTTAGAATTATTTTGTAGATGATCAGTTTGTTCTCCAGAGATAGTTGAGATTTCCTGCCTAGTAGCCAGTTCATTTTCTTCACTTTTAGGTCCAATTGTGTCCTTTTGCCTTAATGTGCTCTTTCCATGTGAGTCTCTGGTCTAAATGTAGGCCCAAATATTTGACTGTGGCTTTCTGTGGGATCAGAGTGTTATTTATGTTAACTTGTGGACAGTTGCTTCGTTTTGTGGTGAACGTGATCTGGGCGGACTTTTCGGTGTTGACCTGGATCTTCCATCGTTTTAGCCAGTCTTGTAGTTCGTTTAGGTGATCTTGCAGTTTATTAGAAGCTCTTGCTGGATCGATATCGGACGACAAGATTGCTGTGTCGTCAGCAAATGTGGCCATCATAGTGCTCTCTGTGACGGGAATGTCAGCAGTGTATATTAAGTAGAGTTGCGGCCCTCCAGCTTTCATTGGGTGGTGGTCGGAGAGTGAGTTGTTTACTTTTACTTGGTAGGATCTATCATTAAGGTAAGATTTTAGGAGTAGGTATATGGGACTGGGAAAATGCCTTTTTAATTTATATAATAATCCGTTGGTCCAAACCTTATCAAAGGCCTGCTGTACGTCAAGGAACACCGCAGCACACATCTTCTTCTCTTCGAGACTTTCTTTGATTTTGTTCACAATTCGGTGGCATTGCTGTGTTGTGGAATACTTTTGTCTGAATCCAAATTGGTGTTGAGGATTATGTCGTCTGTGAGTGTTGATTGGGTTATTCTGTCGAGAAGAAGTTTTCAAATATTTTGACATTTGTGGCAGCAGGCTTATTGGACGGTACGATGAAGGTTCGGTAGGTGGTTTACCTGGTTTTCCAATCATAATTATTTGCGCGTGTTTCCACTGAACTGGGAAATAGCATAATCGAAGGATGCTGTTGAATATAGTAGTTAATAGCACGATTGCCTTTCTTGGTAGATGTTTTAAGATCTCCCCGACTATGAGGTCATACCCAGGGTCTTGTACGAATTTGTATTGTTGATTTGTTTTCAATTTCTGCTGGTGTAAAAGGCTTAACGGGCAGTGATAGTTGACAGGGGCGTTAATATAGTCTTCAATTTCTTCATCTTGGTTGTCATTGTCTGAGACTGGAGAGAACACTTTTGAAAGATGATCCGCGAATACATTGCTCTTTTCTATGTCTGACTGCGCCCAGTTTCGATCAGGTTTTCTTATGGGTGGGGTTTGTATTACTGGCCTCTTAAATCTTTTTGTTGCTTTCCACAACGAATGGTCTTCGGGGATAGATTCGTGATGTAGTGTTTGAAGGTGTCGTTGCGGGCTTGGTTTAAAACAGAGTGGAGTTGGTGTGTTATCCTGTTAAGGTCAGTTTTGTCCTGAGGGTTTCTTGACCTTTGCCATTTCCACGTGCTCTTCTTCTTTTGTGATCAATTTTTAATATGCAGAGGAATATTATCATTTCCTGGTTTGCTTTGTTCCTTAGAGGAGTGGCTTTCAATGCTGCGGTTTGTATTGTATTCGTTAGATGCTGTACCACCTCTTCGATTTCGAATTGCTCTTTGATACGATGAACCAGTCTGATTTCTTCATTTATTAAGTTTTGGAACATTTGCCAATTGGTATCTTTTGTGCACAAGGTAGGCATTGGCTCTCTGTAGATAACATTGGTACTGAGGGTTAATATTATGGCGCTATGGTCATGGCATAGATCTAGACTTAATATCAATGTAAGTATTTGATATGCCTTTTGATATAGCGAAATCAAGTAGGTCCGGAATTTTATTCCTGTCCGTGGGCCAGTAGGTTGGCTCTCCGTAGAAATATAAGTTAGGTTGTTTAGTTGTATTGAACGGAACAGATTGCGACCTTTAGGTGTGATTAATCTGGACCCCCATGTTGTATGTTTGGGGTTCCAGTCTCCGATTGCTATAAATTGTGTTCCAAGATAGTTGAAAAAGTCATTATATTCTTCTGTCGTGATATTGTGTCGTGGCGGGGAGTAGTACTGATTTGATAGCCCGTTTGCATTCCAGGCAGCTATTCGAATTGAGGAGGTCATTGTTTGGTCAAATTGCTTATGACCGTGGTAAGCATGGTGAGAATCATGCTGTTTTGGTTTTGGTTGACTAGGTTTTTAAATTCGTATAAAAAGTTTTGCATTGTATTAGTAAGGTTGTCATTATTATTATTATTATTTTTATTTTGATTACTTGTTACTCCTGCGGCTACATGGGCATAACCACCTCTAGTTTGAGGAGGCTGTTGTGTTATCTGTTGAGAAGTTGGATTTGTTCTTGAATGTAATTCGAGGATTGGTTTATTTGTGAGGTTTGGATTGTGTTTATTTCTGGACTTTAATAGATCTCTGTAAGTTGTGCAGCCCTTGTAGTTGGCAGGGTGCCCTCCGCCACATAGTGCACAGGTAGCCGGGTGTCTTTGGTTTTATTACAGCTTTTTGAATCGTGTGGTTTGCCGCATTTAACGCAGTTGTATGCTTTCATACAATACGATTTGGAGTGTCCATAGGCCTGGCATCGGGTGCATTGTATTATAGTGTTTTATGTTTTGGTGGTTCAACTCTTATTTTTGTATTTTGAAGGAATTCTATGTTATAAATTTCTTTATTATTACTTTGCGGACTTATATCGACGAAAAATAGTGGTAGCGGATTTTTGTAACTCTGTGCCGTGCATTGATGATATTTCTGACTTTATGTCCTTTTCAGCTAGTTCTGTTGTTATATCTTCTAACGGGATTGAATGATGAAGACCGCGTATGACAACTCTATAGGCCCTGTCTTGTTTTAGTTGGTAAGTATGATATACTATTTTTCGTCCTTCATGTGTTGGATTAATTTTCTGTAGGTGTCGGGTGTCCGTGCATTTATTTTTACTTTATTATCTGGGAAGGTTTTAGTGTAGTAAGTTTCGTCATCTGTGACAAGGGATAGATTTTCGGTCATAGCTTTGTAGTTGGTAACTCCATAAACGTAAATAGGGGGTGGCTTCGGGTCTTGCGGCTGAGTATTGTTTGAGTTTGAATGGCATTAGTATCTGCTTCGGCGAGTGATTGAAATCTGTTTGTTGTTATAGTTTGAGAGGGATTTACGGAGTCTGTTTGGATCTTCAACCTTTTTCTCTTGTTTGTGACGCTTTGCCAGGGATGAGAGTTTGTAATTTCAGAGTCATTCTCCATTTGTTCGTCTTCGCTGGTCGTGCAATCGAAAGTTTCTTGGGTTGATTTTGTGTCGTTGTAGTTATTATTTGGCGGCATTAAAGGCTGTGTGTTATTTAAAGGAGCGAGTTTAATAGGAAGTGGTGGGAATTGTTCTGTTGTTACTTGATTTTGGTAAAATTGTGGAAGTTGCATATTTATAGCTGCTGGATTTAATTGATAATTATGTGCCTGCGGCATTTGTGCTGGTATTTGATTTTGAAGTAATGTAGGTGGTTGCATAAGGGTGTAATTATACATATTGGTGTTTAAACCGGGCCCATTCCCGGTTGGGAACATCTTTGCGAGGTATAATGTGTTTTAAAAATTATAAATTCTTACGGTTTTTAAAAGTGAAACAGTTGTTTATCACTTGAGTTAAACGTTGAAATTAAATTAATAAATATATAAATTTGCCTGACCTTAAGCAAGGCTACGGCTGCGGCTCCGCCGTTGTGATAACTCAGGTATAGCTCGGCACGCACGTTCGGTCTGCTTGAAGGCACTAGCAAGAATGAAGTAATATTTCAATTCTTATTTTAATTCGTTCCTTCACTAAAGTTTTTTATACTTTTATTACTTTTAAAGTGTGCTATTATGTATTCTATTTCTTTTTAATTTGGCTGTTTCCCAGCAAAATTTCCTTTTCTCCTTTTTAAATATTTTCTCTTTCGTTTTCTCTAACTACGGATCATCTTACTATATATTTTGATTTAGAAACTTCTTAAAATGCTCAGCTTATCTTTCTAAAACATTTACATCTATTCTTACCATATTACCATTCTTGTCTTTACAAAATATAGAACTTTTTTGGCCCTATTTTTTCCCTTAACTTACTAAGTCTCATATCTTTGTATTTCTGTCCTTTTTTATAATTTTCTTTTTACTTCATATCAGTTGCGTTTCTCTTTTTATCTATTCTAACTTCGTTCTTTGTGTATTATTTTTAAATATTGCCACTGTTGTGTTGTTTTGCTTCTATATTTTCATCAAACCTACTTTCTGTTCCAATGCTATCTCAGGCACTTTTATTGTGGCTCTTTCTGTCCTATTCCTGTGATTAATGATACGTATTTAGTTACCTACTCCTTGTAGATATTAACGCCGTGTTATTTTTACTCAATCTCTAATAGACGAGACAAACATAAAGCTTCCTATTCAACATTAGTTGTGTGCTAACGATCTTAATAAGCTTATTGTCTTGGGTGATGCAAATTATAAAAAGGCGAGAATGTTAATGGTCACAATTTAAAGAAACGAGACTTTTGTCGATTACGGTTCTATGGGGTGGCCCCAGTTGAATTTTATAATTTGAATTGTGCGCCGTTTTGAGTTACGTAGAAGTTGAAAGTTTGAATTTGCACAGCTGGTGTCTAAACACACGGCCAAGTCCAGCAAAGACCAGCAGAAACGACGTGCATTTGCCAAATATATATTGAGCGATTAGGCTAATTTTCTTTGAATGGCCTTGTGAATCATCAAAATTGGCGCATCTGAGATAGTGAAAATCCACGTGCTATCCACGACCCAATTCTTCTTGGGCCGTTTTCTATCCATTGGATGTAGGCCTCTCTCATATTTGTCCATGTATTTCTGTTTTGATGCCAGGTGAGTCCCGCAATTTTCTTTATCTCATCATATCAGCGCTGTTGGATCTTCCAGCACTTTTCGTTCTCTCCATGGTCTCCATCTGGTGATGTGGCCCATTGTCATTTTTAAGAGGCGATTCTTTTTTTGATGTCTATAACTTTGGTTTTTTCTCTTATCCATTGATTTGTTTTGTGATTTCTCAGTGATATTCCTAGAATCCTTCTCTCTACAGCCTTCTGGTAAACTCTTAGTTTGTTCTTAATCTTTTAGTCAGGACCCAAGGCTCAGAACCGTATATAACAACTGGGAGTATGCACTCGTTGTAAACTTTTGTTTTTAATGCCATTGGTATGTTCATGTTCTAGTATCTTCTTTTCTTCCTATCTATCTCAATTTCTGATTTTACTTGCGTAATGTTACAGATTGTTCTAGGTGTATACATGATCACGTCTTGTTTATTGTTTGTTAATAAATGAAAATTATTATCCTCCCACAATTGTATGTGTCGTTTTGTTTTTATTTATTGCTCTCTTTATATCTTCATAGGCTGTCTCAACTTCTTTATCTTTATATGTGGTGGTTGGTAGGTATGCTTGTATGTATTTCAGAGTTATCTTTTTGTTTATAGTTGTTACGACATATTTTGATTTCGGAATTTTTATTATTCCAACTCCTCCTTTGTCACCTTCATCTTTCCTTCTGTAAAAAAGAGTGTGTCCCGAGTCCAATCCAAAATATTGTTCTCCTTTTCTTCTTGTTTCGGCTAATCCTACAATATCCCAGTTTATTGTTTCTAGTTTACATTTTAATTTATGTAGTCTTTCTCTGGTTCTTATGGCCCTCGTGTTATAGGTCGCAATGTTTAATGAGCAGTTTGTTGTTTCTTGGGTTTTAGGGGTTTTCTGCCTATATGTCGATTTTTTGCCTCCTGCAGAATTCATGAGGCTGACTGGGTTCCCGGTGTGGGATTGTGAGTTATCTCTAACCACCTGGAGTGTATTCTTTTGGGTACGTTTTAAAGTCGACATTTTTTTTGAGAGGTTTTGGCAATTTAAACGCCACGCTTGCCAGGCGTCTTGGCGAGTTATTTTTTAGCCGTCTAATGTAGTTCAGTCGCTATTTGCAGCTTCCCATTGTGGATCAGTCACTGCTGCTAATTTTGGTCCGTTTCTACGTATTTCATTCCCTCGGTACTACCCATATATGGAAGGCGTTACTCTAACCTTCACCTAAGGACGCGCCCGGTGGGGAACTAGCAAACCTTCACTAGGAACTAACCAATAAATCTACAAAAATACACTCTTTGGTGTGCATTGTGGGTGGAAGAATTATTAGCCCATACTTTTTTATAGTCAATGGTGTACGTTATCGGAAGATGCTTGAATGACATGTAGCTTTGACAAAATGGAGCCACATGTGACGCAACACGTAAAGCACTCATTTTAGTTCAAACCAAAGTCCCTGGTCGTGTTACGACGCAGAGGGATGAGATCGATTGACCATCGCGGTATTGGTATCTAACCTCATTAGACTTTATCTCTAAGGCTATTTGAAGTATGGGGTGTATATCAACAAAACCTGCTATGGTCGCAGGGCTAAAAGAGAACATCGGGCGTTTAATTACTGAAATAGAGCTGCGTTTATGAGAAAGCAGCGTGGAAAACTTCTCTAAAAGAATGATTACGTGTAAGCGGAATCATGAAGGACAAATATTTACATAATAGTTAGATAAAATTCAAATTGTTCCAATATTTTGTGTTCAATTTGAATTAACGTATACTAAGAATATGGTTAAATGAGCATTAAAGATAAATTTTCAAAACAAGTTAAATATAAAAAATGAAAAAATGTACACATTAAAAAACATTACAGATGCCATATATTTTAACGCAATATATAAGTTCTCAATTTCCTTCCAGCGCCAAAAATAGGTAAGCTCACCTTTTAACTATTAGCTTGGCCTTAAATGACTCAGACTTAATCCAAGCATTGGTATGAGGCGAAGTCGGCTCGAGGAGAAACGCCGCCTGCCGCTTGGCTCGGCTTTCTTTTCCTCGAGCTCGGGCTATTACCATGGAGCGGCGCCGCGCGCAGCTCCTGCCCGAGCGCACTCAAGGTATCCATAGAAGACAGGGCGGGCTTGACCTCGCATTCTAAAAGAAGTAAAACGCGTGCTCTAATGGCAATTGTCATAAAATAGAATTTTTCCTTTTTCATGAAGCGCTTGCGGCAAGAATTCGCCCGTTTCTAGCGGGCGATCGAGGACGCGCCGCGGCGGTCGTTCGCGTTTTCGTTATTGCGGCAATTGATGTCACCGTAAGGACGCCCGGCTCGTTGGGGCACCTATAAATAGCCCAAATTGAAATAACAATTTTTTGCGCGGCTCGGCAGTCGTTTCTGTGTTATGCTGGACGCGCGGAAACTTCGCGGGCGTCAGTTAAAGGGCGACTATTAACAAAACAACAATGCGGATGCGCAAATGGGAGTTTTTGTATTGACACAATTGGAATTTATTTCTACCCTGAAGGAATATTAAGTAAATGTGTTATTTGACTCTGAGGCATTAAAGAAGGTAATGATCCATTGATGTTTTCAAGTGCCGTTCCGTTCCGAAGGTTAGCAATCACAGCTATACGTATTTCTGAAGTGGTCCATCTAAATAATTAGCTCGTCGTACAATCTCTTAAATTATTTAACCATGAGTATCGTCTTCTTCCTACGTTTCTCTTCCCTTGGAACTTCCCTTGCATTATTAGTTGAAGCAAATGATATTTTTCTCCTCTCATTATGTGACCTAAGTATTGTAATTTTCCTTTGTTAATGGCGATTATAGTTCCATAGTTCAAATGCTTCCAGCTGTTTTAGCGCCCACATTCCCATTCCGTGATGTAAGACAGCAGCACGTAACATCTTCATAATTCTAGCTTCAATTCTAAGCTAAGATCTAGACAGATAAACATTTTTTATTTTTATAAACATTGGTCTGATTTTCTCTATCCTTGGATCTTATCTCTACTGAGCAGTCATTATTTTTATTTAAAAACATACCCAACCAATTATGTATTTCTATTTTTTCCATAGCTCGTCATTTACTATCATAAAGTTGGATTACTTTATATATAGAGACAGTACATATTCCTTGCTTGCTTCTACTTTATTAAGTACCAGAGGCTTTTTCACTAGATCGGAAACGTAGAAAAATTTAACTTACAATCGAAGCTCCGTTCGGCGGAAGCAAACCAAATAGCCATGGCAGACACGCTTTTTAGTTCGGCAATGCAGCTGACCGATAGCCGCAGCCGCCCGTGTAAATTAAGCGCTCAGAGCGCGGCACGCCAAACTTTATACCAGCCGTTTTTGTTCACTTTTTGTTCAAATGTATAGATAGATTATTTGTAAATCTTCATCCCGTATCTTAGGGTAGACTGGGTCCGGTTGAAACAACTCGAATATTTGCAAAACTATAAACGGCGCGATGATGGGTACTATGTGAAGAACATGCGAGTTGAACGTCCGAACAAGACTCCCAGTGTTGGGTCACACTCCGCGTGCTACATATGCTTGCTGAGGGGACCATTGTATTTTGTCAATCAACGTAAGTATTTCTGATTGACTTCTTTTTTGAATTGCATTGTTATTATTATAAGCCGCATCGAATGTTTGCATTTATAATTGTTGTGTCTTAGGGGTTATTTAAATAGGAATTTGTTTTTGTGTATGTTATTTTCTCTCGTCACTGGGATCGTTTTATTGTTAGAACGGGGGGCGGGTAAGGTTGTATCAGTAGTAATATTTTATTTTGCATTGCAGCTGCGTAGGAAACGCGCCAGAAAGAGTTCAAAAGGCGAAAGCGATATACTACATTATAAGAATGGTTACGATGAAGTCAAAAGAGGGACTTATTACGAGGAGCAGCAGAGAGATATGGAGTTAACTACGTCTTTCTATCTATCTATACATTTGAACAGAAAGTAAACAAAGAAATGTGACGTGTCCTGAGCTCTTGATTTGTACGAGGAGGTTTCGCATATTTTACTTTAGTAAGGCCACCGTACCGATTTATCCTACTATTACCATTTATAAATAAATTGTTCCTCATTCCACCTTGTACAAATTTGAGGAAGGACGGGTGAAAATTGTTAGTCTAGGATGCCAAAAATATCTTTTTGTGGGCAACCCTTCGTATATTATGCATCTGAACAGAAAGCAAGCGAAGACAGCCTATACAGTTGAATGGAAAGTAAACAAAGACAGCTGATATAAAATGTGGCGTGGTCGAGCTCTGAGCTCTTGATTTACACGAAGAAGTTCGTGCGTTCGTTCACGCACGTCGGACCGCTGCTTTTGATCGTTGTCCATTAGATAAGAAACGCGTATTAAGTATTTGAGGGGCTCAGCTGGGTGCACATTTTTTTGGTTCCAACAACACAATTGTGCGGTTTGCGAATTGGAAACGCACACGCAACAACCGCCGAACGCAAAGCGCGTCTGCCACGATCATTTGGATTGCTTCCGCCGAACCAGTTTCGATTGTAAGTTAAAATGTTCCACGTTTCCGATCCATAGAAAAACCTATTCAGTTAAAATTTATACGTTCCCACTTTGCAAAAATTTGAGGGAAGGCGTACAAAAAATTGTCAGCCTCTTTCACATTTTTACCCTTTTGCGGGCCAACCCTCGTTACGATACGAAAGAGAGATATAACGAATGAAGGTGAAAATGTTAGTATGGGATATGTAGCTCATAACAAAGTTTTTACCGAAGACAAGAAAGTCAGTTCGTAAAATACCTGATTCGTTGTACAGACATATATTTAAACTTTACGAAAGAGGTAAGGACATTGGCATTTGAACGTACTTTCAAATATAATTTGAAGAAACCTTCTACTTGGATTGAAAATGAAATGGCTGGAGAGGAACGGTTTCGTTTATTCATGACGAAAAATTCTGTATTATGTGTACGCGTAACTCAAGTTACAAGCCTGTTTAGAGCAACCAGTTTTAACAGAAATAATGTCGATGCTTGTTATGACAATCTTTGAATTGAGATGTATCGTGACCACTTTGAACCACAGAACATATACATCGTCGATGAAACGGGCGTGACCACTGTTGAACAATTTGACAGAGTAGTAGTAAGACGTAGAACAAGGCTGGCTTTTGGAAGGCTGGTATCTACCCATTTAATCACGATCTATTCCAAGAAATTGACGTTGCGTCTTCTTTTGTGACAGACAGGCTAAACCCAAACAATACAGAAGATGTGGTTGTTCCTAATCAGAATAATCTTAGACATGTACCTTATGACAAAACACCACGACTATCGCCTTTGTTGTTCATCACCGCAAAATGTTGAAGTCCATATTTCACAAAACCTTAAAGAAGTAGCGAATACAACACTACTTAAACAAACAAAGTAATGCAGATGCTCTTCCAGAGTCATCCTTATTAATTATAACAGCAAACCTTGAACCAAATATTTCCGCCTGATGTTGATTTCATGATGCATCACACCAGAAATACAACCATCAACATCTAATTCATCTACAAATATCCAATATGTGTTCTCACCGGAGGAAATACGGCCCTACCCAAAAGCTCCCCCGAAGAAAATAGAAGTGAGAGATCGTAAAATTAAAAAGTTTTCAATTTGCATAGATACGTCTGAAAATGAAAATATAAAAGTATATGAAGACAGACGGAAAAGACTAAAAAATAATAATAAAACGGAGAAAAAACTACTCGAATCATCTACTGATAAGAAAAGCAAAGGTAAAGCAAACAAAAAGAAAGCTAATGCACCATCAGCTACATCAGAAGAAGATTTTTACTGTCTTGTTTGTATAGAAGCGTACTGAGAGAGTAAGTCTGGAGAAAAATGGGTACCATGTTAAGGGACCTGTTGTCTATGGTCTCACTTAGAGTGTACAGATAGCGATCGATGTTACATATCTGCCATGACTCTGATTAAGTGTTATGTATGAGGCAGTCATTTTGCTGATTTGTTTTAGTTTAAACATTTATTTTTTTTATTGTATTTTCATTTATCACTTAGAAGTTATTTTATTTGATCTAGTTCCAATTTTAGTTAATTTAAGCTAAAAAGAATTACTGATTTAACTTGAAGATGCAAATTTTATAGATCGAGTAAAAAACATTTTAGAGTGTTTCTAAAATGGTGCCATATATTAGCATTAACCATTCTATTTGTAGGATTGCTCTATCGCCGGAAGATAGTTTTTGTCTAAATTTTTATCTTTTAGTAGTTAAAAGTAACTTATCATGGCGGATATTGCAAAAAGCTTTATTATAATCAATGAAACAGAGATATACATCGTGGTTCACGTCTAAGCTTCGCTGTATGAAGATGTTTAGTGAAAACAGCGCTTCTCTTGTACCTAATCCGTCTCTGAAGTCACATTGTGTCTCACTAATAACTGGTTCTATTTTTTTTCGATTGATGTTAGTTTTATATTAATTACTTAGCATAATATACATTGTTTATTGATAGAAAGATTGTTTTATTTTATTGCAATAATAAATTTGTTGGTCAAATTATCTTTAGTTTCCTTGGAATTTCTTCATTTGGGAGCTGATATTTGTGAGTTTTTACATGGCAAAAGAAAATCAGATCTCGTCTTGTACGATCAACACTACCACGTTTCCGTAGAAGTTCTGGTTAGTAACATGTCAGGTTTCGTTAATTGTTAAACGTAGGATATTAGGCTGAAACCGCTGGATAATGCTGAAATTAGATTTCTTGGCACAACCTTTACAGTTGAAGACCACATGTCCATACTGGCTTTAATATGATTTCGTATAAGAACAGTCTATTATCAATTGATCATTATGATTTTTTAGTAATCAATCAATACATCTGCTTGAATTTCACGTTTAATTGCTGTATTTTTATTTGTAAGTAGTTTCCTGTATTAATGTCAAATCCGTATGAGATTCTAAGTATTTTACTTCATTCATTATAAGGATGGAAGAACCACCGATACTGATCGGTGGATAAATGGTGGTTTTTGTGGCAAAAGTAACTTGCGTGCATGTGGTTTTGTTAATGTTCATTTATCAACTGTTTATCCATAAGTTGAAAAGATTTATGTGCACTTGGAGGCGTTCATTGGCTGCTACGTGTGGATCTTTATAAGCGGATAAAGTGGCAGGATTGTTAGCGAACTTTGGCAAATTGTCTTTGGTATGTCAAATGTAAATGGGATAAAGAATAGACTTCAGTATATTTCCCCTTGTGACACTGAAGTCGACGGAATAATACTCGGAAAGTGTGTTAATATATTTTATTAGAGGTAATATATACAATTGAGTATAGTGATCAATTGTACAATTAGGTCGAAACTTCTGACCACCTTTTTTGAACTCCTCATTAAAAAGTAGAATAGGAATGTCTGATAAACCCGATCCATTGAAACACCCCTAAGGGGGGGTTTTCTTGCTTTTTTTATTTTAAAGTGACATATCTCATGAACGATAATATATAGAGTGCTGAGACCTTCATAGTTGATTGGTTGGTCTAAGTTTGAGTTTCCAAGGTGTTTATGAGTTTCGACATTTGTATATATTACCGTTTCGCCCCCTGATCTTGTTGAATAATAACGGTTAGATAAGTAGGATTATGATACATTACAGGACATTGATATTTCTTCTATTTCAATAAGGGAAGCACGGACCCTTCTAGTCACTGAATTGGCTGAAATTTTGCAGGTACAAAGTATTAAAAATACTGCAATAAGAAGACTATAAGCCTCGGTAATCGAGTTGACTAGGAGCAGCGGTACGAATGGAGAGATTGTTTGTTCTAATGTTACTAGAACCTTTTCCAGTTACTATCATAAATAAAAATTTGTAAAATGCACAACAATGCACTAATAAATTTAAAAATAATTTTTTTTCTAGTGAATAAATAAAATAATACAATATTTATTTAGATGGTTGCAGTTACGTATGTGCAAGGTTTGTATAAAAAGTATCGGGAACAATTTTTCCTGACGTGGCTGTATATCGGAGCGCGCAACGCTCGATGGTGGAATATGTGACCATCAAGACGCGCCGTGCGCCAATCGCCCGCGAGCGTTCGTTCAGACTAGATTGTGTTTTTGGCAAAACCCTGTTGAGTGACTAGGTGCAAGCAAAATGCAGCGAACGATTGAACAGCAGGTCTTAAGTAGCCCAGGCTCTTAAAATATGGCTAGAGACTATGGAGGACGAGCCCCGCCCTGGACAGCCGTCGATCTTAAGAACCAACGACAACGTGCAACGTGTGCGTGAAGTACTAAATTCGGATCGTCGGTTAAGTGTACGCATGGTTGTAGATAAAATTGGCATTGATAAGATGACAGTTTACAGCATTACCATTGAAAATTTGGCGACGCGAAAAACCTGCGCTAAACTCGTCCTAAAGGTCTTGACGGACGACCGAAAGCAGAGACATGTGTCTTCTTACAAAGACCTTTTTCAACGCATTGAAAACACTTTTGGACACCGTAATCACGGGAGACGAAAATTGGATATTTGAATACGATCCGGAAACAAAGCGCAAAGTTTCGAATGGTACACTGCGTCTTCACCTAGTATAAAAAAGGCTCTAATGAGTAAATTTAGAATGAAAACCATGCTCATCGTTTTCTTCGACGCCAAGGGGTGGTTCACTACGAATTTGTACCTGAGTGGGAAACAGTGAATGGTGCTTTTTACCTAAAAGTGCTAAGAAAACTGAAGAGAAGGGTTAACCGGGTGAGACCAGCCATCGCCGGACATTGGAAATTGCACCAAGACACTGCATCCAGCCACATCTGCTCTAAGGTCGCGTACCCTTAAGGGCGCTTCGGAATTCGCCTACCAGGCAGCCTTCGAGTCGTGCAAAAGCCGCTGGCAAGTGTGTCGACGCTCAAGAGATGTCCTTTGAAGACTTTTGAGGTATTGTAGCAGTATCTCAAATAAATCTATTTTTCCAAAACGTTTCCCGATACTTTTTATATAAACTCTGTATGTTATCATTTGTTTCATAATTTTTGAACAAAATGAAAAACGACGTACCTGTTAAAACTACAATACCAAAATGCATACCCCATTGTGTAAGTTTTATGATTTATTTTTTCTTGAAGCGTACTTTCAAAAGGGTCGTCAAATTGCGCCGTGAGATAACAAGCGACCTCGTAATAACGTGAGTTAAATTTATACTTATTTATAACTCAAAATAAATTCAATACAAAATAATTATAATATTATACTTAATACTATAGTTAATATTTGGGTGTGAAGACCGTTATGATCTTTTCCGAGTCTCCTGGAGCTATCTTCAAATTTAACACCAAATGGCTTTGCAAATACCGATGCTAATACCCAACAAAATTCAAGCAATTAACGCTCAGTATCTACAAACACCAGGTAATTTATATATACAACCACGATTAATCGACGCAATATTCCCAACCCTCTCAATCAAATCTATACACCTGAAACACTGTCACATACAAAAGAACTAAGAACTCCCAAAATTAACCTGAAACAGCATCTAAACAGAGCAAAGAAAACGAATACTGGCTTGACGCACCGTCTGATAACCGTTTTTCAGCTCTAATAATTCTGATAATGATAAAGAACGAAAAAAACGCCAAAATCTCCCCCAATTTTTGTAAACAGGGTTAAATATATTACACCTCTCGTGCAGCTACTCGATGGGATACCGAAATTGCAGTATGAAATCAGGTTAAGGTCTAACCTAAACAGTAGAATCTTATAGAAACATTGTAAAAGTTTTAAAGAATAAAATACCAAATTTGTACTAAAAAACATCAATTATTTCATTAATTGTGAAGATATTAAATTAGAAATTGAAAAACTAGGCCACATAGCAATCATGTGTAATATAAAACAATACAGAACTTGACTGGCGCTCCCCATGTACTTTATTGAAAGTCAGCCAGCAACAAATAACAAAGACATTTACATATTTACAGTAATGTAAAATAAAATTTAAACCTCGAAATACTAAAGATTATGCACGACATTATGCAATGCGTAAGTGTCAAAGATAAGGGCACACCAAAAATTTCTGCTATCAGAAATCAAGATCCGCCAAGTGCCTCGCAGATCATCCTATTGGTGAATGCTCAAGGAAAACAAAATCAAAAGATGTTAGATGTGTATTATGCGGAGGAAATCACCCCGCAAATTATAAGGGTTGCTACAGAAAAAATAATTTCCAGCGCTTCGTCCAAAACAGTACACTCCTCCAACTTATCAAAAAATTCCAACCAGGACTAACATATGTCTCAGCAACTCATGGGCAACAACAAGTCTCTTCACCCACCGCCTCGTTGCAAAACTCAAACCGATTGCATCAGCAGTTCAACGAAATGCAAGAATTAAAAAGTATGATAGAGAGCCTAATTAAGCAAATAGACACCATGTTAAATCTCGCTAAACTTATTTAATGAACAAATTACAACTCATCTTGTGGAACGCCAATAGTCTGACATAACATCTAAAAGAACTAAAAGTGTTTATTTTAAACCATAACATCGACATCATGTTGATATCTGAAACGCATTTTACAGCGAGGAGTTATAAAAAATACCCAACTGTTCAGTCTGCTTTACAAATCACCCAAATGGCACTGCTAGAGTTAGATCGGCTATCATAATTAATAACTCTATTAAACATCACTCCTTGAACAGGTACAGCACAAATGTGGCAATAGCAGATGCAGCCGGGCTACTAACAACCATCTCGGCCGACTATTTTTATCCCAGATACTCGGTAAAGCAAGAAAACTATGAAGATTTCTGCAGCATCATGGGACGGCAATTTATTGCTGGATAACTATAATGCTAAGCATATACGCTGGGGTTCTAGGCTTATAACACCCAAAGGTCGTAAATTGTTTAAAATACTTAAAACGAAGAATCTACAACACCTAGTCACATGCGATCCCACTTATTGGTCGTCCTACCCAATATAGTAACTGATTTAGTAGATTTTTGCATCACCAAAGATATTCCACAAAACCTTCCTGTTGCCATTTCCTGATTTGACCTGTCATCCGACCATTTTCTTGTTATTGCCAATCTATCGTTGAAGCGTTAAGTGTGTCAAAACAATTAAATTAAGTAGTAAACAAACAGATTGGACGTACTTAGTTGGTGAATGAAAAACGAATGCTAAATGTCTCCCTTAAAACTGAACAAGATGTTGAATCAGTCGTCAAGCTCTTAAATGATACATTACAATGGACGAGTTGGAATGCAACTGCGGAACAAGCGGTAAAGATCAAAACTTACACCTGCCCCACATTAATCAAGCAAAAAATCACAGAAAAAAAGACAATAGAGCAGGCTAAGTATACCGGAAAGCAAACGCACACTCAATCTAGCTACGCATGAACTTAAAACACTCCTGAATAACAACAAAAATGAATGCATATAATCGTTTCTGCAAGAGCTTACTCTTACTGAAGCCACCGATTATTCGCGGTGGAAAACAATCCGAAAATTAAAACAAGCAACAAAAGCTTCTCCGCCCATTAAAACACTCCAGGAAAGCTGAGCAAGAAGCAAACCAGAGCAAGCACGAGCATTTTCAAACACCTAACAGAGATTTTCCAATCAGAAAAAGAAACTGAGTTAATCCAAATTCTAGAAGCGCCCTTTCAACTTGACTTGCCAGCTCAACGCTTTAAAATCGCTGATGCGTAAAGAGTTATATACTCAAGGAACTACCTATCACAGGGGTAAGGTATCTCACATAACTCTACAACTCTATTTTGTAAGTTGGGTACTTCCCCGCCCAGTGGAAAGTAGCATAGATCATTCTGATCCTAAAACCTGGGAAACCACCCGATGATTTAAAATTCTATCGTCCCATCAGCCTCTTGCCCATAGCTTCCAAAGTTATTGAAAAGCTACTACTAAACCGACTACTACCAATAATTTAAAACACCGAATCAATTCCTTCTCACCAATTTGGATTTAGGCAGATGCACCCCACTGTTGAACAAATCCATCGCGGCATACAAAAAATTACTGAAAGCCATAAAAAAAGCAATACTGCTATGCAGCATTTTTGGACCTATCTCAGACCTTCGACAAGATGCGGCACACTGGCTTTTATTCAAGTTACGTATCCTCCTCCCTATAAACCATTGTATAAGGTAGTGTCCCGGGGCCACTATTCTATCTTCTGATACAGATCCAGTAATTGTTTCCCAAATATTGCAAACCAATCTAAATGAAATTCGAACATGGCAAAAGAAATGGGGAATATAAACAAATACAAATAAATTTATCTATGTGACGTTTACCACACGAAGGAAAACCTGCCCCCCTGTCCAACTGAATAATCAACAGTTGCCTCAACAAGAAGAAGCCAAATAGCTAGGGCTATATATTGATAGGAGGCTCATTTGGAGAAAACACATTTTTACTAAGCGTAAACAGCTCGTACTGACCCCCTCCAAAATGTATTGGCTCATTGGACGTACTTCTAAACATACCACCGAAAACAAGCTGTTGCTTTACAAAGTTATGCTAAAGCCAATTTGGTTATATGGGATCCAGGTGTGAGGCACAGTATCTACATCCAATATAGAGATACTTGAGCGTTTCCAAGCAAAAGTATTGAGAATGATAATGAAAGCACCTTGGTTTTTGACCAATGCAGCCATCAGAAGAGACTTTCGAATCCCTTCGTTTAAAAAAGAAAGCAGCCAGCAGTATAGTGCTCGATCACATGTCCATTTCAGTAACCTAGCAGTGAACCTTTTGAGTCATAGCCAACAGAAGGTTAAAATGATACCTACCCAACGATTTGCCTACCAGATTCTATCTTGCATGTTTTATGTTAGTTGTAGTTTATGTTTTAGTATGTATGATATCCTAAAACACATCGGATATAATTTATTTGTTATAAAAGCTTGCCACTAGGCAATCTTCTACAAGCTATTTTTATTATTTTACCATTTGTTAAATTTACATAGTATAGATTGCAAATTAAATAAAATGATAAACAAAAAAATGTTGAATTTTTATTATCAGTTAAAACATTTCTTGAAAAAAATTAGTTTAAATGTCCATATATATATTTTTTAAATTATGTAATTATTTAGCAATCAGAACAAGGTTACATTCTATAAGCTAAATGGTTAACAATCATTATAGATACTAACGATAAGAATAACATGATGAGGCTTGCATCCTACGATACAACCTACGTAATTACAGTTTTGTACTTCGAGAGTATTAGAGTCTAATAGATATTAGGAATACACTACACACACACACGAGTTTGTTGGCCATACCACGACACTCACACTAGGTTTATTGGCCATAGTTTCTTTAGTCTTTGCTTGACCCTGGGTTCCAGCATCTGCTCCAGTAAGGGGTTTGAGTGAGTTTCTAGGGTTGCATGGTACTTGATAGCTCTCTCCTGGATTACTTCCTGGACCGTTGGGAGATGTAAGTCCATATGCAGCGTGTTGTTGGATACATACCACGGCGCATTTGTAATCTGACGTAATATTTTTGATTGAGTACGTTGGATTAATGCGATGTTTGATTTGGATGCACAGCCCATAACTCTACTCCATACATCCAGATTGGTTTTATAACAGTCTTATAGATTAGGGTTTTGTTTGCAAGCGATAATTTTGAATGTCTTCCAATTAGCCAGTTGAGTTCCTTTACTTTTAGATCTATTTGTTTTTTTCTTCTTGAGGTGTTCCTTCCAATTTAGCTTATGATCTAGGTGTAAGCCTAGATATTTTGCCGTTTCCAGTTGTGGTATTTGTGCATTATTTATTACGACTGGTGGGCATATCTGTTTTGAGCGTAAATGTTGTGTGTACCGACTTGTTTTCGTTAACTTTGATTTTCCATCTGTGTAACCATTGTTGAAGGAGTACTAAGTGGTTTTGTAGGTTGGCCGATGCAGTTGCAGGATTTTCATGTCTGGACAGTATAGCAGTGTCGTCTGCGAATGTTCCTATTGTTGTATATTGTGTCGTTGGTAGATCCGATGTATATAGGACATAGAGTAAAGGCCCCAGAACACTGCCTTGTGGAACGCCTGAGTTGATAGGGTGGTAATCTGATGTTACTTCATTAATTTTATCTGAAATGTTCTATCGGTTAGATATGATTTTAGTAAATTATAGTATGCCAAAGGGAACGTTTGCTTAATTTTGAAGAGTAATCCGGGGTGCCACACTTTGTCAAATGCTTGACTAATGTCGAGAAAGACAGCTGAACAGTACTCTTTGTTTTCTAGTGCTTTATTTATGGTTTGTGTAATGCGGTGTACTTGTTGCACGGTAGAATGAGCCTGTCGAAACCCAAACTGATGAGAAGGTATCCAATGTTGGGGCAGTAAGTCTTCATTAATTCGACGAAGTATGAGTTTTTCTAACAGCTTTGAGGTCACCGGAAGGAGGCTGATAGGTCGATAGGATGTAAGGTCGGTTGGTTCCTTTCCGGGTTTTCCGACCATTATGATTTGTGCAGCCTTAAAGCATTTTGGCCAATATCCTAGCCTCAGGATTGCATTGTAAATATAAGTTAAGAGCACTAGGCCCTTTTTTGGGAGTTCACGCAGCATTTTGGCAGTTATCAGATCAGTTCCTGGGGTCTTCTTAAGGTTTAGCAGATTTATTTCAGATTTTATTTCGTTTGGGGTAAAGGGTTTAATTTCATGACGTATGTCAGGAGAGATGGAAAAACTTCTCTCTACTTCTTGGTCTGGTGCGCTATCAAGTGATTGAAAGACTGAGGATAGATGTTCAGCGAAGAGTCTGACTTTGTCTCTATCGCTTTTTGCCCAAGGTTCGGTGTTGCTTTTTCTAATTGGTGGTATTTTGAATTTTGGTTTCCTAGCTTGTTTGATGGGTTTCCAGATAGAATCATCAGTTCGATTTAATTGAGATACATAGAGCTCAAATTTCTCATTTCTGATTTCTTTGAGTTTTGTTTTTAATTTATTGGTCATATGGTTGTAGGCGTTTTTGGCAGCAGGTGTATGATTTCGTTGTCAGTTAGCTCTAGCACGACGTTTTCTGCGACCATTCGTTTAATTTCTAGTGGTATGTCAATGTTTAGTTGCTTTTGTGAAATGGTTGGTGTAGCTTGTTGCGCAGCTTGCTGGAGTTTTGTTATGAGTTCTTCAGTAGCTGTTTCAATTTCTTCGCATTCCTTGAGTCGAATGTTTAATTTTATGGTTTCGCTTAGAATATTACGATATGTAGCCCAGTCCGTTCTAGAGTTGTGTAATCTGGTTGTGAGCTTCTTGTTTACTATAGATGCCCCAATTGTTAGTATGATAGGAGAATGATCGGAAGTTAGGTCATAACTGGGTATTACAGTAGTATATGCCTGATTGATTCCATTTACGACGAAGAAGTCTAGTAGGTCTGGTAACTTGTTTGCGTCAGTGGGCCAACAGGTTGGTGTTCCTGTTGATATAAATGAGTATTTTTTGTCCTCCATTGACTTAAGGAGTTCTCTACCTTTCGTTGTTGTTAGGCGTGAGCCCCATCTAGTATGTTTACTGTTGTAGTCCCCTCCGCTACGAATTTGTGACTTAGTGTTAGAAAGAATTTGTCAAAATCTGCTTTTTGATATTATGTCGGGTGGGCAATAAACTGCAGCAAGGTCAATTCATATGGCAATGTTTGTACCTTGATTGTGGTGGCTTGGATAAAATCTTCCTGATATTTTATTTCTTCATTGTGTTGAATTGTTTGCTTGACAAGAATGGCTGTACCTCCATGGGCAGTACCGTCTGGGTGATTGGTATGATAGAGTTCATAATGAGGTATTTTGAAGTAAGTCTGTTGTGTGAAGTGTGTTTCACTTATTAGCAGTACATCTATGTGGTTATGTAATAAGAACAATTTTATTTCTTCTTTATGTTGCGTTAGGCCATTAGCGTTCCACAGAGCTACTCTGAGAAACTTACCCATAATTAGGGTAGTTTATTTATTAGCGTGCTAAGCATGTTCAGAATCATGCTATTTTGTTGAATGAGTTGATTAAACATGGCTTTGAATTCAGTTAAAACTGAGGAGAGCGTTGTTTAACATTTGTGTTGACTCACTGTAATTGTTTAGGGGGTTGGAGTTGTTGGTTACTGCATTAGCGTAAGATTTATAATGTTGACTAAGATTCAGTGACTCTGTTTGCACTGCGGTGTTTGCATTATTGGTTTGTGGATTGGGGATAACATTTATTTTTGATAGTTGTGGTGCGAAGGTTCTAGTCTTGCTTTGTGGATTATTTCTACGAATTAGTTGTTGATAATGATCACAACCTTTATAGTTGGCTGGGTGGTCTCGCCCGCATAATGCGCAGCTAGCTGGGGTGTCTTTGCTTTTTTTGCAGTTGATTGTATTATGTGCTCCACCGCATTTGACGCATACAAAAGGCCTGTTGCAATGCGTCTTGGTGTGGCCATAGAGTTGGCACCTCGTACACTGTACAATATTATTTTTGACTTTATTCGGAGGTTCTATTATTACTACGCTATTTTGTATTCTTTCAATTTTATATACATCTTTGTTATTGTCTGCTGGCTCTATGTCAATGAAGAACATGTTTAAGGGTTCTTTGGTTATTCTATGCTTCGCATTTATAATATTTCTAACTTTATGTCCTTTATTTTCTAATTCTTCTGAAATGTCATTTGTGTTCATTGAGTGATGAATGTGTTTGATAACAATTCGGTATGCTCGTTCCGTCTTTAATTGATATGTGTGGTGTATTATGTTTTGTTCCTTGAAGTATTTTGTTAATTTTCTGTATCCATCAACTGTATTACAGTTAATTTTAATTGTATTATTGGCTAAGCTCTTTGTACTATATTGTTCATCTTCTAAATGATCGCGTATTTGGGTGAGCATGTTTGGAAAATTTACTACTCCGTACACAAAAATCGGAGGAGGTTTGGGTATTTTGGCTGATTCTGTAGTGATGCTGTTGGTAGTGTTGCTTTGTGGAGTGTCATCTATTGTATTTGTTAATACGCTATACTTGTTGGAGGTTTGTGTAACAATTTCGTCACCATTTTGTTGTGCGTTCGTCCTTATTTTTCTGCGTTTCATAGCCTTAACAGTTTGCCAAGAGTTTTCTTTCGATGTTGTAGGGGTTTCCATTTCATCGTCGCTAGTTGAAAACATTCTAACAAGTTGTTGGGGATTATTAGTTGGATAGGCTCCTTGAGGCTGGTAAGTGATTAATTGTTCTTGATTTGGAGGGGAATAATTACTGGGCCCTGATGATAATTGAAGTGATTGTGTGTTGTATGGTGCAGGAGTTTGACTGTTTATGAAACTTTGAGTTTGATACGTATTTGGAATTTGTAACTTTTGGGCACTTAATTGAGGTTGACACTGTATATTTGGTGAATATGGTTGGTTATATATGTAATTAAAGTCAGGTCCATTGCCTGCTGGAAGCATTTTGGTAATTTAAAAAGAAAGATTACCTAGCTGGATGTTTACTTTCACTAAAAGGTTTTAAAAAGTGAAACAGTTGTTTATCACTTGAGTTAAACGTTGAAATTAAATTAATAAATATATAAATTTGCCTGACCTTAAGCAAGGCTACGGCTGCGGCTCCGCCGTTGTGATAACTCAGGTATAGCTCGGCTATGTTATTATTGTGATTTTTTTATTGCTATTACCATAAATTATATAATGCTAGAGATAAAAACGACGAATAATTGTGTTGTATGTATCTTTTTGTATACCTTAAAATACCTAAATGGATAACATTATATTTACAATGTTACGTTCTGTTTATTACAAATTTCAGAAGAAGTTTAATAATATAGTATATTTATATATGTATTCTTATGAATTTTACAAGATTTTTCTTCATAATATTGGGACTTGGAATTAATTTTAAAGGACTTTTTCTATCAGTATATATTGCATTTATCTTCAGGGCAAAGCACCATCAGTAGGCTTAAATTTTGAGTTTGTAGTTTTGTTAAGTTTTTTCTTCCATTTGAAGAAATCGGCAACTGAAGTTTGCTGTCCGAAGCTTATAGTAAATATGCTCCATCGATATCAACTTGTGAGTATTGATTTAAACGATTCAAAAGTAATGATTTTGACGCGAAAAGCAAGGAGTCAAAAAAGATTAAAGAAGAATTGGCAGATTTCTTGAACGTTGAGTTATCGACAGTCGGCAAATGTTTGAAGGCTATGGGAATTATTTAAAATCAAGGAAATTGGGTGCCCCACGAATTGAATAAAGTGCCTACTCTTTTTTGAGTTAGAGGCTTAACATTTTTTTTATTCAATGTAACCAGCAATCAGAATGTACATTCTATAGGCTAATTTTATGTCATAATATGATTATATCTATAAAAATTTATTAATATAAATATAATCATAAACTTTGGCATGATGAGGAATGCACCCTGCGGTGTTACTTCTAGCTTCTTACTACAGGCCACGAACGTCTCAGTCTCCTGTTGCCATCGTTGTGTGTGAGCGGTTCCATTAAAGGGTTGATGTGTGATTGTAACCTATTGTAGCATTTGCCACTTCTGTCGTGTATAACGGCTTTAACGTAGGGGCACTTTGAGGTCAGTGTGAATTGTGTAGCTTGATACAAACCACGGAGCATCTACGATCATTCTCAGTATCTTCAATTGGCTTCTTTGGATAATTACCATGTTAGACTTACTGGCGCAGCCCCAAAGCTCAATTCCGTAAGTCCAAATGGACTTAATTACTGTCTTATAGATCAACAACTTATTTTCTAGCGAAAGATTTGGCTTTCTTCCTATAAGCCACTTCAGTTGTCCCAGCTTTAGGTCTATTTGTTTACGTTTTTTTGTGATGTGTCTCTTACAGATTAATCTTCTGTCAAGAGTTAGTCCAAGATATTTCTTCTCTTCGGCTTGTGGTATGATCTCATTATTAATTTGTAAGGTTGGGCAGCAACCTTTTCTAAGTGTAAATGTTATGTATCTTGATTTTTGTCCATTTACCTTTATTCGCCATTTTTTGTAATACACTTAGGTAGTTATGTACATAGTTAGCAGCAACCTCTAGCTTTGCATGATTAGCAAGTATAACCGTGTCGTCCGCGAACGTGCAAATATTTATGTTTCTGTTCGTTGGTAAGTCTGCCGTGTAAAGAGTGTACAATAAAGGACGCAAAACGCTGCCCTGCGGGACACCTGCTTTTATCGAATGTAAACTAGATGTTTTACTGTTGTAGTTAGTTTGGAATTGTCTATTTGCTAAATAGGATTTTATTAATTCATAGTATTTCTGCGGTAAGTTTCTTTTCACTTTTGCTAATAGTCCTGGGTACCAGACCTTATCAAAGGCCTGGCTTACATCCAAGAATACCGCTGTACAATATTGTTTATCTTCAAGAGCCTTATTTATTATCCGTATTATTCGGTGGCACTGTTGGGTTGTCGAATGTGCCTCTATGAATCCAAATTGGTGATCTGGGATCCAATTTTTCGTTAACATGTCTTCGTTGATTTGTCGTAGTACCAATTTTTCTAACAGCTTGGAGACAATGGACAATTGGTCTATAGGAAGCGACATCCGTTGGGTCCTTACCGGGCTTTGGAATCGTGATAATTTGTGTTGTTTTCAGTAGTATTGGCCAATAATTGAGTCTCAAGATGGCATTAAATAAATACGTAAGCAATACTATTCCTTTCCTTGGTAGTTCTTTTAGCATTTTTCCAGTGATAACATCCATTCCTGGTGATTTTCTAGTGTTCAACCGTTTCATTTCTTTGTGAGCTTCTTTTGGTTTTTGTAATTTGTTATCGGGTAGTTGTAAGAAGTGTCCAATTTGCATGTCTTGCTCATCGTTATGAGGGGAGAATACTTTAACAAGGTGTTCTGCAAAGATATCTGCTTTGTGTTTATCACTTCTTGCCCAGGGCCCAATAGTTGGAGTGGTTTCTCAAATCGGTGGAATTGTTGTTACAGGCTTTTTCGAATTTTTAATAGGCTTCCAAATGGTGTGATCATTTCTCGTTAAGCCACCTATATAATTATTAACTGACTTATCTTGTAATTCTCTTAATGTAGTTTTAAGCCTGTTAGTTAACTGATTTAGTCTTGCTTTGTCGGCTGGTATACGACTGCGGTGCCAAATGGCGCTTCTCTACTACTAGTTTTTTTTATTTCTAATGGAATATCATTTAATCGCTTTTTATTGTCATACGGAGGCGTAGCTTGTATTTCCGCTTGTAAAATTGAAAATGTTGAATTTATTGCTTCTTCGATGTCTTCCTAACACTTCAATTTGATTCTGAGATTGACATTTTTGTCTATATAACTACGGCATGCATCCCAGTTGGTTCTGGTATTATGTAATTTGGGATTAGGTTTTGTTGTGCAAACGGATGTGCTTATTGTTGCAATTAAGAGTGAATGATCGATCGGACACTAAGTCGTACTTTGATATTACATCTGTATATGCTAGGGAAATTCCGTGCGTTACAAAAAGGTCTAAGAGATCCGGGATTTTATTGGTGTCCGTTGGCCAGCATGTTGTACCAGCTGATAGAAATGAATCATTTTGTTTCTGGATAACTTCTGCCAATTCTCTATCCCTTGTTGTAGTCAACCGTGATCCCCATAATATATTTTTGGCGTTGAAATTGCCTTCTGCTATGAATTTAGGACCAAAAGTTTTGAAGTAATCTTCAAAGTGTGCTCTTTTAATTTTGTGGGGAGGTGGACAATACACCGCTGAAACTGTTATGTTGTATGCCATGTAAGTACCTTTTACTGAAGTAGCCTGAAGATGGCGTTCTTCATATTTTAACAATTTGTGATGTTGGATTGATTGTTTGATTAGTATTGCAGTTCCGCCATGTGCTCTACCTTCAGGGTGATTAGTATAATATAATTTACAGAACGGAATTTTGAAATAACTGCGGTCTGCGAAATGAGTTTCACTTATCAATAAAATATCCATTGAATTTTGGATCAAAAATAAGTTTTGTTCTTCCTTGCGTTGACTTCCTCTATTGGCATTCCAGAGCACAATCCTCAAGAATTGAGCCATTATTATGCCAATTTATTTAAGAGCATAGTAAGCATGTTTAGTATCATGCTATTTTGTTGTACAAGCTGATTAAACATGTTTTTGAACTCTTCTAGAAATTTCTCGAGCAGAGAACCGCTGTTTCTGTTGCGTTATTTCTGACTGCATTTGCATAGTTTTGTTCTGGTTGTACTAAATTTGTTGAGGTTGCCCACCGGTGGTTGGAGTTTATAGTTGTTGGGAATTGTTAATATTGATTTTGTTTCGATTAGATTTATATAGGCGAAGATAATATTCACATCATCTATAGTTGGCTGGATGAGTTCATCCGCACAAAGCTCAAGTAGCTGGGGTATCTTTGCTTTTTTGCAGCTTGCGGTGCTATGGGATTCTCCACATTTTACACACAAAAATGGCCTATTGCACTATGTTTTTGTCTTTTCTGGACGGTTCCATTTGTACAATACAGTTTTGCAGGTTATGTATTTCATAGATACCTTTATTATTAACGACTGGCTAGAGGCTTTACATAGGTTAGGTATTATTTGCAGTAACTGTTCCAAAGATTTTGGCCTAATTACTTTCCACTCCTCCGGCAATTTTCTTGGAAGATCTTATTTTGATGTTGGATAGCTACTACAAACATTTTAAAAAGTTTATGTTGTAGGAGTTCAATGGTATTAATATTCTGTGTGCCAAAGCTGAATCATAATTTTAAGCTTTTTGGTTTTTGCTTTATAATAACAATTTTTTCTCAGAAAGCGTAACATACTGATTCAATATTCTCTTGTAGCCTTCCTTGTTTAATGTTCCTTCAATTTTAGACGCGATAACAAAAATGAAGAATTCAAATTTGTGTTCGTCACAATACATAACATACCTTCTATTATATATTATCCAAAGTTTATGTCTTTGTAGTTATTCGAGCTTTTCCTTTGATGTGAAATTTAAACCTATAACTATACTATACAAATATACAGATATGAGCTTTATTGGATGAATGTGCTATACATTTGGACAGAAAGTAAACAAAGACAGCTGATATAAAATGTGGTGTGGCTGAGCTCTTAGCGTTTGGTTAACTATTTTTAATATCGTTTTGCATATTTTATTTTGTAAGATCTCCCCACCGACTTATCATGCAGTTATTAATTGTAAATAAATTGTTTCGCGTTCTCACCCTGTAAAAATTTTACGGAAGACTGGTGAGAAATTGTAAGACTAGGGCGCCAAAAATACCTTTTGGCGGGCAACCTCTCATAATATCATATAGCGAAGAAACGTGGCCTATTTCTACAAAATTACTACGTAGATAAAAATATTAATTATCACGAATTTGAAAAATTACACTATGAAATGATATGGGCATGTGGAGGGAATGTTAGAAAAAATGTGGTCAAAGAACGTAGTAAATAATATCATGGAAGAGAGACATTTAAAGATCAGAGACTGGGAAAATTAGATAACTATGGAAGTTGACGACAAACTCCTAGAGGAAAACGTCGAAAAGAAATAAGAAGTCAAAAACAAGTGGCATACGCTAGTTTGTTATTGGAAGAATGATTGCGTGTTGAACTTGAAACTAGAGCTTTTTACAAACAAAAACATATTTAAAAGAAAGTGAAAAATTGTAAATACTAAAAGCAAAGAACAACCTATGAGAAGAAAAAATATAATAATTTGCCCTTCCAATTGCTTAGTCATCCGTTCTTTGCCGGCGCAGCACCGGAACCGAGCAACGCGCTTATATTACAGGTGTAAAAGTGACTTCTATTGGCATTCTTGTCCAGACCACTAGCGAGTAAGGTAGAGGAACCCGGGAGTACCTGCCCCGGGTAATAATAAGCTTTCTAATTTTTCTGCGCGGAGGCACGCAATTTTTCTTGCCGTTTCCAGGCTGGTCGCGACCGCCGCGCAGAACAGGTATTCGTCATTATCATCTTAATGTCCAAAGAAGCAATTCGAAAACCGTTTGCCGCGCATAATAAGGCGCTGCGAAAACGCCGGATAACCTTGTTTTTAAGCCGACTGTACATTCCGCGCGCACGGCCCCTCGAGCCAAACTTTCAGTTATGTTCTTTTCTGAGGCTGCGGCGCGTTACTGCCGCGCTTTTATTTCCGATAAGATGCAATAAGGCGGCGGCCTTATATAATGCGCCGCCCGGGGGAGCCTTTTTGCGTCCCTGCACCGTCGTGGGCTTTATGACGGAAGAGACGTGTTTATTATCCAGGAATGTGGGATAATGAATCCAACCTGCTTGCGCAACTCGAAGATAAAAATGTCTGGGTCTACCGCCATCGATAATATGAAGGATCGGGTTTGTCCCGTAACGCAGCGTTCAACTCTCCGCGTGTATCGGCGTAATAGTTGGTTTAAAGGAAATTTCTTATACATAACAATATTCATTACTTATTTTTTAATAACACATTAATTAAAGGAATTAAATTTAAATGCACATCTAAATATTCTGCAAATTATAAACAATTAGTAAATTAGTTTCAGAAAAATATGAAATGTAATTCAAATAATTGAAATCTAAAAGTTGTACTTATCAGTGCTGACATCCAACTGCGTATTATATATTTGTAAATAAATATTTTCCTAGTAGTTCAGTAGAGATTTCTATGGTTTATTTAATTTTTACCATCAACCATTATTGTTACGTCTAGTAAACTTTGTAATATATGTAGAAACATAATATAGTTTCACTATCTTTCTACAGATGGCGCAGTACTCTCCATAAGAATGCTGCTTAGTTAATATTACGAAAAAGTATTTATAATATTATTGTATTCTAGATGTCTTTTCTTTAACTTTCAAGGTAAATTTTTGCATGTAAATCTTCGTTCAAGACCACAATATTTATGTTTCCCTGTTCAGGAATGTGCGTGTAGAATGAAGCCCGCAAAAAGCCCGTAATCATTGCAACAGCACGTCTAACATTTGTAAGTGGAACATCCTCAAACGCAACCGCTACCTTACATTTGTCCAGCTAATGTCACCTCTATTAAACGTTTTTCGAATTTTGAAACGCTTGCGTTATTTATTACGTAAAGTTTCGGGGAATGCAGCTACTAATTATCAAACGTGTTATTTAGATTGCCGCTGCTTTTTGTAATGCCTTGTTAATAGCGCTTTTTAACTGCTGAAATAATTTATTGTCATGCTTCATTGTATTATTAGGTACTAATTGCTAGTATTTCAATTAACTTAGCATGTGTATGAAGTCGTTTTAAAATATTTGACTATATTAAGGAATTTAATGCTAACTACATAAGCTTTTTGTGCTGCGCAAAATGAGTAAGCTAAGTTACACCAATATTATATAGAGTGATCCAAATTGGACTTCAGCTAATTGTTCTTGAATAAAACACAAAATAATGAAACGATCCGAATTTTATTGTTATCAATGAATAGTACAGACTTGTCAGTTATGTATGAAATATGATTGCTAAATGCCTTCCACAATTTCATTGCCATGCGACCATTCTTTTAGCAAAATTTTCCATAAACGCGGCTCTATTTTAGCAGTCACATGTTTGATGTTCTTTTCTAGCTCTGCAATCGTAGTAAATTTGTTGACATAAACCCTGCCACTCAATGTCACTACTGTTAAATAACACGACCGGGAAAGTTAGTTTGACGTAAAGTAAGTACTTTACGTGATGTGTGGCATGTAGCTCCATCTTGTAGGAACCACATGTCGTTCAAGGTCAACGTTGGTTTCAATGAGAAAAAGTTGTTTAGCCTCTCCCAATACCGCAAACTTTGACAGTAACAGTGTTGCCAACTGATCGTTCTTCTCTAGGAAACCCTGGCGTTGGAAGGTTGGAGTGCCATATGGGCGCTTCCTAGCTCTGCCACCACCTCAAGGACGTTAGTGATGGGTCGATGTTTTCGAAGAGCGTTACTAATCTTGGCCAGCCTCGATGCTCTGGCTGTGGCCGGTTGCTAGTAGGTGCGCGTGTTGGGTCGGGTTGTGGTCGCGAGACAGCAGGAGCTTCTCCTTGGTCGCCACTGCATAGCTGCGTTCGGAGCGGTTGACTTCGGGCGAACAGCTGGTTTTAGAATGCAGAGAATCCCCGAAATCTGCTCGCGTGGGGCCCCTGACGATTAACGCATATCGCACCCTGAAGTGGTGGTCTTGGTCGCACTTGTCGGCGCGGCAGCAACGCTGGCACCTATGACACTGATTGACTTGGTCCTTCTTCTTATGCTGCTGTTCCACCGTCACAGCCACATCGAAGACTCTTCGCACATTGGAGATGGTTTTCGCCTTACCGCTCCGGTCAACCTCCAAGAACATGAGCGGAATGGGACGGCGGTTGGAAACCGTCCTCATCCTCCACAAGGATGGGGATGTATTTGTCTAGGAGCTCTTGCTCGAGTTTCCTCCTCCGGGACGCCTCGCATGATGGCCCGGGGTCTTGTCCTCCTTGAGCAGATAGAAAAGACGCTGCAGCTTGGCTTCGTTGAGGTATTGCGTCAGGCACATGTAGTCATCCGACGTGGCGGTGTGGATGAATATCCCATCCGCTACGTTTTTTGCTTTTAGGAATCCGACTCTTGGATGGCCTTGCGTACAGATGGCCAGGCCTCTTTAACCCGCAGGATCACAGACGGGATGTGTTCCCAAGAGGGAGAACTGGCTGGGTGGGTTGCCTTCTCCGAACGAGGACCTTGGCGTGATGGCATTTGTTGGCAGACGGGAATTCCTGATTGAGGCTCACCTTTGTCGGACTGCTATATTCTCGCTCCTTGAGGTGGAGGGCTGAAGCAACATTTGTCAAAGGGGTGGGTGCAGCTTGTGTGGCTGCGATGGCTGGGGCAGCTCGGGTAGCAGAAGTATTCCGGGTTGTAGGGGCAGCTCAGCCGGCTGAGGCGACCGGAGCGCCCATGAAAGCTGAGGAGGCGGTCCATTTCCTTCCAACGGGAATACTTATCCAGATCACCGAGATCCCCCAAGATCTCCAACGTAGTGCTGTTGTAAGAGGCGCCGTAAATTGCGCTGACCCGGGTTGGCAGCTAGAATCTTTTTCAGCCACTCGTCCGGGCCATCATTGTCGCCGTTGCTCCTGTCGAACATCGCGCAGGACGAGCGAGACCAACTAACACTACAGTAGTGAAGCGGTAGTGGTATTCTGCATCGGCATCTTTGATCTCGTGTCCCCAAATTTTTCACCGCGCGTATCTAAAAGTAAAAATGGCGACGATGTTACATGGATAATTGAAGAAGTTATTTAGTTGTGCTTGATTATAAATTCAACGAGCACAAATTACGATACTCATTTATATATAAAAACAATCTACAATTTTATTTATAATTTTGATGTTGCAGTAACGATTATTATATCGATATATCATAACTGAGATGCTCATCGAATCTGTAGTCACTAACTAACTTTTTGAATCATCCATATATAACATCGCCATGTTTGATTATATGATCTGCGCGGTAGCATATCATGGAACACGAGATTAAAGGTGCCCATGTTCCCGCTTTACTTTATACTGAAGCAAAACGCGAACGAATCCGTAACCATGTCTACCGCTGGGTCTTGCGCAGTAAAAAATCCGGGGACAAAAAAAACCGAGAGTGTGGTCAGCGACGAGTAATATGATGCTTTAGCGTACAGTAAAATACCCTGTAGAAATGCATGCTAAGGAATGCTTTTATAAACGCGGTTTTGGTTGCCCCTTTTGATTTAAGGGAAATTTAAACATTGAGTAAATGTACATCATCCACTTGTTGAAGTTTGCTGAAATTTGAGCGCTGCAAGAAGGCAATAATTCCCTAAATATTGCAGCAAACTGTGCAGTGCGTGAAAGCAAAAAAATAATGTCGCTACAATGGAATGGCTGACAATGTCCCCAGATGTTAATCCCATTGAAAATGTATAGTCGTAATAAAATAAAGCTTAAAAGCCAGTGCACGCAGTGAAGCAGCTGCCATTTCAAATTAAGCAGATAGTGGCAATCTTTTCCAAATGATTTTGCAGAAAACTTCGTCCAAAGCTTGAAAAAGAGGTGTAAAGTTGTAATGGAGGTGACAGGACTAGATCTTAGGTAATTGCACAATAGTTCATAATGTATACTTCAATAAAAGTTGTTTTGCCAAAGTATCTGCTTTTGTCTTTGTCTGTTCTGGTCCAGGTATCGTCAGGTTTTCTAATTAGTGGAATTGCTTCGTGGGATTCTTGAATTCCTTTGTTAGTTTCCAAATCAAGTGAGCGTTACGAAAGAATTTTGCGATGTATTTTTTAAACGTTTTGTTACATGATTTCACCAGTGTTATATATCCGATGAGTTAGTCTATTGTAGATTGTTTTATTTAGCTTGTCTCTTGTTGTTTACCACTTTTTCCGAGCTTTTCGCTTCTCAGTGATTAGGTCTCGTATATGATGTTAGTAACTTCAGGTTTGTTGCTTGGGCTGTTTTGTTTAGGTCTTAAGTACATTTAATTCTAATAGCTAAATTGGTATTTTCTTCCAAGTAGATTGCGAAATGATTCCAAGCGGATTGGGCTGCAGGATATTTGTTGCGAAGGGCAACCCTGCGTGTGTTAGGTGCGATCTGACGTTTGTATTATTCACATTTTTGACGGCATACCTACTTGGAACGTTTCGTCATACGGACGCTATTTGTTTTGTTTTCATCAAGTTGAAAATTAACTCGTGAACATTCTTGTGCGATGATTTTTTACGACTTTCGACGTGGTTTATCTCAACAACAGTGCGTCAATCAATTCACTTCAACTTTTAGTGGCAAAACCCCCATATAGTTATTGTATATAGTTGGTTCAATGAATTTAGTCGTGGTCGTAGTTCGCTGGGGGATGAATTTAAAGAAGGCCGTCCAAAATCGTCTGTGGTGCAGCAAACATGCAAGATAAAGCAAGATCATCATGTGACTTACCGTGAAATTTAGACACTTAACATTTAACCGTAAAACAGCTGTGTACGCGTTGGATTCCGCAAGTTAATGATCGCTCAAAAACAGGGTCGTGTCGATTGGTCGAAAGAAATGCTCAAGAAATACGATCGCGGTGCTTTAAAAACCGTTTGCCAAATTGTCACAACTAATGAATCTTGGATTTATGCGTATCAGCCCGAAAGTAAACAGCAGTCGACTGTATGGGTCTTCGAAGACGAAACAAACTCAACAAAATCCTTCACTCTCAGCACTTCGAAGCAAATGGTCGCTTGTTTTTTTGGAAAAACTGGATAAGTCGCAACCGTTTTTTTTTTGGGCGCACTTCCAGGCACTGCAGCCTCAAGGGCTTAGTGTGACGATTAACATGCACTTATTCTAGGACATTCACACACACCCATGGGTTGAGCGAGACTCTAACTCGCGCGCCCCGGCTAGAGGACAGAGTCAACTGGTCCAATCATCTGAGCCACCGCGTCTCCAGTCGCAACCGCGGTTTTAGAGGATTATAGAACGGTCAATTCTAAATAGTACACAATCATCATCATTCTTCACCATGGTAATGCGAGCTTATACACAACACAAGATGGCTTTTTAAGCATTCAAAATTTTGAATTGATGGATTATCCGTTGTATAGTCTTGATTTGGCCACTAATTTTTTTTGTTTTCACAAGAAGATACTATATGGTTGATGCGTTCAAAACCCATATTTCGAAGATACCTGATTCGCTATGAAAAAATGCTATGAAAATAACAGGCAGAATATTTCGAAAAACAATAAAAAAGCTACCAACATTAAACATTGTCTTCGCAATAGAAATCGTGCAACCCACGTAGTCTAATCGTCATTTTTTGCGGTGTAGTTCAAGTCGTAGTTAGATTCCCCTTTTATGTATGTGTTAGCTATTCTATTAACGATTGTGCAGTCTAATATATCAGAAAATTTGTGTGAATCGCCAAGCCAGTAGCTAGGTTCCCTAATTAAGAGATAACAGAAATTCTTTTTTTGCATTATTCTTAGTAAGTTGCTTCTTTTTGGAGTGATTAATCTAAAACCTCTAGTTGTATTTTCTTATTTTAGTCTTCTTCTACTATAAATTTAGTGCCTTGTGACCCAATAACGTTTCGTATTTATCAGACGATATGGCATGTCTCGGTGAGTTGTGAACTGTTGGAACTTAGAAGTGAATAGAGGTAAGCTTGGATTTTAATGGTTGCATTTTGGATTTTTTTAATTTGATATTTGGAGAGGCTTCTGGAAGGTGAGATATGTTTCTAAACCTCCAAATGGTGGGGTTTTGGCTCTTTAAAAATCCTGATAAACACCGCGGCTTTTGTAATTGGCCAGATGAGTTCCATTCCATAAAACATACTTAGCTGGAGCGTTGCAGTCTTTTTTGCATAGTGATGCTTTGTGTCCACCGCTGTATTTAATGTAGACAAAAAATTGTTTTGATAGGCTTTTGTGTGGCTATAGTCTTAATATAGACATTATAGGCATAATATTTTTCTTTCTAAGAGTTTTTATGGAAACAACTACGCTGCTGGTGTATGTAACATCAAAATTATTTTTATTGTTTTCGCTTGGTTCAAGGTCAACTATAAAAAGGGGAAGATAATATCTAGCGGCTCTATGGTGTACATTTATTTTATTGCGAACCTTGTAATCTTGTTCAGGTAATTCGTCCTTGATGTTCACTGGAACATAATAGTGTAGATTTCGAATGGCTACTTTGTATTCTTTTCTTCTTTGAACTGTTGATATATGTATATTAAGTTTTTCTCAAGAACCTGCTGTTAGGGTACTGATTTTAATTGTGTCATTTGATGTTGCTGATATATAACATTGCTCTTTCTTAGTAACTCTAGTAAGATTTTTTATTATTTTCCCGTAGCTGGTGACTCTCCAAATGTATATTGGTGGAGGTTTTACAATTTTAAGTTGTTGATTGTTGAGGTTATTGCTTTTGCTTGCGATAGGATTTCGATCTGTTGGGTGTAGTCAGTTGGTCAGGTTGTGTTCCTTTTCTTTTTTAACAGTCTGCCATTAATGACTTGAATTCGTTGAATTCTCTTAGGCATTCTCATTATCCATATCATTATAAGGTTGTCATTAGTCACTTTTTAAGATGTTGTTAATTATTTTCAATAATTTGCATTGCCTGTATAGACGGGACTGTATTTGAATGTATTGGGAAAAGGGATGTCATTATTGTTTGGTTATGAGGTATTTCTAGAAATTGGGGGTTAAGCTGATGAAATTCCCGCTATACCTAAATACCCTTCTTCTTCTCCCTTCTTTTACTTTTCTCTTATGCCCTAGAGCGCCGGCTGCTCTACCCATTTCCGCAATCTGCTCCGGTGGCTGCTATTCTTTTTACTTTTTTTAATCGTTTTTTCTCCGTTTTACCCTCCTATGTAGATTTTGCTCCTATGTTTTCCTTGTTCTTCTTCTGCTTCTTGTTTTATCTGGCTTTGTTTCCAATATTTGTCTTAGGTCTCTATTTCTTGACATCCTAACTATGTACCAATGCTACTAAAATTGTGTCTGCAGTACTATGTCATCTGCATATATAAGACATTATTTATATATATATATATATATATATATATATATATATATATATATATATAAATTTAAGGTTCCTTCTCTCCTTTATTTTGCTTTAGTGTATATATATATAGTCAGTTACAAACGACAACTGTCACTGTCACATATTGCATTCATTATCATCATTCTCAGAATTTTATTTGTAAAAAAGAAGTTTAATTAAATTAGTGAGTTCCCAATTGACTTTCAAAATGTAAGCAAGACAGCAGCGCTCAGATATCTTTGAAAGTGCCAGTGTCGAATTATTTACTGATAACCCGCATCACTCCACTTCAAAACTACTTTATTTCGGAGTCCGGTCCATACATTGAAGCAAAGTGGACGTGTGCGGGCCAATTTTACCTGCGATATCACAGCGCCGAGCCGCAGTCTAAGGTCAGGCGTATTTATTTATTTATTTAACAATTTAATACCTTTAACGCATAAATCTACTATTGAATAAAACAAAGACTTTACCAATAAGAGCCCCTGCGGAGGGGTTCTTTATTCAAGATGAGCAATCCTAATCTTAAACGAACCATCTCTACCTTATCGCCACCTGTATCCGAACCGAATAGAAAATATTTATTTATATCTGAAAATCTAATAACCAAAAATAAATTTTACGTTACGGAGAAACAAATCGAGAATGGCGGTAAAACCATTGATCAAAGTAAACTCGCTTCAGCTATAAAAGACATGGATACCTCTGTTACCGCTCCGTCCCAATCTGTTAATACTAAGGAGAATAAAATAAAGATCCCGCCAATTTATCTGCATAATGCAGACAAATTCAAATTTCAAGAAATAATTACTGATCTTAAGGAAAAAGCTACGACTGAATTTACCACTGTAGTTAGAAACAAACAATTAAGAATAAATCTCACCAGTATACAGGATTACCGAGTAATGACTAAGCATTACAGCGAGAACAATCTAGCCTACCACACATTTAAAAACCCAGAAGTTCGCAACTTATCTGTAATAATCCGAAACGTCCCTGTCTCCCTTACGGAAGATGAAATCAAAACGAATTAACAACTCTAAAATATCCGGTACAAAAAGTAGCCAGATTATACAACAAAAACAGATATCTGATCCCACTATGCGCGGTGGATCTCGATGATACCCAAGAAGGCAAGGAAATTTTCAAACTAACAAAACTAAACCACAGCATAGTAGAAGTAGGGATACGAAGAAAGTCGAAGGAAATTCCTCAGTGCAAAAAATGCCAACTGTACGGCCACACACGTAACTATTGCCACTCGCAAGCACGTTGTGTGAAGTGCACTGGCAATCACTTATTTAACGAATGCCCTAAACGACCTGGAGATGATCCTCAGTGTGTAAACTGCTTGGAAAAGCACCCAGCGAACTACAAAGGTTGTAGTTATTACGCTAAGGTAACCCTGAACCAAACAAGAAATTCTAGCTTTAGAACTCAAAACAGATCATACGCCCAAGCAGTAATAGACAAACAAAATACTACGACTAATGAGTCATCGCCCCCAAGACGTTTTGTATCCAAACCCAACGTTTCCACTCCCGACGAACAGCAATCATCAACCAACCTTATCTCCACAGTACTTAAGAAATTAATAGAACTGCTAATCCCCCATTTAGACAAAATAATGCCATTCCTAATAACGTTATTACCAACATTGCTAAATAATGGATCAAAATAATCCTCCGTTAATAAATAATATAATAGTGACAAATTGGAATGCCAATGGTCTTAAATCTCAACGTTCAACTTTTATAGAATTCATGACACGACACAACATTGATATCGCGTGTATCACAGAGACACACTTTCTAAGCACCGAAAAATTCAGAATTCCTGGGTATCACGTATATCGGAAAGACCGAGAAGCTGTAATAGCATTAGGCGGAGTTGCAATTATAATTAAAAAGAAATTCAGCCACCACCTCCTCCATATGGGTGTTCTTCAAAACATAAAAGCCATTTCTATCAAAATACACATGAAAACTAGTGGCTCTTTAATCCTTACATCTGAATACAAACCCTCAAATAAACGGCTTGTTGAAGACGAAATCGGTGAATTGTTCAGCAGCAACGAGCCCACGTTAGTTTTAGGAGACTTAAATGCAAAAAATACCATATGGGGATGCCGTGCTAGTAATCCAGACGAGATGAAGTTGCATAACATTATGGCCAAACACAGTATATTAATATCAGCCCCTGACGACTACACTTACCATCCATACCGAATAGACCATCAACCTGACATCTTAGATGTTATACTGCATAAAAATGTCACTTATTCAGTGTATCAAACAGTGGTATCTGAATTTGACTCTGATCATCTTCCTGTCATCATCAGCCTCCACAACACCCCTCAAATAATACCTCCACCGCCTAGCTTAGCGCATGGTAAAACTGATTGGGACAATTTTCAGTCGACCGTTGATCAAAAACTCCGTTGGGTAGGACCACCTGAACTTCCCCCGGATATAGACAATGCCGTCCTACAATACACATCAGCCTTACAAGCAAGTATACAAGAAACAACCACTCCATGGAAGCAAAGGAAAGTTGCCGAGCATATTAGAACCCCCAACTACATACTTGATCTAATTAAGCAAAAGAATAGATATAGAAGAGATTGGCAAAGACACCGGTTACCATACCTTAAAACACTGTACAACCAACTATGTCACTTAGTAAAGAATGAACTTGACAGTCTAAGAATCCAAAGCTACAATTCTTACCTTGAAGATACTAAACCCGGTGACCCATCTATGTGGTTAGCTACCAAACGATTATTAAGACAACCGAGTATAATCTATCCTATGATATCAAATAACGCCAGATACTCCTCCGATGATGAAAAAGCCAACTTATTAGCAACTCATCTTGAACAGGCATTTACGCCCAATTTTGAAGAACAAGACGAACACTTCTAAAGGCAGGTAACAAGCGCAATCGCAAATATGCACTTACAGGATAACCACGAAATAGCTCCTACATCTGTCCAAGAAATTACATAACAACATTACCTAAGCGTAAGACCCCTGGGCCCGACCTTATAACAAACGAAATGCTAATGCACCTATCAAAAAAGGCTCTGGCTTACTTAACCTCAATATACAACGCCTGTCTCAGACTAGGATACTTTCCGACAGCATGGAAAACTGCAAATGTGCTCCCCATCTATAAAGTAGGTAAACCGAAGGAAAACTCTGACAGATACCGACCTATCAGTCTTTTATCAACCCTGGCCAAGCTCTTAGAAAAAGTGATACTTTCCAGATTACAAGATTACCTCCACCAAAATGATACTATTCCTCCTCTTCAATTTATATGCATGTGTTAACGTAGTTATGCAATGGGATTACTTTTTTCCTAATTTTATTTTTTTTCCTTACGAGTCGCTTTGGTAGATATGGATAAGATGTTCTTGGCCGTCTCCTTTTATATCTTGTTCTACTTCTTCCTATTTCCTCAGATATTCCTTTTGTTTTGGTTAGTTTTTTGACTTACCTTTTCACCTAGACTTTTCTTTCCTCCTTCTTGTTTGTTCCTCGCTTCGTATGCTTTTCCGATTTATGTGATATTTCCATATATAAGTTTTATTGCTTAAAAATTCAGTTTTTATCTATAAAATGCAAGAATGTATAAAATAAGATAAAATTTATTTTAGTTATGTTTTTATTTTGAGAATTTAATATTTCCAGGTTTCATGTCACTTTTAACTTTATTTATTTGTTTTTTCATTACTACTTATGTATCAGCATTAACATATTTGTTACCACTATCTTCAATACTTGTATTTATATTTCTTTAACCATTTTTTATTTTCTAGAAATAAGTTTTTAATAATATTATACGACATTGTCACTTTTTTAACGTCCACCTGTTTTTATTACTGATGCCTTCAGGCACATAATTTTGTAATTGTTTTAACTATTTATTTAATTTGAATATTTTGTCTTTGTTTTTTTTATTACAATAGATTAGTTTTAGTTATATTAATCTTCATGTTCAGTTACAAAGGTTCTTCTATACTCTTCTATGATTTCTTATCTTTGCGTTGCTACGCATTAAAGAAATACACTTATTTTCGATAAAGGTATTTCTTTGATATTAAAATTTTTGCTTTGAGAAGTTCTACATATTTACTAACCTCTGTCATGCTAGACAAATCAGTAACCAGACAGATCCCCAGTATTGAATGAATCATAAGGGGTTCCAAAGTAGACTTTATGATGTTGTTCTTGATTAAAATAAAATCGTGGAACAATCAGAATTTTATTGCTTTAATTGTAAAGTACAGTTTACGTATGTAATATGTCGGAAAAATGCTCTTTACAACTCCGCTGACACACAAACACTCTTTTTGCAATCAAAAGTCTGATGTTTTCTTTTAGCTATGGAATCGTAGCAAATTTGTTGACATAAGCACTTTCCTTCAAATAGTCCCAGAAAAGTTGTCTAATGGAGTTAGACCTCAAGACCGTAGTGGTCAATCGATGTCACCCTTCTGCGGGGTAATAGGACAAGGAAATTTGGTTTGAAATAAATTTAGTGCTTTACGTTCTCTGTGCCATGTGTCTCCATCTTGTTGAAACTTCGTGCCATTCAAATTCAAATCGTTGATTTCATTGAAAAAAGTTATTTAGCATTTTCCGATAGCGTACACAATTAACAGTAACAGCGTTGCCAGCTTCGAACTCAAAAGTTACGAGACACTTGGAATTTTAACAATTTACAAAGTGATTTAAAAAATTAGTTTTATCGCTAAATATGAGTTTTTTTGCAAAGCTTCCAACGTTTACAGAATGCAAACAGCACACACTTCAAATCCTAAAGTTCAGTTTGAACCACCTTGCGTTTCCGAGATCGTGTTCTCTTAGGACTTATTTTAAAATTTTCTTATATAAACTGTGTATGCCTTTCATCAGATATTGCGGTATTCAACTTTTGTATTACTTTTGCGATGATCTAGTGCTTTTCCAGTGATCCTGATTATCTTCTTTAGATTCTTAGTTTCTACTACTTTATTTTTCTTGCCTGCATTTTCTATTACTGCCTTGCATTTTCTTTGCAAATGTGCTACGTAGTGGTAATATGACTTTCAAAATATATACATCGTTATTAACAAAGTTCAACCAACTAGGATCAGCTAACACATATGTAAATTTATAATAAAGTACACGTCTCAACAATATATGCGAATGTACGTTACGTGCTGAGAACATGGGTAAGTTGTACTACGGATAATCAAACAGCGCTGTGTTTTACGATTAAATTATATAATTGATACAATAATTTCCAATATATACTCAAAACTCACAGCAATAACAAAACATACAATTTCTAATATCATTTCATTAGAATAGCCAGAAAGTAGAATGGCAACAAGTGAATTATAAAAAACGAGACAGAGAAGACCGCTCAGAACATCATGATAGTTGCTAAACAAGCAAAATTGCAAGATTATAAGTTAAGTATTCCACTTAACACCACCAAGAGCTATTAAGAGTTGCCAAATTCAGATGGGAGGCAATGAAGCAGACAATAACAAGGAAAACAGTAAAACTTCTAAACCGTCACCTATATTTACGGACGGTATCAAATTAATTAAATCCTTAATCGAAACTCTGGAAAAAAATTATTACGCATTAAAAGTTATAACAAACAAGATCATTGAGAGTGTTTTTACGAAGTATGCAAGCATCGACGGACCAAACATTATTAAAAAATGAGAAGTTGCTAGGCACATAGCAATTTATATCAACAACATTTATCAAACAAAATCTAAAATCGCTCTTTCATTATTTCACATTGATCTAAAATCCAATTCTAATGAGAAAAACATATACAACATAATCAGGCTAACGAATACAATAGTAAAAATTTGAATTTTTGCATCCTAAGAGAAGATAAATTAAATAGGGCTATACATAAATTAAAAATTGATCTGAGAAACATACAGTAATTAAGAAAAACTAATTACTAAGTACATTAAAAGTAATAAAATACATAAATAGACAGAACCCTTGCAGATAAGCTTATCATCTCCAAAAGTTCGACTTGGGAGATAACGCTTAACGCTGTGTAAGACGCTAGGCCAGACAACCCAAACAGCAAAGAACTGTATTCAAGGAAGGAAGGAAGTATAACCAACGAGACTTACGGTGAGCGCGGACACGGACACCAAAAAAGTACGCAAATAAAGAATCTTCTACGAAAGACAGTAAAAGAAAAAGACGGGAATATAAAAGCGACGAAAAAGTTTCAAATAGAAGTAAAAAAAACAGGAAGAACACTAGTGAAAGACAAAGGAGAAACCACCCTGGAGAAAATGATGAAGGATATGATGGCAGACATTAGGGCAATAAGGAAAGATCAAAAAGAGTACCACGAGGAAATAGCCAAATTGAGAGAAAATAATGTAGAGATGAAGGGAAAAATAAAAGACCTAGAGAGAAAAATAGAGAACATGGAGAGGCAGCAGCAGAAGAAGAATATTGTAATTAAGGGATATGAATTCAATGACAATGACGGAGTAGCTGAAGTTTCAAAATTCCTATCTGAAAAATTAGAAGTGAACATCAAAATAAACGAAGTACAGAAATTAAAGCCTAGACAAGGAAAATTGCAAACGATAATAGTTGGGAACGGAAGGAAACGACTATGAAAAATAAAGAAAAACTGAAGGGAACTCAATATTTCATAGACAACGATTTAATCCAAACTGAAGCAAAAATACAAAAAGATCTAAGGGATTTGGCATGAGTAGAAAAAGGGAAAGGAAAAACAGCCAAGGTGGGGTACCAAAAAATCTTTATGAAAAATAGCTGGTGGAAATGGAACTCGAAAACGGAAAGGCTGGAAGTAATGGAAAGTAACACCTATACACCAAAAAACTAACAAAAAAAAACGAATAGCCGGCAGGTGGAAGAGATGACGACAATGGCAATGAACAGGATTATGATAAAAAATAAAGCGGAAAAACAGCACATGAGGATTGGTACTTGGAATGTAAAAAGTTGTTATGAGCAAGGAGCAGTTAGAAATTTAATGAAAATTATGAAAAAGTGTTAGCAAGTGTTAGCATTACAAGAAACAAAACTAAAGGCCATAGAAATATCGATTTTGTGCCGATTTCTGATAGAATGAGTCTACTAAGGTTAAGAGGAAAATACCGTAAGATAACTCTAATAAATGATCGCCAACGCCAACGGAAGAGAAAGATTTGGAAGAAAAAGATAAATTCTACGAAGAACTGAATATGACGAAAAGTAAGATACCCAAGTATGACCTAACAATAATCATTGGCGATTTTAATGCAAAGGTGGGGAAAGAGGAAGGCTATAGAGATATTATAGGAGTAAATAGTATGCCCGAAGAACTAAATGAAAATGGAAAAAGATTAATAAAGTTTGCAATGGAGAACCAATTGAAGATCATGAGTACGCAATTCCATCACAAAAATATCCATAAAGCTACGTGGCTATCCCCGAATGGTAACACTAAGAATCAAATAGACCATATGCTGATAGAGTCGAGACATGCGAAATACATCCAAGATACTAGAAGCTCCCGCGGAGCAGACACAGACACGGGCCATTTCATGGTACTAATAAAATTAAGAGAAGAACTGCCAAGAGAACCTAAAGAAGAGAACAATGGCGTAATAAGAACTAACGTAAAACAATTTGAGAATTTGGAGGAGAGGAAAAGTTTTGAAGCAGAAATTACAAGAAATCTCGAGGAAGAATCGACAGTGCAAGGGATAGAAGAAATATCGAAAGTAGTAGAAAAAACTTTAACAGCGATAGCGCAGCGATTGGTGAATAAACCCAAAACAATAAGCAGAGAAGATTGGTATGAGACTGACTGCAAAAAAAGTTGTGAAGAGAAAGGAAAAGCTAGGATAAATATGCTCAAGGAAGGGACGGAAGAAAGTAAGAGAATGTACAAGAAAAAAAGAGAAGCAGCGAAGAGTATATGTAGAAGGAAGAAAAGGGAGGCACTAGATAAAAAGCTGAAGGAGTCGGAGAAACATTACAGAAACAATTAAATAAGAAATTTCTATCAAGAAGCCAAAAGAAGTAGACGAAAGAAAGTGGGAACCCTGGAATACTGTAGAGACGAGCAAGGCGAGTTAGTAGGAGTTACGAAAGAAAAAACGGAGGTGTGGGCACAGTACTTCTAAAAGTTATTAGGAAAAAAACAGAAGAAGAAGAGACTAATCCCACAAACTTAGAAGATACAGTAACAGAAGAACAAGAAGTAAGAAAACTAACACAATGAGATATAGAAGAAATAATAGCAAAATTAGCAAAAAATAAAAACCCAGGAGAAAATACTACACCAGCAGAATACCTGAAAGCAGGAGGACCACTGTTGTGGAAATAGATAACAGACATAATAAAAGAAGTGTGGAAGGAAGAGAGAATGCCAGACAGATGGAGTAGAGCAGTTATCTTTCCTATATGTATATAAAAAAGGGAATACCACCATATGTTAGATGGATTGCGTTACTTTATATCATACAAGATTTTGGCTAGGATTATAAAAAACAGAATAGAAATACATACAAAAGAAATCATTGGAAAGTACGAAGGAGGATTTTGTGAAGGGAGATCCACAACAGACCAAATTTACGTACTAAAAAAAATTCAAGCGACTAGTTATGAACAAGGCTTACCATTGCACATTCTGTTCATTGACTTCTGAGAAGCGTATGACAGGGTCATAAGACAAAAAATATATGACGCAATGAAAAGATTCAATATTACTGAGAAAATAATTCGACTAGTCCGTATGACGCAGAATAACTCGAAAAGCAGAGTAATGGTGGGAGGTAAACTATCGAGAGAGTTTGAAGTGGATATAGGCCTCAGACAAGGGGACCCACTTTCGACAACACTCTTCAATATAGTACTTGAAGCCATAATAAGGGTAAGTAAAATTAAAACTACATATATCAAAATAAGCACCAATGTATTGCATTTGCTGACGACGTTGCGCTAATCACTAGATCACCAGAGGAACTAAAAGCAGTATTTAACAATTTGGAAAGAAAAGCAAGAGAATATGTGTTACAGCTGAATACCGACAAAACGAAGTACATGAAAATGACAGATGGTTTGGAAATAAGAGAAGGACGGCATTTAGAAGTTACTAGGGAGAAGGAAAGACGTATTACTTTGAAGAAGTTAAGCAATTTGAATATTTAGAAGTGACAATAACCAACAAAAGTGATGAAAAAATGGAAATAGAGAAGAGAGTAGGAAAAGGAAGTAAAGCAGCTGGAGCACTGAGCAAACTGCTGAAATTCAAATACGTCTCTTTGGCAGCTAAGATATAGTTGTATCGAACGGTAATGTACCCTGCAGTCCTGTACGGCTCCGAACTTTGGGTAATAAAGAAGCGAGAGCTAAAGAAATTGGAAGCTTGGGAGAGAAAGATGTTAAGGAGTATTTACAGAGAAATCAAGGATAACGAAAGAAACTGGAGAAGGCAAACAAATAAAGAAATTATAGAAGTCTATGGAAAACCCACAATAGTATAAAGAATTAGGACCCAAAGGGTCAGGTGTTTAGGATACATGGAAAGAATGCAGCCAAATAGAATTCCAACTAGCGTAAAGGGGGAATAAGCGCCAGCAGAATAATACGTAAGGCAATTGAAATAGAAAAAGGCTCACAGTGCACAAGAGATGACAGCCAACGTTTACCCGTCATATCAGAGGGCATTAAATGATAGCGGTGTAAACATATTCAAATATATTGCTTCAGACAGTCAATTCTGGAAGCCGCCTGGATATGATAAATTTGGGTGTTGAACAATACTGTCCAGCTATGATCAAAGATAATATTAGAGAAAGAAAAGTGCTCAGAGGCAAGTGTTACGTGCTCCCTCGGATGAATCCCAGCACAACAGGGCTATTGGATAATTAAAAAATTACTTGACGGCCATAAAAATCAAGAAATTTAAAACTACAGTGCAACCTCTTTAATCCGAACACTTCATTGCCAGGCCTCTTCGGATTAGCGATCGTTCGGGTTAACGAACTATGTACCATAAACACTAAAACGACTTAAATATGTATATATGTATGTACTGCACAGGAAATTCCAGAAACATCATCAGCCGGATTACTATCTGAATCAGTCAGAGATAATTTCTTGATTGATATCAGTTTCAGTTTGTAGTTTATCGCTGATTGGCTTATCGTGTGTCACCCACTCTTTATTCGTTAAGCTATGGTCAAGCTTTTTCCCCAAGTCCGAAATTTCCTTAAGATCATTTTCTCAGCAGGTCTTCTTGGTTCAGCGATTTGGCTGGCTAACGTAGCCACTGGGATATCATCTTCTTGATCACTGTTGTCAAGCTGTTCTTCATAAACCTCAAGTGGTAAAATTCTTTTCCAACATTTTTTTATTAACTCAACGCTCACATACTTCTACGCGTCATCTAAAGAAAAAACAGAAATTTTATTATCGTCACTGGACAATTGGGTAGGATGTCCAGGTGCGTTATCCAAAATTAAAAAGGGCTCCGGGTTAAGATTGAGCTGCTTCATTTTACGTCTTACAGATGGAACAAAACTTATTGTAGAACCATTCAGTAAAAATATCTCAAGCTCTCTTTTGTCCTTTGTATGAAACAAAAAGTTGAACATTTCTAAGAGCACGCAGTTTCATACTCTTACTTAAGACCAACTATTTCTATTTGTGGGATCCAGACGCACTTGAACAGGGCATAAAGGCGATCCTTTCTTTGCTTACTTTCCGCCCAGGCGCAGATTTCTCCTCTGAATGAGCCAAAGTTTTGGTTGGTAGAACTCTCAAAAAAGTCGATTCTTCACAAACTGTTAACTGGCAAATTCCAAACCTTGATTTGAATTTACGAAGCCAACCTGAGCTTGCTTCAAAGTCATCAAAACTTAGCGTTCTCATGTAGAATTTTCCCAAAAATTGGACAACCTAAATTTTTTTACCTATCAAACTGTGAATTACGTCCGTTCTTTTTACATTCACTCATATCACGTGTCTAAATGTTATAGGATATCAATAATGCACATCTTTTGTCCTCAATGTAAATAAAGCTTTTTCGACTCTAAGATTCGAACTCAATTTTAATATTTTCGTGTTTAATGGACCTACATCATTTTAATGTGGATATGCCAAAATTTTATCTTTGTTTTTCTTAATATTAGCCACAGTAGCTTTCCCAATGTTATACTTGGTCGTAATGCTGGAATAGCTTATACCGGCATCGATATCTTTAAAATTTGGACTTTTCTTTTTAAAAGTCAAAAGTAACGCGTTTTATTTTCGACATTGTTCTATTTAAAAAATTAGTTTAACGTCTATACAAAATAAACTTTGCTGTAGTAAACTGAATAAACCGTAAGTAAGTGACCTTCACAACAGCACCACCACCTAAGACGGTGCAGTGTAAACAGCGACAAATTTTTATTTTTTGTTTAGCGTTCGGATTACCGAGGCAGCGTTCGGACTATAATTTTGTAATCTTTCCGTTCGGATTAGCGTGCGTTCGGATTAACGTGTGTTCGGATAACAGAGGTTGCACTTTACTTAAGAAACTTAATAACTACCGAGCATAAAGACATATTTTTCTATTAGGACTAAGTATGGCGAATGGACGAGAGAGGAATGAAGAAGATGTCTACAATGATTTTTAATGCTGTCCTAAGGCTGGAATACTGTGTTGTCCAGCGGAAAATACTCAAGTAATCCTAATATTTAAACAAAAAAAAACACTAATCGAAGTACAGTCATACAGCATTATCAGTCTACTGCCAATTATATCAAATATATTTGAAAAATTTCTGTAGCAAAGAGTTTCTTATCGATGAAAGGCAATTAATACTAGGATATGTTTGGTTTTTAACGACAACATTCTACTGTAGATCAGAACATTATGTTTCCGCTTAAACATGATCTGAATACCAAAATATATTATATGGCAACATTCTTTGATTTAACCCAGGCATTCGATAAAGTGTAGCATTTAGGCCCTTAAAACAATCAAACGTAATAATTCAATTTTATGTCACTAATAGACAATATCTGATAAAACATGGAGATGCCGCCACATCTTTGTCTATTACATTTGTAGTTGTCCAGGACTTTGCACTCGAATCGGTGTTCTGTCTTATACGTACCAAGAACAAAATATTTTGAAACCAACTTAGGGGTAAGACAAGGAGATGCACTATCACCCAACCTATTCAACATAACACTAGAGAACATCATACGAAAAACAGACCAAACAGGCACAATTGTGAACAAAGAGATGCAAATTTTGGCATATGCGGATGATTTGGTAATAGTCTCAAGAAGCAAAACTAAACTACAACAAACAGTTAACACAATCGAAACAGAAGCAAAAGCAAGAGGTCTTACAATAAATGAAAAGAAAACAAAATGCATGTGCTGCAAACGAGGAAAAGGAGATAACCAAAACCAATACAAAATCGGAAGTCACAAATTTGAAAGAATACAAACATTCACATACCTAGGAACGGAAATAAACATCAAAAATAACAGAGACCAGGGTATAAAAGGAAGAATTCACAGAGGGTTTAAATTATTCAACATATATAAACCATTACTGAAAGACCGGAAAATCACAAAAACAACAAAAATAAGAGTATACAAAACACTAATAAGACCCACAATAATATATGCAGCAGAGACGATAAGAATGACGAAAAAAGAGGAGGAACAACTGCGTATTCTCGAAAGAAAAATTATGAGGAAGATCCTAGGACCAGTGAAAATGGGAGACAACGAATATAGAATAAAAATAAATAAGGAAATAGAAGAAGAACTGAAAGGAGAAGACATTGTCAGGGAAATAAAAGCACAGCGAATAAGATGGCTAGGGCATATAGAAAGAACGGATAGAAATTGAATGATAAAGACAATAACCGAGTGGAAACCAGAACAGACAAGACCTCGAGGAAAACCCAAAAATAGATGGAAGGATGAAGTATTGGGAGATTTAAAAAGAATGAGCATAGTAAACTAGAGACGGACCGCGACCAACAGGAAAGAATGGAAGAAAATGGTAGTAAAAGCAAAATCAAGCAAGGACATATGAAATGGAAATTACAACTAAAGGCACTAATCCAGCCAAAAAGGATTAAAAAGCCCATGAAAGGGCGCCAAGGATACCTCCCAGGAGGAATTACGGCATACATACATACATATAAGATCGCCAACAAATCCATATGGTGCTATGATATTCAAAGATGAGGTGCAACTAGCGACTCCATCTTAGTAAAACTACAGAAATACCAATGTAAAGTACTGCGAATAATAACCAACTTTTTAAGATTCCTTCCAAATTACGTTCTACATGCAATCATTCAAATATGGTTATGTGACAATAAAAAATGACACTAAATACCAGGGAGGAATAATAAATCATCTAAATCTCCTAATAGTTAAACTCTTCACAATCCAGCCAAATAAAAGATTAAAACGAATATACTATAACGTTTCTAACCTACACTTTCATTTCGAATTTTTTCATAACCAGTGTATTTCGTATTTTTTATATTTTTCCTTAAATATATGTGGAGTTTCCCACAAAGCAAACCCACACTATGACATATTTTTCTTGGTTATGATATCTTTTACTTGATGGCTTTATAGATAGAATATAAAATAAATATTATTAAAGCATCAAGGAAAAATACTCGGTATGAATCGAAGAAACAACCGATTTTAATGGTTAAGGGCTATTTAGATTTGTCTTCAAGAGACGGAATGTAAGTTGTAGTTTTGAATGCGATCTGAATTATTAATGGTCAAGTAATAGCAGAAAAATGGTGAATGGGATAGCGAGGAACGCGCGCGAAAAATGGCGCCAAGCGCTTGGTATCTGTTCGATGATCATTTTATTTGCAACATTTTAATCAATAACAACATGCACTGTCGTGTCATATTCCGGCTAATCTGATTAATTCCCGCCGCTAAAATATAATTAAGTTATTTATGTTCATAAGCATTGTGACAATGTTTCGTGCGCGATAAAGCGGAACCATTCGTTTTTATAAAGCCTACAATAACTCTTCTATCACTTAAGGTTTGTAAATGTGTTCATTAAGATTAATTAAATAATTTAGCTAAGCAAGAACAATTATCAGGAGTAGAGAATCTTACCTTAAAAGTATCACCCCTTAAAGCAATTGAGTGTCGTTACGCACTATGAGTGATGCATGAAATTCATTAAGTTAATAAATTGTTTGATTTTAAATAGGACGCAATTTGCGTCATACCTTGTAATCTTGAAACTAGATAAAAAAAAATTTGGAGTCTGCTCTGACTGTTTTTGTTTTCTGGAGAAGTGGCCGTAATGTAACCCAACTTTGGTGAATATCAGAGACATCTTGAACGGTATGAAATAATTACTAAGTTGCATTTAATTTTTGGTTAGTTTGTGAGAGGGAAGTCTTCTCAGAAAAATATTCTTTAGTGGTAGCGATAATTTATCTAATAATTGTTGTAGTTTCCTAAAGAGTGGGACAAAACAACCGACAATTTTGAAAAAGGTTGAAATCTCGCGTACTAAAAGGAGCGGATTAGAAGTCTGTCAATCGTAGCCTATATACTGTAGCTTTTATTTACGATAGAGCGGTGGACCAACCAGTGTACACTGTCAAAGGCACATGCAATAAATCTTTGAAGAGACTATGTCAACGACAAAAAAATCTGAAAAACCAAAATTAGTGCAAACTCCTGAAAACATCAAGCGTGTAAGATTTGCAGCTTGTCAGCATAATATCATACTTCAAATTTCCACCAGGACAATAGGACGGATTTTACACAATAAATTTCAGCATTACCCGCACAACATTCAATCGTTTTAGCTCTCAGTAAAGCAGATTATGCCATCCGAAGACGTTTTTGTAAAGAATTTGGTTAATCAAGCTGAGGACATCGTACACAACTTATGGATGAACAAACAAAAAATTTGCTTTTCGAGTAACATGAACCCTCGACAACTTCATTAGAAACCTATTCATTCCGCAAAAGTTACTGTGTGCTGTGCTTTATCAGGGATCATAAGCCCTACTTTTTCGAGAATGCTGTGTCCGTGCATATAGATGCTGGAAAAATTTTTTACCCCACAACTTGCTCAGTACGATGTAAACGAGGAAACATTTTTTCAACAAGACGGGACATCCGGTCACACATTGAGAGTGAGCATGAATACTGTTAAATATTGTTTTCAAATTGCCAGCGTGGTCCCATGGTTAAGGCGTGGGCTGCGATGCAGATAGACCTGAGTTCATCTCAACAGCTCTCTGATGCCTAGCGGGTGGCCTATTCAGTCACTAAAAATAATTGAATACCTGCGTTCACTCGAAAAGGATAATAGTGGCGGTCGTTTAAGGCTGCCACATCGCCCCGCATCAGAAACTGTGCGCGGCCTTAACCTCTCAGTTTGCAGGCCGTGCTCCCACGCGGGGCGTTATAGTCTTATTATTGTTCCCAACTCATGGCATCTCTCGAAACGGGAATATTGCGTAGCCTCTCAGTTCACCAGATTACATCACTTGTGACTTCTTCCTTTGGAGTTATTTGACGAGTAAAGTTTACCAGGATGAACTACTAACAATAAGAATAACCACGTAAACAACGCCTTCGAGATAAAGTGGCTCAAATCCGACCAAAAATGCTGCTTCTTAAGCAACGGACGTAGTCTTCCAGATGTAATTGCAAAAAATTAAATTATGGACATATTAATGATTAGTGAAATAAAAAAGGAAGTGGTGTGGAAAAAAATGGAGATATTATTCACTGTTGGGGTGAAGCAAATAAGGAACAGAGAGCAAAAATTGGAAGGAAAATTATCATTAGGAAAGAGTTGGAATAAACAATAATAAACCAATAAATAAAGGAACAATAAAAGGAAATATTATTTGGACGACGTATACTAGTACTAGTAATATACGGGATATCAAACGAAAGCTCCCTAAACGAAGGAGTAGAATTCATGGAAACGTTAAGAGACAAAATTGAGAAAGTGTATGAGAAAGTGTAATAGCAGGAAACTTCACTGAAAGAACTAAAAAGAAAATAAACAATGTAATAGTAGGGAAAGTATAGTGCAATTAGGCGAACTAAATAATCTTAAAATAACACAAGCCTCCAAAATATGGGTTGTGTATTTATTACGTCGGAATTTTTTGCAAGCTGCAAATTTCAAAATTTGTAAAAAGTCGAAAAATTGCGATACTTTAAAATAGATTTAAACCGGTTTTTTTTAATAATTTATCTATTTTTTGACATGCTAAACAGTTGGAGGTTTAAAAACGAAAGCGAAAAGTGGGGGGTCATTAACCTCTAAATTTCTAATGAAAATTGTCACAAAATTGTTATACAAATTTCTATTTTAGTGCAATTTATCAATTTATTTTTATTTATTTAATTAACTCTTATGAGGTACGTCATGCCTTTGGCAACCACTCCCCCTCTTCATCCACCCTTAATGACAAAATATGTAAAATACTTATGATTGCATTCCATTCGTCAAAGTTGCTTTGGGCGGGACATGCTCTGCTTTGCGCTTTTACTTTTATGCTCTCTATGGGGTTCATCTCGGTGTAACATACAGTAAGAGTCAGCCATCATCGTAGTAGTCCATTTTTCTTGATACCTCCTTTCTATTTCTTTGATGTCTTGATGGATTCTCTCACCTATCTCTTCGCTAACGATTTTCAGGGAAATAGTCCAAATAAGAATTTAAGAAGTTAACCTTCAAGCTTACGGAACAGTCTAAATTTTTATACTTCTGCAGAATGTTCTCAACGATTGATTTGAAGTTCGGATCCTTATTGTCCAGAAACTTGGTTACTACGTCTTTAAAGGCTCTCCAGGCTTTTTTTCTACACTTTACATTTGTTTCTCAAAATTGCCTTCTTTGAAAAGTCTTCTAATGTCAGGCTCAGTAAAGACACCCTCTTTTAGTTTGACGGACGATAAAGCTGGAAATTTGTTGCAGATGTATTTAAACTGGCCCACGGACAGGAATAAAATTCCGGACCTACTTGATTTCGCTATATCAAAAGGCATATCAAATACTTACATTGATATTAAGTCTAGTTTAGATCTATGCCATGACCATAGCGCCATAATATTAACCCTCAGTACCAATGTTATCTACAGAGAGCCAATGCCTACCTTGTGCACAAAAGATACCAATTGGCAAATGTTTCAAAACTTAATAAATGAAGAAATCAGACTGGATCATCGTATTAAAGAGCAATTCGAAATCGAAGAGGTGGTACAGCATCTAACGAATACAATACAAACCGCAGCATGGAAAGCCACTCCTCTAAGGAACAAAGCAAACCAGGGAAATGATAATATTCCTCTGCATATTAAAAATTGATCACAAAAGAAGAAGAGCACGTGGAAATGGCAAAGGTCAAGAAACCCTCAGGACAAAACTGACCTTAACAGGATAACACACCAACTCCACTCTGTTTTAAACCAAGCCCGCAACGACACCTTCAAACACTACATCACGAATCTATCCCCCGAAGACCATTCGTTGTGGAAAGCAACAGAAAGATTTAAGAGGCCAGTAATACAAACCCCACCCATAAGAAAACCTGATCGAAACTGGGCGCAGTCAGACATAGAAAAGAGCAATGTATTCGCGGATCATCTTTCAAAAGTGTTCTCTCCAGTCTCAGACAATGACAACCAAGATGAAGAAATTGAAGACTATATTAACGCCCCCTGTCAACTATCACTGCCCGTTAAGCCTTTTACACCAGCAGAAATTCGAAAACAAATCAACAATACAAATTCGTACAAAACCACTGGGTGTGACCTCATAGTCGGGGAGATCTTAAAACATCTACCAAGAAAGGCAATCGTGCTATTAACTACTATATTCAACAGCATCCTTCGATTATGCTATTTCCCAGTTCAGTGAGAACACGCGCAAATAATTATGATTGGAAAACCAGGTAAACCACCTATCGAACCTTCATCGTACCGTCCAATAAGCCTGCTGCCACAAATGTCAAAAATATTTGAAAAACTTCTTCTCGACAGAATAACCCAATCAACACTCACAGACGACATAATCCCTGAACACCAATTTGGATTCAGACAAAAGTATTCCACAACACAGAAATGCCACCGAATTGTGAACAAAATCAAAGAAAGTCTCGAAGAGAAGAAGATGTGTGCTGCGGTGTTCCTTGACGTATAGCAGGCCTTGGATAAGGTTTGGACCAACGGATTATTATATAAATTAAAAAGGCATTTTCCCAGTCCCATATACCTACTCCTAAAATCTTACCTTAATGATAGATCCTACCAAGTAAAAGTAAACAACTCACTCTCCGACCATCACCCAATTAAAGCTGGAGTGCCGCAAGGCAGCGTCCTTGGGCCACTACTCTACTTAATATACACTGCTGACATTCCCGTCACAGAGAGCACTATGATGGCCACATTTGCTGACGACACAGCAATCTTGTCGTCCGATATCGATCCAGCAAGAGCTTCTAATAAACTGCAAGATCACCTAAACGAACTACAAGACTGGCTAAAACGATGGAAGATCCAGGTCAACACCAAAAAGTCCGCCCAGATTATGTTCACCACAAAACGAAGCAACTGTCCACAAGTTAACATAAATAACACTCTGATCCCACAGAAAGCCACAGTCAAATATTTGGGCCTACATTTAGACCAGAGATTAACATGGAAAGAGCACATTAAGGCAAAAAGGACACAATTGGACCTAAAAGTGAAGAAAATGAACTGGCTACTAGGCAGAAAATCTCAACTTTCTCTGGAGAACAAACTGATCATCTACAAAATAATTCTAACACCAGTCTGGACCTACGGTATCAAACTGTGGGGATGCAGTAAGCCCTCCAACACAAAAATCCTACAAACCTTTCAGTCGAAGACACTTCGCATGATGGCCGACGCTCCCTGGTACGTGTCCAATCAAACCCTCCACAACGATTTTGGAATATCCTTTATAATAGAAGTGATCAACCACCACGCCAAGAAATCGAAACAACTCAGCACCAACCACAGCAACCAACTCATAAGTGAACTATACACCCAACCACAAATTGAGAGAAGACTTAAAAGACAATGGCCAGAAGACCTAGTTAAGTAGGAGAAAGTAGAGAACCGTCAAGGGACGGTACCCAACGCTTGCCATGAACCTTGCCTCATATTTACTCATTACTCTGTTAGTTATAGGAGTAGATTGTAAATTAGCAAATGAGTAAATAAAAAAAGAAGATGTATTTAAAACATTTACCTTTTTTGGGTAAGGCTTTGACAAATTGGTTCATCAAGCCAAGTTGATAGGAGGAGGTGGAAGGAGAAATTTATTCGGATCTATAAGATATTTTTAGAGCACATTTTTGGTTTCATGTTCTAATAAAGCTCTTTTTGGACATTCTTTCTTTATCCAACAATGTTCTCTGTTTCTGTTATCCCATTCACATAAAAGACAAGGAAACTTTGTGTACCCTCCTTAATGTCTTAGAAGCATCGGTATTATTTTGAGATCGCCGCACCTAATCCGCTTATGATTGTTGTATTTAATTTTATCGAGAACAAAGTCCACATTTTAGTAACACTCTTTCAAATAGACAGAATGTCCGGCGGGTATTGACGTATACGTATTCCCATTGTGAATAAGGACAACTTTTGGACTAATTTATGAACAGTCTTCAATCGGTACTTTTATACGGAATATTAAATTAAGTCAAAAGTCTACGTACATCAGTACAACAGATTAATTCCCCTTCTTCCAAAAAATATGAAAGATAATTTTTTTCTCTGTACCTGAATCAGGAAAATGATGTGACAGCCGTTAGTAGGTTTTTGTCTTTAAGTTTGAAACCAAATCGTTTAGTTTATAGTGTGGAAGAAGCCCTGGTGCACAGCTATCTCTAGGTTCGTACTTCTCAGTGTTGTCTTTATTTGAATCACTTGTGGAACCGTCTATTTCAGGTAAATTTTCTGGTGAAATTGGCACTGGTACATGTGGAGCATGAGAAACTGGGCGTAAAACTTAGGCGAATGACATATTTTGATAGACGATTTTTTTTATTCTTCAAATTGAAACAGTGAACACTAATCGAACAAAACTAACAATCGTTGCTGTGACTTTGTGGCCCTCGCCACACCATTGGAGCTCGAAATCTGAACGCTTCTTGTTCACTCTTTGACCATCGTCTAAGTCCTTCAACACATGTGTAGCAAATGTAGTGGGGTGCCCAATTTTTGTCTTGATCTCCTATTTTCACTCCGAAATATACTTGTTATATATATTTTTTGCCTTTCTACCAATAACTCACCACAAAAAAATCTTTTTATAGCCTCTTCAAGCCATTTAGAAAACGGCAAGTTTGCTTTATGGCCTGAAAATACATTTTTCACCGACAAAAGTGCGTTTGATCACGGAAGAAATAAGAAAACTCGATTTGCGCTCGCAAATAGCTGATAGTTTAAACAGCACTGAGAGTTGGACGGTACATGAGTGGCACGTATAGCTGCCAATATATATGTTACACCTTCTCAAGTCTTATCACAACTTGTCAAATCTTTATTACTCATACTTTCGGCCAAGCTATCGATTCCACGCGTTTACTGAACAATGGAGAGCCAACGCTCTCGCCGTCTCGTCATCTTCAACCCAAACAATTTTGTAGATTTCCTAATAGACATTTAGAGAGAAGGAGGGGAAGGAAAAAGGTTTCAGTGATTAATGTACCTCTTTATAATTAAAAGATATGATGAAAATAAATAAATAAAAATTGTAATAAAATAGAAAGTTAGGCTCATTTGTAGTAATTTTCATTAGAAAACGTAAGGCACAATGAACCCCTTCCGTTCCTTATACGACCCACAATTATTTTGCTATAAGAACGCATAGTATAAACCAAAAAAAATGAATATATTATATTTATTTATTATAAAAAGAAATGTTTTACGTTTATTTTATAGTATCAGATTTTAGGAATTTTTCGACTTTTTAACAATTTTGCAATTTCCGATTTTCTAAGAATCCTGAGGTAATGGTAAAAAATAAAGTTCATTTTCGGATTCAGCCCTAAAAAAATATGTAAGAACCAATTATCAAAAACTAAAAACACAATAATCGCAGACTTGTGTAATGAATGGTTTTAACTGACATAAGGGCATGCATAAATATACATGGACGCAAGAGATAAGATATTTGAGAAAAACCACTATAAAAGCAAGAAACGTCCATTTGAAGAGCGACAGAGAGTGGAATTTACTATAAGCTATTAGTATCTAAAATACTCACACATCAAAGAGAGAGACAATAAAAGATCTGTACCAGAGAAGATTTAAGCATGACAACATTAAAGAGAATTACGAAAATATAAAGAATAGCAAAACTACGTTAGAAGCATTATGAGTTGCAGAAAAAAGAAAAAACAAATATAAAGTAAACCTTAGTGAACATAGAATAAAAATAGTTTAAAAAAAATCTTTAATAAATGGATAAGCTCAAAAAACCCAGGAAACTTATAAAAATGTAAGCAAAAAAATTAAAGGGGAGAGACTACCAGAAGAATAGACACCAGCCTAGATCATCTCTATATTTAAAAAGGGCAATTGTGGGTTGAGCGAAAACTGTACATGCGTAAGTATGATAGCAACAATAGGAAGAATATATGGAAAAATAAAACACGAAAGAAAAGTACAAGAAAAAATGTGAGAGGAGATAACATATATACTATACAACAATTAATAGAAAACATACAAGCGAAGAATATAGAGGTAGATTTAGCATACCTTTATATATTTCCAAAAAGCATATGAGGAACAATTCAAGCATTCCAGGAACTATACAAGAGTAAAAAAGTGACAGTAAAGGTAAAACATCTTCTTCTAGTGCGTCCCCTATTGGAGGTTTACTATCATCACAGGTAGCCAGACCTGATGGGGTTGTTACAACCAAACCAGTCTCTTAAATTTTTAAGCGAAGACACACGTGGTCTATTAATATTCCTCTTTTCACTAATCTTCTCCTGCATTATAAACTGTAGAAGGGTATATGTTGGGGCTTCTCATTACATGGCCTAGATATTGACTTTGGTATTGATGATCCTATTTATCCAGGGGATCCGCTACATTCTGCGACAATACCACATTTCAAAGGCCTGTAGTTTGTCTATATGAACTTTCTTCAAGCTTCTCCAAGCTTCAACTCCGTACATAAGCACCGAGAATATGTAACAACGTGCTATGCTCATCAGAAGCCCTATAACAACATCCTGACTGGTGAATAGCTTTTTCGTAAATGTTAGTATGGCTATTTCTATTCTCGTTTTTATCTTTTTTGTTTGTTCACCCAACTGTTCTATCCAAGCCCCTAGATATCTATATGATTGTACATTTACTGGGACGGTGTTCGCTATTGTCAGGTTTATATGGTTTTAATTTCGATTTTGTAATTACCATTAGTTTGGTTTCATTAAAGTTTATTTTGAGACCATATTTGTTACACCGATCATTTAGTTTTTCTAAAAGGTATTACATGTCGTTGATATTGTCTGTTAGCAGGACGATGTCGTCCGTATACCTCATATTATTAATAGTTTCACCATGCATCCTTGTCTTACTATACGGTAAATCTCTATTTCTTTCGTTAGTTGGTTTTCAACTTTTGTATTTGTCTTTTGGTCTAATATAGGTCATCTATTATTCTTATGTAACTTTTGATGTTTCGCTTTATCGGAAGCCCCTTTAAAATCTCTGTAACATGCAAACCCCCCCGATTCATATCTGTACAACGTTGAAAGGTACATTTAACCTACTTCAAAACATCAAAAAAACTTTTACGGGAGTGCTTAATATTACCAATATTCTTCAAAATGTACTTAAAGGGCACACTGAACACATGCAAAAGGAAGTGTAAAGATATGGGAATCTTAGAATCGCAAGAAAGTTTATACACACTAAGTTTCTACGATGATCAATTTGTAATCTCACAGAACGACGAAGATTGAGTTACGTGATTAGAAAGCTACAAGAAGAACATACTAAAACAGAAGTGGAAATTAATTTTGAAAAATTGAGTAACTAGCAATGACAAATAAGAAATTTAAAGACTCATAAGTTAACAAAAACCGGAAAATTAAAGGTAAGGATAAATTTTAGTACTTGGGATTTACTGTATAGAAAAAGGGTACAATTGAAAAAGAAAAAAACAACAGACTGGGACAAACAACTGCACCAAATTCTATGCAATATTCGTATCACAAAAATATAAAATGGGGAATCCATAACCTAATAGTAGGAAGTATAATGATTTATTGACTAAAGAACTGGGTAATAAATGATGACATAAAGGGGACGAAAATGGAATACTGGTCAAGGTGCTGCATGGTAACAAGAAGGGATCGAATTAGGAATAAAGAAATTTTAATTAAGTGTCAAAGAAGAAAAAAAGTTTATATGGTATGGTTGCGTCAGAAGAACAGACGAACATCGATGTATAAAGAATATAACAAATTGGAGCCCAATAGGAAAAGAAAGAAAAGAAAAACACGAAGATCATTTAAAGATAAAGTGGATGAAATAACGGAAAAAAGAGGATTGGAAGAAGGAGAATATGAAGACAGAGATACATGGAGAAACGGCTGAGAAAAGACAGCGTCAGCTATAAAAATTCTTTATATGTGATTAGAACTACACTTAGTATTAGCCGACTTGACAAGACTATAAAATGCGGCAATTTTTTAGTGTACCCTACTTCCAGTTGTCATTTCTCCAGTCAACATCGACGGATTCTAATTAATTTTAATCAGTCGCGCTGCGAAGCCGCAGCGTCGTCGTATTTTGATCCTAAACAGAGTCCTGCAAGTCATTCCGCGTCCGGGCATCCGTCATAGCTCATTACGCTGAAACCCATGTTTGCCATTAGAGGCGCGTTCAGCTCGACTTCTAATTAAGTTTATTGTGGAATTACGAACACCGAACCGGCGGCGGTCCACTCTTAATTTTACAGCCGCCGCATCCGCGTTGTGCAAGAACGCGCGGCAGTAAACTGCAGAGCGCCATTAGCGTCTTTACGAACTGCGCGCCATTACGCAAGCCCGCCTCAGATAATATAAATATTATTTAAGAATGCCAGCTATGCCGCAGTGCGTAATGTCGGGTTTTATAGAAACGTCAGTCATTACGATATTGGCCGTGCAGCTGCGGCGCCCCCGGCCCCCCTAAGCTCAAGACGGACGCCGTCGGCCCTTCGGCCGGTCAGAGCCACCGAATAAATTAATCGCGGTCGATGTAGGCCAGCCGCCTCGGCGCGGGTTTTTTCGTGGATGGCTGTCGAATGTTCCGGTGGGCCTAGCTTTCTTTTATATTAATTTTGCCCCCTGGACAAAGAAAGCGGCGTGTAAGTGCATTCACGCAGACGACGTCGGATTTACCGAAGGAGCTCAGCTTTGTCGAGCCATTAAAAATACTTCGTAATTGTAAGTTTTATTATTAGATTAGTAGTATTGTCATATTCTAATTGTATTAAAGTACAAATAATTATTGTAAGATTTGTCAGAATTAATTTTTCAATTGGTAGTTGTACTACACATCTTTTATTTTGCCTCAAATTTTAAGTATGCAGTTATATCGAATAATTTAATATAAATGGCACAAAAAGAAAATCTGCCAGTAACTGCTGTAATTAATTTATTTCGCAAAAATAGACATTACTAGAACCCTATTAACCGATAGGTTGATTAACCCACAGTCTACAGTGCTAGAATTTGAGGAGGAGATGTCAAAATTTTGAGTTAAATAAACGAAAAGGTGACCTTAATCGGAAAAACCTCAGTTGCCATTGAATTCTTGCTAGAAAAACGCGTAAAGCACCATGAGTACCGCGTACGCATCGCGCTACGGGCTGTGTTCCTTTGTATCTACCCAAAAGGTCCGAAAATGTCTCGTGCAACGGCTGCTAAGTACATGAACAAGTCAGTTGGCACTAAATTCTTGCTAGAAAAACGCGTAAAGCACCATGAGAGCCGCGTACGCATCGCGTTACAAGGCTATGTTTCTCTGTACCCACCTGAAAGGGCCGAAAATGTATCATGCAACGGCTGGTAAGTACATGAACATGTCAACAATATTGGTCAGCAAGTGGGTGCAGCGATATAAGGAGACAAAAACGGTCAATGAATTGCCAGAGCGTGGCTCGATAGACAAAGTCGAAAAACAGACCGCGAATTTGGTTTCGCGAAACCCCAGCTTAACATTCCGTTAAGTAGCAGCAAAATTGAAACAGAAAGATGTAGATAATTCGCACGTAGCTATCCGAACCCATCTATGTGCGCATTATATCAAAAGCCGTAGTTCAGTGAAGAAACCTTTGTTAGGAAAAAATCTACGAAGAGACTCGCTTGGACAAAGGACCATATCGACCGAGATTTGAGCAATGTAATTTTTACGGACAATGCTTCTGTTTGGGGACATGTTATCGTCGCACGACCCTGGTCAAGCTCAACTAACAGGTTGGTACAGCGGACCGTTTAACACCTAGTAAAAGTTTATTTTTGGGGCTGTTTCTCAAAACTGGAACGTTGCATCTGCTTACGTACAGCTTAAATGCTCCGAAAATGCTCGATATTTATAAGAAACATCCATAAAAAAAAACAAAAAAAAAAACACGAGGACTAGATCCTGCAGAAGAACGACCTCAAACACCGCAGCGAGCTTTGCATCATGCGAAAACAACACTTTTGACATCGTTACACTTGATTAGTCTTTGCAGTCGTCCCATGCAAATCTAATTGAGAATGTGTGGGTACACGTCAAGCACAAGCTTCGTAGAAGAAAAGTGTTCACTTTGAAGCAGGTAACACGAGAAATTTGTCGCATTTGGAGGTCTTTGCCGGATAAATACGCCATCAATTTTCTGATCGAGTACAACGCACCTATGTATTTGAAAATGTTTTTAAATTATTTTTTTACATCAACCCGAGCACGCTCTTACTTAACTGACTGTAACACAAATTATTCAAAAACTCTACAATGCTCGACCACCATCTGAACTGTCTCTAGCAGCATCCTTGAGTTGAAAATCCAGAACCTTTTGATTCTTTCTAGAACCGCATATTTGAATAAAAGTCATGTAACGATCAATAGTGGTGCAATTAAATTGGTGTTATAGTAACCATTGGCAGTTACGTTTAATATTATAGTTTACCATTATTCTGCAATTGCGAACGATAATCAGTCGTAATATTTGTTTAAGTAATTTAAGCAATATAAACAATAGCGATTGGTTATTAAAATATAAATAACTTGGCCTATTATCAGCTAAAAACCTAATTAACAACACTAATAAACAAAATTCTTCGAACTTTGAAAATTTAATTAGAAGGAACCTTTATTATCCTCTTTCAGGTCAAGATAATATTACCAACAATATTCTAACAATCAACTAAACCAACAGTCAAGAAACAACAAAACAAAAATTCTACCATATTTATCTATATTATATCAACAATCACAAATATATAATAGCCGACATTAAAAAAATCAACAAGGAACAAGAATTTACATCTTACAGCAGTAAGTACTTAAAAGTAAGCATCACGAATTATGATAATTATTGCAAATCTGCTCAATTTTATATGAATAATAAATAAAAATTTCAATCATTTCTAGATCTTTATAAAAACACTTATCAGTGTCAATTTCTTTAAGCAATATAGAAAGTCGTAGTGTAGAAGCAAGTGAGTGACATTTCATTTTAATCTACTCCGATAAACAAGTCCAATTTTGGGGCCGTGTTGGGGACAATTTTAACTTAGAAGCAAGTCACGACTTAAGAAGATTACAAAGGGCAACGGTGGAAAGAAGTAGAAGTCTAAACACCAATTAATGGCGAGGAAAAAGGCTGAATATTAGTGCATGCTATGTTAGGAAAACAGCTGCAAGAGCGAGAATTGCATGCAGTGATAAAGATAAGAGCAGCAGAGTTAAAACTCAAGCTTCAGGAAATTCCCATTGCATTAAGTTCTGGATAGGCAACTGAATAAGTAGAAGAAAGAGCAGAGGGCTGCAGACGACATAGCAAGAAATCACAAAAGATGGATTCAGATGAATATCTCACAAACGAAAGGAAGGGAAAGAAAGAAGACGTAGACGAATTATTTAAGAGATCAAAGAGAACAATTAGTATAACTAAAGGAGAAGAAAGCAAAGATAAAATGGAAAATAAAATGAAGGAAATGATGTCACTAATGAGGAATCTGGCGCAGGATATAAAAGATATTAAAAACGAACAACAAAATAATAAGGAGAAAACAAAGAAATTACAAGAGGATATCAGGCATTTAAGGAAGGAACAAAGAGAATTTAAAGACGAAATAAAAGAGTTAAAGTGAAGCAAAGAAAAAGCAATGGGCGAGATTAAAAATTTGAAAAAGGAAGTTGAGAGAGCATATGAGAGAATGGAGAAAATGGAGGGAGATAGGAGGAGAAAGAACATAGTCATACAAGGGTTAAGAGGGACCACAAACAAGACAAAAACGTTAAAGGAGGAAATAGAAGGATTTATCGAGAATGCATTGGGAGTGACCTTAAAAGAGGAAATGGTTAGAAAATTGAGAGAGAACATGTGCCTAGTAGAATTGAGAAGTAAAAGCAATAAGAGTATGATGATGCAATGTAATAGTAAACTACGGAATCAAATACAGAAAGTGTATATAAACGATGATTTAACGCAAAATGAAAGAAAGGTCTACAAAAAAAATTAGGAAACAAGCAAAGGGGGAAGCAGCAAAAGGGAAAACGGTCAAGATGGGATACCAGAAGATGATATGTGATCAAGAGTTATGGACCTGGAGTATAAAATCTGACAAATTGGAAAAGTACAACAATGAGCAATACATATAAGACTAAACACGAGCAAAAAACTAATAAAGGAAAAAAGAACAGGGCAGGATAAATCGGTGACGACCAAGGCAAAGGATACAAGTACTAACGATTAAAATGGAAATAGTAGCAATCAGAGAGACGAAGAGGAAAAAAGTAGGAGAATTAATAATAGATTACGGGCTGTTATACAGTGGAGTAGACGAGCGAGAAAGAGCTACGGCAGGTGAAGGGTGCCTGATAAGTCCGAAGTACATGAGAAAATTAGTGGAGTGGAAAGCAGTGAGCAAAAGGGCAATGAAAGTAACTTTTGCAAGATGTAATTAGCAGAAATTGGACGTAATAATAGCATATGGACCGGGAGAAAGTGATGCAAAGAAAGAAAAGGAGCAGTTTTGGCAAGAACTTCAAATGTTATATGAATAATCAGACAACCTCACGATAATTATGGGAGACTTCAATGGAAGAATTGGAAATGAGATTACAGGGAGGCAAGGGGTAATGGGACGACATGGAAAGATTACAAGTAATATGAATGGAGAGACTTTAATTGATTTTTGTATACACAACGGTCTGGTGATACAAAACTCTTTATATCAGCACAAGGGCTGCCATAAATACACTAGAGAGGAACCAAAGAGAAACGAGAGATCGGTTATTGACTATATAATAACGGAAGAAATAAATAGAAGAATTATAAAGGATGTGAGAGTTTACAGGGGAACAGAATAATTGACAGACCACTACCTATTAATAGCAAAAATAGAAAATAAAAAGAAAAGGATGAAGAGAGAATAACAGGGAAAATAAAGGAAAAGAATTAAAGACGATCAAGATACACCGATTGCAAGGCCATTAAGTAAGAGAGGAGTACACAGAACAGGTCAGGAAGGGGATACAAGAAGTAGAACATGAGATATCGGAAATGAATATCGAAATGATGTGGGAAAAATTTAAAGACATCATCTACAAGGCAGGAGCAAAAGTCTGCGGTTAACCTCAGGAGGAATGAAGAGGAGAACAAGTTGGTGGAGCGAAGAAATTAAAAACAGCATTAAAACAAAAAAGAAAGCGCGGAAAAACTATTTACAAAGGAAGAGTGATAAAGCGTATGAGAACTATAAGGTAATGAGAAAAATAGTAAAAGGAAAGGTCAAAATAGTTAAAGCTAAGGAACGGGAAAAATTTGGGGCCAAAATGGAAAAGGACAAAGGGGCAAATCAATAGCTATTCTATAGAGTTCTAAAGAACATAAGAAATAAAGGAAGAAAAATCGGGACAAAACAGGTTATGGACAGGGAGGGAAGGATATTAATGGAGGAGGATAAAGTTATGGAAAGATGGAAGCAATATTTCCAGGATATGTTAGAGGGAGAAGAGATAACAGAGGAGAAATCGGAAGAAGAAACACAAAATGATGAGAAAACTGGAAAGAGAAAGAGAGAGAGAGAGAGAGAGAGAGAGAGAGAGAGAGAGAGAGAGCAGACAGGTAGATGAAGTAAGTGATGGCATTAGTTTAGGAAAAGTTAAAAAGGCAATAGGAAAGTTGAGGAACGGGAAAGCCCCAGGAGTAGATGGACTAAAAGCAGAACTACTGAAAGGAATGGCTGAAGAAAGAATGGTGTTACTACACAGAATTTTAAACGAAGCATGGGTAACACGAACAGTACCTAAGGACTGGAAAATTGGTGTAATAGTACCTATTTTCAAAAAAGGTAATAAGAAAGAATCCGCAAATTATCGGGGGGTATCGCTACTGTTCGGGTTTTACTACCGGGCGCCCGTGCGCCTTTACAAAACATACTTAACTTGGCGCCGCCACTGTATTAGAGGCGCTGCCTTCCCCCTCTCACGGATGCGCCGCCGCTTGGCCTTAGCGAGAATGGGATGCACGCGCTCGCGTATGGCGCCGCGCTACATTCAGCGCAGAGACTTGACTCGAGCCCGTTGAGCCTTCCAGATGTTAGCGCCGGTGCGCTGCTTTCAAAGGAAAGAGGATAATTGAGGTGTATGCGTCCTCTTATGTTGCAAGGGCAGTATGTGTGCCTTGGGGAAGGAGTCACGGAGTAATCGTGGCCCTTTTGCGGCGTAGAGCTTTGCGGCAGCCCTGTGTTGCCCGAGCCTGCGTGACAAGGACACAGCTCAGTGCGGAATCGGTACGTTTGTTGCTTATGCGTCCTATTGTGTTGTAAGGGCGGTTGTGTGTGTGACCCTGGGGAAGGTAGCACAGAGCTGCCGTGGTCCTTCCATCCTGGGGGAGGTAGCACGGAGCTGCCGTGGCCCTTCCATGGAGCCCTGTGCGGCAAGGACACGTCCAGCTGGTCACCTTCACAGGAAAGCGGTGACCGTGGGGGCTGGATGGTACGGCGCATACACATGCCCAGATAGAGAGCTCTCGTTGCGTGCGGAAGGTACCTTGCGGCTTGCGAAATTGCGTTCGCGCCACTAGCGGCGTTGCAACACCGTTGATTTGTATTGTCGTTTACTATTGTTCCTTTAGTATAAATTTGTAATTAGCTTAAGTTTTACAACTACCAATAAATCCTACTCTTGCCCCGGCTTTCCTCTCTAATCGTGAGAGGTTTTATGCCTAGGCAAGTAGTAACTTTTGCGTAATCCTTTGTGTTTTATTGATTGGACCTGCGCTCACTCAACCATTAACTAAATCTTACCCTTACAGTAAGTCTAATTAACCATTTTTAACCTTCTCTGTATCTGGGTTATTTGGAATCTAAACAGCTACTATGCACAACGTGCAAGGCATATGAGATGATCTTGGAAGAAAGATTAAGGAAGGAAGTAGAAGGAAAGTTACACGGAGCACAAATTGGTTTCAGGTCCGGCTATTGCACACAAGACTATGTATTTACATTAAGAAACATAACAGAAAAATGCTACCTTATAACAAAGATGTGTGTGTGTGTGTGTTTTGTGTGGATCTGGAAAAAGCATTCGAGAAGGTAGTGAAAAAGAACATATGGGGCATACTGGAGAGAAACGGCACAGTAAAAGATGTGACAGAAACTATAAAATCATTATTCCGTAAAACGGAGAATATAGTAAGGAAGGACAAACAAATTCAGAACCACACAAGGAGTGAGGCAGGGCCGAAACCTTAGCCCACTGCTCTTTATCATTGTAATGAATGAAATAATCACAAAAGTAAGCATCAAAAGCAAGAAGTGGACGGTAGGATACTATAAAATGAAGCCAGTGGAAGCGAGTGAATGCGTGTTTGCAGACGAGATTGCAAATTGGCAGATACGGAAACAAGGTTACAATTGAATGTTGATTTATGGATGAAAGAGTTGGCTAAACAGGGAATGAAAATAAATATAAGCAAGACAAAGGTAGTAGGGATAAATAATAATAATGAGCGAGAAATAAGCATAAAAATAAATAATCAGGCAGCGGAACAAGTAAAAAGCTTAAAGTACCTAGGAGTAACCATAGAGGAAGGAGGAAAACAAGAAGAAGGAATAAACAATAGAATAACGACAGCGACAAAGATCTTCCATAGTATGAAAATGGGGTTCATTAGCAAAGCAGAAATTAGTAATAAAACAAAAATGTCAATTTATAAAACCATATATTTGCCGACGCTACTGTATGGATGTGAAGCATGGGTACTGACAGAGAGACATCATATACACCTAACGGTAGGAGAGGTACAGATTATGATAATAATAAAAAAAAAGAAATTAAAGAAGAATTGCTTTATAAAAACTTGTCGATTATAAGGATTACGCGATTATTAAATAAATGTAAAAAACCAATTCCTGTATGCGCAGTAATACTATCACCAAATGTATCAATTAACAAAACATATACAGGGTGTCTCAGAACTTTGTGCACAAACTTGGGGGAAAGGTAGAGAACATCGTTAGGAACCATAATTACATAGGAAAGCATGGGCGGAAATATTACCCTTGCGTGATAAAGAGACACAAAGATACAAAAAAACCACAACACAGAATGTAGTGTAAAACGCTTTATTACACAACAAAAGAATAGAATGTATGACTTATAAGCATCATAGGAGGTGTTAGAAATTTCACCCATTGGCATTGATGCACGCACGATACCTACGCGACTTGGATTTGCGAACATTTTCGAAGATACCTGGCGTTTCGCTAATCACCAGGACCATTTAAGAATTTACGGACGTGCCGTACACAATGTTCTTCACGGCACCCCAGAGAAAACAATCAAGAGGATATAAAGAGGAGATAAATCAGGTGATCTGGGAGGCCAAGCGACGGGACCGCTACGCCTAACTCAATTGTTTCCAAATGTCCGGTCTAAATGTTCACGTACACATGTTGCGTAATGACACGGCGCCCCATCCTGTTGAAACCACATTCTGCGCCGAACATGTGCGGGGATATCGTTAAGCATTTCTGGAAGTACTTCTTAAAAGAAAGACGAGATGCTTGCGACCGTTTAGTCGAGGTGGTAAGATGCATGGCCCGATTAAATTGTCCCCCACGATACCCGCCCACACATTAACAGCGAAGCGTTCTTGTGCGGCTCGTGTCGGCTTTCGTATGAGTTGTTTAAGGCTCACATGTGCGTGTTGTACGTATTGAACACCCTTTCATGTGAAAAGGTTGCTACATCACTGAACATAACAAAACTGAAAAATTGCGTGTCGGCCGCACTTTGCTGTCGAAACCACTGTGCAAACGTGACAGGTCGTGGCTGCCATAACGGAACTGTCTCAAGATGAAAGGGGTGTAAGGCTTTGCTCTGCAGTACGCGATGGACAGTTGATCTAGAAGCGCCCGTACACTGGTACCGTGATTTCGGTCCACAGCATTCAACAGATCCTCTTCCAATATGGGTGTTTGTGCTGTTCGCTGCCACTCAGTATCCTGTACCGTAGCTGTGAAGGATCCACGTTTCTTAAGGTTTTGATGTACCCGTGCGAACGTTTGATAATTTGGTTGGCACCTCATTGGATATCTTTCTCGCTGTAGATGAAGTGGATGTTTGTCAACTCGACGTTTGTGAAAGCCACAAGTGCCAACCTATCGATCTCCGCCCATGCTTCCCTATGTAATTATGGTTCCCAACGATGTTCTTTACCTCCCCTCCAAGTTTGTACATGAAGTTCTGGGACACCCTATATATTAACTATTTGCTATTCAATAATTCCCAATTTCAATGTCATAAATGTTAAAGATACCGCACACTAAAAACTACTGTGCAGCTAAGCCTCGCTGTGTTAAATGCAGCAAAGACCATTCTCTTAATGCGTGTAACAAAACTCCCGAATGACCTTCTATTTGTGTTAACTGTTTCGGAGAGCACATAGATAATTATAAAGGATGTCCTCTTTACCAAGAACTATTAAAACAACGTTATCCAATTGTAAACTCAAGATTAGCACCTCAACGAACCAAGGCGTTATCAAACATCCGCAATAACATTAAAATCAAGCCGCAGATTCTTATTGTAACTCTAATATTGAAACAACGAACAAATTTAACTGAGAACAATCATCACTTATCTTGGATTTTATTCTGAAATTTATTCAATAATTTATAATACCTTTTTATCTCAAATTAAATCCTTTATTACATCTCACATCTTACCGTACCTTTTCAATGTATAAGGGAGACCGGGTGTGGTTGTCACAGTTTCGATTTCTAATTTTTATTATAATTATGGAGAAATTAATTGCAAGTTTAGATGCACCAAACAGGAATAATAAACAATAGCAAAACTTTTATTGATACATTTTTGTTTAGTACAACTCTCATTGGAACTGGACTTGAGAAATATAAGTTTAGGTATCGAACAGAATGGTATTTTATTAATTTTTCTAATTTCAACAAAGATTTCAATTGCAATATAAGTTTGCGCCAATCTCCAATTACTTTTATTTGGATTTTGAATTAAGACCGACCGTCTCTTGAATCCCTTTGTATAAGCGCTTTAGTTTTGATTGATATAGTGGCGGCTCATTTTTCCGCTTGCGTGGATATATAAAGCGGCTGCGGCGACGGCCGTGCCTGGCTCTTGGCTCTTTCGCTCGCTTCGTTTTGAATTTTGAGTTATGGTGGTTTAAAAAGCGGACAACCGGCTTTAAATTTTCCGTGTCCAAGGCGGTTTTACTGAGAGTTCACCAGCGTGTCTTGTTTTGCGGCAAGAGTTTCCAAATCTGGGTGGCGTTTTGTTGAAGACTATTTTATTGCAAAATTTGATATTTTGTCGGCCAGATTAACCTTCTTCCCGGAGGTCGTTTTGTTTTCCGATTGCATTTCAGAAGTTGAAATTTTGCCGCTGAGAAAACTCGGTCCGATTTTCTTTGTATCTGACCCGGTTAGGAATGAAGAAGGAACCTTGTTGCACCAGGAAATACGCTACCGATCGCCCCCACCCTTCCTCTTCCTGGATCCCTCAAGATTACAGCACAGTTAACCGATTTATGTAGGACAACGCCGCTCCGAAAAATGTTAGTGTTTTAGCTTTGGCTTTTGTTTAAAGTTCCTTTGTTTAAATTTGAAAATTACGATGCAGTCCACTTTTGGCCGTTTTGTTACAGAATTCTTACAAGCGGCTGGGCTAGTACAAGTCTAATCTAATCAGTTAAACCATTACAGTTACAATTATGGCAAACATTTTTTTAGAAATCCGCGCCTTATCCGGGCTCCATTTGAATGTTTTTTTTTCTAATATCTCGTCGGGGGGCAACCAACCGACAAGTGATCTTTACACAAAATGTCAGGTCAAAAAGTGCCATCTATTATGTAGTCCGAAACCGGTTCCGGCAACCTGATAAGGTCACAAGACGTCCAACTTGATGCTATTGATCGAAAAACCTTCACTTTCAGTACATTGTCTGTTTCTACAAAGAAAATACGCCCTAATGTGATTTTAAACTACGTTAGTAAACAAAACATGGGAACATGCCTGAGCCTGTTTTCATTAAAAAACTTTACTGTGCGATCATGTTAAAATATTGCAAAGCATTAGTTTAGTATTTAAAACTGAATATGCCGGATTATACACGAAATGAAATTGTTGATATTCTCATGATTCTTGGTGAGTGTCGTGGTAATTACAGAGCAGCAGCACGATTGTGTGAGCGTTTTCCGGCAGAGATCAGCACCCAAGTGACAGAGTCATTATACGTATCGAAAGGCGTGAGAGACAACAATCTCATGTGCCAAGGCAACGTCGTCGTGATATGGTGATTGACCGAGACGATCCACGAGTCCTTGCCGTGTTAGCTATGGTTAATATCAATATTCATATTCATATTTTGCTTCGAGAAATTGAGACTGACTTAGGCATAAAAAGATTAACGGCTCAAAAAATTCTAAGACTCCACAGATTCTACGCTTACCATATTACTTTAACCAAAGCATTGACTGCTCGTAACTTCCAGAGAAGATTAGAATTTTGTAACTGGGCACAAGCAATGTTTGATTTCTTCAACTACGTTGTGTCTTGTAATGAAGCCAGCTTTCACAACACAGGACAGCTAAATCAACACAATTGTCATTATTAGTCTGCAGAAAATCCACACTGGCCTCGTATGATAGACAATTAAAATTAATATCACTTGTCGATTGTTTGCCCCCTAACGAGATATTAGGAAAAAACATTCAAATGGGGCCAGGATAACGCTCGAATTTAAAAAAAAATTTAAAAGCATGTTCGGATTTATTTTTTACCCGTAGAATCAGATTCGGCAATAAAAAATAGGGGTCCCTATTAAAAAAAAACAAAGTTGGGTATCATGGGGCCTTACCCGGCGCCGGAGTTAAATGAAATCTGCATCCTATAATATTAATCTTTGGTCAAATTTTCTTTACGCCATGTATTGCTTTTTAAAAATCACAAACAACTTCACGAGGTTGTAAACACAAATTTACAGAATTGAAGTAATTTTATAATAAATGAAACACCTTATAGTAAGTTTCTGAATGCTTATTTGGTAATATAATAAATACTAACGGATTATAATGTCCATTTTCTACCGAATGTATACTAAATAACTGTAAAAAAATTTTGGACAGTAATCAAATGTACCATCAACATAAATGTTTTGACGAGAACACATGTGAGTCAAATTTGTTATGCATAAATTAAAATGATATTGAAATTTTCATTGTTAATCAAAAAAAAATTTTTGCCCTTATGACTAGGTTGTCCCAAAAGTTCTGTCGTCGAATCAAAATTCAAACATTTATGCACAAATTTATTCAAAACAACAACTATTCTTCATAGTATAGCCCATCATTGTCCACCAACTTTTGCCACCGTTCAGCAAGCTTCCGGATCTGTTCGAAGTACTATTCAGCCGGCTTAGAATCAAAGAACTCTTGGCATGCTTCCAGTAATGGCGCAACAAAAGTCGGATTTCAAGCTGTGTGATCTCGTAACCAGTATCAGACATCTTATTCTAACACAAAAATAGCAAAAAATTGAGAAAGGCAGAAAAAATGTTTGAATTTTGATTCGACGACAGAACTTTTGGGACAACCTACTAGTTTTGAATTCCATGTGCATCTTTTCTGGGACGAAGTAAAGAAAGCAATACACTTCTTGCTCTGTAAACAGATTTTCTAATATTTTCAATGTTTCTAGTGGTAAGGTTGACTTCAACGTCTTTAACTCCCACGTTAATAACTTTGCAAGGACGTTGGGATATGTCTTCTTTTGCCTTTCTCTTAATTGCGTTTTGTAATTTCTGTAAATAGTACAATTAGATATGTTATTATTTTACTCATTATAAGTAGAAGTAATCGCAATCATACGCGCACGTACGCACACCTTGTTCTAAGTTATATAGGTAAATCTAAAAATAGATGGATACCTTTCCAAAACTAAAAAATTCTTACCTTTACTTGCATATTTTCGCCATAAGAATAATTATGATAATTCTTTTTTTGTAGTAAAACTTGCTCCAATTTGTCAACACAAACTAAAGCTGTACAACTTTTTTTTGTACACCGGTACGAAACACCCACCGCTGTTTTTTTTGTATTTTCTGAACGTATAATTGTCCACTATTAATATTTTTTTCTGCGCTCACTTAACATAGTCTCCATTTTTAAAAATTTAACGAGAAACGAAGCAGTGAAGAGAAAAATGGAAACTAAATTTTTTACTGCTGCTTTTACCTAAATAAATGAATTTGAAATGTGGGGGTTAATGCGTAAATGGGGTGCAGCATACTATTAAGAACCTATCTGCAAGAATTCTTGGAGATTTCAGGTAACCGTATTAAGACCTTAAATTCAATCGTCCTATTGCCATTTTGGGTCAAGGGGCCATAAATAGAGGGTAAACTGACCGCGGCGCGTAATACCAACGCCCCCCCCCCCATCAAGAACTTTTTGGTGTATCGGTAATCATGGCTGAATATCTGTTCTTGTGAGTTCCCTTCGGATTTTTTATTTTTTCGCACCTGCTTTTGGCAATGGTCTGAAAGGTGAAACTGTTTTACTAAGATTAGGTTTAATCGCAGGAGAAGCAGTGGAAATTATGATACCGCTGGAGAAATAGATGTAATTATGCCACTAGAACCAGGTGCAGGCGATGGAGAAATGGTTGAAGATTCGGTATTCTTATACGGATTTATTTCTCCAGATATTTTCGGATTTTCTTGATCCAAAACTGAAGGTAGATCTCCCGAATCATCTGGATTTGGACGGTCTATTACAAAACTAGGTAAAAAATCATAGTCACCAAAAATCCCTTGTTTCAAAATATATTTGAAAATTTGAATGTGAGAGCATATGCAGATACAACTATTTTAGATATGTCGTATATAGACAGTGTAGAGCCAGGATGATTTACCATCCAAGCATCGCAAAAGGAATTAACATATCTCTTCAACGCACCATATACGGTTTGATCTAGTGGTTGAAGACTGTGAGTACAATGAGGAGGTAATATCAGCCGTTATATTTGGTGCAATTTAATCCATTGGGATCATGAAATTAAAGCAATAATAAGCAAGGACGATCCTTTGAACTCTTGGCATGGTTAACAAAGTGAAATGTTTCTCCTTCATCCACCCTGAAAGATTGCCTCGGTATGACAACTTTGTTCGGTTTTTGTACGGTAATGATCCCTGTTTCGTCCATAATCCAGATGTTTTGAGGTGGAAATTTGTACCTGTCCATTATTGAAAATAATTTTCTCGGAGAACTCAGTAACATTTTTTGTGTTGAAGCTTGTTGCACGGGTTTAGTTACCTTTGTTTTCTGAGTTAAAGGGTAGGATGTCGTTTTAAGAAACTGGTAAACCAATCATCTCTAGCTTGTTTATTTTTCGCCCACCTTGTAGGAAACTTTAGATTATTAGCCAATGCTAGTTGGTATGCTAATTTCCTAACTTCTTTAGGACTAAGGTCGTAGTATATGTCAGATGCTTGTTCAAGTTCTTTTTAAGTGCATTATTAAAAACCTGCCTATTTTTGATGTGACCAACTGAAGTTGTAGGTTGCAGCAAATTGCTTTCTATCTCTTCAGCAGACATTTTTGCACAATATTTGGTTAGTGTATGGTAATTTATATTTTTATTATAAATATATAATCTCCAAAATATAAAAATTCAAAAACGCCAATGGAGTTAAGTCCCGAAAATCGGTATTTATATAATTTTTGGCAAGATTTAACGTGGATATTACATGCTTAACTGATATTCACTTATCACAAGGCAAACATTTTAAAATTAGCGCATATCATGTCTTTCGCAATGTTAGAACTGCTTCAGTATCAATTATTATTAGAAAACAATTGTAGCGTGACACCTCCATTGTCTCAGATAACACCTGCATCGAAAATATTCCAGCACTTATTAACATGGTTAATAATAGTAAACTGCAGATTACTATCGTTTACAAACAATCTAATAAGATTGTCGCTGAGACAAGCATCACCAAATTATCACACAAGACGAAACCATCATTAATTATTGGTGATCTAAATGGCAAATGCACCTTCCTAGATTGTCGGATAAATAACCCCAATTGGAAATAAACTAAATGACATCGTTGTAAAACATCAATTGTACCTACTTAATGACGCCTGCTGAATACATATATTATCCTTATAGGACAATTCTAAGTACCATCCTGATTAAAAATTTTAATTTACCTATCCAACAAACAGTAATTTCTAAACTCCTTGTTAAAATAACCTTCAATTCTACTTATACAATTTCTTCAGCGCCACAACTAATCAAAGGTTCTATAGATTGACAAGAATGCCTAAATTGTCTTTTCACTAATCCTACCAACATAAAAACCAGGTGCGACGTCGCTCTTAACGTAGATATTCTAAATAAATCGATTAAAACGGCCATCGAATATTCAACAAAGCCACTAAAGAACACAAACTAAACACAATTACAATATTCCACTTACACATATAATAAAACTTTTTAAACAAAAAAGTGGATTACGAAGACAATGGCAAGCAACGAGAGAACCTTATCTGAAAGATATGGTTGATAATTTGTTACATACCATAAAATGTAAAATTACACCAAAGACCTTGAAGAACTAGAACCAATAACACGGATTATCCCTAATCTAATAAGCCATAACATTTCCTATTCCTCTGACGAAGAAAATGCTTTCTTTTTGCGAAATACCTTCAAATTGTATTTACTCTTTCAATCTTCTTCTTCTTCTTCTTTAACCCTTATTGCGCCCAGTATTGGGCATAGGTCTCCCTCTTCCATGTAGCGCGATTCTGTGCGACTCTCATCCATGGCAGTCCTGCTACTCTCTTAATGTCGTCTTGCCATCTCATTATTGGCCTGCCACGCTGTCTCTTGCCTGTCCATGGTCTCCATTGGAGGATTTTAACGTTCCACCTACTGTCTTTGATCCGAGCTGTATGTCCTGCATATTCCCATTTCAATTTCGTCACTCTTTTCACTACATCCGCGACCCCAGTTCTATCTCTTATCCATTTATTTCTTTTTTTGTCTCGTATTGTAATTCCAATCATTGCTCTCTCCATTGCTCGCTGAGTGACTTCCAGTTTTGTTTTACTTGTTTCGTTAATGTCCATGTTTGAGCGCCGTATGTCATTATGGGAAGTATACATTGGTCATATACCTTAGTTCGCAAGCGTTTGGGGTATTTTGTTGTTTTTAAAATATAAGCTAGCTTTCCAAAAGCTGCCCACGCCAGACGTCTTCTTCTATCTATCTCGTGTTCTCTGTTTTCCTTCCTTAATGTTACAGTTTGTCCTAGATATATATACTCGTTGACATTTTCTAGGATAGTTCCATTTATGTTTATTTGTGGGTTCTCAAGACACATTGTCTTCGTCTTATTCAAATTTACTTTTAGACCTATTTTCTTAGACGTTTTTCTAATTCGTTTATCATAATTTGTAGGTCGTCTTTGTTGTCTGCAAATAGAACTACGTCGTCGGCAAATCTTAAATGATTCATTTTTCCCCATTTACATTAATACCCCTATTTGACCAGTCCAGATTTTTAAATATTCCTTCAAGTGCCAAATTAAATAATTTTGGAGACATTGTGTCTCCTTGTCTAATACCTCTATCAATTGAGAATTTATTACTATATGCATGTAATTTAATTGTTGCTGTAGCGTGTTTGTATATATTACTTATCAGTGCTGTATATCGGGAATCTATTCTAGCACAATTAAGTTCCTTCATTATTGCCCAGTGTTCAACGCAGTCAAACGCCTTCTCATAATCAATAAAAGCCATGAACAAAGGCAGGTTATATTCGATGGATTTTCGATTAGAATTTTAACAGTAAGTAAATGGTCACAGGTACCATATCCCTTTCTGAAAGCTGCTTGCTCTACTGTCTGATAATCATCTAATTTTGTGATAATCTGTTAGTCAAGATCTTTGTTAACAATTTATACATTTGAGAAAGTAGGCTGATAGGGCGGTAATTTTGTAATAGTAATGCGTCCCCTTTTTTAAACAAAATTACTATCACGGCGTTATCCCAGTTATCTGGTATTCTCCTTGTTGTAGGCACATGTTAAATAGGATTTTTAGCTTGGGGATTACTATTTCTTTGGCTTCTTTGATCATTTCTATTATTATATTATCATCTCCCGGCGCTTTATTGTTTTTCATCGTCTGCAGGGCATGCAAAATTTCGTCTTCACTGATCTCCGGCATATCCTCAGATCCTACATTTACTATTTTAGAATTCTCTTTTGGCCCCTCAGGTTGTTTAATGTGCGACCCATATAGTGTTTTATAGTATTTCTCCGTAGTTTTAGGATCTCGTCTGTGTTTCTTATTTCTGTTCCGGCGGAGTCTTTCACTACAATGATTTCTCGTTTCCCATATCTTCTTTTCAGGCACTTCATGCTTTTGTTGTCCTCTATTACTTGCTCTATTTGTTCTTCATAGAATTTTTCTAAATCTTTTCTTATCATACGCCTCGCTTCTTTTCTCACTTCTCGATATTCATCAGTTGCATATTTTCCTTCTTTATATAACTCTCTTCTTTCTTCTATTTTTTGTTTTGTTTGTTGAGTAATTTTATTTATCTTTTGGCATGTCGTCTTTGTGATTTTTTCCGACGTTTCTGTTAATGCTAGTGTCAGATCACGAGATATTTGGTTTAGATTGTTGTCATTATATTCCTTTAATAGCAATAATTGTCGTATGTACTTTTGATAGGTTTCCCTATTTTGTTTGAGTGTCTGGGCATTTATCGTTCTTTTATATCTATATTTATATCTGTTAAACTTTTGAACAGTAACCTTTGCCCTTACGAGCCGATGGTCGCTTTCCGTGTTAAATGAATTTAAGACTGTGACATCGTTTATGCTTAACTTTTGGATGAGAGTATATAGTCAATTTCATTCTTGGTCTGCCCATTTGGGCTTATCCACGTCCACTTGCGCTGGGCTTTTTACTGAAAAAGGTGTTCATGGCGTACAATTTTTGATCTGCCAGAAAGCTGCTAGCATATTTCCTCTTGGGTTTCTTTCGCCCAATCCATATTTTCCGATGTATTCTTCCTCCTCTTTTATATGTCCTATAATCGCATTGAAGTCGCCCATGACTATATCAAGATTAGAAATTCCCTCTATCCACGCATATATAATGTCCTCGTATAATATTACAACATCCTAGTCAGAATATGCCGAACTAAGATAAATAAACTTGTATTATTTTTATGCTGAAGTTCTTTGATGTTTCTATGATCATATACGCTACTCGTTCAGATATTCCTTTGAAGCTAATAATATTTGGTATTATTGATTTCTTAACAAGGAAACCTACTTCTCTTTGACTGTCGCTTTCATGGCCGCTATACATTAGTGCATTTCCTGATGGTCGAGTGATATAGCTTTCTCCTTTTCTCCTTACTTCTGCAAGTCCCAATACGTCTCAATTAATTTTACTTCCTTCGTTTTCCAGATCCTATAGTTGTGAATCATCTAGTAGGGATCTACAGTTATAGGTGGCTACTAGGAGTGAACATTTCTTCTTATGTATCAGTGTCTTGTCCCCCCCAGAATCCTTGGGACAAACTGAAAGATCAGTGTGGGATTCTGAGCTTTGAGCTCTACCCACCTGGGGTAATTTTGTTTTGGATACTGACATTACCATAGTTAAAGAGAATGAGGGGTATTTGGCATTAAAAACGCCACGCTTGCCATTGCGTGTTGGCGAGTTTGGTAAGGGATGGTGTAAAGGGTAGGAAATGATTTTCCCCCAGAAGTGGAGGTAGGGGCAAAATCATTGCTCGCATAAGGCAGGGTCGCGTCCCTGTAATAGGTCTGTTTCATGCCGGGATCGCATAGGAGTACCTATCTGCTACCCTATATCTTTCAATATCAGATATTATATACGTTTCAGAATATATTATAAATGTAAGCAAAATATTAGTGATTCTCAATTTGGCTTTAGAAATGGGTTTGGAACAATGTGGACGTGTATATGTGCTTCGTGGACTATTAAAAAGCATTTGACACCGTTCAGCACAATAAATTACTCTAAGTTCTCAGGGAAATTGGTCTAAACGGCAGAGATATGCTTATAATAGCTAACCTAATTGGGGTTAGACAGGGTTGCTAGTGTGGATGGTCAGCTATCACAAAACATATCTATACTGAGAGGAGTAGGACAGGGGTGTGTTCCTTCTCCCCTGTTGTTTAATTTAAACTCAAAAAAAATATTTCGTAAAGCCATCAAAGAAAGATCAGACGGGATCATAATCAACGGAATTGTAATAAACAATTTGAGATACGCTGATGACGCTGTTCTGCTAACCACAAGCACACAAATCTACAAATACTTTTATCAGCAGTGACAAACCATAGTCAACAAATGAGATTGAAACTTAACGTCAAAACAATCAAATGGCTAATCGTTAGTAAACAACGTAATGATATACAAAATAATGTATTTGTGGGAGAGGAGTTGATAGAGAAAGTGACATCGTATAAATATCTTGCCTGATATGACAACGAAAATTGGTACTTCAAACAGGAAATTAGATGTAGGATAGACCAATCAATACAATAACTGTAGAACCTTGTTTATTATTCAGTATCATCTTGTATGGCGTTGAAGCATGGAGCTCTACGGAGGCAATGTGCAAAAAACTGGAAGCTTTTGAGATATGGACTTATCGCAGGATTTTGAAGATCTCATTCAAAACGACTACGATGCATAAACACACAACGTGAAATTCTTAATACCATCAAAGAAAAAGAAAACCTACATATCTGGGGATGCTATGAGGAATGATGAATACAAATTACTTCATATCATTATTCAAGAAAAAATTACAAGTAAACGCAGCCCAGGAAGACCCAAAATATCATGGTTCAAAAATTTACGTTAGTGGTATGCACTCAACACCACAGCACTTGATAAAGTAAAAACCAAGTTACTGATCGCCAATGTTCTCGGAGGGCAAGGCACTTAAAGAAGAAATATCAGATAATAACCAACGTATAATTAAACACATTTTCCTATACCTGACGATTGTGGACAGCCAACATCTTCAAAAAAAAACTGAATTCTACATCAAAGCATTCCCAAACAGAAAAACACCAGGCTACGATCTCATTCCTAATGTAACTTTGAAATATCTAACAAAAAAGTTCACTTAATTGTCCACAATATTCAACACACGTGTGGGGATTTGATATTTTTCATATAAATGGAAAACCAGAGGAGAGCAAACACGACTGTAGTAGCATCGTCCTATAAGTCTCTTACCAACCTTGTCAAAACTACTAAAGCGGGTAATTTATAATCTACTGATTGTGTCCTTGGATAGGCTTAAAATAATTCCGTCTACCCAATTTGGATTTAGAAAAGAACACTCTACCACTCAACACTTAGAAGGAATTAGTGAACTATTGAAACAAGTGTATGAACGCAAGCAATTTTCCGTCGCGATCTTTTTAAAGATAATCCAGGCATTTGACAGGGTCTAGATTAGCGGTTCCTAACCTTTTCAATAATCTTGTTACCTCTATGGCCTATTAGAAAAACTGATTTTACCCCTTTTTTAAAATGTCTCCAAAGAAAACGATACATTCAAATACAAATTGTCTTTATTAATCATAATAAATTGCACAAAATGTACGTTCTTACAATTTTAATGTACTTTATAAATAATGAATTGCTGATATTCAGTGTGAAGGCTGGTATTGTTCTGCATACACAAGTTTTTTATGTTAGGTTTAGTTTCACTTAAAATGCATTTCAAGTCATGTTCCATATTGAAACGGTTTTGGCCTTTTTTTTACTGTTACTAAAGTTGAGAAACCACTCTCACATCTATAAGTGGTAGCTAATGGTATTAACATAATAGGATATTCGGTACCTACACTTCATTAAAACGTAGCGAGATCATAATTTTAATATTTCACTTTGAAAGTGTCATCTCGCGTAGTCTGAGAAATTCTACTTTGGCTGATAGAAAAAAATTGTCTTAATATCCAAGAGTTGGACTAACGATTATCCATGTCTGGGAAATATTGCTTCAGTGAGTCTATTACTGCACAGAAATGTTGAACCACGAAATTTTCAAACGTAATTTTGTCAGATTTATCATTTATCAATTGCTCATACAGCTCTGTAAACATCGACACATCGCCAACTTGAACTCAGCGTTGATAAAGTTCCAATTTACACATAAAACTTGCAACTTTACCCTGCGCTGTCAAGATATTCGTCATATTTCCTTGTAATGAGATATTCAGACTTAATTTTACTGAAAAAATTAGCAAGATACGCCAGAATTTCGAATTTTCTTTTATTTTTGAGTTGAATTTTATTTATTTATTTATTTTTTTAATCAAGTGCAGCATCATCTGCTATACATGATTCTGCTAAACAAAACACTTAATTAATACATAGTGAGGTCATCGTTTGACTCCTCTGTACCGCTACAACAGTATGTGAGATGAGTAAGACTTGGCTAACGTTAATCATGCTTTATTGTAACTAGTTAAACTAGGGTAATAAGTCTTGTGGGGATTTCTTTTGAGTCTCTGATGTCGGTTCCTTTGGCCTAGGTTATAAAAAAAATTAATTTTTGTGTTCTCTGGTTTTCAAAAAACGATCCTATTTTTTCAGGAAGTTCATAAACCCTGTTTAAAATTTTTCTTCTTAGAAACCAGCGTACCTCAATGTGACATAAAAGAGCATTAAATATGGCACCAACTTTATCGCATAAAATTTTGAATAAAGTGGAATTTGTAGCGCTGCCACAAATACAATTTACAATGTTTACTACGTAATTATACGTGCTTAGTAAGTCTGGAAAAAGCGTCTTAACAGTCAAAGCGTAACGGTATCAGGCAATGATAAGATAAAATATGAGGAGCAACGAGTGCTTGAAATCCAGAACGAATACCCCTCATAGAAAGCATGGAAGTCTGGAAACGCCAACTAGCTTTGACCAGTCCAGTCCAATTAACTGTTTTAGCGTTTTGAATACGTCTTCACCCCGAGTAGTGATAGGCAAAAACTTGCAGAACAACTATTCCTCTTTTACACGGTCATCTTTAATGCACCGAGTAAATACCAGTAATTGCGAACACAAACCTACATCGGTTAACTCGTCTAATGGCAGTGCAAAGATAGAGCTTTCTTTAATTTCAGAAATAATGGTTGCCAAAATGTCGTTACCCAACTCTAAAATATGACTTTGAACTGTTTTATTGGAGAGTGGTATTTGTCTAATCTTAGCCACATGTTGCTCACCAATAACGAGTTTGATAAGATAAGGGTTTGATAAGATCCTCTCCTATAGTATGCGTTTTTTTTGTTCATAGCAATGCGATAAGAAATTTGATATAAAGGCTGAGGACATAATTCATTTGCCTTTTGTACATTTTCTGCAGAATCCAATCGCGAAGACTTCAGAACACTCTCTTTTCTGTTAAAAAATCTACATGTTTACCTGCAAATTTCTTATAAACTTTCTCGACATGTTTTTTCAATTTGCTTGGTTTCATGCTCTCCGCAGAAATAACTCTATTACACATAACACATTGAAGCTTTTCTACATTTTTGTCAACAAGATTCGCTTCTTTATAAGAGAGCTTTTTTCGGATGTTGAAGTCATGGCTGAAGAGAGCAGTAAGAAATAATCGTCAAAACACATGTGTACAAAAGATACAGTAAATTATTTATTCTTACAAGCAAATATACAGATGCTTCTCCGCATCTATAAACATCTTTTCGCAGCTGCTCCTGCAGCTCGGTTTTCGCTTCTTTTCCTCCTATTGGACGTTCCCCTGCACATACTTGCGGCGCTGTTACCTCACTAGCGCTAGCTGACACATCTCGGAGTAAAAGAAAAAGAGAAACCACAGGATTACTACCCCAGCAGGTAACTGTTTTACCCCCGCGGGGGCAATTACCCACAGGTTCGGAACCCATGGTATAGATTGAATGACCAATTTGAAATTAAAAAACGCAAATTCCACGCTATTTGGTTGCTAATACTTTCTCCTTCCCGAAAAATCGAAGATTTGCAGTTTGCATTAATACTTCCATCTCTAATACTTATGACACTTATATCGGAGTTTCCTAAGATAGTGTTCTAGGATCTACTCTTTTTAATTTATTTATTTCAGATATAACAGTTCCCAATATGAGTGAACTTGCATTATTTGCTGACGACACACCAATAATCACTTAGCACACTTCTCATTACAATTAAAGTACTCCAATCAGTCATCAGTATCTTAAGTAGTTGGCTTAATAAATAGTGTATTTTATTAAATCTCTCACAATGGGTTGCCAAACTATTCACTTGAAAACAAGTGATGTATTATTGGAAATATTTAGAGCTGATATTCATTGGAATTCGAGAACTGAACCTATTAAATATTTAGGAGTATAGATATATGGATAATCGAGTAACATGGAGCCAGAATATAAATAATAATGTAAGTTTGGCTTATGCAATATTTAAACATTTATTTCCTTTAATTGATAGACATTTTTCATTTCACAAAAAATTTGCTATTTTACTAAACTAAACGCTTCTTAGGGGGTTCAAATGGGGTAGTGAAGCGCAATACATGGTATCAGATCCAGATTATGCCACATAACCTCTCCTACCCAATTCCTACTCTCACCTTCACGCGGTGAACCCTGTCAACCTGAGCAACCCTACTGGAGATCTGGTATCCAACCCGGGTGCAAGGTAGTGTCAGGATCGAACGAGAGAGGGAGAAATTGTCCTCCAAAAAGGGGGTTCGGCAGGGGTTAACTACCCCTGGGGAGAAATCCCTTCCCGGAAAAAAAGCCCTAGTTAAAAACACTCAACATGAGCCTCGGACTGGACAGACTAATGGCAAACCACAAAAGCGACGAAAAAAGGACATTCTACTAGGAACATGGAACGTACTAAGTCTATACAGGCCAGGAGCACTACAACAACTGGCAAAGGAAATAACTAAGTACAAATTAGACATCACGGCAGTTCAAGAAACAAGATGGCCCAATACTGGAGATATTATACATGGGAAATTCACGCTACTGTACAGCGGAAAAGAAGATGGATGCCATGAAAGTGGATTAATAATAGAATCAAACAGCAGCTTCATCAATTTAAGGCAATATGACACAGATTATGCGCAATTAGAATTAAAGAGAAACTGTATAATATAACTATAATAAACGCATACGCGACAACAGAAGCGGCAGAAGAAGAAGAAAAACAGGAATTCTACGAAGCCCTGGAAGAAAGCATCGATAGCACCCCAAAGAAAGACATCCTCATAGTACTGGGCGACTTCAATGCACAAATAGGAAGAGAAGAAAAATATAAACCAACAATTGGGAACCATAGCCTACACCGAGAAAGTAACGATAATGGATTAAAACTGATTGAACTAGCGGTAAGCAGGTGTTTAATAATAAGCAGTACCACCTTCTCGCATAAGACTGTACATAAGGGAACCTGGAAATCAAACGATGGAGTAACGGTGAACCAAATCGATCACGTACTAATGAACCTTACAAACCGCACTAATATAATATACGTGAGAACAATGAGAGGCGCCGATTGTGACAGCGACCATTTCCTAGTACAAGCAAGATTATGACAAATGATATCAAATATCAAACGTCAAAACACAACCATCAAAACAAAGAGATACCATTTAGATAGGCTGAGGGACCCAGCAACCGAAGAAAGATACCAAAGAACACTAACGGGGGGAATAGAAGAAGAACTGGCAAGCGAAACGGAAACAGAAAAAGAAAACAGCGACAAACAATGGGATGTTATAAAGGAAGGGATTAACAAAACGGCTGAAGAAATCGTGGCTACAAAACAATTACAAACACACGAATGGTTTGACGATGAGTGCAGACAAGCTATAGAAGATAGGAAGAAAAGCGCGCATGCGAATGCTTCGACAAAATACAAGACAAGCCAACACAAATTTCGAAGAAACCAGGAAACTAGCCAGAACAATCCTAAGAAGGAAAAAGCGAGAACTAATAAACCGAAAATTATCGCAAATAGAGGAAAGGATGGGAGAAAACGAAATAAGGAAAGCACACGAAGAAATAAGGTACTTTAAAAGAGGTTTCCAACCCAGTACAAACATGTGTAAAAATAAGGAAGGAACTATAATGAGTAATAAGGACGATATTGCCGAAAGATGGAGGAAATACTTCGCTAATTTACTGAACACAGAAAATGAAGAAGAAGAAAATGATCAAGAAAGCGAAAACATAGAGGTAAGTAGAGACGAAAATGAAGAAATACAAGAGCCGGAACCCACATACGACGAAATCATGAACACCATCCGCAAAATGAAAATGCATAAACCACCAGGGGAAGACAATAATATGGAAGAACGACAAGATGCCGGGTGCATGGAATATAGGAATCATATGTCCCATACATAAGAAAGGGGACAAGACTGTATGCTCCAACTACAGAGGAATCTGCCTCCTCAACACAACATACAAAATCCTGTCACACATACTACTGGATAGACTGAAGCCACATGTGGAGAGCAAACTGGGAAATTATCAAGCCGGCTTCAGAAAGGCAAAGTCAACAACAGACCAAATCTTCATACTGAGACAAATAATGGAAAAAGCAAGAGAGTTCGGAATCGACATACACAGCATCATTGTAGATTACAAACAAGCGTATGACAAGGTGAGGCACAGAGCAGTAAAACAAACCCTAAAGACCTTTGGCATACCACAGAAACTAAAAAGACTAATAATAATGACTATTAAGGATGCACAATATAAGATAAAGGTAGGAGGACAGAAAACACAGGCCATCAGTAGCAATGTCGGATTGAAACAAGGAGACGCACTGTCCCCCATAATATTTAACATGGTGCTAGATATCGCCGTACAAAAAAACCCTACATGGAATGATCATCTATTTAGGAATCAGAATCAGATATTGGCCTATGCTGATGATAACGAAAGGGACGTAACCCAAACGTATAGAACTCTAAAAGACAACTCGGAAGAGATTGGATTCACAAAAAATACAGAAAAAACAAAGTACTTACGAATATCAAGACAAATTTAACAGCCAGAACAAGTAACTACAACTACAGGAATAGACTAAATTTAAATACCTAGCTACAGTGATCAATGAAACAAATGATATAACTGACGATAAAAACCCGAATCTTGACAACAGGGCCTATTTCTCAATGAATGATATTTTCAAGACAAAATTAATATCCAAGAAAACAAAAGTACGACTATACAAGGCAATAATAAGACCAATACTAATATATGGATGCGAGTCGTGGACGTTAGTTAAAAAAGAGGAGCAGCGGTTAAGGATATTCGAGAGGAAAATACTGAGAAGAATTTTTGGACCAGTCAACAAAAGGGGAGAATGGCGGCGACGACACTATGAAGAAATTAGGATCCTATATAACAAACCCGTCATAGTTAATGTCACTAAACGTATGCGAATACAATGGATAGGGCATGTGGCGCGAATGGCACCCAACACCCCAATACAGAGGATATTTAATAGCACGCCAACAACAACACGACTCAAAGGAAGGCCGCGCAGTAGGTGGATTGACAATGTGTTTCGAGACCTCCAAAAGCTCAATGTAAATAACTGGAGAAAGAAAAGAAAGAGGAGGAAAAGAGAGGAGAAGAGATGAGAGAGAGAGAGAGAGAGAGAGAGAGAGAGAGAGAGAAACGCTTCTTAGACCAATCATAACATATGCTTGCCGTGTATGGATCACAACTTCAAAAACAAATATGAGAAAACTAGAAGTTTTTCAAAACAAATGTTTACGTCTAGCTAAACTCCCCGTGGTTTGTTACAAACGAGCAAATCCATAAAGAACTTAGAATAGATAATATTGAGCAGTTCGTTACAAAATTGACTAAAAGCTACCAAAAGTTCAAAATATAACAACAGTTGTGCCGGAAGAACACGTACACGCGTCTCAAACGTCTACTTTCACAAAATTTGGTAGGTCCAGAGTAAACATCAACGGTGGTAAAGTTAGAAGAACTATATTCCTCAGTGTTAATAAATTATGTCATTTAATGTACAGTTTTATCAACGCTATGTCTAACATTGTAATATGTTGATCTGTGCAGCAATGCAGCTCTAGTGAATAAACTTTAGTTTTAAATGAAATCGTCGTTCAATTCAAATTTAATTTATCACAAACGCTGAATAATGCACTCAGGTATGGTCTGTGTCTTTCTGAAAGATTGAACTGTAATAATCATATTACGTAGATGTTTTGTATCGAAACTCAACTTATTATTTTCTTTAGGTTCTGGGCTTACTATGAACAGTGATAAATGTTGTTTGGTCACTAGATGACGTATGTTAATAATGTTACGTACCATGTGGCCAAGATTCCCAAGTTTTTTATTATGACAGTGGTATAAAGTGGTAAAGATTTCGTATAGCCATCCTGTATGGCACGTTACTCTTTTAGCTACTATGTGTGATAAAATATATTTTCATCTTTAAGGTGTTTGGTAAGTTTCCTGTATGAGTCTGTTGTATTCATATTGATTTTAATTTTATTGTTTGGTAAGGCTGTTGTGTAGTATTGTTTATTCTCTAGGATTTTATTAATATTGTTAATCATTTCATTGTAGTTGTTTACTTCGTGGATTAAACTGGTGGTGGTTTCACGAATTAGCTGCTTGATCTTGACTAGTATTGTCGGATTGCGTTTGTGAGAGGACCTCGTATTTGTTTAATGTACTCGTAGGGATGGGTTGTGATGATTATAGCTTGGATTTTGGTTGTTTCTTTTCCGTGTTTTGATTGTTTGCTAACCATGTTTTGGTTTTGTCGAGTTATCTTGTGTGCTGTTAAGATTGTTAGTATCTGCATCCAATTCTTCGATTACATTTGTATTTACGTGCGTATTGAAGTCTTCGGGATTGAAATTATTGTTTGCCCTATCCACTGTTTGTTGGTTTGTGCTATTTTGCACCGCCGAGAAAAAGACAGTGGTTGCAGATTATTTAGTAATAGGAGATAACTGGCATGCCTGATAATGCGTGGGTTATACGGGCTGCGGATTACGTTGGCTATTGTAATTATTTTGTCGTTGGGTAAATTGTGCATTAAAAATACGTAAAACCGTAATTTTTAGGGGCTGCTGATTCACCCTTAGGCCCGTTTTCCATTAGAAACGTGAGTTAACACATACTGTATGATGCGGGTTATCAATAGATAGTTCAATACTCGTCACTTCCAAAGATAACAGGGCGTAGCAGACGTGCTTACTTTGAAAGTCAAATGGGAACTATAAAGGTTTTAAGTGGCAGAAAGTTTTGGTATGTCCATATCTTTGGAATTTCGCGCACTGCGCGATTTCGCTTTTGTTTTTAGGTGGTTAAAATTAAATTTACATCATTGGATATGCTAAACATTGTAATGTCTTATTATTGGCTAATGGCTTCAATTCAGAAAAAAAAATTTGAAGTGGTAATTTTGTTCAGTGTTGTTTGACGTTTCAAATATTCGTAACTATATGTCTTAATTACCATCAGAGTGGTCCAAGCGGTTGAGGAGCGAGTTGTGATGCGGCCGGACCCGGGTTCTATTCCCGGGTGGCCTACTCAGTCACTAAAAATAATTGAGTACCTGCGTTCACTCGAACAGGGGGTAATAATGGCGGTATTTTAAAGCGCGAACATATGAGAGGCTTAACCTTTCAGTTCGCGGGCTGTGCTCCCACGCAGAGCGTTAGAGCCTTACCATTGTTATATGTCTCCTAATTTCTCTATTTCCGCTTTGATTTCATGAGTGCTGATCGAGTAATGCATATTTTTTAATCCTACCTTGTAAGTTAGTTCTTCTTTTAATTTATGGGTATGAAATTTAGTCTGATTTTCATGTAAAGCTATTGTTACAATGCCATAGTGTTCGGCTGTTTTAAGTTGAACTTTTACCTGATTTTCAGCAAGAGATTTAATTTCACATTGCTGTTTTGTTACTTGGTTTAGAAGTTTAATAAGAGGTACAATATTCATAACCCCAGTCATACAATTAAAGGGGAGTTTAGCAGACTTTACAGAACTTGTATTTCGCTGATTATCTTCCCGTGTTTTTCTTCTAGGGATGACTAACGATTAGAGGTGAAAGGTGGGTTTAACCGATATTTTTTGTCTTTCAAATGTCTGGTTTTTAGTTCTAAATCGTCTTGAAGATTTCTACCGTTATATATAACTTTGTCCCAGAAATTGTTGACTTCTGGTTGAGAAAAAAACGTAAATATTTGAGGATGGTGTTGGAATTGTTGGTAGGATTGGGAGTATAACATATTTTGTTGCGGCTGTAGAAAGGAAAACTGTGGCTATACATCTGGCTTTGATCGGATGTAGGTAGCGTCTCTGAGTCTACTGTTAATTGTAAGAAAATGCCACAACACCTCGCGATAACACGAGGCCGTGATCATACAGGTGCAAACGGAACGTCTTTCCTCTTTGAAAGTCAAATTGAAACTTGTGTTACCTAATAGGAGATTACACATGTGCCTAAGACAGACTTATGGCTTTCTCTCAATGCAGTCTAAAAAATTCTTTGTATTATAATTGCCCGAGATGAAAAGATAAAAAAAAAATGTTGTATTAAAAACAATATTTCAAAGATAAGTAAACTGGTACCAGAATATTTTTTTATTTTATTACATGGTATCTTTACAATCCGTTACATATAAACAATAAGTAAATGCAACTTTTTTTCTAAGTACATAATATTTCTTGTCTAGAACAATACAGTGGTAGTTCTATTATTTTATATATATTTTAACTAATTGTATAATTTAAAGCCAATACATTATTCTCATGAGAATAGGTACAATATATATTTAATCAGATGTGGTAGATAGGTCCAAGGGTTTCAATCTCTTTAACCTTCTATTTTTATTATTATTTGCTAGTTAGGTGACTAGTTCATTAATGTGCAACGTGAGTCTACTTTTATCTTTAACACTATAATTTTTGATTACTTCCCGCACTGACTCCATGCTTAGGTTATTTTGTATTACATTGTTTGGCACTTACTACGAAGCGTTGACGATACACCTCAAAAACCGTTGTAAGATTTTAGTGTTGGATTCACTAGCCGTGCCCCACATTTGAATGCCGTAGATCCAGTACATCTAGCTGAATTTAATAAAATGTTGTTTTTTAACAAGCCTATAATAAGTATTACTCCTCTAAAAATTGAGCAACCATCACAGGAACAGTGCGCAAAAAGTGATAAGCAAAAAGCAGAATTATTTGCAACATATCTTGCTTATATATTCCAGCCTCATGAAAACGATCCGGATGAAGAAATGATCACACTCTTAGAGTCACCAATGCCAGTAACCCAATCTATTAATTCCGTCACACATAAAGAGGTAAAAGATGAAATAAAGTTCTTGAATTCAAAGAAAACACCAGGTATGGATCTAATAACAGCAAAGATGCTAAAAGAACTACCAAAAAAAGATGTAGTACTCCTGACTTATATCTTCAATGCAATTCTCCGTATTGAGTATTGGCCCGAAGCACTAAAGACTGCAGAGATAATCCTAATCCTCAAGCCCGGTAAAGATCTCAATAGTGTAAAATCTTATCGACCCATAAGTCCCTTGTCGGCAATTTCAAAATTATTAGAAGAACTGGTTCTTAAAAGAATTGATACTGAATAGATTCTCAATTACCAATTTGGATTTAGGCAGGCCCATTCCACCATACAACAATGCCATCGCATAACACAAACCATTCTCTCTAGTTTTAATCACAAGGAATACTGCATATCAGTATTCTTAGATGTAAGCCAGGTTTTTGACAAGGTGTGGCACCAGGGTCTACTATATAAAATAAAAACTCGTCTACCAGCATTCTTCAACTTATTTAAATAATCGACAATTCAGAACAAAAGTAAGACAGGAAGTTTCCGCTTTCCTTCCAATTGAATCTGGAGTACCTCAGGGTAGCGTGCTGGGTCCTCTACTTTATCTCTTATTTACCTCAGATCTTCCAGTTTCACCAAATGTCACAATCGGTACATTCGCTGTTGACACTGTCATCTTGGCTAGCCACAATGAAGTTGTTTGAGCATGCACTCTAATCCAAGAATATCTGTAGTCTAGAGCACTGGTTTAAAAGGTAGAATGTAAAAATAAACGAAACAAAATCTGCACATCTAACATTTACTCCATACGCAGAGATCCATGCCCACCCATTTATCTTAACAATATAGAAATACCACAAACTGCAACAGTAATATGTCTAGGGCTACACTTGGATACTAAATTAAATTGGAGAGTAGATATCAACAAAAAGAGAAAGGAACTGGACTTAAAAGAGATAGAGTTGAACTGGTTGATAGAAAAGTTCCCCACTATCTCTTGACAATAAGCTATTGTTATACAAATCAATTAGCAAACCCATCTCGCAATAATTCAAAGATGTCGATCCAAAATACTAAGAATCATAGTTGACGCCCCATGGTATATAAGCAATGAAATGATCTACAATAACCTAAAAATACCAACTGTACAAGAAGTCATCCATGAGAGAAATGTCGCTTACCGTAAAAAGTTAGAAATACATACAAACCCTCTAATGCAGCCCCTGTTGGAAGACCCTGCAAGAAGAATCAAAAGACAGTGACCAGCTGACCTATAAAATGGAAGAGATCTCATCGTTGCGTGCGATCTCATCATGCCTCATCTCAGTCTAATTGTTAATACTTAGATTGTAAGATAGCAAATTAGCTTGTAGAATACTCTGTATTTTCATTGCTAAATAAATGACAAAAAAAATTTTTATTTCAGTGAGAATATGAGTTTTCGCCATGCCAGTTGTCGGTCCAAGTGCATACCCAGATATTTTACGTCTTCAGTTTGTGAGATTGGAGCATTATTAAGTATTACCGGTGGACATGTACCTCTTCTCAACGTAAACGTAACATGTGATGATTTAGAGTTGTTAATTGAATTTTCCATTTTTTCATCCAATCTTCGATTCGTGTTAGATTGTACTGCGGTTTTTCAGTTGCGACTATAGTGTTGCTATCAGAAGCTAGTATGGCTGCATCATCACCAAATGTGGTTATAGTAGTTACGTTAATTTTGCTGTATTGTGTACAGTACTGGACCAAGCACGCTGCCTTGGGGTACTCCAGAAGCAGCAGGGTATAGATCTGAATGTTCTTCCAGGTGCGAAGTGAAGATTTCGTAATAGTGATATGGTAATGTCTTTTTTTACATAAACACTCTAAATACACTCTCATGAATACAACTACCCACTATACATGGCCTTGTGGACTGTAATAAAGCATTTGACTCCCTGGAACATCACGGACATAAGACACATAACAAAAATAGAAGATGTTGTGACCATAACAAAACATCTCAAATGGCGGTGGGTAGGACATGTGCTCAGAGAACATAAAAATAAATGGACAAAGCACATAACAGAATGGACTCCCCGATTCCAAACCAAAAGAAAAAGAGGAAGACAAAGAAAACGATGGTCCGATGAAATAAAAAAAATACCGAACAGCTAAATTAGGGAAGAGTGGAAAAGCTAGAAGAGGCCTATGTGTCGTAAAGACACGCCAAGACCGAATAAAAATATTTAAAATGCAACATAAACAATTAACTTATAAACTATTGGCATATAAAGGCTATAATGAAAAAAATGTCTTTTTCAGTTTATATCGTAGTCCTTGGTGCCACACTTTGTCAAACGCTTATTTGATGCCCAGGAACACAGCCGAGCATTACTTTTTGTGTTCAAAATTATTGTTTATTTTATGAACAATTCTATGTATTTGCTTCGTTGTGTTGGGTTGGTCTCTAAACCCAGTTTAGGAGTTTTTGTTCTTTCAGTACTGAGTTAAGCCTTTTTAGTAATAACTTTTCGAATAGCTCTGGAGCAGGGGTCGGCAACCTGCGGCTCGCGAGCCGCATGCGGCTCTTTTGATATAAAGTTGCGGCTCTTCAGTTCCATACGCAAAAATTTAATAATTCATTATCAAAACCCTTAAAAAATAAGAAAATAAATTTTTAAGACAGGCTGGCGTCGTGTTGGTACTGGATTGTTCATTCATTCATTTCTTCTATTCATCAGGGAGGGTCTGGTCTGTCTTTTGTTCGTTTGGCTGGTCAGTCATACATTTTGACACATTTATTGCCCCCCATTTATAACTTAAATTCTTTGAATGGAGTTAATGAAATTTCTCTGGTAGCTCTATTATAATGTATTTCCTGGAATTGGCCACTTTTTGTTAATATTCAGGTACGTCGCCGATAGAATCAGTATTAGTACAAAGTAAGGGTAGTCTGTATCATAGTGTTTTATCGTTGTGTTAGTCGTTTTAGTGATTTAATTTTATTTATTTCTCACTGTAAAATTTTGAAGAAAACATAAGGTAATTATTTTTATTATTTGTTTTTAAGTTACAATGTAGGCCCAATACACACATCGTTCTTTTCTGGCAGTCCACACATTACACGTTCTATACTGTAAATATTATCCCATTTTCACGTTTTAAAGTTTTAAGACCTTGAGCTTTGATAAGGAATAGAAATATATTGGAAAAGAGAATTTTGGATCGCTGGCACATAGGACGGTTTTCCGCCACATCGAAATACTCAGAGGCGGATATAAGGGCGGGCGCAGCAGGTCCCGACCTCCACGGAGCTCCACAAAAACCTGACTTTACACTTAACATTAATAGTACTTAATATTTTTTATTTATTTTATAATATGGTTAACACGTATTTTTATTTTCCTTGTCTCTCTCGTTTTATTGGGGGCCCAATATTTTTTCTGCTTCCGGGGCTTCAACTGAGCTAAATCCGCCACTGCGTTGCATGTGTGTTAATTTAATTGCTGGTGGTTTTTGAAGGTTTATTCGCTTGTTGTTTCAAGAAGAATTCGATTTAGAAACGTATTATCTTCTCAAAGGTATGTAAGTCAGTAACAGAATTGAATTATATATCTGAGGATTGTGTTAACGTAGTAATAATGGTTAATAAATTGGCCGTTTTAGATAGTTAAGTAAAATTTTAAAAATCATTTTTCAGCTCCGCTGCCAGCATGGCATCTGGTAAAAAAGAGAAGAACTGAAGAAGAAAACCGAGAATTCAATCAGGTTTGGACGGAGTCGTTTGCGTTCATATGCAACACAGATGGCCTTCCGACTTGTCTCATTTGCCACGAAAACTCGCACACAATAAGAAGTCAAATTTGAGAGACACTTCACTACAAAACATACCCAGTTTGCTGGTAAATATCCAGCCGGTGACGCACGAAAAAGCTGTTGAAGAGCTCCAAAAAATCAAACACAGTCAAGTTCCATGTTAAGGAAGTGGTCACAATCTTCCAATAATGTAAATCTGGCAAGCTTTGCAGTATCATTAGAAATTGAGAAAAGAGGAAAACCATTTACAGATGGTGAGTACGTGAAAGATTGTTTTATACGTGCATCTGAAGAACTGTTTCGTGATTGTAAAACAAAGCAGAAATCATGAAAAAATCACTGATTTGCCATTATCTGCTAAAACAGTACAAGATAGAACTTCTAAAATGTCTTCAAATGTAACACATATGCAAGTGGAAGACATTCAACTGGCTTCTGCCTTATCACTTGCTATAGATGAGTCTTGCGACATAAAAGACATGGCACAAGTTACCCTTTTGTCAGGTATATGTCGTCCCAAGGTCCAAAAGAAGAACTGCTAGGATTGCTACCGCTCTCAGGGCAGACTCGTGGAGAAGATATAGCAAATGCTGTGCAAAAACGATTGGAAGACAATGGAATCGATATAAATAAAATCGTTTCTATAGCAACTGATTTGGAGCCAGAAGTATGACAGGAATACATAGAGGGGTAACATCAATTCTTCAGAAAAATAATAAACCACGAAATTCTAACATTTCACTGCATAATTCATCAAGAAGCGCTTTGTGCCCAAACATTTCCGGCCGAAATAGTTGAGGTCATGAACTTGGTAATTAAGATTATTAACAGCATCTTGGCAAAAGCACTCTACCATCGCCAGTTTAAAGATTTCCTTGCAGAAATAGATAGCCAGTATTCTGACCTACTTCTGCACAATAAAGTTCGATGGCTGTCCAGAGATAACGTATTGCAACGTTTTGCTTTGTGCTTGAATGATATAAAAACATTCCTCAATGAAAAAATCCATCCCGAATTGGAAGAAGACAAATGGCTGCGAAAATTCTACTTCATGGTAGATACCACAATGAAACTAAATGAACTAAATCTAAAACTGCAAGGAAAGGGCAACCCAGACTACGCCTTGCTTGAAGAAGTAGTTTGTTTCGAAAAGAAATTACTTCTTTTTGTTGAAGACATCGAGAGTGGTAAATTATTTCATTTTAAACATTTGAAGCAATATCGCGATGAGACCAATGCATCTATTGACACGAATTACTTCAGCATAGCTATAAAAAAAATGAAGGATGGATTCGCTGAAAGATTCGAGCAATTCAAAACAAACAAAAGTACTCTCGCGTTCATAGTAAATCCTCTCAACACAAATACAAATGAAATCAACATTGAGCCATTTCAAGTTGATGCTGGATCACCTCAAATGCAATTGCTGGGTTTGAAAACCAAAGACTTGTGGAGTGTCAAGTTCACAGAACTCAAGAGCAAGTTGGAAGAGTTGGAGGTCCAAAAATACATGCACATCGCGCAGCACAAGTGGACAACTTTAAAAGAAATGCAGCGAGTTGAGGCCCTCATATTCGGCGCATGGAATAGTCTTTCAGAATGCTACAGTGAGGTGAAGAAGTTGGCATATGGAGTGCTCACGATCTTCGGGTCGATATATTCGTGCGAGCAAGCGTTCTCTTGCATGAATATAATAAAAAGTAAAGTTAGAAATCAACTAACAAATCTAAATCTAGAATTCTGCTTGAAATTTAAAACAAGTTATAAGCCAGATTTAATAAAACTTTCAAAAGACATGCAAAGTCAATGCTCCCATTGATGTGTACATTTGTGTTATTATATTGTTTTATATATTATATTATTTATATTATTATTTATATTAAATTATTATATTATTTCGTATTTAAAGCCGTTTATTTAAAATCAAAAATCAAATATATATAAGCAAATACTATAATATTAAAACGAAAATTTTCACTGGCTCTTTAAAAACTAAGAAATTTCGAAAATTATAAGTTTTTGGCTCTTCCGCTTCAAAACGTTGCCGACCCCTGCTCTAGAGTAGCACTGGAAACAAGCTTATGGACCGATACCATTCTGCACTGTTTATATTTTCCCCGGCTTTGGAATTAGTATCATTTCCGCTGTTTTCCACTGGTTATTGTTTTTAGAAATTTTGGTGTTGTAAAACTTTGCCAGGAATTAAGTTCCATCCTGGTGATTTTTTTGGGTTGATTTCCTTTACTATGTTTTTCAATTTCCAAAATTGTGAATTTCTTAATAGGCAATTTAATTTTGAAGGGCGCTTCTAGAAAAGGTAGTAGAATATAATAGAGATTTTGAAGAAAAAAAAGTGTGAAAATAAGCAAAACACTTAAATTGTTGTAGAGTTGCACAGTTAATTATAATTTCATTCTATTGCATTGTCCTTAAATTTATTGCAATAAATAGATAAAATTACTTAATATTTTAAAGTTATGTGTGCAATCTTAACATTTTTGCGTGTAGCATCACATGGTAATGTTACTTCAACCATCAAGAGAAAATTCCCTTTATATCCTTAATTGCCCATTAATTCTGCAGTCGCCACTCTTGCGAGCGAAAGATCGCGCTCGCGAAAATGCCGTTTTACTTTCTAGCGGCGCTGCGATTTCCATAAAGCGCACGGCCGGGCGCTTTTCCGCATCTCGCCGCTATTTGCAAATGCCTCTCGACTCGCGCGGTCGGCGGCGATAGCGAAAGCCGGCGATTTTCATACAATGCCCTTTCGTCTTGTGCGGAGCAGGAAACAAAGAAAGGCTCATTCATGCCCCTCTCCAGCGGCGGCCAGCGCAACGCAGGCCTCATTTGAATATTAATTGCAGCGGCCGGAGATTAAATAGAACGTGATATGTCAGGTCAGGTGCTCGCAGATTAAGCTTAATATTCATTATCATGGCGGTCGTTTAACCATAACGGCAGTCGAGAAACGCTCGCGGAGCGAGCGTGCCTTCGGTTAGTGAAACCGTAAAAGAAAATGAAAACGCCGTTCGAGCGCGCTAATCTACTTCGCGGCAAAAAGTCCTAGCTGCATCATTAATTAGATCGCTGCCTTGATGTGGGTTTAAGCACGAGCCTATGTACGAGGATAGAGCTCAACAAAGCATTAGGATGTAAACTTTGTTGGTTTATAACGCAGTTACAGCTTTTGTCTTTATAATTTCCCGGTGTTTCAAGATCTATACATTAATTAACCAAAATTAAAATATTTTTAAAAATACGTTTTGTCACATTTTATATGAATATTCTTTCAGTGAATTTATGTATTGAACCTATTTATAGAGGTATATTGAATATGTTATGACTATAGTTGTTATAACTTTAAGAATTGATTATATAAATATGTCAAAGTTACAGAAAGCCTCTTTACTCACAAAGGAGAATTATAAATGGAGTACAAATAAGTCTCCGCCGTTGTTTATCAAAAATTGGGCATTTATTGTGAACGAACAGAACCTTACGTTTTATTCAAAGTATTGTCCATCGCTAACCACTACTTTTTCTTATCTTTCTGGCAGCATACGGATATCGCGTCGGAAGAACGCTTCATTTTTTGAGGCTATCCACGAATCGACCCAATTTTTGGTATCTTCATATGATGTGAAGTGCTACTCAGATAGACCATGTGCCATCGATCGGAACAAGTGATATTCGGAAGGGGCAATATGTGGTGAATATGGCGGGTGGGGTAGGACTTCCCAATTGAGTGTTTCCAAGTAGGTTTTGACCAGCGCCGCAACATGTGGACGAGCATTATCGTGCAGGAGAATAATTTTGTCGTGCCTGGAGTAGTGGTGGCGCGTTTTTCCTTGAGTGCTCGGCTCAATCTCATCAAATGTGTTTGGTAGAAAGCCCTAGTAATGGTTTCGTTTGGTTTGAGCAACTCATAATACACGACACCAAGATGATCCCACCAATACACAACATGAGTTTCTTTCCATAAATATTCGACTTGGCTGTCGATGTTGAAGCATGGTCACGTGGTTCCCATGATTTTCTCTTCTTTGGGTTATCGTAGTGGATCCATTTTTCATCACCCGCGACTATACGATGCAAAAAGCTTTTTAGTTTATGCTTGGCAAGGAGCATTTCACATGTGCAAAATCGGCGTTCAACGTTTCTCGGCTGCAATTCATATGGAACACAATTTCCTTGCTTTTGAATTATTTACAACGATTTTAAACGATGTGAAATTGCTTGTTGAGTCATTCCTAATATAAGTGCAAGTTCTTCTTGCGTTTGGCAGGAATCTTCCTCCAATAATGCTTCCAATTCCGCGACTTCGTACAATTTTGGCTTTCCGCTACGTTCTTTGTCTTCGACGTCAAACTCACCGTTCTTAAACTTATGAAACAATCCACAACAACTTCTCTCACTTAAAACAGTCTCACCACATGCTTCTACAAAAAGTCGATGCGCCTCAGTTGCAAATTTCTTCAAATTAAACAAGTAATCGAAAGTTCCCGCAAATGGCACTGATTTGGCTCAAAACTCGACATCTCCGCATGAAAAAAATATATGATGCTGATACAAAATCGCTAATATTTTAAGGTTGTGGTGCTGCTAGATGTCCAACCTTACGATATGACGTTTTGCATCCAACAATTTCAACCATAACTTACTGGTGAGGCCATCTTTTGTTAAAAGGCGAAGACTTACTTGTACTCCCTTTATAATTTTAAACATAATAATAATAGTACCGGTCAAAAATATATCAACCTTCAGTGTCTTTGCCGTAACTTTTTCGTTTCTTTGTACTTTTCTATGAAATTTTTAGGAAATCTTTTTTAGGCATTTCACGCGGCTTCTCAACCAATTAAAAAAAAAACGAAATACAACTCAATTGGAAAAACTTAATTAGCGTGGCAAAAAATGATGAAAATATAACAAGGAAACAAACATCAAATAAAAACACCAGAATAACTAAATCAACTAAAACTAAACAACAGTTTAATACTTAGTAGCACAACCCTCGGCATCAATGAAGGCCTGGCACCTGCGAGGCATAGAGTCCAAAAGACTATAGATAAAGAAGAGCGAATGTTCTTCCAATCTTCCTTGAGTTGGGAACACTTTTCATTCACATTATTGGCATTTCTTTCAACCAGGTGGTGCTCTATCCTCTGCTCAGAGATCCTTAATGATACTCAGGTTGGGAGATTGGCTGGGCAAGTCGAGGAGGATCACACGACGGCAAGCGAACTAGTTCTGGACATGCTTAGTAAGATGTTTGGGATTATTGTTCTGTTGAAAAATACAGCATTTGCTCATGTTCTGCAATGGCATATTGCCGTGTCATATAATAAGCGTACAACTTTGCTTTTGCCATTTTCAAATAGATGACTTTAGGCAGTAATTGGTGGTGGAAATAAATAGATGTAGACGTCATACAATAAGTTTGGACATTTGTCAACATAACCACATCGAAATATTAGTCGATTTGTGTCCATATCGTAAAGTTATTCTCGATTGAAAATGTCAGTTTACGAGCCAAATTCTCGTCATTTGCGGGAGGTTTTAATTTTCTGCTTCAATATGAAGAAATTGGTGGCTGAGGCTTATCGAATGCTCTCAAATACTTATGACGATATCGCTATTAATGAAAGAACGTGTCGTGAGTGGTTTTAACGCTTCAATAACAGTGATTTTGATGGTGAAAGAGAGAAGGTTTTTAAAGTTGCAAAATTGGAGGCATTACTTCATAAAGACTTGTGTTAAACGCAAGAACAAATTGGCAGAATCATTAGGAGTGACTCAACAAGCCATTTCAAGACGTTTCAAAGCCATGGAAATAATTTAGAAAGAAGTATTTGGTGCTACATGAATTGAAGCGGAGCGATGTTGAACGACGTTTGTTTGCTTATGAACAGCTGTTTGAAAGGCAAATACGGAAGGAATTTCTGTATCGTATTGTGACTGGGTTCATTACGATAACTCTAAATGCAGAAAATCATAGTCATTTTCTGGCCATGCTTTTACGTCGGCGGTCAAACCGAATAAATTCAGTTCCAAGGTGATGCTCTGTATTTGATGCAATTAATGCGTTTAAACCAAGCATTGAAATACAGACGGCCGCAATACAACGAAAGATACGATAAAGTGATTTTGCAGCATGACAATGCTCGACCCCATGTCCTACAGTCGGCCAAAACATTGGAAACGTTGAAACTGGAAGTCGTATTTCACCCGCCGTATTCTCCAGTCTTTGCTCCTTCTGACTATCACTTGTTTCGATCAATGGCACACGGCTTGGCACACTTATAGTATGTTCTTATGAATAAGTCAAAAATTGGATTGATACATGAAACGGCTGAAAAGATAAGCAGTTTTTTCGACGCGGGATCCATACGCTGCCCGAAAGATAGGAGAAAAATTTTGAATGGTAAATGTATACCAGTTTTTTACAATAAAGCCTCGAATTCCGGAAAAAAAACGGCAGAAGCAAAGTTGCACCTGCATTATAACAATTCATAATGCCGTGGATTCTCCTAGGATAGCCGGACAATCCCAGACCCTAAATCTGTATCGTGGAATTTGGTACTTGGAACCAATACGAGTACCTTTTGGACAACGAATCCACTGAATCCCGTCCGTTCCGAACAACATGTACATGCTTTCGTCACTCTAGAGCGCATTTTCCCACCCTTTCCTCGTCTAGTTTTTGTGTGCTTGGTCCCACTCTACGCGCGTCTTTCTGTACTTTGCAAAACATCGGATTTTTGACCGGACAACGTCTATTAAGTCCGGATTATTGCAAACGACGTCTGATAGTACCAACGGATGGTTTTGAGTCACAATTAACAAAAAATATCGGCTGTTGTGAGTAGGTGGTCGTTGCGGGCTATGCGGGTGACGTTCCTGTAGAAGAGTCTCGAGGAGTCTTGGAACGACCGGCCTTGGACTTCTTCACGACACCACCTTGGATGCTCCAGCGTTCCGGAAAATGCGAAATGGTGCTCTTGAGGAAGTTCGACCTTGCGCACTACCATTGGCAATCGCTTTCTGGATATCTGGGGATATGTTGCAAAAGCCAGACTGCTCACTCATACCTGACTTAACCATTATTATTTAAAGAAGTGCAAGAAAAAACTATAAAAACGACGCGAAATACGAGTTAGTCAAAAGTCAATAAAATAGTTATTTTCACTTACTGCAGTGATTTGCACGTCAACATCACCAGGCGTTTAAAAAGGTAAAAATTTCCATTCGGATAGTTGCAGAGCAAGTGTCGAAACATTGCCTGATAATTGGAAAAAAATTATCCGCTCATAAAAAAGTTATGAAAAAAATACCAAAAATTGACATATATTTTTGACCGGTACTGTAAATCGTAAACTAGTTGGGAATTCACACGTAAAAAAAACTTGAAAGAACGTAAACTGTTGAGATTTTACTTTGCTAGCTATCTCTGTTCCGCTCGCTGGAAAATGTTAACAGTTACCGTGTGTTTTTAAATTCGGGCCGCTCGTAGCTGATACGAGTAATATTGCATTTCCTATAACAAATCGCAAAAATTAAATTCTATATAAATGAAAAGCAAATTGAAAATGCTGGCAAAATTATCTATCAAGGTAAACACACCGCGGCAGTCAACGCAATGAAGACTTCTAATCAGTTACAATCCACACCAGAACCCGCTGAAAAAAAATAGGAATCCTACCTGTATATCTACACAATGCTGATAAACTTAAATACCAGGAAACACTTGTGGAACTAAAAAATAAAACCAAAACTGAATTTTCAACAGTTTACATACAATAACAATCAACGGGACTAAATCTAACAAGCATTAGATTGTCGATGCATGATAAAACACTACAGTGAAATGAACCTAAGTTATTACACTTTTAAGAACCCGGAGGTTAGCAATCTTTCAGTAATAATTGGGAATCTTCTCGTATCATTGACTGAAAAAGAAATAGAAATTGAGTTAAAAACTCTAAAATATCTTATTAGAAAAATTGCGCGACTGTATAACAAGAATAGATATCCAATCCCGCTAAGCGCAGTGGATCTTGAAAATACACAAGAAGGTAAAACCTTTAAAATCTTTAGTTGTTGCGTAATTGAGTTTGAACCGAGAAGAAAATCTGCAGAAATTCCGCAGTGTAAAAAATGTGAATTAATTATATTGCCACACGTGCAATTACTGTCAATCTCAACCACGACGTGTGAAATGCTTAGGTAACCACTTATATATTAACTCTTCCAAAAAACAAAATGAGGATCTACAGTACATTAATTGCTTGTAAAATATATATAACAAACTATAGAGGATGTACCTGTTTTCTTAAGATAAAACAGTCAACAAATAACAACTACAAAACACTGAACAGATCATATGCACAAACAACCACTACTAAGCAGGATAGCCTTGTAAACCAGCCACATTTTCCTAGTCAACGCCAAGGACTCTCACCTCATGCCAATACCAACACTGCTGACGTCCCCAAAAACCGACCTCGTCACAACTATACAAACAAAGTTGGTTGAGCTACTCATCCCACATCTGACGCCATTATTAGCATCTATACTTCCTACTTTACTAACTCGTGGACCAAAATAATTAACAAATAGTTACCAAATTAACTTTGACCAATTGGAATACCAATGGTCTTGGAATGTAACGCTCCATTTTATTATCTTTTTAACTCGCGATAACATAGACATCGCTTGTGCAACAGAAACGCTTTTTATTAATACTGAAATTTTCTGTATCCCTGATCGAGTGCACCGAAAGGACAGAGAAGCTGATGAGGCCTCAGGAGCGTAGCTCAGGAAAAAGCTAAAACATCACCTACTTCATTGATATAGAAAACTTAGAAGCTATTTCCATACAATGGTACATGAGAAACAATTGCCCCCTAAAATTAATATCTGCGTACAAACAACACAACAAAATATAATATAAGAAAATTGTTCGTCAGTATAGAGCCCACAATGCTTTTAGATGATCTAAACTGAAGAAACGCTATATGAGAATGCCGAGCTAATAACTCTCAAATGAATTTACCTATTACTCGGATAGGGCTAACTATCAGCTCGATATATTAGACGTTGTGTTACACAAGAATTTGCAAAAACCAATTTAACAAACGGTAACCAATGAAGTTAGCTCCGACCATCTTCCCGTCATCATATCCTTCTATGACGTATCTAAAATAAAGTCACTTACACCTAAACTTATTGATGGAATAACTGACTGGAAAACCTTCCAAAAAACGCTTGACCGAAAGCTAAGGTGCTCGGGACCACTTCAATCCCCTTTGAGCATCGATGAAGCAATAACACTATATTCAACTGTAATACAAGAAATCGCACAAGAAGCTACAACACTGAGGAAACAGAAGGACCAAACCTGATAACCAACGAAATTATAAAACATCTCTCCAAAAAAGTAGTAGCCTACCTAATCTTAATTTGTAACGACTGTATGAGACTAGGACACTTTCCCTTGCACTGGCGAACTGCAAACGTATTACCAATTTACGAAACTGGAAAGAGCAAACACAACCCTGAGAGTTATCGACCCATTAGCTTATTAACCAAGCTACTGGAGAAGGTGGTTCTCACTCGACTACAAGATTTTATACTCGAAAACGAAGGCATCCCTCCTCATCAGCTTGGGTTCAGACTCTAACATCCAAAAAAATAATCGAGAAGGGACTCGAAGAAAAGAAAAACACGCCAGTAATTTTTCTAGAAATAGAAAGGGCCTTCGATAAGGTTTGGATAGAGGGACTCTTGTATAAAATAATCAAGCTAAACGTTCCGGACTACATAATAAAAATCATAGACTCCTTTCTGAATAACAGAACGTTTAGCGTAAGGACTAATGCAACATTATCTAGCAATAAAACACCAAAATCGGGAGTTTTCCAATAGAGCCTTTTGACACCAACTTTGTTCAACCTCTATGTACATGACTTGCCACAGAAAATAATTCAACACTACCCATGTTTGCAGATTATACGACGATACAATCGAAACAACGATAGAACATCTGCAAAATCTAGTGAACATAACGTATGACTGGTATAAAAAATGGAAAATAAAAATCAACTCAACTAAAACCCAGGCAAAGGTGCTCATACTTCAGCGCTACATCCATCTTGTAACAATTAGATTAAACAATGATGATACGCCATGTAACCCAAATGATGCTGAAGTAAAGTAGTTAGGAATCTATTTAGATGCAAAACGGAACTGGAGACATCATCTAAACAAAAATTTAATGAGTGACACACAAGATTAATTCTACTTGATCAACTGAAAATCTCACCTTAGATCCGAATGTTCCTACTAATTTATAAGGCAATTCTCCTACCTATACTAACTTAAGCGTGTTTAGTTTGAAGTAGCGCGTTCAAAACATCACTAAAGAAATTTCAAACAATGCAGAACAAAGTGATATGTTTTGCAATCAACTGTCCTTGGTTCATACGCAACAGCCAAATACATCAAGAGTTTCACTAATCGCAGACTACATCCACAAACTATATAGTAATTTCATTCCCCCACTAACAGCCAATGGTAACACTATCCAACTGACGAAGACAAAGCTAATCTTCTAGCATCGCACTTTGAAAAAGTATTTACACCCAATGACTCAAACATCGTACAAAACTAGCAACAAGAAGTAATTGAAACAATAGTTTCATTAGTCAGCACCCCGTAATGATAGAAGCAATTTTGCCAGCAGAAATTCAGAGATTTACTTTAAAACTGCCCAACAAAAAAATTGCCAGGACCAAATCAAATAACAAATAGTAGACAGATTTCTAGAGTATCTGATTAACATAATTTCGTCCTTCTTAAAAGACAGAACATTCTCGGTGAAAGTGAATACTATCGTATCAAATGAAAGACCAATATTGGCGGGAGTACCGCAAGGTAGTATATTGGGACCACTCTTGTTCAATATTTATATGCTCGACTTGCAAACAACTGAAAATACTACCTTTGCTACGTTTGCGGATGACACTGATATCGTAACACAAAGTGAAAACCTCCAAGTAGCAGTGAACCATCTACAAAGTGCTCTAAATGAGATGCACAACTGGTTTAACAACTGGAAAATTAAAATCAAGACCTACTTTAACATATGCGTGTCCTGTATGGAGAAATGCATCTAATACACACCACAGAAAGTTACAAGTTCTACAAAACAAAGTTGCTCAAATTTCAGTGAATGCGCAGTGGTTTGTGCGGAATAACCAAATTCACAAAGAACTAAATTTACCGCCTCTACTCGATCACACAAATAAACAGTACAACAAATTTTTTGATAATATAACTGAATGCGACAGTGCAGTGACGTATAACCTTGGTCAAAAAGGTAAACATAAAAGACTTTCCGAGGCTTTCCTTCATACAGCTCCCGTCATCACTCGTTCGGGAACTTGGTTGGAGGCGGCTTTATATTAGAATAAGAATTTTGTAGAGATTAAAAAGGTGCACATTCAAATTCTTTTTTAATTAAATGTTACATCTATTTCGAAACCTTAATTGTTTTTATTTTCTTCACGGGTTGTAGATTACTTGTGCGAGAAAAAGAAAGAATCGGGGTGCAAAAACATAGGTCTAATTCTGAACGATGCCAAACCTGCGATTTAGGCTACATTGAGTCCATTTTGGCTATCTTACAGGTATCTTACGTGGAAATAAAACATGGTATAAATAAATCTTCAAAAAATTAGAGATTTTTATTTCTTTACTTTAGTCAGATTCGTTTTTGCCTGAAAAGTGGCTGTTTTCAATTTTTTTACCTAATTTCATATTATGTTTTGCCTTTATTTATAAAATTAATGGTTGATGAAATTGCTTCTGGAGCTGAAAATTTCAAACTCAACAAAAGATTAGGGATTTGTTCTAGACTACACTAGAATATCATTTATATTGCCTTGCCATTATTATTTGTTGGAGTACTAAAAGTAGGACTTGGAAAACAAAGATTTGACGACAATGGTACTGTAAAAATGCTCGCATTGGCTGTGCTACAACTACATTCATTTTAAGATAGTGAAATCAAATAAGAACCTATCCGTTGAGATACTTTTTTTTAGTCAGAAGATAAAAGTAATATAATAATTTCTTATATTTATGTTATTATTTTAATAATAAAATAGGAAACAACAAACAATAAAAGTTAATAGAATAGTCAATACACCTAAAACTGAAATAAAATCCCGTGTATACCTAGCATTCACATAAATACTGATACAAAATCAAACCTATCCTTACCCTATATAACATCAATGTATCGGTGGTGTTAACAGAAACTTGCATATCAAGTCTTAACGTTATAAGTTACAATGTGTTACTTATCATTTTAGTTATTTCTCGAAGGAGTAGGGCGACGAAGAAAACCATATTGCTGTAATAGCATTAGATATATGTATAATTGAAAAAAGTGTAATATTTAAAACCTTGCATCTCTTTGTATTAGCCGTTTGTTTGTGTATCGGGCTACAAAGTTGTTTAATAAGACTGAAGCTATTGAGGATTGTTAAAGATCTGGAAGACCACGTTCAGTTCGAACTTAGCAGGCAGTCAAAGCTAAATGTCAAAGTCAAACAAAGCTCTTTGTAAGCAGAAGATTTTGTCTCGGAGTACAAATTTCCAAAGTTTAGTTGCTTATAAAATTCTTTAAAGAGAACTAAGAAAGAAAAGTAGGTTGTTGACTGAGTCCTCGCTTGATGGCCACAAACAATTTGTTTACGGATAAAAAAATATTTACAGTGTAGGAATCTGTCAGCAAAATGACAATGTATACGCTAAGTCGCCTAAAGAAGCATTTCAGCTAGTGCTAAGGTTCAGAAAGACTATCATTTGTGAAAACAGAGTCAAACTACGGCCGCTGTTTATAAACAAAACATTTTAAAAGGCACAGTGAAAAACTTATTAAGATGAACTTGGATCTTTCAGCAAGACTTCACGCCCGCTCACAAAGCACGGTCAACTCCGACTTGGCTAAATAACAATGCGCCTCATTTTTAACAATAAAAGATTGGCCTTCTGGTAGGCCAAGATCTTAATCTATCGAATTAGTTTTAGAGGACATGGTTAGCTCAAAAGACACCCGAATGTTGATTCTTTAAAGTCAACCCTGACAGCTATGGTCAATACTTTTCCGATAGTATGCGTGCTGCCACAGATGTTTTAAAGCTTGTGTGGAAGTTAAGGGTGTCCATTTTGAATAAATCTGTTGTAACATAATACTTCTTACCAATACCCATATAATAAATCCTGAAAATATTATTCAAAAACAATTAAGGGTTTTATTATAATCTTCTAATCACTGTGTAACAGTATTTATAGGTATACTATGTATAAATCCGCAGTTTAGTTATGGTTTCTACTGCCTAGAAACAAGTGAAAAGAACAAATTAAAATAAATACTTTCAAACAGATAAATCAATAAAAATATAAAGTGCATATGTAATATAGAGAACTGGGGGGGGGGGCTTCTGCTTGAAATGAGGACGGACTACATAAGTTCAAAAATATGTGACAACTCTCTATTCGAGGTAATCATGCAGGATGGAGGTAAGAGCGAGACTATTAGATATGGTAACCTAATCTGGCACACAGATGGATCTAAAACCGAGGTGGGTATCGGAGCTGGAATATATGCTGAGGTTCCCAGGATAGAGCTAAGCTTTCCCTGGATCGGTACGCTTCTGTCTTTTCGGACAGAAACATAGGCCATGCTACAGTGTGTGCGCGAAAACGGTAACAGGGTTTACAGGAGCAAACGGATCTTTATTATATTAGACAGTCAGGTAGCTTTAAAGGTTTTATCAAGCACTAAAGTATCATTTAGACTGGCGTGGGAATGCATCAACAAATTCAATGCACTGGCAGAACACACACGGTGAAACTGCTATGGGCACCTGGGCATTGCGGCATCTACGGCAATGAGAAAGCCGATGAATTGGTTAGGCAGGGATCTAATGAGGCTTATATAGGCCCAAAACCTGCATTAGGAATTTCAGGAAGGAAAGAATACGCATTAATCATCGAACGTACAGGAAAAATTGACCAGGACATAATTTTAGCAAAACCTTCAATAAGGGACCTTGCCAAAAGAGAGCTGCAGAACTCCTTATCCTAAGTAGGCTACAGCTAAAGATAACCATAGGGTTTCTTACAGGACATGCGACTGAAAATTGGTAAATTCAATGGTGGCCTTGCATGCAGACTCTATAGCAAGGAACTAGAAGCAGCCTTACACATCTTATGCAAGTGCGACGCGCTGTGCAGGAAAAGGCAACATACATTTGGGAGACCAATCCTGGAACCGGAAGATTTCCAGACACACCCTGTCAAGGTACTGTATCTGCTGATTCAGGGGACATCAATTACAGATTGGTTGTAAATTTACTTTGTTAGGGTAATCACAATAAGCCATAGGCTGCAGTGAACATGGATACATTAAAGAAAATATACCCTAAGCGCAAAAAAAACATAGAGAACAAGATGTGGGTTGAAAGACCCAAAATATAATTGAAATCAATAGTACAACTGAACAACAAATAGTAAAAATAGCTCTATATAAAACATGGCCAAACAGAAGGAGTATAAGACCCACATATAAGAGATAAGAATAAGATCTTATAACAAAACAGTGAAAATTACGATATAACATTGAAAAATAATAGGCGAAATACTGATCATAAAGGACAATGGGAAGAAAAAGAATTAAATCTTCATATCAGAAACAATAATAGGTAACGGAGAAGTCTATTTCTATTTATATTTATCTACATTTATATGTACATTTAAATATTGTCTTCTCTTGCAAGATAATATTGTCGTTGTCATGAAATGAATAACCATTGTATGCTGTTTTGCATTTGTTCAATATGACTCTACTTGGAATCTAAAGGGTACAAAGTGCTCTTAGTCACACTTCCACTTTCAATAGTTATATTTCTCATTAATACAAGTCTTTTAAAATCCATATCATTACGGCTTTATTTCTACTCTATTTACAGGTGCTTAAGGAAATATTTGCACACATTTATTAATTATAAAAATTATGATTTAGTTGTTTGAGTTGGAATTGTTTCCAATATTAATAATTGTTAACTACTTTACGAAGTAATCATTTAGGTGTATTGAAACAGTTTTATTAAAAGAGGAAGCAATTAAAAATAATTTAAATAAAGTAATTTATTATTAAAAAACACTTTACAAACGAAGAAAGCAATACTGTGAAACATTTAGAAATTATGAATATTGCACAAGAACAACTTACAACATTAGAGAAAGGTTTGAAAGAAGGAAGAACTTATAATGATTAAAAGTGGAAAAATAGATCATAAAACAAATAAGCATAAGGACAAAATGGGGTAAATCTAACCACTTCTATATACTTTCTTTCTTCATTCTTTCCCAATTACGGTGTTGGGTTTTGTACTCATCTCTTGTATTCTGATGGGTTGTTGGCCAGTTTTTTTTTAGTTCTTGTTCTGATTTTTCTTCCAATTTTGTTCACGTAGTCCAGCCATTGCATCCGTAGTGGTCCTCTTTCTTTTTTTCCATCCGGTTTTGCCTTCATAACTTGCTTTACTAGTCTCATGTCATTCATGTGGAATACGTGTCCAAAACATTTAAGTTGTTTTTGTTCTGGTGATTGTTCTAATGGTCTTACCTCTATTTCTTATTCTCGAATTCCTTATCCTATCGAGTCTAGTTTTACCTGCTATCTTTCTGAGGTAACACATTCCTACTGCCAGTATTTTACTTTTACTTTTCTTGTTAAGTATTTAGCTTTCAGATTTGTATTCTAGTACTGGTAGATACACTTGTTTATATATTTGTAATTAAGTCTTGCTTCCCACTTCTCTTTTCCCGATTAGGGTATTCTTTAGTTGGTAGTATACGTAGTTTGTCTCTGCTATTCTGTGGTTTATTTCATTGTCTATCTTTCCACCTTTACTAATTATTACACCTAAAAATTCTATTTTTGTTGTTGCAGTATATCTTTTTATCTTCTTGCTTTCCTTCCTGATTTTGCTTTGTTATTTTCATTATGTTGCTATTTTCTTTTTACTTTCATTTGCTTTTCTCTAACGAGATTATTCTATATATTTATTGCTTCTAGTAATTTTCTTCTTTCATCCGCCACCAACACGTCATCTGCCTATACTAGTGATTGGATTTTTACTGGTCTCAAACTCCAGTTTTCAACTTTGGTGGTTTTTGTTCTTCTTTTGCTTTCCTATATTATTTGGTTCATAACTATTATAAATAGTAGTAGACTCCTTATCTACTTAGTTTATACCTCTCTCTAGGTTAAAAGTTTCTAAAGTTTGTCCGTTTAAATGTACTTGTGACTTAACATTTTCGAGTACTCCTACAATGGTTTTATATAATCCTTTCCGAATTTCTATTTGTTGTAGCACTTTTTACATGATATTTCTGGGGACTCTATCGAACGCTGCAGTTAGATCTAAGAATGCTAGATATATGGGTTTATTTACTTTTATAAGTTTGTCTATTATAATTTTCTATATATATATATATATATATATATATATATATATATATATATATATATATATATATATATATATATTTAAACAACTTAGTTCACGGGTTGAACCGTGTTGTATTTGAGAAAATTCTGGACATTTCGGGATCGGCTTTAATGCCATTTTCAAGAGTTTAGCTCCCCAAGGAGAGCTACGAGTCTATGCGTAATACTTACTCACAGACTCGTAGCTTTTCTTGGGGAGTAGGCAGATTGAGTCCCCGAGTAAAGAGCTAACCTCTTGAAAATCTGTAGTACGATAATAATCGTTGAACCTCCTAGGAAGAAAAGTGAAATAACACAGTATACTAGATGCCAATACTATGGATACACTAAGATATATTGCACTAAACCATTCTAGGCCTATCAAGATCTCTTGTATTTAAGAACTAAATCAAGCCGCACATTTCAACATGATTATAATGCCACAAGATCATACCCTAACACCTTTCTCAAAACCCGTTTTATCCCCAAACCTCTGAGTCCATAAACAACGAGTACATGAACACTCAGAATATGTCTTATGCACAGGAAACTTCTGGAACAACAGGAGTAAGTACAAGAAATGACTCATTCTCCATGATTACTTAGTAATTGAGCTCTTTCTTATTAGAATTCAAAACCATGTTTGCCCAGATGATGCACCAGAACTCCATGATGCTAAGTTTACTAGTCTCGTCAACAAACATTAACAATGGCTAAGTTTACAAAAATTGTAACCTATTATGCAAATGGTCTTGTTAACCATCAATTTTAATTTATGACATTTCTACAAACCCAAAAAATCGATATAATGCTTATTTCGAAAGCTCATTTTACCGACAGAACTAAAATTCAAATTTCTAACTATGCCGTGTACAGCACCTGTCATCAGGTGGCGGTTTCGCAATCCTCATTCGCAACAGCGTCTCGTATCACGAGCTTCCTAAGTACCAAACAACACACATATAAGCTGTTAGTGTAAAAATGAATGCCTCATATTGGAACTATACAGGGCAGCATCCTTGGTCTCTTCCTGTACCTCCTTTACACATCTGATATCCTAGATACCAAAAATATATTGCTACATATGCTGACGATACCGCAATATTTTCCACACATCAAGACGCAGCTAAAGCTACACTACATCTAAAAAACACATTTAAATTGACACAGTGATTGGATCAACTTTTGAAGAATCAAGATAAACAAAAACAAATCTCTACAAGTAATATTTACAACTAGAAAAATTACACGTTCTTCTATAACATTGAAGGGTATCTCCCTGTCGGTTAAAAAAAAAGAACAAGTACGTTAGACTCTACCTAAACAAACAGCTAATCTGGTCCCCATATCTTAGAGCCCAAAAGAAGCAGATTGATCTAACATTCAAGCAAATGTATTGGCTACTTGGCGCCAAGAAAACAAATATAAATAGTATACATCGAGCACAAAGCAACATTCTTTGAGACCTTGTAAATCCACCTTGGTTTTTAAGTAACCTAACCCTACACATACCGTTCGTGAGGGATGTAACAGAAAAGTCAGATTCAGACTACCTTGCAAAACTAGCCGGACATGAAAACCACCTCATCCCAAAACTCATGAACCTTCTACCACCAAGAAAGCTAAACAAACAATGGCCTACAGATCTGAACATCCCAAGGAATCATCGCTGGATGAAGACCTTTACATGCCTCAACATATTTATAGTCTTAATAGTCTTATATTACCGAAGTAGATTGTCAATTAACGACTTTATCAATTAAAAAAATCTGGTGTGAACATTACACGACTTTCCTTATCCTATTATTATATATATTATACCGGGTCCATCGTCTCGGCCCTGCGCTGCTCTCGTCCTGGAACTTGTTAATTTAAAAAAGGACGAGGCGCGAGTCCATTGTCTCGGCTCTGCACTGCTCTCGTCTAAAAATTTGTTAATTTAAAAAAGGACAAGGCGCGAGTCCAACACTCGAAAGCTGATTAAAATAAACAGTACAAGACAATAATTGACTCGTACTTAAAATTTTGCTACGTCACTGAAGGTAACCGTGCGAGCTCGGCCGCACGGCCTTCGCCATTATCGCCTGCGTGCTCCCTCCTAGCGGCCAAGCGCTCCCGCCCGTCCTCCCGCAGTCGGCCCGGTAGCTCTCCGAGCGCGCTGTGATTGGTCCATTTAATTAATTTTTAATCTTATTTATTTGACCTCGGATCAAAAAATTTCATTGTAATTTTTTGTTCGTCTCGGTCTGATCTGTCCGGAAATATAAATTTCCCGAAACATTTTATGAGCACCCGGTATATTAAAAATCCTGAGCTTAAATTTTTTTTCGAGTTCCTATTTTAGCAACTTTTATTTTAAATTCATGTTTACCTTATGATAACAAGTCATTTTTATTCTCATAAATTTTTTGTATGTTCAACCGTTTAGATTCGCGACCGCTTTGCGACCGATTTTGCGACCAAACGGCTTGGCCGATTTTTACCAAAAGCTTCGCACTGCGTCCCCTACCTACAAGTAACTTGCATACCAAATTTCAAGTCTCTAGCTCTTACGGTTCTCGAGATATCCTGTTTACTGACAGACCGACAGACACACACACACACACACACACACAGAGACACGGACCAATGGCTAAAACCAACTTTTTTGGTGTCCTGAGGCTATATTTCGTCCAGAAATGTGAAAAACTGGGTAGGTCAAATTTCCGCCGATTACATTACTTTCCTTATTATAGGATAAGGAAAGTAAAAACTTACAAAAGTGATTTTAATTCACTTTTATTCACATATCCGCTATTTTAAATAGAAATAAAGCTTAATTGTGCTGTAATTAATTTTTTAAATCTTTGAGTTTTTTCAGTATTTTCGTAAATTTATGGTAATTTTGATTAGTAAAAATCCTCTTAATTAACATCTATTTGATAATAATTTAAGTTGTTCTTTACGTAGTAACTTTTAGTACATAATTTGATTTGTTGTTCTTAACATAAGTTAAAGTCCTTAGCAGTCATTTACATATATTCTAACTGTAAACAGAAAAAAATCTCAGAAATAACTATTAAATTATATTTTATATCTTATCATATATTGCAATTATATTCTTAACTATTATTAATTTTTATTGAATTTCTTGGCTGTTTCTTGTGCCTGGTTTTTGTAATTTATGCGCCTCAAGGAAAACCTAACGAATCTTCATGTTTTGCATACATAATTTAATACGCTGCTCCTTTATATATTTTTAACTTTAATATGCATCTCATGCTTTCTAATTTCTCTTCTCAATCAGGTTATCACAGATTGGCCGAAACTCCCGAAGATCATAATCAAAGGCGCCCGACTGCGATTACGCGCCCAATTAAACGTCCATTTGTAAACAACGCACCACAATAACATTATGCAAATTGCGGACTGCCACACGATGGCAGTAAATTTGCGGCAATCAGGCGGCCAACTCTGACCTTTCGAAATCGGCTGTATGTTAATCAGGCGCTAGAATGTTTCTGGCATTCGACCTTGATGAAGAGCCGTGTTTTTGCGGCCGGATTTGCGTAAATTTGAATTTCGACCCGGGAATGCAGAAGTATCTGGAGCGATTTGTATGCAAATGAGGAAGCAAGTTCGCTCTTGCATGCGGAGATGAGGGATGGCAAAAGTTTTTCCGAAGGTGCCACGGTGCTCGTTTCTGCTGCTTGGAGTGCGCTTTCTAATTGCTTTATTCAAATTTACAGCGCCCGTGCGTCGTGCATCTCGGAAAATTGCGCGTTTCGCAACTTTACAGCTGCCATCATAATTTTATCAATATTGAGCGAAGGAGAAAGTTCAACAACTGCAATTATGTGGATGTTTATGCAGCTAATAAAGCAACCTGTTGCTAGCGTGGCTAACGGGTGAATGAGGAAGAAGCCAGCTGGGGAAAATTAATCTACCGGAAAGCAATTGCCTTTACAAATGCGTCGGTTAGACAAACGACATCACGCAGAGGGTGACATTTGCAGCTAACTTTCGGTAAGTCAACGACCAAATAATGATATTATTAGGCTGCAATCATACATGGAGTAACAGACTTTAATTATATTGAATTTGGTTGGGTAACTGTTACGTTAAGTATCAATTACGTACAAAATAGAACATGTCATCTAGGTACACTAAAATTATCAAATTATTAGTTAATTTTTTCAAATTTAATTTTATCGTTAATAGACCTATTCAGTCATTTCACGAGCTTTACATTTAAATCAGCGATTTTATAATACGTCTTCATAGAGGTTTGATAAGGCAAAACTTGATTCTTAAAAGATTTTAATAATATGAACAATTTGGTTTATTATGTTATGCTTGTGTCTGCTATTATTGTGTTATGAGTTAATGCCTAGTGACTGTCACTCTCACTCACTCTAACATAAAATGTGTTTGGGGGTCCCTGAGTTTCCCAGCCTAATGGCTGGCTTGCTTCACAGGCGCTTGTGCCGGCCCTGTCAACTTCATAGCTGTAAAGATCACGAACTGCTGGATTACCGTGGTCTTGGACGCTGGCATGTAGTTGTAAAGCGCACTGGGACATGTACTCCTGGATGGTTGGCACTTTGGCGTCGCTGTGGTGGGTGGTATTCCTTATATACCACGGAGCGCCAAGGATGGCCCGAAGGGCCCGGTTCTGGACCACCTGGAGTTTATTCACGTGGGTCTTGGTTGCATAAACCCCAAACAGCATAAGCGTACATCATGGTGGACCTGGTTACTGTTTTGTACAGCAGAAGCTTGTTGGAGGCTGACATCCTGCTGTTGGGGTGCAGCAAGCTGCTCAAGGTTTGGTTGACTGCCTTGGCTCGCGTGACCATGTTGTCCACGTGAACTCTCCAGGTGAGCTTCTTATCTAGGGTCGCTCCGAGGTATCCTGCCTCTTCTCTCCAGAGTATATCTCGTCCGAAGATCCCGATATTACTGATGTCACCGCATTATCTAATTTTTTTCCTGGTGGAGAACAGGACCTCCACTCTTCTCGGGGTTGATCCTAACTCTCCACCGGTCGCACCAATCTTCCATTTGGTCCTGGACATGCCGTACTACCAGGGAGGGCTTCAGCGAGCTTGACAGGACCGGCGCGTCGTCTGCGAATTGGACCATCGTCGTAGAGGGCGTCGTTGGGATGTTCCGCAAGTACAGGTTGAACAGTACGGGGACAGCACCGAGCCTTGGGAAACTTCGGCTCGGAGACGCCTCTCCGATGACCTTACGCCGCCGAATTTGATCCGGAACCTTCGGCCGGATAGGAAGGACCGGACCAACTGGACCATCGGCAGCGGGATGTTGTCGGAAGCCATCTTGTAGACGAGGCCATGATGCCACACCTTGTCGAACGCATTAGCCACATCAAGGAGGGCCGCAGCTGTGTACTGCTTCTTGGCGAAGCCTTCCGTGATCTTCTTTACCACCCGAAGGAGTTGGTGGGTGGTGGAGTGGCCGTGGCGGAACCCGAACTGGTTATCCGGGAGAAAAGTTCCTCGATCGCTGTCCTCAGGCGTTGGTGGATTACTCGTTCCACAAGTTTCCCCAGGTTTGGCAGAAGGCTGATCGACCGGTAGTCCTGGGGGAACGAGCTTAACTTTCCAGGCTTGGGAATCATCACGACGTTAGCTGTTTTCCACTGGCTCGGGAAGTGTCGCAGATTTAGGACAGCGTTGGTTATGGCAAGAACGTAGACGAGAGGCTTCAGCGCACGGTTGGGGATGCCATCTGGTCCGTGGGTCTTCCGGAGGGGCAGCGCGCTGATAAGCTGCTGGAGCTCCTCGGGGGACGCTTGCTGCAGATGGATGTTGCAGGGCTGGTCCCGGAGGCGTCCCACCATGCGATAGACTGCAGCGAAATGGTCAAGGTCGACGTCTTGGTAGTCGAAGTCGCACTGCCGCTCGAGGCAGTCAGCAAATGCCTCTGCCTTGTCTTGTGCGCCACGCCGGTCTCCCCGTGGATGGGCAGTACGGGGGTCGACAATTTTTCAGTATTTTGACCATTCTCCAGAGCGAGTAGCCGGTCGTGTCGAGGGTTTCCAGCTTACTCTTCCAGGCTGCGTTGCGGCGCTCCGCGATGGCGGTCTTGACCTGAGCAGCTTTTACTCCCTTTGGTCATCAGGGTGCAGGGACCGCTGCGCGCGCTATCGCTCCAGATTCTTCTCTCGAATCCGCTCCTTCAACTCCGGAGGCAGAAGATCTCTTCCGTCTCCAACGCGGACGGGGTTGGTGGCGAAGCGGATATATTCCTGAATGGAGGTGCACCCCGTCCTCCAGGGCTTCACTGGAGCGGATGATGAGTGATGGCTAGCCACGAAACGCATCCATTCCGTCTGGAATCCCCAGAGTGAGGAGAATCGGGTTGTATTAGTGACAGTTACGTGCGTTTACGCTTTTATACTCGTGCGAGTGCGGTAGAGATGGTATTGGGAACCGTTGTTGACGTCTTCTGAATGGTAGATAAGGTAATCGGGCCAGGTGATAACGTCAATCGAGTGGTTGCAGTTAATATTTTAACATTTTCTAATGTCACTCGCTCTTTCACCGTATAGTGGTTTATTTTTTACTATTTTCTTGTAAAACTTGTTCCATACCGGTTGCGAACATTATAGCTAACATGGAAGCAGCCATAGGGAACCTTCCAACGGACGAAGCAAAGGAAGTACGAGTCGAGATTTTACGCATTCTGCCACCTAAGAAGAACTAATCCAGGGCGAAATTAACTGCTCTACGTGAACTCAAGAATGGTAACACCATCGTTGTCTTACCAGCAGGTAAAAATAATGCCACAGTTGTACTAGATCACAAAGAAAAAATAACCGAACTTCTCGATACGAACACTTATACCCTATTCAAACGCGATCTCACATCGCGATACTACGTGACAGAGCCAACTGATATAGAGTTTCTTTTGGATGAAACCATCAAAAAGACACTAATAACATCAGAGGCGCTGACCTCAAGAATATACGGGCTCCCCAAAATATACAAGGATGATGCACCGCAGCGACCCATTATCAGTGCATCAGTACATCAAGAACTCCGCATATTTTGTCTACCGCCTTTATTATAAATAGTTATTTGTATATTCGGTTAACTTCGTGTTCCTCTCGCTGAGATCTATCCGTAGACACCTTAAAAGTAAACCTACTCCTACAAATAAAAAAGATACGCTACACAGGCGAATTCCCAAACGCTACAATGTAAAAGTTAGCAACCGATTACGTGTAGTTTCAATACGTTTTGCAGTTGCAAAATTTTCATTTCGTTAAAGCATATATATATAAGAACATACACATACACATACACATGCACACAGTAGAACATTCTCTCTCCCCCCCCTCTCTCTGTGTGTGCGCGCGTGTGCGTGTTTTCTACGGCCGCCGAAGCCAGAGTACATACACACATGCTGTGTATGTGACTGTATATGTGTGTGTAGTTAGAAGCACGTGTTCTAGAACTTTCTTTCGTCACGCAAATGCGCATAAGTGTGACGTCAATGCGCACACATAGAGATTCGCACAGTCACATTCATGTACCGGCCGGCATATTTTCAGTTGATGGATAGAAACGGCACGAGTCCACTTGTAACATTTAGCTACAGGAAGGAGATCTAATGGTTAGTTACGATGTAATGGATCACCTTAGCAGTGCTTAAGCCCAGTTAGTTTGTTTGGCAGGGCGTATATTAGGAAGGAAAAGACGGAGTAGCAATGGGTAGCCCTCATAGCTTTGCAATTGCCAATTACTGCATAGAGAAATTTGAAGAGGTCGCCATCAGTACAGCGTCACTAAAACCCACGATATGGCTAAAATACTTAGATGACACTCTTGTAATATGAGGACACAGAAAGAAGACCTTACCATAATTTTTATATACTTGAATTCTATACAGCCAAGCATATAGTTTACCATGGAACTGAAATCGAGTGATAGAATTGCTTTCTTAGACGTAGAGGTGTCGAGATCGGAGAATAGACATTTAAAACACGCAGTGGATAGAAAACCCACAAAAACCGACAGATACCTTCAAAAGCAGTCAAATCACCATCCAAGTCAAAAATAACGGCTGTGAAAACATTGGTAGACCGAGAACGACGTATATGTCAATCACAGTTTTTGGATAAGAATTAAAATATTTGGAACAAGCTTTTTGAGGACGGAAATAAATAAAGCAACTAGACCTAATAGAAGCGCAAGAAAAACACAATTTAAGTCGCCTACGATAGGCAAAGCTTTTTTACCTCACATTAACTGGGTTACGGGCCGGATAGGAGAAAATTCTCAATAAACACAAGGTGGAAACCATATATACTATTACCAAGATACGGGATTTGCTTAGACCAGCCAAAGATACGAGAAACCCACAAGACAGACAAACCAGGGGTATACTGCATACTTTGTTCATGTGAGCAAGTCTATATTAGGACTATGATCCGATCGATTACCACTAGGGCAAAGAACACAAACGTCATTTCTATCTTAATCCGAAAAATTAGCAGATGCTGAACATGCTTTAGAAAATCCTGACCACAAGATAGAATTTGGGAAAACTCAAGTTTTATCCAATTGTAGAAATTAATACCCAAGATTATATAAAGAGCCGATGGAGATTTATAAATATAAAAATAATTGTAACAGGAACGACGGATTCAATTTACCTAAATCTTGATTTATCACTGTAAAGGAGCAAAAGGTAGGGTGAAAGAGCGAGTGACGTCAGCAACTGCCAAAATATTATCTGCAACGACCCAATTAACGACAGTAGCTAGCCTGATTACGTTATCTATTATCCTGGTGACGTCAACAACACTCCTCCCCTTCACCATACCTACCGCACTCGCATGGGCATAAAAACAAAAACAAACGGCACAGTCACTTAATTTTTAGAAGATTTTCTTCTAAAGATGTCTACTGCAGTTGTGGACGAAACGTCAAAAGTTTCTGAATTCCAACCACGGGCTTATAACCCGAGAACCAACCACGCGAATTTTTTTCCTTTTCTGAAAAAACCGCGAAATTAAAAATCTACACCTTCGTATAGTATCCATCAAGTTATGAGTCAAATCTTCTACTTATTATTGGTACCACTCTTGTGCCTTGGAATCGATGAACTGATATAAGAAGAGTTGATATTCGGCTAAACAGTCAGCAACAAATTAGAACAGGTGGTGATTCGATGGTGCCAAATTAAATGAGGCAAGCGGTAACAGTTTTATTCCATCGAGGTTTTTTAGGCTCTATGCGGTCTGGCATTATCAGTCATCGACTGACCATGCTAAATCATCTTTGTTTCACGACAAAAACGACCATGATTCTGATATAATAATGTATCAAATAGTTGAATTAGTTCAATAGTTTATTTAGAGCTAAACCATAGCGTCAACTTCGACGATAAGAATGTAGTGGGTTCAAATTTATTTATTTTGTCTAATAACATGGCCATGACTGCTTTATCTTTAAACAGCCAGTTTTTTTTTTAAATTACCAGTATGTTATCAACCTGGTTTTAATTTCATAAACAACCAGCCACTATCACAAAACATACTCAAATGCTACAAACTTCAAATGTCTAACAAAACCAATCTTTCATAAATAGTCAAATATCAGTTCTTTAGAGGTAATATATACAATTGAGTATAGTGATCAATTGTACAATTAGGTCGAAACTTCTGACCACCTTTTTTGAACTCCTCATTAAAAAGTAGAATAGGAATGTCTCATAAACCCGACCCATTGAAACACCCCTAAGGGGGGGGGGTTCCTGCTTTTTTTATTTTAAAGTGACATATCTCATGAACGATAATATATAGAGTGCTGAGACCTTCATAGTTGATTGGTTGGTCTAAGTTTGAGTTTACAAGGTGTTTATGAGTTTCAGCATTTGTATATATTACCGTTTCGCCCCCTGACCTTCTTACAACTTAGAAATGAGTAAGTTAACGTCAGGATTCTTTCAAATTAAGAATAATTTATGACACATCAGCATATAGAAACATATCCAACTCACAATTCTCAATAAAAAAACTCTTTAAGATGGTTTTAACTAGCGATGTGAAATAAAAAACATTACATCTAAGGTACGTTGTTAAAGCTACAAAATGTAAAAAATACAATATAAACATACAAAAAAACAATAATTCTAGTGTAATACCATTTTCCAACAAATACTAGTAACTTAATATATTCACAAGAAAACAACTCTAGTAGAACACAACAAAATAGTTAAACCTCTAAAATATTTGTTTACGAGGTTACAAATGTAACATAGAGAAAGAAAAAAAAACTTAAGTATTAAACAAATCACCATAGATATCAACTAAAAGAGGAAAGAGCGTTTAGAGTGGGTCAGTAAACATCTTTACCATTCAATACCAATAGACGAAATAAAAGCGGAAATCATCGAACATGGATATCAAGTCAGGAACATTATCAACGCAAAACACAGAACCACAAAAAGCCAATCAATCTACTCTTCGTAAATCTGGAATCATTCGAAAACAATAAAGACATCTACCAAATATACGAGGGTTGGGGCATACGCTTTGGCAACTATTTTTTTAAAAGGTAAGGGATGGTGTCGCAAAATGTCGTACGTCTTAAGGAAGCCGTTCATTCATAATGTGTATCCACAATACAAGATGGCTCTGTAAAGTTCTGTAATTACATAGAGAGCAATGTCAAACCAATAGTGAGTAGAACAGCGTTTGTATATTAGAATAGCCGTTATCTGTAGCAGAAATGCCAAAGAATGCCACAGAAAGTTGGTAGAAGCTGTAGAAAATAACGCTCTTTCATACCGAGCAGTGGTGGGATTGGTGGATGTATCACATAAAACCTGTAATGTTATATTAACTACCTAAACAGGCATAAGGAGCACAGTGTAGTGGTGTCGCCAAATGCCCGTAAATTTTGTCTATTCCTTACCTTTTCATTTATATATTTCAGATTTTCCACCCGCGCTCATATTCTTGGACGGCGGTTGACTGACATCAGATTTAACATTGTTTCCTGTTTAATTAAAAAACATAACAAAGCTATCTTGTGTTGTGGACACACACTACAAATGCACGGTTTTCTTGAAACACACGACATTTTGTGATATCATTCTTTATCTCAAAAAAATAGTTTCCATGACGTATGCCCTAACCCTCGTAAGTTGCCCCAAAAAAGTATGTTTTCGGGAGGGAAAACGCAACAAACAGAACAAATGTAAGAAGACAATTAAAAAATTTAAATAAACAGATTCTGTTGCAAACAACAAAAAATATGCCGAGCTTGTACCGATTATTCAGCTGAAAATATTGCTGTTGCGAACGATAATGCAACTGAACATTTCAAAAAGCACCATGCAGCAGATTTTAACAAAGTATCTGCATTGGCACGCATTCAAGATTCACCTAACCCAGGAACTAAAGCCAGAGGACCACTTGAAACTCCGACGACTTATCTCCCACACCAGCGAAGTGAACTGGACCCCAATATCTCTTTACACTCTTTACACAGTGTGTAAATCTTTGGGGGGATGTATGAAGATCAACGTTTATGCTACAAAAGCGGATCCTAAATTAAATCAAAAATTCTATTAGTTATCGGCAAAATTGTGCAAAAAAGCCATCGAGAATGTTGTCAGAGAGTGTCAAATAAGCAACGGAGGACATTTTTCACATTTAGTGGTAATGTTTACTCTTTAAAATAATGTCATAACATTACCAACTAACAAATAAATAGTTTTTTTTAAATTAACGCACGCATATGCTACAAAATCCTAAAAAAAACGCCTGTCCAAACTACCATTGCACCCACACCAGGGAGGCTTTCGGGTTGTCGATGGTGTGCTCCTCAACAACCTAATGATGCATCCTGTTGTAAAGCATCAAAGAGCACGTAAAAGGCCCTATCACATCTTGGCGTTAAACCTTTCCAAAGCATATGATTCTCTTTCTCACCCCTCTATTCGGAACCAAAACTTACTGAATTTATCATAAAGGGTTGTATCAACGCCACGATCCAGGTGGAAGTGGAAAATTAAATGCCCCCCCCCCCAACACGCCTTATACACCTAAATAGAGACGTGAAACAAGGAAATCTGATATCACCGATTGTCTTCAACATGGTGCTCAATGAGTTATCGAGGACGTACAGGTCACACAATTAGATATAAAAATTAATGATCACGTTAATGTAGTTTATCTTTCCTATGCCTATGAGATATTGCTTATGAGCGAGTCTTATGATAGAGCGCAGCAGCTTTTCAGGTGATTGGTGGAATTCTGTCAATTTCGAAGGTCCTCCTTCAATACAGACAAAAGCGTAGCCATGGCAGTCAAAGTAATGCCCAAAAAAAAAATTCTCTTTTCATCTAAAATTACATAGCGATGGTATGATGGCTTAACTCGGCGAAAAGTATTCATATCCGGTCTACTACCACCTATTATTTCTGAACTGACCACTTGAATTGCACGAGTGACCGCTGCCCCACTTAAACCGCACTAAAAATCGACCTGCTCAAGCAATATCTTTTACCCAAATAATCGGCTCTATTGGCATCCTCATTATTTCGTTGGGCATTCTTAAATCTGCGGATGGAATTATACGTAAAGCTATTCAAAAATTTTTCATTTAAATGAACACACAACTAACACCTTCATCTACGCTCTCACCAGCCCGGGGGTCTTGGCATTGCTTCTTTGCGAGCCAAGGTCCCAGCCATATTACACAATCAATTTATAAATATCTTAATTAATCACTACAGTTAAATTTCTATGGCATAGGACCAAATGGGTATTATATAGTTCTATAGAGCAAAAGCTTGTTTTCAAGAGTTAGTTGAGGTTGACGTTCTATAACCTAATACAAGTGTTTTGTCTTGAGTTGTTTTTTGACTTCAATATGAGCTCTCTAGGTAAGTCGTTGATCCAAGTGGAGCCCTAAGTACTTCACTTTAGTTTTGATTGGGATAGGATGGTCATACGTGGTAATTTGTGGACAGGTAGTGTTTAGTGGTAAAAGTAATTTGAGTTTATTTAGTGTTGTTAACTTTAAGTCGCCATATCGAGCCATATTTTTAAGAGATTTAGATGGGACTGGAGCTTTTCGGAGTCGCAGTTTGCATTGGTCTCAGATGATAAAATTGCCGTATCATCGGCAAAAGTTATGAATAATGTAGTGTAGATGAGGTAAAGGAAAGAAACGTCAGAGTTGATAGCGTGGCAGTTCGATAACGTGGCCCAGAGTTGGACTTAAAAGTGTCGTTGGGTATGGTAAGATTTAAGAAGGAGAAATAGTTATAGAGTAGGCCGGGGTTCCACACCTTATCAAAGGCTTGTTATTTGTTTAAGTAAACGGAGGTGTAAAAGTTTTACCTTACAGGCAATCCTGGATGTGGTTGACTAGTCTGTGATATTGCTGGGTAATTGAATGGCCTTCACGGAAGTCAAACTGGTGTCTGCGAATTCTAAAGGCGTTGCTTCTATTATACGGCGTAATAGTAAGCGTTCGAATATTTTGGAGAAAAGAGGTAATAGGCTTATAGGTCGGGAGATGTGGCTTCTTGTGGTGGTTTTCCGGGTTTAGCAATCATTGTGATTAGCGCAAATTTCAATTGAGTAGGAAAGCGGGAGGTGGCAAGAATACGATTATAAATTGTAGCAATGAGCTTTAATGCTTTTCTGGGGAGGTGCTTCAGAATATTTACTACGATAAGATTGTAACCAGGGGCTTTGGAGGAGTTGGTTAGTTGAACATGGTTATGTATTTCGGCTGGTGAGGTAGGTCTCGGGGGTAGGGATAGCTCTCCAGCGGAATTGAGAACGTCTTCTACTTCTGCGTCAAAAGCGACGTTATTGGATGGTAATAGAATGAAAACAGTTGCAAGATGTTTCTGAAGATATCGACCTTTTCCTCATTAGAACGGGCCCAGCTTCCATCTGATTTTTCAGAGATGCTATTGAAGTGTTAGACCTTTTAAACTTTTTGATAGGCTTTCATATTGTGTGGTTTTTGGGAGATAGATTAAAAATGCAATGATTGTCTTGGATGACTTTTCGGAGGCGGTGAGTGATGCAACGACCACTTTATGCGCAACAATTGACGGTTTGGTTTATCGTCCGGGGAGATCATCAGCCCATTTTTCTGTAAGAAAAATCACGATAATGTTATTATGGTTAATGCGTAACATTATAATACAATGATAGCAAATTTATTATTATTATTTTATTTATTTATGGTTTCAACTAAATGTAATTGACACTGACGATGTTTAGTTCAAATAAGTAACATGCCACATAACAGGAGACAATTTTATAACAATTCTTGTTAGATTTAGATAAAATTTGTTATATATATTGCTTAGGTACATATCTAGGCACAGGTATCGGATAAGAGAGTGGGGAACTATGACTGTAACAATTTTGATTCCTACGCGTAACTCACATTAAATTCTGTAGTGCTTTGCCCAAAGAGAGTTTTTTACTTTAGCAGTTAACAATAATTTATTTGTTTGATTGAAACGTCTGCAATAATTTTTAATTGTCTACAAGATAATTATTAGAGAGAGTTTTACCATATGAGTTGATTTATTAATCCTCTTGAACACCCCTGCTTCTGCATTTGTTTTGTCTTTTCAAATCTTCTTTATGAACTTTGTGACTTCTGTTCTTATAGATATTTTATCTTCTTTGATGCATGAATTGTGGATAACACATACTAATTTAAAAAAAAAAATTGTAAATGTTTGACTTTGTAACTCCCCAATTATGTGATTTGATCTTTAAAGTGCACCGTGTTGTGTTAGACTTGTCTGGTAAAAAAATCATTTCAATATCTTAACTTGATCCCACGAGGTGACTGAAAAGTTGAAATAACGGTTTGGTTATATTCTAGTTTCTTATCATAGAAAGTAAACAAATCTGGAAGAGATCTGTATTTAGAGCTAATAGAACTTTGAAAAGTCAGTAGCCAATAAAAAGGCATTTAATATTCTTAATTATCTACATATTTCTTAATTCAAGTGGTTAATCATTGAGTTTTTTACAAATAATACAGTCTATAGAAAAAATAGTTAATAAAGGTATCATACAAAGGTATAGCAAAATTCCATTTCCCAAATTAGCAATAGAACTAACATATATAGATCTTTCAGGGAAAGAAATTTATGGACCTCAAGAGATTAATGGAGAAGTTAATAACCAAGTAATTTCAAAATTAAAAAATTGCAAGTGAAAATTTTATTTATCTAAATTAGTAACTTCCAACTTTTTTACGTGGGATCCTTTTGACAAAAATTCTGTGGACTATTTCCCGTACTCAACTTCATTCATAAAGCAGCTACTGCACGGCAAAGCAATTGGGAACATCTGTTAGCTTAATTTGTTTCTTAGTTGCCGCTTTCATCTGTCACCAAGTATTAAAATTTGTTTCTTGTGTTATTTGCGACATCTTTTACCAAGCACGGCATTTTTTTTATATTTCAATTAGATTTAAAAGAGTGTTAAATGGCATTGGATCCTTCTCGATATTTCAGTTTAGCTTGATATCAGGAGCAAAGTGCACTATACTGCTGACTATTAGGTGTTATATGAAACATTTATTATTTTGTCAAATGTGGATACATTTTTAAAAATGTATTAGACCACCTAAGCCTGAAGTAACAAGAATAACAAACATAAATTATACAGCGATAGTTTTAGCGTTATACTCGATGGACCTAAGCATGTTGTTTGTCGAGATGACTTGTCAAAAGGTAGTATAAACTTATCAAAGCTATTTTGATATTTATATTGCATGCATTCAGACAAAAATCAAACTATGAAATTTTTTGGAAATAAACTACACCACTACCGCAAAAAGCATGCTACTGAGTTGCATTTGGCATTAGAAAAATATAAAAATCCCGTGGAATTATAGAAAATTTCATTTAATTTGATGAAACAGTGCAAATAATTGTTGGCAAGAAAAAACGATACTTCTTTCCAATAATGCAAAAAGATATTCGAACAGACTTGTTGAAAATGTTAAGAAGTGCAACCTCTCCTTACTACAGATGGATGAATCCACAGATATTTCTAACTGGGCTAAGTTTAAAGTATTTGTAAGATACTATACGAAAATGGCATTTCAGATATTATTTTTTTAATTTGATACTAATAAGTTTGATATTGACTAAGCCAAACGCATTGCTACATACATCGCTCGCGCCGTATCTATGACAGGTTATCAAACCATATTCACACCACAAAAGCTTTATATTTTTTAATAATTTTGTTATGGATAACATCAATAAACTTTTAAATTGCGTCAAAGGAAAAACTTGTATTTTTAGAAACGTTTGTTAAGATACAGAATTTTATCACACGTAAGTAAAATGAAGTTTTCTAATTTTTTTTCATTAAGTATAAATTAGTAATATGAATACATTGTAATACATAAGCTAATGGTGACTTAAAATGTATTAGTTACATATCTTGCATTATTCCGGCCAGTGCCTTCAAGCAGACCGAACGTACGTGCCGAGCTATACCTGCGTTATCACAACGCTTAAGGTCAGGTAAATTTTTTGTTTATTAATTTAATTTTGGCGTCATAAAGCTGCAAAGTCACGAGCACTGCGCGTCGACAATAAAAATATATCTATAAAATACATCTCATAATAATCCTGTACTGTAAGTAGCAATCTAACTTACAAAGGCGAAATTGCTGTTTAGGCAGCCATGCTGCCTATCGGTAACAGCTATAATGAACAGCTACAACGCACTCACCAATACCAGTAACAATTCCCAAATAATCCACTCGCGAATAACTCACAAATAAATTACACAAGTATGACGCCACAAAATTCCAACCTTGCAAACCAAGCGATGCTACAACAACCTGTTAATCCACAATTCCCATTCTCACAGTACCAAGCAATCCCACAGGTTCAATACCGCCCAATGCCACAACCACTTCTAACTCCCCCATTTCAATTACCGCAGCAACAGTCTCAAACAAAAAACCAAGAAAACCAAACTATTGATCTAGACGAATTTGAAAGTGACGATGCAGCAATATCACCAACTCCAACAGCTGGCAAATAGTCAAAGGTCACAAACGCAAAAGAGTAAGGATCACCCCATCTACAATGGAACCTACTCAACTATGCTTGTCAAGTAATAAATACTCGATACTAGCAAAAACTTCAAGTACTCCAGATGCGATTAATGCCGCTACAAATAAAGAACAAACAAACTCCTTAATAAACAAGTCACTTCCCATCTTTGTACAAGACGTGGTCAATTACGACAAAATGGTAAAAAGTCTAACAGCAGTGACTAAAATAGAACAATACTCAACAAAAAGTTTAACTGAAAATGTAGTGAAAATAAATACTGAAACTTCTGATACGTACAGAAAATTAATAAAACACATGTGTGAGAACAATATCATCTACCACTCCTACCAGATGAAACAGGACAGACCGTACAAAGTAGTACTAAAACATGTCTACCACTCAACCCAGACTGAAGAAGTAAAATCAAGCCTCGATGAATTGGGCCATAAAGTATGAAACATAATAAATGTAAAAAGCAGACGTACTCAAGATCCTTTACTAATTTTTTTATCAACCTGGAACCAGCCCAAAACAATAAAGATATTTACAAATTTGTTCCTTAAAAAACGTAGTCGTCAGTTTTGAACCACAACGGAAAAATGTAGATATAGCCAATGCACAAGATGTCAGGATTATGGACACACCAGAGCGTATTGTAACCGACTATTCGCATGCGTCAAATACGGAGGACCACTCAGAACTTGTAATAAATCAAGAGTTACTTAAGCAACATGTGTACTATGCGAAGGATCACCCTCCCCCCAGCTACAAAGGATATTTAGTTTACCAATTAACCGATCGAAACTTTCCACTACCACATCTCCAACAACTCAGTCACCAGTCCTTTAATGCACACCCATCCAATTTAACCTATGCATAAAAAGTAACAAATCGAACCAACCCGAATCAAGACTTGACTTCAACAACTTTTAGACGAATTTAAAGCTCTATTTAATTAACTACTACAATAAAACAATATAATACTAAACATGCTAAGCACCATTATAAACAAAATAGCTCAATAAAGGTTAACTTCCTTAGACTAGCACTGTGGAATGCCAACGGAATGCAATACAAAAAACTAGAAATTGAAAACTTTTTGCAAGTAAACAACATAGATATCGTGCTCATCTCAGAGACTCGCTTTACAGATAGAATCCACCTAAAGATACTTCACTATTCTATTTATCACACAGAACACCCTGACGGCACGGCGGATGGAGAATCAGCAATAGTAATTTGCAGCTCTATTTCCCACCATGAACAACCAGAATACAAGACAAACTTCTTACACGCCACAACAATTCAAGTTGATAAACTCACAACCCCACTAAATGTCTCGGCTATCTACTGTCCACCAAAGCACAAACTAACCCAACAAATATTACAACCGTTTTTCGAAACTTTAGGATCGAAATTTATAGCAGGCGGTGACTTTAATTGCAAGCACATCCACTGGGATTCTCGGCTAACCACTACTAGAGGAAGAACACTATACAAACTAATTACTGATAATAACTACAGTTTTCTGTCCACTGGTAGTCCAACCCATTGGCCCTCCGACCCGGACAAGATTTCTGATTTACTGGACTTTTTTTGTTTCAAACGGACTATCTTCGAACTACATGGACGTTACCTCCAATTTTGACATACCAGCTCAACCATAATCTATAAAACATCTAAGTCTTCTCTCAGCAATAAGAAAACGAACTGCGACACATTCCAAGACCACATCGAGCAACACCTCAACACAAACATAAGACTAAAAACTACAAAAGAATTAGAACTCGTTACAAACCACTTTATAAGTACGTTTCAGAAAGCAGGATAAAACTCTACTCCGCAGGCAACCCACACAAAAATTTACAGTCCCAATATACTATACGAGATCATTGAGATTGTAAAAGAAAAAATCTGGTGTAAACATCACACGACTTTCCTTATCGCATTATTTGGGTAATTCTAGCAAAAATCCTGGGCTTCAATTTTTTTTCCGAGTTCCTATTTTACCAACTTTTACTTTAAATTCATGTTTATCTCGTGATAACAAATCATTTTTATCTTCAACCCACTTACAAGTAATTTGCATGCCAAGTCTCTAGTTCTTCTAGTTCTTACGGTTCTCGAGATATCCTGTTTACTCACAGACCGACACACACACACACACGAACCAATGGCACCCAAACCAACTTTTTTTGGTGTCCAGAAATGTGAAAAACTGGGTAGGTCAAATTTCCGCCGATTACATTACTTTCCTTATTATAGGATAAGGAAAGTAAAAAGATGGGCAAGAGCAAAATGGCAACGTACCCACAACATAGAAGACATACTAATATTCAACCAACTAAACAATACACTCGCTGCCAGCGTGGTCCCGTGGTATGACGGTCTGATGATGACTGTACGGTCAACCCGAGTTACAATTCGTGTAGTTCTCAGTGAAATGCCTGGCAGAGGCAATGGCAACTACCAGTCACTAAAAGATAGATTCGAAACCTAGCGTTTATTAGAACAAGGTAAATCTGGCGGTAACGATTCTAAGTCGCAACATCGCCCCGCATCAGAGATGGTGCGCGAACGGTTGCAAAGACAACACTGAGAGCCTTAACCTCTCAGTTCGAAACAGTGCCTCACAGAATCAAGTGCCTACCATCATTATCATAATTATTATTACAATACACTCAGAAATGCAAATCTCCAAAGTCTGTTCGTAACGAATTCTTCCCCAAACTCTACGCTGTCAAGGACATTGACGAAGTTCATGACAACACCCTTACAGATATCTGCTACCAAAGAATCAAGAGACCCCAAAATATCAAAACCGACTTATTGTCAAAAAATTCATGGCTGAATCGCTAAGTAAAACAAATTCACGCAGCGCACGAGAGTTTCCAACCAAATCTAACGAATCAAGGAAATAGCGATCTACAACACCTGAATCTCTACCAATAAACTTACCCAAAGAATCAACGAGATTAAATTCTGAAAACAAAAAGCCAAGCTAGATTAATAACCAAATATTTAAAGGTTCTAAGCCACGGAATCAATTCCTAAAATTCTTAACGCTCCAGATTCATATTGGCAATAACTCAAAATTTTGCTTCAATTTTTCCAAACTCCAATAAAATTACTTTACCCCAATCAGCTACTCCGGAATCAATTTTTCAAAATTCGATGCTAAAGACCCAATCACCAGTTTGGTCCAAAGTACCACCCCTGCAAACAGAACCAAACCGCTTTAAAAAAAAGCCTTGCCCGCATCTTCAAGTAGTAAACTTTCGACGTGGCAGAAGATTACAATAAAATCAGAATTCTCATAATAGTCCATTTTAATCTCCTTACATGCAGACACTTTCAAACCAAAATTGGCAACGAAGTATCCCAAATCAAAGAAATAGGAGCAAGAGTTCCCCAGGGATGTGGTAGATAGTTAAGAATTTCTTTATCTGGGACTTTAGTGTCAAGACGAAAAACTTCAATATAATTCTCAAAGACTTTAGCTTTTTCTTGATCTCTCTTGGCCCATTGTGCCCGTGTTGTTGTTTGTCGATATATTATTGGATTACTAAACACTTACTTACACATGTCAATTTTCTGCGTACTCCCCTCCGGACTCCACACACTTTTTTCAACGTTCCGAAAGCATCACGATCCCCTTTTCAAAAAAAGTCTTTAGGTTGGCGGCGTATCCACTCCCGAATAGTCTCGATGACGGCGTCGTTGTAGGAAAATCATATGCCTTGCAAATCTAATTTGAGCCTTCCGAATTGGTAGAAATCCCTTGGGGCCAAATCAGAACTGCACGAAGGGTCTGTCAGAAGGTAAGGTTCCATTTTAATTTCCGGGGGGCTTTTATTGTTGTTTTAGCCGTATAAGGAAGTGCATTGTCTTGAAGAAAGTCTACCCTCTTTCCACCTGTCTTTCGCTTGGATCGGATTTTTTTTATTTGTCACCAATACGTTTGAGTAATTAGCTACATTGACTGTTCTGGTATACGTTAGAAAGTCTACATGGATTACCTCTTGACAGATCTAGAAAAATGTTGCTCTCACTTTTTCTGCTCCTCCGCACTTTCTTGGGTTTGGGAGAACTGATATGCCGTCATTCACGTTTTATAGGTGGTCACTATAGATTTTAAAAATGAATCACCTTTGTCTTCAAACTGCTGTAGGAGACCACTGGCAGCTGGCATTTGCACCATTTTGTTCAGGTCCGTTAAAATGCGTGATACCACAGTGCATTCACCTTGCGATAGTGCAGGTGATTTTTCACGATGTCTTTTACAATACCAACCCTAATGGATAGCGCCTATTCTCACGAATAAGCTGCACGTCTGCAGTTTATCTTCCACACACTCTCTACTCTTTCTGAAGCATTCACACTACTCAAACGCAAGTATCTATCAGAGACACTATTTTACATATTGTTGTTGAAGTCTATTGTAAATTTTAGCCGATGAAACGTTTTCTCTAACGAGAAATTTGATTACAATGCGTTATATCACGTTCCGCGGTACCTTATGTTTGTTTATCACTCTAGCAACTCCCAAACAGAACTGAACAGGTTCTAACACAAGCAGGAGGTTGTGGCTGTACTCTCTCAAGGTTGCACAGCTGCTGCGCAGCTTACACAAATCACTCCTGGTCATATTTGAACCACCTTGTAGCTTTTGAAAAATTTTTGTTCCAGGATTATAATTTTGCTTTATGATTGTTGCTTAAGCATTTAAATATAGTTTTGTCGGACAAAGCATGACTTCCTTGCCATTTTCTCTCGCTCTTCTTTTTTGTGCTACTAGTTTCTTAGTTGTTAATGGAATTTCTCTCTCTCTCTTCATGGCGCTACAGTCCCATCTGGACCTGGGCCTCCCGTATTTTTTGCCTCCAATCTTCCCTGTTTTGTGCACTAATCCTCCAGTTTTGGATGTCAAGTATTTGCTGTGCATCCTCTTCTATGTTATCGGACCATCTTTGTCTTGGACGGCCCCTACCTCTTCTGCCTTCAATTCGCCCTTGGAATATTCTCTTTGATATTCTTTGTGCTTCCATTCGTTCTACATGTCGTGCCCATTTCAGTCTTAGTAGTTTTGCAAATTCTACTATATTTGCCTCCTTATGTAGTTGTTTCAGTTCAAAATTGTACCTTATTCTCCATATGCCATCTTCTTGTACTGGGCCGAAAATTCTTATTAATATTCGCCTTTCAAAACGCAATAGTGTTTCTTCTGTTTCTTTGGTCATTGTCCATGCCTGACATCCATATGTGACTACCGGTCTGATCATACTTTTATAAATCTTTAGTTTTGTTGCTCTTGTTATGTATGATGCTTTAAAGATTGATGTTAATGAGAAATATGTTCTATTCCCTGCTGTTACGCGTAGTTGAATTTCTTGTGTTATCTTGTTTTCACTATTTATTTGGGTTCCCAGTTATTTGAACTGCTGTACCACTTCAAAATTTTTGTCCTCTATTGTATAGTTTGGACCTAATCTTCTTGGGGGTTTTACTGCTAGCATTTTTGTCTTCTGTTCGTTGATCTTTAGTCCCACCTTTTGTGGTTGTGTTTCTATATTTATGTATATGTCCTTGACTTCTCTTTCCAATATTGCTACCAGGTTGATATCGTCCGCATATCCGATCACTTGGTGTGACTTGTTAATGATGGTGCTGCCAGTGTTGCCTGTAGCTTCTCTAATTACTTTTTCCAGTACTAGGTTAAACAGTATTGGTGCAAGTCCATCTCCTTGTCTTACCCCTTTAGATGTTGTAAACATCGGGGAGATTCTATTCTGTATCCTTACCGCAGCTCTAGAGTTTTCCATTGTCATTCTTGTTAAGCTAATTAATTTACTCGGGATGCCTAATTCTTCCATGATGTTGTACAAGCTGTTTCGATCTATGCCTCCTTAAAGTCAATGAATAGTTGAAATCTTGGTATGTTATACTTGGCTTGGTATTCTCCAATTATGTCATTTCCATATACCATTATTTTTTGTTGTAATATCTTTGTGAAAATTTTGTATGTAACACACAGTAAGGATATACCTCGGTAGTTATTACACTTGTGTTTATCTCCCTTCTTGTGTATCGGGCAGATAATTGCTGTGTTCCATTTTTCTGGCATTTCTTCTTTATTCCATATGAGGTTGATTAGCTCTTGAATTTCTTTGATTAGTGCATCTCCCCCGTACTTTATTAACTCGATTGGTATGCCATCGATTCCCGGTGCTTTGTCATTTTTCATTCTTTGTATGGCGGCCGCTACTTCTTCTATTGTGGGCTCTTTAATTTCCGGTTGTACGGTATCTCTTGTTATTTTTGGTATTCTATCGTTTCGTTCCTCATGTGTTAACAGCTCTGCGAAGTGTTGTCTCCATTGTTCTATTACTTCATTTTCTTGTGTTATATATTTTTCTTCTTTGTTTTTGCACATTGAGGGTCTGGGGTGGAAATCTTGTTTGGTGTTTCTGATGATATTGTACATTCTTTTAACCTCTTTTGCTTCTCTTGCCTGTTCTATTTCATCTATTTGTTTATCGAGGAAATCTCTTTTCTTTCTTCTCATCAGTTTCTTTACTTCTCCTCTTAGCTTTCCGTATTCTTCGGTTTTCCACCTGGTGGGCCTCTGTAGCAGTTTCTTTTTTGCTTTATTTCTTTTATCTATTGCCTTTTCACATTCTGTGTCCCACCATGTTGTTCTTGGTTTCTTTTGTATGTATCTTATGTTCTCTTCCGCCGTAGCGACAATAATATTTTCTATTTGCTTCCATTTTTCTTCTACTGACTCTATGGGTTCCACCCTTACTTGGTTTCGTTTTTCTTTAATGCTCTCTTCCATTTTCTGTTGGTATTTCGTTCTGTAGCTTTCATCCTTTATTTTACGTACATTGTATTTCTTATTTCTCTGCGTGGGTATAAATCGAGCGTTATCTATTTTGCCCCTGAACACTGTCTTAATTAGCATGTGATCAGATTCACTCATCGCTCCTCTCATTGTTCTTATGTCTATACAGCTGGATTGATGCCTGTTTGATATTAAGACACGATCAATTTGGTTGACTGTCCTTCCGTCTGGTGATATCCACGTGCCCTTATGTATCCGTTTATGTGGGAAGGTTGTACTTTTAATTGTCAGTCCCTTGGCCGTCGCGAACTCTATAAGTCTTTCCCCATTGTTATTTGATTCCTCGTGTAGGCTATGTTTGCCTATGGTGAGGAAATATACTTCTTCCTTGCCAACCTTGGCATTTAGATCTTCAATAACTATGTGTATATCATTGCTGGGTGTTTTCTGCATTTCTCTATCTAGTGTCGCATAGAATTGCTCCTTTGTGTTATCTTCTTTCTCTTCTGTTGGCGCGTGTACCGAGAACATAGATATGTTGTTAAATTTTATTTTAATTCGTATGTATGATATTCTTTCATTGACTGGTGTGAACTGTAGTATTTTGTTTTTGACTCGTGGCCCTACTATAAATCCTGTTCCTAATTCATGTGTATCCTCTGCCCCGCTGTAATATATTTGGTGTCCTGATTTAGTCAAACTTCCACACCCCAACCACCTTATTTCTTGTAGGGCTGTTATGTCCATTTGACATTTGATTATTTCTTTCATAGTCGTTTCAAGAGCGCCTATTTGGTATAACGTTCTTACGTTCCATGTTCCGATAATCATGTCCTTTTCTCGCCGTTTTCGTCTTCTTGACATCCGTCCGTAGTTCCGAGGCTCAATATGGGTCTTCACAACATTGCTTTTTTACAGGATAGGGGTGTTAACCCTACGCCCAACCCTCCTCCTTTATCCGGGCTTGGGACCGACAACAGTACTTACTGGGCTACTCAATCCACCCAGCAGTTACTGCAGGCGGAGTTTAATGGAATTTCTGTAACGTTTTTTTGTAAGCTATTTTTGGAATAGCTTTTTGGGTTACATTTTGTAACAGTATTGTTAAATTATGTGTTGTTAGCTCAATTTCGTTTGAATTTTTTAGGTTTAAATGTAGGTCTATATCTTCACTTGTTTCTTGCGATGCTGATCCCAGTCAGTTCTTTGAGTTATGGAGCTTAGGAATTGGCGCTATAATTGTGGGACACGTGCTAACTGTTGAGATCACTGGGGTATGATCAACTTGATTTTAAATCTATGTAAGAAAAATAAATTTTATTTACTACAAAGAAGTCTAAGAGATCCAGCGTTTTGTTCGTGTCTGTTTGCCAGTATGTGGGAGTGCGTAATAACAAGAAAAAATAATTCCTCTCTTGTAATAACCTTGGTAGTTCTCTACCTTTAGTGGTAAATATGCAAAACCCCCAAACAGTATTTTTAATATTATAATCACCTCCCGTCGTGAATTTTGAGACCAGCGTGAGAAAGAAAGAAAATAATCTTTTTTAAGTTGTGTTTTGGAGGACAGTAAATAGCAGCAAGGGTTAGTTCGAACGGAAATACACGAACTCTGATTACTGTCGCCTCGAGGTAATCTTATCATATTTTGGCATGTCCTAGTGCTTGATTAAATGTTTTATTATTACCGCTGCATTCTAATACGCAGTTTCATCTGAATGATTCATGAAGTAGGTATTATAAAATGGAATTTTAAAACATGTTTTGTTAGTGAAATTGGTCTCACTTACTGACATAATATTTATTTTGTTGTATTGAAGATATATTTTAATTTTTAATTTTTATTAGCGTTCCAGAGAGCTATTCTTAGAAATTCAAGCATTATTATTTATTTCACTCATTAACATTGTTAGCATGTTAAAAATTATGTTGTTTTTTATTTATTTCTCTAAAAATTTAGTTAATGTCGTACTAGTGTTGTCAGCACTCTCTTTTGTACTGTAGAGTGTATTATTTAATGCTCGATCTGACTAGCTTTTAGTTAGCTTTTAGTAGGTGACATATTTATCCTATTGTTAATATTATTTACCTGGTAGTGTTTCTGACAAAATTACAGCTTCTATAATTTTATGGATGATTACACCTGCATAAAGCACATGTTGCTGGTGTGATTCTGTTCTTCTTGCAATCGTCCTCCACATTAACAAACATATAAGGTCTGTTACAGTATATTTTTGTGTAGTCGTAGAGTTGACACCGCATACACTAAACTAAGTTGCTATTTTTTTGGTGCTTCTATATGGATGATATTATTCTGTAGTCTTGTTTATTTATAAATATATTTGTTGTTTGGAAGAGGTTCAAGATCAACAAAGAAGAAATTTAAGGGATTTTTGTGATTCGTTGTTTGGCATTAATTACTTGACTAACTTTATGTCCCTCTTCTGCGAGTTCGTCTTTTATATTTTTGCTATCTGCTAAATGATGCAATATTTTATTACCACTCGATAAGCTTGTTCTTCTCATATTATTTTCTCTTATATATTTGGATCGTTGTTTCTATGCTTCAGAGTTTCTAGTAGTAGTTCTGATTTTTCTTATTATTGGCCATAACTTTTATACTGTATTGTTTCTTTTCTACTACATCTTTAACTTTTCCTTTATCTTCGGTAAGTTGAGGACACCATAAATAAATGAGGAAGGAGACTTGTGTATTGGTGTTAAGATATCTCAATTGCTTCTGTCATTTCCTTAACAAGACGGTTTCTTTGTTGCTTCTAGTTTTTTTTCTTTTGGTGTGATTTTAAAGTGTGTGGTTCTGCACCATCACTAGTAGATGACATTTCAATTAAAAGCAGAACTTAGAGTGGGAAGTCGGAACAGTCCCTTGGCCGTCGCGAACTCTATAAGTCTTTCCCCATTGTTATTTGATTCCTCGTGTAGGCTATGTTTGCCTATGGTGAGGAAATATACATCTTCCTTGCCAACCTTGACATTTAGATCTCCAATAACTATGTGTATATCATTGCTGGGTGTTTTCTGCATTTCTCTATCTAGTGTCGCATAGAATTGCTCCTTTGTGTTATCTTCTTTCTCTTCTGTTGGCGCGTGTACCGAGAACATAGATATGTTGTTAAATTTCATTTTAATTCGTATGTATGATATTCTTTCATTGACTGGTGTGAACTGTAGTATTTTGTTTTTGACTCGTGGCCCTACTATAAATCCTGTTCCTAATTCATGTGTATCCTCTGCCCCGCTGTAATATATTTGGTGTCCTGATTTAGTCAAACTTCCACACCCCAACCACCTTATTTCTTGTAGGGCTGTTATGTCCATTTGATATTTGATTATTTCTTTCATAGTCGTTTCAAGAGCGCCTATTTGATATAACGTTCTTACGTTCCATGTTCCGATAATCATGTCCTTTTCTCGCCGTTTTCGTCTTCTTGACATCCGTCCGTAGTTCCGAGGCTCAATATGGGTCTTCACAACATTGCTTTTTACAGGATAGGGTGTTAACCCTACGCCCAACCCTCCTCCTTTATCCGGGCTTGGGACCGACAACAGTACTTACTGGGCTACTCAATCCACCCAGCAGTTACTGCAGGCGGAGTTTAATGGAATTTCTGTAACGTTTTTTGTAAGCTATTTTGGAATAGCTTTTTGTACATTTTGTAACAGTATTGTTAAATTATGTGTTGTTACTCAATTTCGTTTGAATTTTTAGGTTTAAATGTAGGTCTATATCTTCACTTGTTTCTCGATGCTGATCCCAGTCAGTTCTTTGAGTTATGGAGCTTAGGAGTTGGCGCTATAATTGTGGGACACGTGCTAACTGTTGAGATCACTGGGGTATGATCAACTTGATTTTAAATCTATGTAAGAAAAATAAATTTTATTTAGTACAAAGAAGTCTAAGAGATCCAGCGTTTTGTTCGTGTCTGTTTGCCAGTATGTGGGAGTGCGTAATAACAAGAAAAAATAATTCCTCTCTTGTAATAACCTTGGTAGTTCTCTACCTTTAGTGGTAAATATGCAAAACCCCCAAACAGTATTTTTAATATTATAATCACCTCCCGTCGTGAATTTTGAGCCCAGCGTGAGAAAGAAAGAAAATAATCTTTTTAATTTGTGTTTTGGAGGACAGTAAACAGCAGCAAGGGTTAGTTCGAACGGAAATACACGAACTCTGATTACAGTCGCCTCGAGGTAATCTTATCATAATTTGGCATGTCCTAGTGCTTGATTAAATGTTTTATTATTACCGCTGCATTCTAATACGCAGTTTCATCTGAATGATTCATGAAGTAGGTATTATAAAATGGAATTTTAAAACATGTTTTGTTAGTGAAATTGGTCTCACTTACTAACATAATATTTATTTTGTTGTATTGAAGAGATATTTTAATTTTTAATTTTTATTAGCGTTCCAGAGAGCTATTCTTAGAAATTCAAGAATTATTATTTATTTTAGTCATTAACATTGTTAGCATGTTAAGAATTATGCTATCTTTTATTTATTTCTCTAAAAATTTAGTTAATGTCATACTAGTGTTGTCAGCACTCTCTTTTGTATTGTGGAGTGTATTATTTGATGCTCGATCTGACTAGCTTTTAGTTAGCTTTTAGTAGGTGACATATTTATCCTATTGTTAATATTATTTACCTGGTAGTGTTTCTGACAAAATTACAGCTTCTATAATTTTATGAATGATTACACCTGCATAAAGCACATGTTGCTGGTGTGATTCTGTTCTTCTTGCAATCGTCCTCCACATTACAAACATATAAGGTCTGTTACAGTATATTTTTGTGTAATCGTAGAGTTGACACCGCATACACTAAACTAAGTTGCTATTTTTTTGTGGTTCTATATAGATGATATTATTCTGTAGTCTTGCTTATTTATAAATATCTTTGTTGTTTGGAAGAGGTTCAAGATCAACAAAGAAGAAATTTAAGGAATTTTTGTGATACGTTGTTTGGCATTAATTACTTGACTAACTTTATGTCCCTCTTCTGCGAGTTCGTCTTTTATATTTTTGGTATCTGCTAAATGATGCAATATTTTATTACCACTTGATAAGCTTGTTCTTCTCATATTATTTTCTCTTATATATTTGGATCGTTGTTTCTATGCTTCAGAGTTTCTAGTAGTAGTTCTGATTTTTCTTATTATTGGCCATAACTTTTATACTGTATTGTTTCTTTTCTACTACATCTTTAACTTTTCCTTTATCTTCGGTAAGTTGAGGATACCATAAATAAATGAAGAAGGAGACTTGTGTATTGGTGTTAAGATATCTCAATTGCTTCTGTCATTTCCTTAACAAGACGGTTTCTTTGTTGCTTCTAGTTTTTTTTCTTTTGGTGTGATTTTAAAGTGTGTGGTTCTGCACCATCACTAGTAGATGACATTTCAATGAAAAGCAGAACTTAGAGTGGGAAGTCGGAACAAGTATAAAAAATTTTTATTTTTTATTTTTCTTTGGTTTCTTAGGCTGGCTTTCCTTGGTAATAGTTTCAAACACTAAGTATTTTAAACAGCAGTTTTTTTAAACCGCGATGTCAACATAATAATAATTTGTTTCCAAGAGTCTAGATCAGTTTTGAACCAAAACGAAATGTTAGTTCCATTTATATACTCTTATCCATGCGAATTAAAGTTAGCCTTGTACATCGGGGCAGAGCGGATGTTCATGTGTTGATTTTACCTACGCTATCGCGGCGGTGCAGCTGCAGGCTTGCATGAGGAGTAAGGTTGTGATTGAGGACGTGGTGGCTCAGATGGTTCAACCAGTTCTCTCTGTCCTCTAGCCGGCGCGCGTGAGTTCGAGTTTCGCTTAACCCATGGGTGTGTGTGAATGTCCTAGCATTTTAAGTGCATGTTAGTGGGCACAATAAGCCCTTGAGGCTGCAGTGCTGTAAGTGCACCAAAAAAAAAAGGTTGTGATTACAAAAGGCGAACGTAGCAGTAATGTTACAAACAGTTGACCCGAGGTCAAGTGAAATCGCAAGCTCAGTTTATTTGTGTGAAAAAGCAAACCGTAAATGTCTTTTCCATCAAATTACGGGCAATTTATTACAAGCTAGCCAAATACAAATAATTATGGAAGAACAAATCAACGAATATGCGAATGCCATTCAAGTCCTTTTATTCAGGACCAATGCCATTACAACAATTTTTCACGAATAATTCAGATGGATTCAATAATCAGCACCAAAGTACTGCCCAAATACCATTATATAATCCAGTAATGTCTCCAACTACCCCAAACAGATCAAATTTATACATAACGGATTAATGGCAACAAATATATACCAGGAAACGAAACAGGAATTTTGAATGCTATGAAGCTCGAAATAAAAAGCAGCAATACTGGCTGGGAGATAACAAATTTAAAATATTTACAGATAAAAATGTGATGGAAGAAGAAGGTCGAGAAGTTACAAAACTAAATGACCTAAAACCACTCGCCATTTTCATATCTGGAGTTAAAAAAATAAAACTTCTGATCGACCTTCTAAATAATATTGCCAAAGACAAATATGCACTCAAAACGTTATACAACGATCAAATTAAAGTACAATAATTCAAGTACTTCAATTATAAAAGTTCTAATAGAAAAAAAACGAAGTTCCATACCTACTTTCCAAAACTGGAAAGACGCTTTCGAGCCGTTCTCAAAAACATCCATCCTTTAACTGAAATAACTGAGACAAAGAAAAGCCTTTTGGGAAAAGGAACATTAAGTAATAAACATAAGGAACTTGAAACGGGACAAAATATTCCACTTTCAATATCCTTTATAAACTTAAAAGCAAACGAATATAATAATGACATGTAAGACCGACCTTCTCTTTACTACCAAAGTTATTTTTGAGGCCTCACATGCAAAACGTAAAATACTTCAATGTAAACGCTGTCAGAGATTTGGATGCACAAAAAACTTTTGTAGAAACGTTTATAGATGAGTTAAATGCACAGTCAAACATTTAACTCAAGAATGTCTAAGAAAAATTAAAAGACTCCAATGTCACCGTAAATTGTAACGAGCAGCATACGGCAAATTATAGAGGATGCAGTGCATAAAAAACTTCAACAAAAATTCTATCCAACACTAAGAGAACGTAAAATACCCATAAGATCAGTACAACCAGAAACAACATTTGCTAGTTTAACTGAAACTACAGAAAATCAAACAGTACACATTCCTACAGCACAAACCATATATCTTAAAACACTGGGAAGTAGATTCTTGGTCGGATGAGACTTTAACGCAAAACACTCAATCTGGAGTGCACGAACTACTACTGCCAAAAGGAGGGAGCTACTTAAATCTATTCAAAACAACAATCTTATATTTCTCACAACAGGACATGCAACAAATTCTGCATTGCTCTTCCTAACACTTTTTTACTCAGCCAAGGAACGTTTCTAGCTTCCGAAGGTTGTTTGGTATATTTTGGTAAACCTTAAGCCTTAAAACATTCTTCTCCCCAGTAGTCCCAACAAATTTTGCATTGCTCTTCTAACACTTTTCTCCCGCAACCGATATTTCTTGGCGACAGAACCTTCTAGATAAAAATGTTTTTCAATTTATTTTATCATACCTTAGCCTTAAAATAGCTCCATCCCAAATATTTCCAAATAGATAGATTCGAAGGCGCCAATGGATATCCCTAGAGTGAGAGATAAAATATTGGGACAGCGTGCAACAAGCCACATGAAAATTAGCACCACTGTTCCACTTTTTGATTGTCTACAATAATTCCTCCAAATTTTTGAAAGTTCTTCTAACAGATCTTTTTGCAGCAACGATTTAGTTTTAAAATTCCCCCTAGTTTCAAATAGATAGATTGGGAAAATGAGGCTACAAATGGATGTCCATGAAAGATCAAAATATTGGAAAAACGTTCAACAAATAATCTGGCTATTAGCATAGACGTTCCACATTTTTGCTGTCTGCAAAATTTCGTCCAAATTCTGCAATTCTCTTCGCAACAGAGATTTCCTGGCAAGTGAACATGTTTATCTCCTGAATATTATTTGGTTTGTCTTAGTCTTAAGATATCGCTACCCACAAAGTTTCAATAATAAGTTTTTGGGATAAGGCTGCAAATATATATCCCCGAAGTAGCAGAATTAGCCCAACTGTTCCAATTTTTTATTATCTACAAAAATTCCTTGAAATTTTGCAACGTTATTTCTCACATTTCTTCTACACAGCAGTGACTTCTTGGCGAATATACCTTTAGATATCTTAGCCTTAAAATACCCCCACTCCAAATGGTTACAAATATATAAATTCGAGAAACGAGGTTGCCAGTGGGTATCCTCAACGTGGGCAACAACTAATATGAAAATTAGTGCTACTCTTAAATATTTTCTACAAAGGTGATTTCTTAGCGAATTAATGTTATTTAGCTCCTGGATGTTGTGTGATTTATTTTGGTGTACCTAAGCCTTAAGATACTCCCCTCCCCTAAAGATCCAAACAGATTGGCCACGGGAATGAGGCTGCTATTGGATATCCCCAAAGTGGGAAATAAAATGTTGGAAAATGCAACAAATTTTGCGTAGCTCTTCCTAACACTTCTTTTCCCCGTCAACAATTTCCTCTCGAATAAATATTTCTAACTTCTGGCTCCTGTTTGGTTTCTTTTGGTATATCTTAGCCTTAAGATACGCGCTCTCAGTCCAAAAAATAAAGCTACCAACGGACGTCTTCAAAATGAAAAGCATGCAACAAGCCACTTTCAAATTAGAATGATTTTCCACTATCTACAAAAATAACTTCAAATTCTGCAGTGTTCTTCCTACTACTTATTCGCAATAGCGATTTGTTGACGAAGATGCCCTCACCCCAAACCGATAGATCCGGGGAATTGCACTGCCAATGAATATCTCTAAAGTAGAAAATAAAATGTTGAAAAACCATATTTCACCTTTCAATTAGCACTTTTCCATTTTTTCTTCATCTAGAAAAAGTCTCCAATGTTCTTCCTAAGACATCTTTATCACAACATCCATTTCATGGAGAAGGTGCCCCCACTCCAAATGTTGTTTCATTTATTTTGGTATACTTTAGCCTTAAGATACTCCCACTCCAAATAGATCTAAATACATAGATCCGGGAAATGAGACTGCCAATGCATGTCGCCAAATGTTAAGGAAGTATGTAACAAATCATTTGAAGATTAGCACTACCGTTCCACTTTCCGATTATATATATATATATCTCTTTTCCGTAACAGCAATTTACTGGAGAATGGGCGTTTTCAGCTTCTTGGTGCTATGTAGTTTTTTTTGTACACTTAAGATATCCCTCCTCGCAATATTCATAAACAAATTCGAAAAATGAAACTCCCAATTGATATTCACAAAATCAGAGATGAGTTGGTGAGGTAGTATGCAACGAACCACCTGAAAGTGTCACGTGTGTCCCGCTTCTTCGTTAATAACCGACATATTAGCCCTTGGATCCAAACAGAATAGCAAATCTACTTTGTTTCTGTATAGCAAAAAAAACTTTATTCTTAATTTTTTTGGTAAAATCCTGTTTTGAATTAAACTCTGACCATACGTGTATTATAGTTTCCACTTCAACTTGTGTTACTGGTAAACCTAAAATACCATCAATGTATCGCCGCAAGACAGAGAAAAAATCAGATAATCAGTTGAATTTAGAAATATCATTAAAAAACTACACCACATATAGAACCTGCAGTTTTACACCTAACTAAAGCCATACACCGGCCGCTTGGCAAGCCACGCCGAACATATATGAGACTCACATGAAAGAGGAATGTCCTACAAACTTAAAAGACAAACTGGCTAAAAAGTCAAAAGCAAGGAAACGATAGCAAATAACAAAGGCCGCATCGGACAAACAGAAGTACAATAAATTTGTTAAAGAACTCAAAAGCTTACTCCATAAGCTTAGAAATTACTCGATACAAAAAGGACTCGCCACGATAGAAGCAACCGATTATTCTTTCTAGAAAGCCACTAAAAAAATAAAACATCCTAAACTGCAAATTTCACCAATCAAAAATTATGAAAATTGCTGGTCTAGAACTAATCACCAGAAGGCAAAAATTTTCGCCAAACATTTAGCCACAGTGTTCCAACCTAAATCGTCTCCTTTACCAGACGCAGCAGAAGAAATCAATAATCAACTGAATATTTCACATTAAATGGACTTACCTATCCGGAAAACGAATCAACAGGAAGTTGAATCAATTATACATGGGATCAATACAAAAAAGGCCCCGGGATATAATCTGAACTACCCGATAATGGCTACAAAATACTCACATATATTTTCAATGCAGTCTTGAATATTTTTCTTGCTAATAGAAAGTTGATCTTAAAAACAGTAAAAATCCAAATTATGTCACCATCATACCGGACCATCAGCTTTTGTCAATTCTAAGGTTTTAGAAAAAAAAATCTTAAAAAGAATGACGCCAATAATTAAAGAACAACTGCTCATACCTACCCATCAGTTCGGTTAAAAAAAACATGAAACAATAAAACAAATTAGGACTTCTAAAATAAAAAATATTGCTTAGCCATCAGTATCGACATAAGGGGGAAGTTTGGTTTTTTTGGTGAAAATTGGCTCATTTTCATAATTTTTTTTATAAAAATCTATTTTATTTAGAGATATGAGATTTCGTGCATTTGAAAAGATATGTTAAGAGGCATCAAAAACAATTTTTATTCATTTCAACTCAACCAGAGGGCGCCGAAGTCATCTCCTGAAAAACCGTGCGTTGACAGGATATCTTTGCACCAGTATTGCCGAAACAAAAAATCAAACAGCATCTTAAAGTAGACATATATATCCTGTCTGTGTTCTACAACCAAGTTGTCAAGGTCAGTAGAAAAAATACCAATCTGCAAAAAAAATCTCGGAAAAACGTCCTTTACCCTCTTCTAAAGTAAAACAAAATATTTTAGGTTCAAGAATTGGTTGTAGAATACAGACAATCTAATGTTTCAATAGACACATAAAAAAAATTAAGTCGATTGGATTAATGATTTCGAAATCGTGTACCAGCGAAATCATTGAAAACGCATTTAGAGTTTTTTTCTATTTCGCATTAAACTATTTACAAGTATAATAGACAATATGCTTACCAACCATCAGTCTGTGATTTCTGGGCCATCAAGTAATCCTTGGGCCTCTTAAGAAAGTTTTTCTTGCTCATTAAGCTCCTTTTTTCTATTGATTCTTAAATCTTTTTTGTCGCGAAATCGCATGTGTGGTTGCCAATATCGGATTCCATGGTTTTGAGCATTACCAGTGGGGGTTTCAATCCTTCATTAATGTGCAAACTGCACGTGGCGCAATATCAGATTATTTTCCGTAAATTGTTGATGATCCAAGCAATTGTTAAGACTCATTATTATTTTGAGTATTTGATAAACATCATTGTAGAAAGTTCTGGTTCTGTTTAACTGGCAAATATTGGTTTAAACTTTGAACTTCGAATCAATGCAATGTATAAGTTTTACTGTGCCTTCAACATATTTACACCAGCTAGGATCAGTACTGATGTTGAGGTTCTTCATCCGTTGAGATCCGATGGTAATAGCTCAGATTTCCTTGAGACATTTTTCTATGCTGTAGGATGTTTTCGTATGGACAAGCATCAAAAGCTCTTTTCATGACTTTTCAGTCAAATCTTAATTTTTTTTTCGCAACTTTGCTTTCGTGTTGCCAATATCGGATCACCTGCACTGGTTCTTCCTCGCTTTACCAGTGATTGGTTTTGAGCAATCTTCATTGAATTGCATTACTGCTGTGTTTCTTCTTGCTCATATTTACTTTATTTGCTTTATCCGTAAATTACGTTTTTGGTCATGACTTTTTTGGCCTCCTTGAGACGTCGAAACATCCTGATCCCGACATGAAGGATACACACAAGTTTTTAAACCACTCAATTGACGTATGTATTCGCCAGAAGCAAATTTGAGAAACTTTTTGAGTTCCCGTCACTGGTGAAATATGCGTGTATTGCAGAATGCAGTTTCATGGAGCGTTTGAACATTTCAACTATGGCCTGTATTTTCATTCCTCCCGAACTACCTTCATAATTAATCTTACACTCTTCTTCAGAATGCTCAGATTCGTACCAAATAAGGAAATCTGCTGGATTTCGACGTTTTTTCAGAGCTTTACAGCTGTGGCATCTTTTGCTCGAAACAAAACAGTCTAGCACTTTTCCGGAAATTTTTCCAATGACTGTAGCAACGCTGATCAAAGGAGAAAATCATCTTTTCGCCCACGTTCCGTCTCCAGAAACCAACAATTTCGTAGGATCTGATCCATTCTCAGACGTGAGTTTTCTCCCATCTTTATCAGATCTTTCCATGACGAGGTTGTATACTTTTTCGGAAGCAATTTTTATGTTTCGAATGCAGTTATAATAAGTATATTTTATTTTAACTAAAATCTATGAAGACAGAATAAATTTAGGCCATGAATACCGACGCCAATAAGTCGCATAACGAAAACAATTTTGTTATTTACTTCTAAATTTGAACCGATGCGCTTACATGAATAAATCTTTCTTTTGGAACACGGTCACGTAACGAGCACTTGAAAACCCAACCCTTTTTTACAGATTTTTGACAACTTCACTGGACCATCACCCTCTGCACATTTCATAAAAGTGGCCGACGTTGAAAAAAAAGCAAAAAATAAAAATTATAAAGTATTGAGCTCGAAATTTTTTAAAGCGTGCTCTCGTGGCGGGATGGGAACAAAAATTACGACCCAAAGCAGAGAGAAGCGCGGGTCCAAATCATCCTTAAATAGTCCGTGCAAAGTAAATAGGGGGCGGCGTCCGACGCCAAAACCAACGAGTAAATCGCAAATTGCTTTGCACTGCTGTTTCTCCGTGGTTTTCCTGGTGGCCACATGCTTCACATCGGGATTTAGCGGGAAATTATATTGCGCTCAATGTGGAAATGTTCCAGTTGCAGAAAAGTCTAATGAGGCACACAGTAGCGGTATGCGTATGAAAAATGCATATAAAATGAAAAATTTCCAAAATAAATGAAGTTTCGCGGTGGATCAACACAATTCACAACAGTAATTATTGTAATAATTTTTCAATATGGCCGATATCACATGCAGACTCGCACACCGAGAGAAAAGGCGCTCTCTGGAGTTTCGGTGTGCGATAGCAAAACGCCCGCCGGCAGATCCACATCACAGATCAACACACAGACGGTTCAAGGGCGAACGGTCGCCACACCAATATATATTTGCGAAAAATAAAGCTACTGAGAAATTAATAAAAACACTGCGATTCTCAGGTCGTTAGCCTTTTGAAAATATAAAAACCCGAAATTAATTTTTTGATCCAAAAAAACGCCACGTTTCTTCCGAAGAAACAAGCCACAACTTGCAGGGCGAAAAAATGGCCTGGCTAGCGTGGAAATATATACGCTACTGTAATTCTGTTCTCAAGATACGGCAGCAGTGATGTTAACAACAAGTGGAGGAGGACCGAGGAAGATCATACTAGGAACGGTCTACCTCCCTGTTGATGAACCGGGTCCTCCGCCGCCTAGAGCAGTGGAAGAGCTTGAGAGACAGTGCAGAAACATTGGCCTGCAGATGCTCATTGGCTGTGACGCCAATGCACACCATCTCTCATGGGGCAGCACCGACACCAACATCAGAGGTGAGTTAATTTTACAATTCACTGTGGCAAATAATTTAGACATATTGAATAAGGTTAACAAATCAACCTCCGTTATCAGACGAAGAAGGGAAGTAATTGATATAACATTTGGTACTTCTTTCGCAAGTAGCTTTGTTAGAAATTGGCAAGTATCTAATGAGGAGAGTTGTTCAGACCACAGATACATTAAGTTCGAAATCTCTGGGATTTAGCAAGTGATAGAAAACTATCGCAATCATCGTAAAACGGACTGACAAGCCTATAAGGTAGACTTAGACCAAAACTTAGCGAGTACAGTAAGGAAAGTTCATAATAACCTTGAGCTTGAAATGGCTGTGGATCAATTAACTGAGGCAGTCAATTCAGCGTATAATGAAACTGTCTTCTGGTTGTAAAGGCCTTCAGCAGGAATATACCCTGGTGGAATGAAGACCTTGCAACCATGAGAAGGCAAGTAAGAAAACTGGTTAACAGGGCCAAAATATCAGGTGACTGGGATACCTATAGGGCATCTCTAATTGATATAATAAAGCATTGAGAGATGCCAGGAGAGAATTGTAGAGAGAACTGTGAGGAGATTGAAAATACTCCAGCATGTGTCTCCATAAAGTACTCTCAAAAGACTCTCACTGCAATTTGATTGGTACTCTGGAATCTAAATCCGGCGAGTACACCAAAACAGGAAAAGAAACACTGACCGAACTTGTTCGGATACATTTTCCTGGATCTCCAATTATACAACAGTTGCCCTCAGAGTGGAGAAACCAGGTATCCATTGATCTTGGTCAACATCAAGGGAAGACTGGGAGACTGCAAGAAGAGTGGTAGCTTTCAATAAACTCAAATGTGCTGTAAACACATTTAAAGCCTATAAATCTCCGGGACCGGACGGAACCATTCCTGCTATGCTACAGAAGGGCTCGGAACTTCTATTGATAAAGATCTGCATGGTACTCGGAGCCAGTTTGGCCCTAAACTACTTGCCAACATTATGGAGACTTACCAGAGTGGTATTTATACCAAAGCCTGGTCGGGCCCATTATTTGCAGGCAAAGAGTTACAGACCAATTAGTCTTATGCCTTTTTGCTTAAGGCGTTGGAAAAACTGCTTGATAAGCACATTAGGGGAGACATACTGGTACATCAACCACTGTATGAGAACCAATTAGTAGTAACAGTAAAAAATATTTACTTTGTAATTTGTTTTTTTAAGTTTTTAAATTTTTGTTTTTATGTCCTATGTTATAGTAATAATATTTATATTTTTTATTTATGGCTTATATGTTAAATATCTAAACATTTTTTATATTTATAAATATATTTATTTAAGTAGCAAAAGACGGATATGTTACTTAAAACTAGAAATTCACTTAATATAGAACAAAAAATATTTAAAGTTGTAATAAATATTGCATGAAGACGACATTAAATTTTTTTTATTAATGTAATACAAAGAAAAGGTTGAGAACTTTTTGTCTATGCTAACAAGAAAACTGACCGAAGTAGAAAAAATTGAACCTAGACAAATAGAATATGCAAGACTTTCGTGTAACTATTTCGCAAAATGAACTTGCATCTCGCATTTAATACAAAAATGTGCTGAAAAGCGTTTCAAAAACCCTAGCAAAACCAGCTAAGCTGGCAGCGCAATTGACAAAAATTACTCAAGTAAATTAGCACGCATTGCCTGCGCTGAATTGGCTTTCAAAACAAAAACGCGTTTTCTTAATTTTGTTTGAAACACTAACACCATTTATTATAAAACTTTCTATCCATTTCCGTTCAGAAAGTTTTTGCTTCTAATATTCATATTTGAATAGTAACTTTCTTGTATATATCTCGCACATCTCATGCAAATTATTAGAAACAGCGTAGTAGGCGGCTTTAAATGAAGATAAAACGCTGTTTATGAATTACCTTATTATTTCATGTTTTCTTCGGGTTAATAAAATTAATTGTTGGTGAAAATGTGTCCATGTAACTTATTAAAAATGTATAGCGCATGAAAATTTGTTTAATCCGACCAATACTAGTTTTACCTTACATTTACACATACAACATGTTCAATAATAAAGAGACGATTGAAATCTTGAGACTACAAAATTGAAGATGATTTTCTTCTTTTATTGAAGCGGGTATTATGAGCTATTACGGAATTATCTAATATGTGGTCCAATCACCTCCCTTGACGATTACAGCTTCATATATTTTCCGTGTTTTCGACGAGCTTTTCTGCATAATCATTTGGCAAAGTTCTCCTTAATTTGAAATAATAACCGGTTTTTCTTTGAGATTTATTTTATGTACGACCACACATTTTTTATTGAGATAAGCATCTGAAAACATTATTTTGTTGTTTTCAAGCGCTATACAGTTTGCTATAATATTTATGATCAACTAAAAAATTATTTAACAGCAAGAATTTTTGGAGAGGGTGCACATTTTTTCGGCGTTTAAGAAAGAAACAACAAAAACCGCATTTACAGAAGCATCCCTGAACATGCACTTCTACAGGGTGTTTTACGAGGTGCATTCAAGTTATAACACCTCCACCTTTTTTTCTCACAAACTAATCACACGAAAACTGTGAAACTTGTGTCACTTCTCGACGTAATCTCCGTACACATTTCTTACAACGTCGACGCCATGATTCCATAGCCGCTGCGAACGCTTCTTTAGGAGTGTGTTTTGCTCACTGAAAAATTGCTGATGCAATAGTGGCACGACTAATGAATTTGCGACCACGGACAGCGTCTTTCATTGTTGGAAACAGCCAAAAGTCGCTAGGACCCAGATCAGGTGAGTAGGGAACATAAGAAATCACTTCAAAGTTGTTAACTTTGTGGCATCCACCTGGAGGACACTTTTACATATTTTCAATTCTTCATGCAAGATTGTGTACAAAGATCCCACGGAAATGTCGACTTTGGAGGCGATGTGTTCCACACTCATTCGGCGATTCCACAAAATAAGTTTCTCTACTCGCTTGATTATGTCCTTAGATCGGCTGGTGCGAAGCCGAGATTGTCTTGGTTTGTTGTCACACGACGTTCTGCGTTCTTTGAACTATCGCACCCACAAACGCACATAAGACACATCTATAACACTATCACCACATGTCTCACTCAACTGGCGATGAATTTTAAGTATCAAAAACAGTCCTCACACTCGCTGCTGCCGCTAGAGTCCTGTGTGCCATGCAGTGATGCCATCTCTGTCACGCATTGATAAAGATTGCGCGCGTATTTTGAAATAAGCCATGTTCGCGCCAGTCTCCAATTACTTTTATTTGGATTTTAAATTAGGATCGGTCGTCTTTAGGCTTCCTCCTGTATATGCGCTTGGGTTTTGATTTGAGTTAACGGCGGCCAATTTGTCTGCTTGCGCGGTGCGCCGATATATAAAGCGGAGCGGCTTCAGCCGCGGCTTGCTCTCTTTGCTCTTTCGCTCATTTCGTTTTGAATTTAGTTGTGATGGTTTAGAAAGCGGGCGATCGGCTTTAATTTTTCCTTGTCCGCTTGGACCGAGAGTTCGCCGGCGTGTTTTGTTTGGCGGCAAGAGTTTCCATATCCCGGTGGCCGTTTTTGAAGGTTATTTTTATTGCGAGATTCGATATAATGACGACCAGATGTTTCTCTTCCCGGAGGTCGTTTTGTTGGCCGATTGCATTTCGGGAGTTGAAATTTTGAAGGAAAGACCCGCCGAGAAACCAAGGAAAACCTAGTCTCAAACTCCGGACACACCACCTGGAGGACCTACACCAGAAAAAGCGATTCCGATCTGCCCCGCAGCGAAGATTCGGGTAACTAGTCCTTTTTTCCACCCACACCCTTTTTCCTCTTCCTTGTTTGTCCAGGAGTTTAGCACGAGGAGCCGAATTCTGTAGCAGGGCCCAAAAGTGAGTTTTCCAGCTTTTTATCTTAGAATTTTTTTGTTTAAATTTTAAAATTACGATACAGTCCGCTTTTGACCGAAACAAACCCCATGTTTCTATCCGTTCCCAGTCCTAATAAAAAATTCTGGTGTTATAACTTGTGTTATAACCTCGTGCTATTCGCTAAAGAATACTATTGCTTTTTGCTGTTCATGCTTTTAATGAGGAAAGCCATGTCTAGAAAGAAAACTAGTCCGTGAAGGTAACATTGTCCTAATCTCGACCCAAATTTTTTTAGCCACGTCAGTCAGTTTTCGACGTGCTTTTTTGATAATGAGGGTTTCTTTAAAGTTGATCGAATTTTTTTATGAAAGTGATTTTTAAAGTAACGAGGTCTGGCAGCGGCCCCCCGAAGAGCTTGTCCAACTCCGACATGCTTGAGCCCCTTCGCATAGTAGTTTTTAAAAATAAATAAAAAAACGATTAAAAAGACGTACGCCGTTGCCATGACAACGCATTTAGGTAAACACAGTTAGAGTTGAACTTTGACCTTTGACCTGTGTGACAGCACTCATAATATTTTTTATATATAAGTGCTTTATTACCCGCTCTCAAACGAAAATTTTCCATCGCTTGCGGTTCCGCAAATATATTACCTCGGTCAAGCCTGTCGCCGGACCGAAATTTGTCCTTCGGAGGCGCTCGGGTCGGCACGGAAAGGCACGAACGATTTGACCTTTGACCTGTGTGACAGCAGCAGCAGCAGCAGCACTCATAATTTTTTTTATATATATAATTAGAAAGATCTGAGACTTTTTTCTTGTGGAGTTTTATTTAGTCACAGCTCTTTATCCTTTTAGATCATTTACATTCCCAACCTCTAAACATAGCCTTACTGACTTCTTAATGAATGGCCCCGATTTCTACATATATGCCTGTTCTGATCTTTTCGCAAAATTCACTAAAAGCACTGCCTCGTATCGCATCAATTATTTTACACTTATTGTAAAATAACGAATTCACTGACATCAACAACAGAATGAGGCGCGAAAGAGCACAACAGAAAGATTGAAACGAATTAACTTAGATGGTGTTGCGGTGCCTCCTGGTTAAATGACGGTTTCGTATCATACAGACATTGGAATTTGTAAATTTGGCATTTCTTATAAATTCTACATCTATAATAACACAAATTTGGGAAGCCACAGAGGAAGCAAGGGATATAGTGCAAAATAAAAGTAGTTTTAAATAAAATGTCGAATAAATACGCAGAAAAAGACGTAATTGTCACCCGGAATAAGATCCGAAACACTTTGGGCGGTGGATGATAGATTCGTTTTCCCAACTTAAATTTGTGGACCAACAAAAAAAAGAAGACCGCTTTTCCTCTGGCATAATAATAATTCTCACAACTAAACGATCACCATAGGTTTTGAAAATTGTTCGGAATGCGTCGATTTTAAAAGTTAAAGAAAACATTTCTGTGGTTGTAAGTTATAAATAAACCAATTAAAAGTAGTGGAAGCAACATGCAGTAGAATATAAAATAGATAGAAGTGGACAAGAAATTTATTTGAAAATTAAATGATAAGGCGAGTAACGTAACCTGCCAATCGAGTTTTCAAAGTTAATATTTGGTCAAAATCAAAATAAGTGGTAACTTTGCCTAGGAAGACTTCTTTGATTATTAATCTTGTAGTGCATGATACGCTATATAACCAGAAATATCCGAACACCCACTATACCCAGTAAAATCAAAGACTCATATGCAATGCAATACACTAGCTTTAAATATATGTCAGTACAAATTGCCTTTAATTACTGTATGAGAGATACAGTAACTCCAGATTTGGCTTGGAATGTAATTTGTGTTCCAATTCTTCCCAGAAGTCTTCAGATCGGACTCCGTCCAGTTTTTCAACCCCCATCTTTTCAAACCATTGTAGAATAACCTTTACTTTGCGGTTAAAAGAGTTATATTGCTGGTACAAGAAAGGTCCTTCGTTGAATTGTTGCCAAAACACAATGACGGTGAGATTTGTACCATTGCAAGTGACGTTTGGCGTTGGTCGTGCTTATATCGAGTTTGTGAGCGACTATGTGATCATGAAAATGCACTTAAATATTTACAAGTGATCATGACCTTCGAGAACATACATTTTTTTCATTACTACTCTCTTTAGAGTTTGACTAGTAAGGCCATTACGTTTATACGGCTTATCATTTCGTTTCACGACTGTTTTTCCCAGAGGTTTTTATTTTACAATAACAACATTTACAGTTGATTTGGACAGTTATAGCAAGGCTGACTTTGTGCGAATCGATCTGTTGAAATGATGACATACAATAATCATACCATGTTCAAAATCAACATTGTGTATGACTTATATATGTATGCTATTCGTTGAACTATTATTTAGTTCTATGACGTTTCAGTGCACATAACATCCAGATTCACTTCTCGAAAGGAGTATTGGAATATTGTTTGCAATATAGTATATGACTAAGTAATTTGGTATTTTTCTGTTCACATTCTTTTAGTAAAACGTTAGTTAAGCTTTTAATCATTTAAGTTTCTTTTATACACAACTATACAATTTGTTGCTGTTTAAATTCGGTGTGGGGAGGGGGCGGGTTTACCAACAACTTGCCACGGTTCACTGCTGGACATAGGCCTCTCTTGATCGTTAACATGTGCTTCTGTATTGTGAGACTAGAAACTATTGCTTTTCTATCTATTTCTTTACATCAACCAGCCATGTTGTTGCGGCCTGTCCACTTCTTTTTGTAGCCATCTCTGTGGATCTTGTCTGTCGACGTATTTAACTTATTTTTACTGTTTGTGGGGGGGGGGGTAATTTTAGGAATTCTTAACTGCATTTTTCAATTCACAGTCCCATTCATCTTTGCGTTTGATGCCAAAAAAGGATTAAATTTAAATGATTTGAATGGGTTGCTCTCTTGGCTAATTATTGTGTTGCGCCTATCTCTTGGCCCTGGATAGCGAAATATTGTTTACTAAATATTTACGTACTGACCTTTGAATTATTTTGAAATTATATTTGGTTAGCAGTATTTGTCGACTGTCGATTGTATTGGCAGCAACAATTATTTTTATCGCTTTTGTCGGAGTTACTATGAAATTTATAGTCTACTCTTTTATATTATTTAATTCAGTGTTTTTCAACCTTCTTGAATACGCGACCTCTTCACAAGTTACAAAATTCTGGCGAGCCCCAGGGCTATAATAAAACTGTCAGTGATTTTAATCAGTAAAGACTACGTATTTAATTTTCTTTCTGTTGAGACCTATATTGATTAAAAAATCAAGTGTACTGTGCAAGGAAGTCGCAAAAGCTCTGCAAGTAGTACTTATCCGCGCGGGGGATTGTAATGTGTTTGCGCTTTGCTTCATGTGAGCATATAATGGATAAGTTTCTCAAAATATCGCAGCCCTCCACGTCTAGTACAACTGGCAGTGGTGAAGTGAATCATCACCTAAAAAAATAGACATTACGACGCCAATTACTTGACATACGGGTTTACTGTCATAAATAATAAACCTCAATGTGTAATTTGCGGCTATGTATTGTCACGTAAGAGTATGAAGCCATCAAAGCTTAGGCGTCTCAACCAAATATTCCAAAGAAGCTGATAAGCCGTTGAATTTCTTTGACGAAAAGTGGAAACCCTTAACCAGCAGCAAAATACTATAATTCAGGTAATAAAATAATATTGTTATTTGACTATTATAAACAATGATTTTTGCTCATTTATTTAGTAGTTTTTGTAATTATTTGTTAATTTTTAGGTATTCAGTGTCAAAAACGCATTGTTAGCTAGTTACTGAATCGCATACTGAGTCGCTAAAACAGAGAAGCCACATACAGTTGCCGAAAGTCTTATTTTGCCAGCAGCCCTAGATATGGTTGAAATTATGTTAGGTAAGCAACAGGCAAGCAAGCTGAAAAGCATACCACTTTCTGACAATACTAAAACGCAGAATAAACGATATGGCCAGTAACATTTGAGAACAAGTAGTCGAAAAATTAAGGAAGGGTCCACATTTTGTTTTGCAGTTTGTATATTGCAAAGCACTTCCAGCAAACACTACAGGCCAGTGTTTGTACGACATGTATCGCCATTTGTAGCGATGGTGCTAAAGCTATGACTGACAAAAAAAGCGGACTCGTTGCGAAATTAAAACCAATAATGTCAAATGTTTAATGGACACACTGCTTTTTTTATCAACAAGCTCTGGCAGCCAAGGTTTTACCTTCTGATTTATATGACGTGCTTAAAGAGGTGATGAAAATTGTGAACTTTATTAAAGGTAAAGCTTTGCAAATTCGATTGACCGGAATCGTTTGTGAAGACATGGGTTTGCTCCATAAAAATTTTTTTATACAGAGGTCAGGTGGCTAGCTAAAGAAAAGGTATTGACAAGAGTTCTAGAACTGAAAGTTAAATTGTTAATGTTTCTACAAGTTGCTAAATGTGAATATGCGAATTATTTGTGTGGCCCTGTTTGGCTCTTAAAATGAGCATTTCTCGCTGATCTTTTTAACCACCTGAATATTTTAAACAAGAGCCTACAAGGGAAAGAAGAAAACATTCTAACAGCTAAGAATAAAATTAGAGGATTTTTGCAAAACTTACTTTGTGGTCAATATATTTCCCTTGTGCTTAGAAGAATATCTAAGAAACTGCAACGGACCAACAGTTGGTAGTAAGTTCTCATATTTCTTGCATGATTCCGAGCTTGTATAATTTGAAAGAGAAACTATTAACTTACTTTCCAGAACTGGACTCTGAAGCTGACAATGGACATAGATGGATACCAAATCCCTTCTTGGGTATGTCAGTACATCTGGCTGATCTAACCACAAAGATGAAAGAAAATCTTATAGACTTAGTTGTTGACGGCAATCTTAAAATGGAATTTTTTTGCTTAGCATTGACGTCTTCTGGATGAAGAGTAAACAAAAATATCCAGAGCTGGCTCTAAAATTATTAGTCCTATTCGTCACTTTCTACCTATGTGAACTAACTTTTTCTTTAATAGTGAACATAAAAACTAAAAAGAGAAAAAGGCTCAAATTAGAAAATGATTTGGTTATTTGCGTCTCAAAAATAGAGCCACAAATTATTAAAAACTAAACAAGCACAGTCTTCTCACTGAAATTGTAGTTTCTTTTTGTAATGTAAAACCTATAAACACTTGTCTTTTTCTTTTACCCGCGACCCCTCGAGTAAGGCTTTGCGACTCCTGGGGGTTGCAACCCACAGGTTGGAAAGCACTGTTTTAATCTATACTTTATTTAAAATAATTTTCATTTTCACTTTTGTGTAGGGTCTACAAGAAATAAACGAGAAAGAATAGTTTGCACAAATTCTTAGAGGATCCTATCAATTTCCTACTGATTTCTGCATCCCCTGTGATTTTTCGTATAACGACAAAGCTAATGTTATTACGTAAAGGGGGAAGCAGAAAAGATTGGCCTTAAAATAAACACCAAAAAGACCATGACAATATGCATAAATATAGAAACACCAGGCCAATTACTTATAAAGGGTGAAATATTTGGCAATGCTTGTGAAGTGTTTTGGCCGGAAAGAACGAAGAGTTACAGCTTGTTACAGGTTGTGGCTATAATAAATAAAGTGAGAGGAGTGTTTATATAACTATCTAGTGTTTAGAATGCGAATAGCATTTTAATCAAACTAAACTAAATGTATTAACGCTACAGTAAAATCAGTGCGTTGTATGGTTCGGAAACGTATCTGTTCTTACATGTAATGCAGTGTAAGTTACGAACTTTCATAAATAAATACCCGAGATTAATTTTAAAAATTTGGTGATCAGAAACATTATAAAATAGGATTCTATAGAAAAGAACGAGCAAGAGGAGGTGTAACTATAGGACTGGGGAAAACAGAAGAAGAAAATATAGATGGTTAAGTCACACAAAGAAAACGAAACGTGAAAAAATTGTGTAACGTGAAATTAACAAAACCGGTAAATACACACAAATGCATTATTTTTACTTCTATTATAATTATTAAGAAAACTCCCAAAAATGAATGTAATTGACTAAAAATGTAATTAAACACTTTTTCTTGAGCTGTTTTTGTAATAAACATAATAAAAAATTCAAAATATCCATGTCATATGAGTACTAGAGAGAACTACCAAAGATACAAGAAATACTATACTTATCACGAAAACTCCTTAGTTCTCTTTACCTCGATTCTAATGTCTTTGGTATTGTGCCAAACACTGAAAAATTCAAGCTTTTGGCCATTTTTAAGCGTTTGTACCACACTTTTATTTGTAGTGTACTTTTCGAATATCCCCAGAAAGCGTTTTAAATTATCCAAATACTTTTGTGTAAATTTTTGCTTTATTCGTTCTATTACTTTGAAGACATAACACAGCAAAATCGGTATTGTTCGTGTTTTGAATTTTTCCCACTTATTCTACTTTTTTTTCGTTATCAATTAATATCATTTTCTAAGTACACATTCTAATACCGCGAATACTTCCAAATATAATTTGCAGTATACACTTTTTAATTTTCATTACTAGACAATATTTCCTAGTTACAAGGAACAATAAGTATTTAATGTGGTACATATAACAATAAATGCAAACAGCAGTTAAACTGCCAATTGCTTATGGGGATGTAGAGGGACTACAATAAGCCTGATTATTATAAATTTTACTAGTTCATAATGAAAGTGAATATTTTAACATAAATTTGAAAGAAAACAAGAAAAACTTAAATCTTAGAACCAACTTTAGCTTAAATTAAAATTGTTAATTAAAACGCGTTGGAAGTTCATTGGGCTTAAATCGTTTTAAGCGTTTCTGTTTATCGGATTCGTTCATCAAGGTATTCACTAGTTGATGGGGATGCACTGATAGTATGTTTTTATATCTTTGGGTAGTTCTTTCTATTTCTTCTTTTATAGTAGGCATACACAAATGACTTAGGATCACATTATTTGGTACATAACACGGGGCACTGACTAAAGCACGTAGCATTTTGTTTTGGAATCTCTCGATGATAGCCAGGTTAGAGAGATGTTAGCGGTTCCCAAGAGGTAGACACCGTACGTTCAAATAGGTTTTAACGTTACTTTATAGAGCAGTAATTTGTTTTCTAGTGACAGTAAAGACTTCATTCCAATCATCCAGTAGATTTTTCTGTATTGTAGCCCAAGCTGTTTGCGTTTTTAATATGGGTTTTCCAAGTCAGACGTCGATCCAGATGAAGCCCCAGTTATATTGCAGTCACCATTTTTTAGTTGTTATCCGTTAAGTATAACAGCCGGACAGTTATCGCAATTCATGGTGAAATAAAATGTTGAGAATTGTTTTCATTCACCTTGATTCTCCACACTTTGAGCCATCGCTGGACTTTATTAAGGGAGTTTTGTAAGTTGTAAGATTAATATGTGAGACCAGAACAGCCGTGTCATCAGCGAAACTGGTGGTTGTGGTAAGTCGGCGGTAAACAGTAAGTATAGGATGGGTCCCAGCACACTGCCTTGGGGAATTCAGATAGAGCGAGTTGGAGATCTGTTGATTCGCCTTAGTAGGCCACAAAGAAATTGTAAGTAAAATTTTAGTATTTCGTAGATTTGGTATGACAGAAACTTTTTTAGTTTATAAAATAAACCCAAGTGCCAGACCTTGTCAAAAGCCTGGGAAATATCTAAAAACGCAACCGAGCAATATCTACATTCGTCAAGGTCATTATGGATTTGATCTACTAAAAGATTACATTTGTTGTACTGTTACGTGTTGATGTTGAAATCCGAACTGATGGTTGGAGATTAATCCTTGTTTATCTAGAATTGGGTGAAGTCGTTTCAGTAATAATTTTTCGAAGACTTTGGATGTTGGATCAGTAGGCGTCTTTCCAGGCTTCTGTACCATTGTTACCTGTGCTACTTTCCATAGCAAGTATAGCATTGAATATTTAAGTGATCGTAGCTGTTGGAGGATTTATCCAGTGATAAGGTCGAGGTCTGGTGCCTTTTAAGGGTTAATTCCTTTACTGATTACTTTTTGTACTTTCTAAGTTTTAAATGGGTTGATAGGTAAGCTCATTTGAAAAGGGGATTCCAGATAGTCAATGATTCTAGCATTTTCCATAGGACACTGGCTGGAGATGGAGCATATAAATTCAGATCTTTTTCCATAATTCACTAAAACACTACCACGTATTGCTTCAGGAATCTCGCACTCGTAAAGATAACGAATTCACTGACATCAATAGCACAAGGTGCTGCAAAATACATATTCAAATTAATTAAAATAGATGGTCACTTTTTGTTATACAAACTGTAAAAGACTTATTGCTTATATTGTCTTCTAACATTTTAACTCTATTTTAACAAAGTGAGTTATGTGTTACATGTACATTTGAATTCTTCATGTAAAGAGCAAAAATGCTTAGCTTGGCCATTTAGATATCTCATTTTGTATAACTATTTGTAACGGCATATGAAGTTTTTAACATTTTTATGCATTTTATATATCTTATTTTTTAAACCCTATATAATATTCTATAACTAGCATAAAATTTTTATATTCTTCCTTTTTTAGCACGAAATATATCACAAAGGCTTTTCTAACTGTTACTAGTAGTAAAATATTTACTTATAATAAAACCACATGCTTATTATACAACCATAACCAATTTACTTGAAAATATTGCTGCCAATTATTTTCAGGAATATTACAAAACTGTAATTAGGTTCATTAATGTAATAGTAGTCTATTATGTTAAGAGAATTACAAATTTCAGTTTTCAAAAACACAACTGATTGTGAGAGTTATTGACGTGTTTACTAAAACGTCAAATTATTTCCTGTTTGGGGAAATTTTTAATTCGTAACCGATTTTTTTTATCTAAGAATTAAAGAGCAATAGTTGAAAATACAAGTTAAATTTGCGTAAGTTGGAACTTAAATAATAATAAGTAACTAATACTTTATTGACTTACATTTTGGGACATTCCGTTAAACTTGTTCTTAAAGCAGCTTTAAAAATGTACATTGTAATTGCTGTACTTTATCTAGATCAATTACACAAGTACTTTATTATCAAGGTTCTTTACGTAAGAAAGGCAAATCAACCTTAATTAGACGTTACTTTAAGTTGACATGCCGGATGTTCTGAAGGTGATTTGTAATTTGTGTGTTGAACACATTAGATTTTTGCTATTGAGAAAGTTGTGGGTGAAAATAAAATTACTAACTAAATAATTAAGATACTAAGTCAACATTATGATTAGAAGAGCGAATTATCATTGCCACAAGTACAACGAATTGGTAAATGTTTAGGAAAAATACTATTATTCTTATTTTTTTAAAGTTATCAATAGCAACTGTCTGTTTCTTAGAAAAAAAACCCGCATAAACTTCTATACTAAAACGTTTAGTTATTATAAGGTTTTTTAAAAATTATATATATGAGCCCGTCCAATAATTTTCGAAGATACGGTGCGCGCGAGGGTCTCCGATTTCGTTCAAATTTTAGGAGCTAGAACTAGGTAGTGAAAAAATAAAATCCTCAGATTTTTAGCCCTCCACCCCCTCCGGATCCAGAGATAAGAATTTTGAAAATTTAAAATTACCCTTATTTTGCTGTTGTTAAAAATCCATATCTCGGGAAGTTTGGGTCCAATCGGTCCCAAATAGGACGCATTTTTTTCGTCTGTGGGTCTACTTTCATGCCATCTGGGTCCAGTCTATTTGCACGTGCCTCTCTTTTCTTGGCAGCTTGAAATTCGAGAACATAAAAACAGCAAATTCTTTCATCTTGAAAATGGACTCAGATTACAGCAACAGCGCGAAAACATTTTAGACGTAATAGGTATGAAAGTAGGCTCACAGACGAAAAAAATGCGTCCTAGTTGAGCCCGATTGGACCCAAACTTTCTCAGATACGAATTTTTAAAACATGGCATTTCCGCGAAATTCGAGTTTTCCCCGGTTTTCTAAGTGTCACCAATCGCGCCTGACCGATTCAAATACTTTGAAAAGTGGGAGAATTGTTGTATTACTAGAATACAATGATTTCTTAATGGTTTTATCTTTGGCCCGAACTTGTAACACGCGCAATCGCCACTGCGCAGATTGTTCTTTTCGAAGGGAAAATAAACGTAAATTGTGAGAATTTCTGAATTATACGGCGAGTTAGGGGCTCAAGAAGGGTTGAAAAAGGTCGAAGTCAGTGCAAAATACTCTTTTGACAGATTAAACGGTGATAGAACCTGATTTTAATAATCTTTCGACACCTTAAACCATTGTTTACTGTAGTCATTTTTAAAACAATTACGCTCTGCTAGTCGCACATATTTCAAATTTGTCTTGAATTTGGCTGTTTTTTCACACATTGTAATGAGAGAAGCTCGTGTATCTTGTTTGGTATATCCCAGAATTTGTACTTGATCTTTGTTCTGTCCCAGGAAATCTCAAAATTATCCAGCACTTGCGTAATTCCGAGAATCCCTGGACATTCACCGCATCAATGGAGCACACAGTCTATGTTATAATCGCAAGTTGCAGCTGCTATCAAATCACAATAATTGATCCTTTTATTCAGAGCAAGAAGCTTGAGCTTCATGTTTTAGTGTTCGACACAGACACAAATGTTGTGGGAGCCTGGATCTCCAGCATAAATACATTCTTCAGGTACCAAACTCGCAAAGTGAGAAAATTTTGGTACGTTTTCACCCCCTTTATAATCTTGCAGAAAGTTAGAGTGTAAATCTTGTAGTGTGTAGAGGAGCAGACGCTTTTGTTTTACTATTTCGACCATCGACCCCGTTTCATCTCGAGCATTCCTTATCAAATTCTGTTTCTTCCCTGGACATATGTATGAATTTTTGGGATTCAGAATATAACTCTATAATTTTTTCCATTGCTTGAGGAATTTTAGAATGTTTTTTTCTAGGTGGATTTTCTAATTCACCTGTAGACATGAAAACGTGGAATTAAACCAATTTTCTAGACAATAATCTTACAACTTTCATCATGAAGAACTTACCATTTTTCTGCAGCTTCCGTACTTTATTGAACATATACGAAGTACATTTAAAGTACTTTTGGCATAAATCAAAATTTTAGTTCCTTGGAACAAGTAAAAGAAGGGATATCTTGTCAGAGATTGTCTGTCAAATGTTGATGAAGAGAGACACTGTCTTGGATGGAACTGCCAGTAAACAGTGGCATAATTGAATTTAGATCGAGATTAAAAGCATCTTTTATTTGACGAATTAATTTTGCCTGAACATCAGTTAAAAAATCGATCACTAGTTTTTCTTTTCTGGGTAAAGAAACCCGTGATAATTCAAGATAAGGCATTCCAAGTTCTCGACAAACGTTTCTGAGAGTCGATCGGCCCTGGCTACAAGTCAGAAATTCAGTACCACCTGAATAAGATAAGTCTCAAGATCGCTTATTCCTTTAATTAGAGTATTTACTCCACTCGCAACAGTCCTTCTTGGCCTTAAACCATCCGTTCTCACAACATTGTTATTGTGGCCCTCCGCGACACTTTCAGTAACTTTCTGTTCACACCGTTTACATATTTTATTCCCTGGAATCAATCTCCTTTTCGTTGCCTTACAACATTTTTGACTCAATTCTAAGGTAATAATGCGCAGATCACCCGAACAGGTTTTTTATGAATTCCGTATGGATCGCAACATTTTCTCCTTTCAGCTGTATAATTATCGACAAACTTGTTCTTGTGCCTTTTACATATGTACTCACTTTCATAAGCACTCAAATTACGGTTTAATATCAAATTGAGGATATCCAATTGTTCGGTATCACTTAAATAACCAAAATTATAAGGTTCAGAACAACTGTCCTTGTTCAGGAATTTCCCAATAGCACACATCATTTCCAGTACACTTTCTTTTCCACTAAGACACGTTACACTTATACAACATAACCTCACAAGTGTATAGCCTTGTATGGCGATAACACAAGAAACTGAGAAACTGAAAATTGAGGAATGGCCATCCACTCCCCGTAGAAGACTTATTCTAGATTTGAAATACGAATATCGTAGTATTCTGAGACTGTTTGAATGAACTCGCAACACTGAGCCGACGGGATAATTGAAAAACTTCAGAATTCGAATTTCACCCAACTTAGCAGACGGACTTACACTGGCTGTTAGCGGGAGTAATATGTGCGACTAGCAGAGCGTAATTGTTTTAAAAAATGACTACAATAAACAATGATTTAAGGTGTCGAAAGATTATTAAAATCAGAGTATTTTGCACTGACTTTGACCTTTTTCAACCCTTCTTGAGCCCCTGACTCGCCGTATAATTCAGAAATTCCCACAATTTCCGTTATTTTCCCTTCGAAAAGAACAACCTGCGCAGTGGCGATCGCGCATGCTACAAGTTCGGGCCAAGGATAAAACCATTAAGAAATCATTGCATTCTAGTAAAACAACAATTTCCCCACTTTTCAAAGTATTTGAATCGGTCAGGCGCGATTGGTGACACTTAGAAAACCGGAAAAAACTCAAATTTCGCGAAAATGCCATTTTTTAAAAATTCGTATCTGAGAAAGTTTGGGTCCAATCGGGCTCAACTATTACGCATTTTTTTCGTCTGTGAGCCTACTTTCATACCTATTACGTCTAAAATGTTTTCGTGCTGTTGCTGTAATCTGGGTGCATTTTCAAGATGAAAGAATTTGCTGTTTTTAAGTTCTCGAATTTCAAGCTGCCAAGAAAAGAGAGGCACATACAAATAGACCGGACTCAGATATCATGAAAGTAGACTCACAGACGAAAAAAATGCGTCCTATTTGGGCCCGATTGGACCCAAACTTCCCGAGATATGGATTTTTTAAAAACAGCAAAATAAGGGTAATTTTAAATTTTCAAAAATTCATATCTCTGGATCCGGAGGGGGTGGAGGGCTAAAAATTTGAGGATTTTATTTTTTCACTGCCTAGTTTTAGCTCCTAAAATCTGAACGAAATCGGAGACCCTCGCGCGCACCGTATCTTCGGAAATTATTGGACGGGCTCATATATATACACACGTTCTTTATACAGAACAGGTCATTTTAACAACGAATTCATACATACAAGAGTGCATCTAGTCTGCGTTGCAAGACTTCGGCCTTTAGGTGTCTCGACAGAAAAAAATCGTAAGGGATTGATCTGGTAATCTAGCCGGCCATAGAATGTTACCATGTAACAAGATGAGGCAGCCTGCAGACATTTGTTTCAGAACTTCTTAAGAAATTCTCGCCGAGTGTAGGGTGGCGCCATCTTGTCGAAACCACAATAGTAAATTTTCGTCTTTGTTGAGTCTAGGCTCTAGAGAATTGCATGACACTGCAAAATAGCGTGTAGATGTGGCAGTCAGTGCGCGCCCGCTTCCTTAAAAATGCGGTTTTGTGATGCCAAATTCTGTAGTAGCACACCAAACAGTTACATGTTGACTGTGCCATAAAGTTATCGAAAATTTTGTGCGGTTCACACTGAAAATTCTGCTTATTGACGCAGCCCAATAAATGAAAATGAGTTTCGTCACATTTTCTATGTTCCTAGATCACCACTGAATGGATGGAAAATGATATTGTAGCTGTGCGACAGTACCTACCTTACTACTGCAATATTCTTGGGCGTCTAAACAATACGAGGTCTGCTGGGTAATTTCCGTTTATATGGTGAACCAATCTGTCCTAAGTTGCATACCCACAGCATTATAGTTTCGTTGGTCGGAGCATTTCCGAAATTCTTACGAATTAGCCGCTGCATCTCACACACAAAATTTCCGTTTTAAAAATAAGTCTCTAACAAAATCGCACGGTGTTTACCACTCCACACTTTTATAGGTACTAAAATGGCATGTGTTGTACTGCTCAAGGATGTACGACTCAAATGTCGTCTACCAATACATTCTGCTGCATCCTGTACTTACAATATCCTCAACAAAATTTAAAAAGAATATGTTACTTATCTTATTTTAATTACACTTATTGTAAAAAGGAAAGGCTCTCGGAAGAGCCTGTAACCCCTAGAGCTTAAGCCTCTTAGATATAGGTGGTAGGAGGGAAATGAAATACCTCGCGCGGACCAACAGGCCCACAGGCATTGTCTGAGCCACATGGGCGGCTGTCTGATCCAGAGTAGGCGGTGTGGCGTTAAAAATACTAACACACTTAAAACTGAAAGGGAGAAGAAAGCTAAAAGCAGGATGGAAAACAATAAAAGCATAAATAATTCCCGGAGGTAACCCACACTTCAGCTAGAGTGAACCTTAGCGGATACAAGAGGGAGGGGGCAGTTCTGCTTAGAGTTATTCAAAACCAGTTTTAAAAAAGCCCAGTACTAAAAAGAGAATACGAGCCAAGTAAAGGGAAAGAATTATAAATATAGAAACGTGGAATAGCCAAAGCCTATCAAATGAGATTCAAGAAGTTTTTATGGAAATTGCGTATATGAATATGGACACAATAGTCCCGACAGAGACCAAAAAGAAAGGCACAGAAATAGAAGAAATAGGACAGTACATACATATATGTAGTGGAGTCCCTAAAGATCAAAGAAGGAAAAGAGGTGTTTCCATAGTTATTAGAAAGAAATATAAAAAGCAAATCAAAAGTTGGGAAACTTAAACGAGAGGATTATAAAGGTAAACCTTGATAGTTATAAGTATGGAACGACGGTAGTAGCCATATATGTACCAAATGAAGATGACAATTGTAATAATATTGACGAGTTCTCTGCTAGGTTGGACGAAGTACTCTGCGAAATAAGAAACACTAAACAGATTATGCCCCTGGGAAATTTCAGCGCCAGATTTTACCAAGAAGAAGACAGTAAAATAGTGGGAAGGTTTGGAGAAAACATAAAAAACAACAATGGAAAAAGATTAATAAATGTATGTCAACAATACAATTTAAAGGCACGTAAACTTGATATAAAGCAGCTAGAAATAGAAAATCAAAAATTGACTATATAATAACTCGGCAGCACTTTACAGAGAAAGTGTTAGATGACAGAGTTTAAGAAGGACCTACTCGTGGAACGAATCACTTTTTAGTTAAATACAAAATAGTGTTTTTACACAAAGAAAGACAAGATGCCGTAAATAATACGCAAAATACCAAAGAACAAGCTAAGAAACTAAAATACAATATCCAAGGCTTAAAACATCCTAGTATGTTATATTTATATCAAAACAGATTAAGCAGTTACCTAAATGAAAACTTTGAAAGCACAAATACTGAGGTACATGAATATATTAAAACATCCATCAAAAAAGCTGCGATGAAATCTCTAGGAGAAGAATTTAAAACAACTAAACTTAAGAACTATTGGATAAACGAGAAATCAAGAATAAAAGAGACTTGTACATGACAAACTAGATGAGAATCGAGAAAAATATAGGGAGCAGCAAAATAAAGTAAGAAACTTAATAATAAAGGAAAAGCAAGGAATTTGAAAGCAAAAAAAGGTGGAAGAAGAATATCGGAAGTATAAAGATTTATAAGAAATGTGCGAGCGGGGGACAGGAAAAGACCAGACTATTTAGTATATAAATGAAGGAATGCAAGAGGTATTTTCAAGCGTTGCTAACAGAAGACAGATTTGAATATCACACAGCCCACGAGCAAAAGAATTATGAAAGGACGGATGAACATATCGAAATAAAGAAAGAACAAGTAAAAAGGTATAAAAGAACTAAAAAGGGGTAAGGCAGCAGGACCAGGAGAATTAATTAAAACAGGAACAATAAAGCCATACAAAATGATTACTAAATTAATAAATAAAGCTGTAAATGATAAAGATACACTTGAGAAATAAAAATTTTGTTATATAACACAGTGTATAAGAAAACAAAAAGAAATCGAGACGAAAACTATTGTGCAATTGCAGTAACTAATGTCTTTGGTAAAATATTTGGAAGAGTAGTGAAAGAACTAATAGAGCAGCAATACATCGAAGAAGTCGAAGAAAGATGTGAGTTACGGGCCGGAAGGTCCTGCGTAGACAACTTCTTTAGTGTAGCTTTATTAATACAGAATAAGCTAGAGACTGGGTGACAACTACACCTAATGTTCCTAAACATAGCAAAAGCATACAATAATGTACCCCAATCAAAGCTATGGGCAGTGTTGAAAAATATTTCCTATAACGGGGATATTTTAATGGCTTAAGTGTCTGTCGGCGCAGATCGCAATTAGCCCGTGCCAAATTAATTGGGCATTTTGATTCTTTTACCTGCCAGAATTATAGGAACTATTTTCCTTTACTGTCCTCAAGATGGGCAAGTTTCAACCCTTACCTGCAACCAGTTTACGAATGACAAAAGTAGACAGTAAGCACTCGGCTGCTGCAAGAGTCATATTGGCCTGCACCAGGGTAGACCGTGGCGAACTATAGCAAGTCGCACGTCTACCTAATGAAATTTGATCGCTCGTTATTTTTGGCTTGTCTGCCACGGTACCGCGTACATTAACAGATAAGTTTTGCATATCTATTGTATAGGTGAGACATCATTGTATGCTCTGCCTTCATGTCTTTCAGATCTTATACCAAATGTACGTTAAACCAACTACTGAATGTCGCGTTTAGACAGATTGTAGTGTAATTAATTCAAAAAATATATCGATTGTGTTTATATTTACAATTTACCACCTTAATATCCATATTTGGTGATTCCGACGTGATATTTTCGTAAAAAAATATAGGGTTTAGACCGTTAAAGTACAATTGTGCAGAGAATTCCGATGGATAATTATGAAATGGTGGAAAATGATGAAAACAACGGCCCGGAACACGACGGCGAGTCGGCGCTACATAGTCTGTAACGAATATTCGCTTGCCGCTCTTTTGCTCTGGTAAAATTACAATGTGATTCCATCACATCGAGGCTTAATTTACCATACACAGAATATTAAAGGACGATCACAAATTTAGCCACGTTCTCTTCCAGCTGGATCAAAAGTACGCAGACGAAATCGAGGATGTCATCACCGGTCCACCGGCGAAAGACATAAAACATAAGCTAATTAAACGCTTGTCAGACTCGTATAATATCCGCCTACGAAAACGGCTCAAAAGTAAAAAATCGGCAACGCCCCATCCCGTTTTTTCGATACATAAAAAAATGGCGTGGAAAACCGTCTCCTGCATAAGACGCATCACGTCCTAGCTGGTATCACCAGCGAGAAAAGTGCTGCAGCTCTTGCTGAATGCATGATGTCCCGCTCGAAAACGGTCGCATCGCCGTGGTTTCAAACAGCTAGAATTTAAAATCTACTAATAGAGACGCAGGAAAGTGAACGTCAGTTTGACACATACGCCATGTCTTTTTCTATCAACCCAGCGTTGTTTTTATTAGTTTAAGGTTCGCCATTTTTTGCTGTAGAGTCAGATTCGATTGAAAACTGCGTTGAAGTGATTAAAGAACACTACAAAAATGGCAAAAAAATAAAAAACCCCTATTGAGCTATTCGCGATTATTTTCGTCGTTATGATCGTCGAAATGAGATCGCCATCGGCCGTTAGGTGTAAAAATTTGAGGGCAGTGGTTCTGTTGATGATATGCCAAAGAATGGACAACTCAAAATTGTTCGCGCACCGCATCGGCTGCGGTAAAAGAAAGTGTGAAAGAGGAACTCTCAATAACTTGTCAATCGTAAGAATTTGGCATTTCAGAGACCAGTTTACGCCATATTAAGAACAAAGCTATGAATTTACACGCTTACAAGATCCAACTGACTCAAGAACACAAGCCAACTGACTATTTCAACCAACTTGTGTTCTCTGATTAGCTCCTCCAACATCGTGCAATTGATCATCGAAAATTATCCTCAGTGATGAGGCGCATTTCACATTGAATGGGACAGCAAAACTGTCTGATTTGGGCCAACCAGAATTTAAGGGAATATCAAAAATAACTAATTCATCCTCAAAAGGTGACTGCTTGGTGTAATTTGTGGTGAAAAGATGTCATTAAACCCTTTTTTTCGAAAATAAAACTAAAAATGAGATTACTGTAAATTATGAGCGATACCGCGGCATATTGCAGTCGAAGTTCGGTAAACGTTTAATTTCGAGAAATGGAAATGTCAATTCGCTTGCTCGTTCGTGCGATTTGACGCCTTTAGACATTTTTGTGAGAGTAACCAGCCACTATTCATGTCCTTAAGAACTACAATTGCTGAGATAAATGTTATTGAAGCGACTCTATGTGACGATGTCATTGAAAATTCGACCATCAAATCAACGTCTGTAAAGTCAGTCGTGGTGAACATTTGAGTGATATCATTTTTCATACATAAATGTTTAACATTAAAAACCTTACTTTATGATGCAACTATTACTGTAGTTTCAATAAACTTTTACTTTCTTGCGCCTGAATTGGCGGACCCCATGGATGCGACAAACCTGCTTGTGAAAAAATAAGAAAAAATCCACAAAGCAGATCGCGAAATAGCAATCAATCGCAGGGTCGCAACACCAATCGCTCTCGTAGTAAGAGTACCGAAGAAGGCAGAGTCTGTCGTCTAGGGTCAAGCAATTGAACGAGGGGTTGTCAAAAAGCGACCAGAGCTGTTAGTAAACGCGGTGACGGATAAAGGCTCTGGATCTCGCCACATTTTCGTCAGTGACCGCCTTACCAAGATAACATTTCTCGTGGATACGGGCGCCAATTTATGCGTATAGCCTCGCAGAGAACTAATCGGTTATAAAAATAAAAGTGGATACGAAAACTCCGAGCCCGCATGTGTGCTGCAAAATCCGTCGCTTGGCCCCTTAAGATAGCAAAGGCCGAAGTTCGACCTGATGTTGTAACAAGGTATAATAAGCTCATCGAAGAATTCATGGGCCTCACCTCCTCCATCTTACTCAAAAGGAGGACCCACATCGAGGACATATCAGGCATGCTACACGGAAAGAAAATCTTTTCAAAAATAGATTTGGTAAGAACATATAACCAATACCAGTTCGGGAGCATAATATAGAAAAGACCCCAGTAACAACTCCGTTTGGTCTATTCCAATATTTATTCACTAGTTTTGGTTTACGAAACGGGACGAAATATGTCAACGTTTTATCGATAAAATTATTCGTTCTTTAAAATTTGTTTTTGTCTACTTCTACGATCTGTTAATTGCATCAGAAAACGAAAAACAACTTTCAAACATCTTAAATTGCTTTTTGATCGATTAAGCCAAAAAAGTTGTTATTAATTCCACGAAATGTATTTTCGGTGCGAATAAACTAACGTTTTTCGACTATGTCGTCAATGTGCAGGAAATTTAGCCTTTAGGTGAACACATAGAATCGATCGAAAAGTTTTCGCAGCCCGAAACTGTTAAACAATTACGACGATTCTCGGCATGATAAATTTTTATGCTAGCACATTCCAAACGCGCCTGTTAGCTTAATGGTAGACGCTTCCGACTATGGCAACCTTTAGGCTACTTTACAGTCATTAACTTCGGCACAGAAAAAGTTTAATGCGTATCATCGCAAATTTCTTGCTATGTACAGCGCTGTAAACCGTTTCAGACATGCTGTCGAAGGTAACAAATTTATAATTTTTCCGATCACAAGCCACTAATTTATATTTTTAAAAAAAATTTAAACAAATGTAGCCACCACAATTTTGACAAATAGATTTCATTGGTCAATTTACTACTGACATTCTTCGACTCCCTCACAATCTATCACATCTGGGTATACACAATACATGGAAGCTGATTGCGAACAGGTTTGTCTGCCCGTCGATTAACAAAGATTGCCGCGATTGAACACCACATTGTATCCTTTGTCAAAAATGTAAAGTTACGCGGCATAATCAACACCCATCGGTAAATTTAAGGGTTTAGCTGGTTGTTTCGAACACGTATATCTAAACATTCTTCTTCTTCTTCTTCTTAGCCCGTTTCTGTCCATAACTGGACGAAGGCCTCCTTCATTGACTTCCACTTGGTCCTATTTTGAGCTTCCTGTATCCATTTCAATCCGGCCACTTTTTATATCGTTGTACCATCTATTGGGTGGTCTTCCTCTGTTTCTTCTATATTCAGCCGCCACTGAAGCATTGTTTTTGTCCATCTAGTTTCTTGTGTTCTGGCAAGGTGTCCGGCCCAACTCCATTTCAGATTTGCTATTGCTTCAATAACATTTGTCACTTTTGTTTTCTCCCTAATCCATACATTAGTTTTTCTGTCACGTAGTGATATGCCTAGCATTTTCGTTCCATTGCTCTTTGAGTGGTTGTTAATTTGTGCAAGTGGGTTTTGTTAGGTCCAGTTTTCGCTTCCGTAGGTCATTACAGGTAAGATGCATGTATCAAAACTTTCGTCTTAAGATGTTGGGCAATATTTTGGAGTTCAAAATAAAACTAAGTTTACCATAGGCTATCCATGCTAATCGAGATCTTCTTTTGATTTCTGTTATTTGGCTAAGTGTTTGTCCTAAGTATATGTATTCACTAACATTTTCAATCGTTACATTTCCAACTTTTAACGTTTCGTCTATGTCCTGATGTTCTGGCATCATTGTTTTTGTTTTGTTTAAATTCATTTTCAGACCGATCTTTTCTGCTTGTTGTTTTAAGTCTTGTACCATATACTGTAGGTCGTTTTGGTTCGTAGCAATGATAACGATATCATCTGTATACAGTAGGTCGTTTATTTTTCTGCCATTTATGTTTACCCCATAGTTTTCCCATTTAATTTTTCGAAACATATCTTCTAACCCTAGCGTGAACAGTTTAGGCGACAGACAATCGCCTTGCCGAACCCCGCGTTTTAACTCAACCAGTTTTGTTTCATCGTGTAATTTGTAGGTAGCAGTAGTTTTATTGCTGATGTTGTTCAAAAGATTTATGTATCTTTGGTCAATTCCACCGTTTTTAAGTGCTTCTGTAATTGCCCATGTTTCTACCGAGTTGAAGGCCTTTTCAAAGTCTATGAAAGCCAGGTAAAGAGGTATGTTATATTCATTGGTTTTTTCAATTAATAGTTTCATTGTAAATAGGTGATCTCTGGTTCCATATTATTACGACGCCGTCTTTCCCAGGTGATTTATTTGCTTTCATTTGCTTTAGTGCGTTCTCTAGTTCGTATTCTTCTATATCGGGCAATTCTTCAGAACCAACATTTTGGATTTTGGCAGTTTCTTTACGGGTTTCTTGGGTGTTTTCGATTCTTATTACTTTCGATTCATATAGTTCTTTATAGAATTCCTGTACTATTTTAGTATTTCATCTTTATCTCTTATTATGTCCCCATTTCTGTTTCGTAATGCACATATTTGTTTTTTCCCGAATGTTGGCCGTAGTACCTTCATTGCTCCATTTTGCTGAATTATTTTATTTATTTTCTCTTCTTGTCTTTGATTCTATTTTCTTTGATTTTTCGTCTAATAGTCTTACATAAGTTGCCGTATTCTGTTGTATTTCTTTTATTTTTACTAACTAGTTGTCTTCTTTCTCTTAAAAGTTGTTGTATTTCGTTTTGAGTTGGGGATTTTCCATTTACCTTCTTTGTTATTTTTGTTATTTTGGTCCCATGGGAGATCTAAGATTTCCTTGTGCAATGTTTCAATTTTATTATCATTATTTCGTTGTTCGAGATCGTTTAGTTTATTTTCGACTGCTTGTTGATATTCCTCCTTCTTGTTTTCTATGTCCTGTATTTTAATATCGGTGTCATTCTTTTTAAATCGTTTTAGGCGTTCCATCTTTGTGTTAATTATTACTTTCGCTCTTACGAGTCGATGGTCGCTTCCTACATCGAAACGATTTAAGGTAGATACGTCATGAATGATGTTTTATTGTTACTTAGGATGAAATCAATTTCATTTTTACTTTGCCATTCGGACTTATCCAGGTCCATCGTCTATTTGGTTTTTCTTGAAGAATGTATTCATTGCATATAATTTATTTTCATTTAAGAATTCAATTAATTTGTCCCTCTTTCGTTTCGATGTCCTAATCCATGTTTTCCCAATATTCTCTTCTGTTTTCTACACCTAATTTTGCATTAAAATCTCCCATGAGTATCTGTATTGTTTTTTTTCCTTGACAGGTTCGTTTAAGGCGATTCTAATGTGGTCGTAAAACTCTTCTTTTCTTCTTCTTCGTGAGATGTTGTAGGAGCATATATTTGAATTATTTTAATACACTTGTTTTGTTCAGTTGGAATATTATATATGCTACACGATCTGATATGGCTGTAAAGTTTTGTATGCGGTGCATGTATCTTCCGAATTATAAAGCCTACTCCATTCAAACTTTCGTCGTCTTTTCCTTTGTTTAGTAGTATATTGCCGGAATTTAGTGTTAACCATGTTTCTCCTTCTCTTTTGTTTCACTGAGACCTATTATATCCCAGTTAATTGTTTCCAATTCGTTTTCTAGTTCTGTTATGCGGTCTTGTACTGTAATGTTCTTATGTTTTGAGTTCCTATCCATACGTGGTTTTCGTGGTTTTCGTGATGGCTTTCGTAGACCCGGTGATTCTTAGCACCCTATGCCGTTCCATCGATGGTCGCCACCTTTTGCTGTAAATCCCATCGGTTTTCCGGCTGCCGGAGACTGAGGGCCGGTGTATTTTGCATTTCTTCAAAGAGGATTTTTAGCCTTTAGAACCCCACGTTGGCAAGACGGGTTGGGGAGCGTTCAGTAGTCTAACTTACTAAGACTTTGGTAGCCGCCGTTGACTATGTTAGTTCATCCGCCGCCTTTCCATAAGGAGAAAGCCTGTTCCTGCTTTCCCAAAATTGAGCCATTAGGTCCGTCATTCGAAATTGCCTTCTGTGTGATTTTGGTCCGCCCCGGGTATTTTATTTCCCCGGTAGCCACTATATCTAGTGAGCGTTCCCCTATCCGCCACCTGGGGAGGCGCCCAGTTGAGGATCCACCAACCCCGCTGGGCTATCTAAACATAATTACTATAAATTACTCTCAGGGTTATAGGTATTGTCTACGTGTATCAACCGTTTTTCTCGTTGGTCTGAAGCTATAACTATTGCCAATTTGGAAGCACCAACCGTAGATTTCGCTTTTATTAACACTTGGATTTGTCGTTTCAGAATACCCCTACATATAACTACAGATCAAGGACGTCAATTGAAATCCACTTTATTTAATGAACTTTGTAAATTGTTGGGCATATTAGAACAACAGCTTACCAATCCCACTCTAACGGTATGTTTGAAAAACCACTGGAAATTCGACATAATATTTTCAGGATTTATTGATTTGTTATTGGTAAGTATAATTATAACGGATTTATGCAAAACGGTCACCCTTGGTCCTATGTATGCTTCAAGACGTCCGCCACTTGGCTGTGGCAGCACGGACTACAACAATAGGAAAAATATTGACTACAGCTGTGAGGGTTCTATTCAAAGAATTAAAATTAGTGTGTTCTCTTGACCCGGCGGGGTTGCTAGTCTCCAGCCAAGCGCCTCCCTAGGTGGCGGATAGGGATACGCCCGCTAAATATAGCGGGTACCGGGAAAATAAAAAACTAGAAGAAGACAACTTGTAGATAACACATTTAATGGCTACTAAAGATCCTGACAGAGGGCAGTAGTAATTATCAGTATTGAAATAAAAGTACTACGGATGGCCTATTGACAGATTTCTTTAGACACGGTTGACAATCGATCATAAGGCTAGAGTACTGCGGTAAAAAAAGGGGAAACTAGTTCACTATTTTTCAAGAATAGCCACTATGAAAAATACAACTAATGTCTTGGCCTCGAGTACCCGGCGCTACTTAAATGAGACAGGGGTGCTAAGAATCCCCGAGCGGAATTTAAAATTTACAATGAATAAAATTAACCAATGCCATATCAGAATTAAAAAAAGCAAAATTGGAAATATTAGTCATGAGTGAAGTCTGCTGGAATTGATGTGGTGTATGTAAATCATAAGATACAATTACATATTATTCTGGAAGAAGCCATAATACTCATCAGGAAGAAGTAGCTTTTGTGATCACCGACTCAATAGAAAAAGGAGTAATTAAGTTCTCTCCGATCTCAGAACGAATGGCAGTTCTATAGCTAAAAAGTACACCAATAAATATTAAGTTCATATTTACGCTCCCACTGCTGAAAAAAGCAAAGAAGAAATTGAAAAACTTTAGAAAAACCTAGGTATTGTTTTAAAATCAATAAATAAACAAGAAATAATTATAGTTATGGAAGACTTTAACGTAAAAGTCGGACACTAGATATATTCTGAAGTTTAGGAACTAAAACAACAGAGGTAACAGTCTAATTCGGTTTTGTCAAGAACACCAAATGGTTATAACCAATATGTGGCATAAATCGAAGGTTACATACATGGACAAAATTGTGAAAAATCAGATTGATTATATCGTTAATAAAAAATTCAGAAAAGCGTTAAAACTTATCTCGGTGCAATATACCTTCGGATTACACCTTATTGATAGCAACTACAAATGTGAAATGACGAAATAAAGCAAAGGTTAAAAGTCAAACTTAATGAAAACTTGGGAAATATAGGCACTAACATAGACATTTATCAAGAATGGAAAGCTGCACAGGAGGAAATAATAAAGAATAACAAAGGTATTCTAGGCGAAAAAAGAACAATGACAAATAATACATTAAATTTAATGAAAGAAAGGAGGAAATATAAAAATACAAATGAAGCAAATATCGACAGATTCAGAAAGAAATACAAAACAAGCAAAAGAAAAGTGACTAGAAGAAAAGTGTACGGAAATGGAACAGTTAGAAAGCAAAGACGAGTTTAATGTACACAAAAAATTAAAAGAAGTAATAGGCAATTGTAAACGAAGAACTCTATCCACTTTAATGCTTGACAAAAGTAATTTAATAAAAACATGGAAAAACTACAAGTATAAAAAATATTTTCGACAGCAACCGAACAGAAATGGATAGTAAGAATAAAACCGCTATGGAAGGATTAGAAATAGTCCAGTCTGAACTTGAATATGTATTAAGAACAGCAAAATCAAGCAAAGCGGTTGGATTTGACCTAACACCCATTGAGACTATATACTAAAGCTTCTTCTTAGAATTATAGAAAACAGAATTTTAAGGAAATGTGAATCCGTTGTGGAAAGTTTAAAATTTGGATTTAGAAGTGGACTTGGAACACCAGATGCTTTATTCGGAATGAACATATTATTAAAAAAAATGCCGAGAATTCCAGAAAACTCTGTATATTGGATTCGTAGATTTTGAAAAAACTAGATGGGAAAGGTAATACGTTAATCGAAAATTGGTACTGGAACTAGACTGTCACTGTATGTAAGACAATAAGCAAACAAACGAATGTTCAATAAAAAGAAAGGTCATACAGAGATGCGTTTTGTCACCTGTCTTAATATATATTCGAATATATATTTGAAAAGGTTTTATGATAGCGAACCGAAGAAATTAGAACAAACGAAGAAGTTATAAATAATATTAGGTATGCAGACGACACCGCTATACTTGCGGAGAGCCTAGAATTTAAAATTTCTGATCAATAAAATAAACGAGGCCAGTGAAGAGATAGACCTAAAAATTACTCTCAAAAAATCAAAGTCATGGTAATGAGTTGACAAGTAGTACCGGGAAGACAAATGACAACAAACGGAATAGCAGTAGAACAAGTTAGTAGATTTAAATATCTAAGAAGTTAAATAAATAATGATCTTGATTCTGATTATGAAATAACATCTCGAATAGAAATAGTAAAAAGTACTTTCTATAAATATAAGACAATGCTAAGCAACAATCGCTTATGACTGGATATTAGAATAAAGTTTATCAAGTGCTACGTTTAGTCAACTCTTCTGTAAGGAATGTAAGCCTGAACGTTAAAAGAAACCACCATAAAGAAAATAGAAGCTTTTGAGATGTGGCTGTATAGGAGAGTGTTAAAAATACCTTGTACTATGCGAACTACAAATGAAGAAGTATTGGGAAAAGTACTTAAAGAGAAAGAGCTGATAAAAGTTATAAAGAAAAAAAACATTCTACTTCGGACACATTCTAAGAAATGATAAATATAAATTATTCCAAATAATAACAAAGAGAAAAATCCAAGGAAAACGACCTGTAGGAAGGAAGAGATGTGTAACATACGTAAATGGATTGAATTAACTGCAACACAATTGAAGACCGAGAACATTTCAACTAAGTTTAGCCAACCTTTGAAATAAACAAAGACGGTCTACAAGAAGAAGAAGAAAAAGTGTCCTTTAGAGCAACAAGTATCCATAATTTTTAACTTAATGAACTGAAATCTGCGCTACTTGAAAAGTTAATCCTCTACTGTTAAAATATGAGGTACATTGTTGCTTGTTAATCGTGTTGAAGGATCCAAAGCGTACCTCAGAAATGCGTGTGATTCAGAGGTTTAACTACAGCTACCAAAATATTTGGTTGATGCACAGCGGCCGAAGTTTCGATTCCTTTCTCACAAAAATAAATGTCAGTTACTTCACCATAACACACTCCCCACCAAACCATTACAACCGCTGTATGATGGCCTCTCTGAACCCTTGGCACTGAGTGAGATGTTGTTTGAAGGATCTAGCGATACCCTGACATTCTGTTGGTTGAAAAATTTTTTCATTCGCAATCAGATTTTCTGTGACCATTATGCGTCAACAACCTCTTTGCTTCTTCCTTCCTATCTTTCTTTTAAAGCATCTGCCAACAAATGTCTCATATGTTTTTTGTAATCTGTTAGTCCTAGTTCTTGCTTAATAATGCCATACATCGAGGTTTTGGATATTTGTATCTCACAAGGTGTAATCTTCTGCTTATGAAGAGGATTCCATTTAAATAAACATTTTCGATTCGAGTTTTGTAGCTCAAACAGTGCAGACGTGCGAATTCAGAGTGTCTTTAGAGTGTTTCCTGCGATTTTCTCGGCGGTACGGCTGCATCCGCGCCATGCGCCCATCGGCCCAGCCACATACCTGTGATTAAACAGCGCTAGCAAACAAAAAAAACGGAAATGGATCAACAAACAAGCATCGCCTACGGACAACCTAATAATTTGAATATCAACTACGCACAGGGTGCTCCAATGCAACTTCCACTTCCCACCAACCATCAATTCGTAAGCCAACCGCTATCAACAGGTAACAATTTTAACTTACCTTAAAATCACTATCCTCCCACCAATCTCAACAACAATCTGATGGCAACTACCTCACAATCTTTAACTAACAAAGACAGAATTCTCTATCGAATGACGTCTACTAGTGACGAAGAAATTCAAGAAGTCGCAAACGATAATTTCACCAACACTAACAAATGGCAAACCGTTGAACGTCTTAAACGTAGAAAACTATCCCAACCTATCAAAGAAACTACGCAAATACCTTTAACAAACAGATATAACCAGCTAAATAAAGAAGAAGAGGAAAGCACCCTTACCAAACAAGTAAACAATACAACCATAAAACATCCTCCGATATTTGTGTACGGAGTTACACACTGCAGTGAGATGATCAAAAGTTTAAATGCAGTTGGGGAAACTGAACAATTTAACACAAAAACTTTAACAGATAACACCATAAAAATAAACTGTCATACTCCGGAAACCTACAGCAAACTAATTCACCACATGAAAGATGCCAACATTGTTCACCTTACGTACCAGCCAAAAGAGGACCGTGCCTTCAGAGTGGTTATCAAAAACCTACACTTTACAACCGACATAAATGAAATTAAGCAAGAGCTAGCCAATCAGGGACACCAAGTCAGGAATATTTTAAATGGAAGAAGTAGAGTGTCTAAAGAACCATTAAATCTATTCTTTGTAGACCTCGAGCCAGCGGATAACTATAAATAAATATATAATTTACGAGGCATACAGAACAGAATAGTACAAGTCGAGCCACCCAGAAAAACCAAGGACCCTACTCAGTGTACACGTTGTCAGCAATATGGTCACACTAAAACATATTGTAACAGACCTTACTACTGTGTGAAATGTGGAGCAACCCATAATTCCACAAGCTGTACAAAACCAAACAACACCCCTGCCACATGTGCACTATGCGGTGGTCCCCACCCTGCCAACTATAGAGGATGCGAATTCTACCATACTCTTCAAACAACCCAATAATGCCAACAACAGACTTAATATTCAATAATTACCAGCACCGATACACCTTATCCCACGACACAGAATACAACCAATAATTCAGGCACAACAGGCCAATACGTATTCGAATATACTAAGAAATCAAAACCACCAAAAACCACCAGAGGAAAACTCATTTACTCTCAGTACTTTTCTAGATGAGTTTAAAAATATGTTCCAACAGCTAATGCAACAAAACAGCTCAATTCTTGCCATGCTTACAACGCTCATCAATTAAATTCGCTAAATTTGTACGAATTGCCCAATGGAATGCCAACAGCATCATTCAACACAAAAACGAAGTAGAAACTTTTCTACATCATAATTTAATTGACATACTACTTGTTAGCGAAACGCACTTTACCCACAGATCCTTCTTTCGTATTCCATCTTATTTAACCTATAATACAAACCACCCGGACAACACTGCACATGCAGATACTGCAATTTTAATAAAAAATACTCTAAGTCACTATATATTATGCTCTCCTAGGCACTACTTGAAAATCAACCACTTCAGGGACTTCTTCAACACACTTGGCTCCAAATTTATTGCTAGAGATGATTTCAACAGCCACCATACTCTCTGGAGCTCTCGGCTAACAACTACCAAAGGTCGTGAGCTAGCTAATCTAATCCAGGAAAAAAGCTACTTATTTCTGTCCACCGGTAAACCAACATACTGGCCCAGTGATCCAAATAAAGCTCCTGATCTGTTGGACTTCTTCATCACCAACGGAATCTCCTCACCATATATGGAAGTATTTCCTAGTTATGATTTGTCATCTGACCATTCCCCGATAATTGTAACTATTAGTACTTTCGTAATTATTAAGAATTTTACATCTAAACTTCATAACAACAAAACCAACTGGGATAAATACAAAATGAAGTGGAACAACGAATTAATCTAAAAACAAGCCTCAAAACTCATAACGAAGTCGAAGACGCTTTGGATGCCCTAACAAGTACGCTTAAACGTTCAGTTATGGAAAGTACTCCATCTCTGCCAATAGCTAATAACACAAAATCAATACCAATTGAAACAAAACATTTAATTGGTAAAAAACGGAAGGCACTGTCTAGGTGGCACACAACCCAGGCACCCGTGGATAAAAATATACTGAATCGCATTAGCAATCAATTACAGGCGCAATTTAGAGAACTCCGTGAACAATCCTTCAGTGACACGTGACAAGACTAAATAGATTCGACAACTCTATCTGGAGACCAATTAAATCCAAGAAAAAACCAAAAGAACACAATGCTCCAATAAAAAATATTGCTGATCACAACACTAAATGGGCGAGAAGCGACCAAGAAAAGGCTGATCTTTTAGCCCAACAATCAAGATATAATTAATGACATCGTAACAAGTTTATCCAACATTCCACAATCCCCATTTCGAATTAAATCCTTCACTCCACACGAAGTTCAGAACAAACTTAACCATCTTAACATCCGAAAAGCACCAGGTACAGACGGTGTGACGCCAAAAATGCTCAGGGAATTACCGAAAAAAGGGATACTCTTTACTACCTACATTTTTAATGCCATTTTAAGACTGCAGCACTGGCCTCCAATGCTAAAAACGCCAGAAATAATCTTAATAAATAAGCCAGGAAAGAATCCAAATGACGTAACCTCATACCGTCCAATTAGTTTGCTCCTTACAATTTCCAAGGTATTAGAACGCTTATTACTGCAGAGACTAAATGCCGATATTTTACCAGATACCTGGCTTCCTCCCCATCAATTTGGTTTCCGAGCAGGACATTCTACAGTTCAGCAAACACATTGATTAATCCAAGTTATTAACCACGCTTTTGAATAAAAACATTATTGTACTTCAGTTCTACTGGACGTTAGCCAGGCCTTTGATAAGGTCTGGCATACAGGTCTCTTATATAAAGTTAGGGAAACCCTCCCACTAAAGTATTTCGACATTTTGAAATACTACCTTTCAGACCGCAAATTTAGAACCAAAGCAGGAGATGCCAAATCAGACTATCATTCCATAGAAGCAGGTGTACCACAGGGAAGCGTCTTGGGGCCGACCCTCTACAACCTATATACATCCGATATCCCAACAACCACTGAAACAACTATCTGTACTTTTGCTGATGACACTGCCATACTAGCAGCTCATGAAGACCCAGCAATAGCATCTAATCTAGTACAAATCCACTTAAATGTACTCCAGGCTTGGTTGCATCTCTGGAAAATTAAAATAAACGAAAACAAATCACAGCACATAGACTTCACTCTAAGACACGAACGTTGTCCTCCGCTTTTTCTCAATAACGTCGAACTCCCTCGAGCTATATCTATCAATTATCTTGGATTCCACCTGGACACTAGGTTAACATGGAAAGATCACATTACCAAAAAACGGAAGCAGATTGACTTGAAGATCAAAGAACTCTATTGGCTGTTAGGGAAGAACTCAAAACTTTCCCTAGAAAACAAAATACTGCTATATAAAACAATCATCATCCCTATTTGGATGTGTGGAATAGCAATCTGGGGTTGCGCAAGCAAATCCAATATAGCATTGCTCCAAAGAAGCCAATCTAAAGTGCTACGTCTGATATCTCAAGCACCGTGGTATGTATCAAACCAAACGCTACACGACGACCTGAGGATTCCCTATGTCAAAGATGTCATCAAGCTACGAAGTAGAACTCACCACGATAGATTGGCAGCCCACTCAAATAACCTGCTTCAACCATTACTGGAAAGAGAACACCCACGACGACTACATAGCCTTTGGCCAGCAGACCTTCTTGTGGATTAAGAGAGTCCTTCACTGGAAGAGCTCTCGTCACGTCATTTCAAGCTGAAATTCTGATATACAATGGCCCATAGAATGTAGTATTTCTGATTGCTAATAAATATAAGTTTATATAAAAAAAATTTAAATAAACAGTCCGAACTGAGCGTGGTTTCATTAAACAATTTTATAGCTCGATATACAAATACGGCTAATGCCGAGAGGATGCTGGATCTTAAAGATTACGCTTTTCTTAGTTTCACATTTATATAATGCTATTACAGCAATAGGATTTTCTTAGTCATTCCACTCCATTGGCGAATAACCAAGCTTAATAAAGGACACAATGTAACTTACAATTTTAAGCCCTGGTATTCGCCACCGCATCTTAAAGTTATAAATATTTTAATGCCGTGCAAAACAAAGGTAAGTTTTATTTGGAACAGTATTTATGAAAATACTAGTTATAAGGGTAAAGAATATACTATTAAGATATAAAAATAATAATTAGAAGATTATATTTTAGCCCTTTAAGATTTATTTTAAACTAAAATATGGAATACTCGCATATACTGAATAACGTTAGGAAATATTACATAAACATTGTATTATTACGTTACATACTACATAATAATCAAATAAATCGCAGTCCTGGTTAAAATGGAGGTCAGATACGATTTACAAATTCTAAACGAGCATTTCATTATAATAGCAAATTCTAAGCTGTTTAAAGTTGGGTATGCAGCCTCTTAATAACAGATGACAAATAATTTATATGTACTTGAACAATTTCAGTTAGTAACGTCACGCGTTCCAAAATTAGCAGCTATTAATGTTCTTCCTCAATTAAGCCAGGCCTGAATGGGTTGTAGATGCAAAAACAAAGGTTTTATCTGAAACAATATCGCAATTAAAATGAATTCAGTGTTTATAACAAATTCAATGGACACGTTATAATTGCAGATTCACTTAGCTAACAAAGTGTGTAGAGCAGCTAACGGCGCATTATTCAACGAGGATAATAAAATTTAAGGTCGCCTAATAGATTTCTAGTACCTATGATGAAGAGAAAGTTGCAATTTAGATGCGGGTATCTCAATGCGACTACACGCTATTCTTTGTTGGTTCTTGGTGAAAATTCTTGGATTGGATGATCCTATTGTTTTAATGTGTAAACAGGAAAGTTTCAATTATAAAATGAAATTGTTGTTAATAATAAATATGTTTGAATGACATACAGATTGGTTCTATAAATATGTAAGTTTTTAAAGCTTACTTTAAGATAATGCAACTAAAAGACGAATCTTCAAAAACAATTGGCTTTAGAAGAAAAATCGTATATTTCTAAGAAGCTTTATTGTTAAAATTATTTGCGACGTTAATGAATCTAACTAAGATAACAAAATAAAAATTATATATCCAGTATAATAGAAATGACAAAAATAAAATAAAATAAATTTGAAATAGACCGTAAAGTCTAGATATACATTTTTTGCATGAAAACCTCAACAGAAACACCTGTTCTATATAGACTTTTTTTTTTAAATTTATTATAAATTTACAATCTACTCAATTAGTGTGCAGTGTAATTAGTAAATAGGATATATATCTGCAAGTATTTGAGTTGGGCTCTATCCATTGATGGTTACCAGGATTTTCTCGATCTGATCTTCAGGTCTATGAAGTGGTTGTTGTGGTTCAGAGTGCGGTTACCGCTATTTTTGGTTGTAGTTCTACTCACTTTGTTGACCTAAGGAATACTTAGGTTACTGTGGAGTGTCTGGTTGCTGATGAACCAATCTGCATTCGCTATTGTTCGTCTTCGACTAAAATGTTTGTAAGATTGTGGTATTTGAGGGTTTGCTACAACCCCGTAGCTCAATCCCGTATGTTCACATGGGTTTTAAGATGGCTATATATAATAGGAGTTTGTTGTTCAGAGATAACTGGGATTTTCGTCCGATTAACCAGTACAAAGATGTTAAAATCTATAAACGAATAGTAAGAATGGCAATATGGAATGTAAGAAGCCTAGTTACTCTTGGCAAAATAAATAATGTTGCTGAAGAAATGGAAAGACTAAAATTGATATCTTGGATGAAACGAGATGGTAGGGCACAGGAGTGCAGCCAACAAATAACAGTTACATATACTATTCAGAAGGTTTAGAACATGATCATGAACATAAATATGGTACAGCCATGATACTTACAAATAATATTGCAAAATCGGTCAAAGATTTTATTACCGTGGATGATCGCGTTATGCTAATTAAGCTAAAAACAACACATAGAACAATGAATATCATTAAAATATATGCACCTGCAGGTAGAGACCAGACCCAGAACTAGAAGAATTTTACAGTCATGTAAATGAGGCCTTGCGCTTAACAAAAAAGGAAATAACTGTAATACTTGGTGATTTAAATGCCAAAATGGGATCAGGTGCTGATGGAGAATTGATTGGAGCTTTTGGCCTGGGAACGAGAAATGCTCGAGGTGACAGATTAGCTCAATTTTGTGTAGAGAACAACTTCTTAATAACCAACACATTCTTCAAACTACATCCAAGAAGACTGTACACGTGGACTTCGCCCCAACACACGCCGGAAAAAATTGTTTGGAATCAAATCGACTTTGTCATAATCGCACCACAATTTAAGAAATATATAAAGTCAGTAAAGACTCACCCGGGCGCGGACATTAATGGTGACCACAGCCCAGTTGTGATGGATTTCAAGATAAGACGTTTTAAAAATATAAAAAAAATAATGAAATAAGAGAAGATATTGAATCCGATACAAGTAGAACAAACCTGGACACACGTTAAATCAGCTGTCACAGAAATACAAAAACAGGAAATCGGATATGGAGAAAGCGAGAAAAGGAGAGAATGTATGACCTCAGAAATACTGAGACTTAATACTAGAAAAAAAGGAACAAAACAATACCCGTAAAATATGAAGAACTGAATAGAACCATTTGCAAAAAATGCAGGAAAGCAAAGGAAACGTGACTTTCCGAGAAATATAAAGAAATAGAAAACCTTCAAGAAAAACACGATATATTCAATGTACACAAAAAAGTCAAGGAAATGATAAATCAACGACGGAAACCTCCTGTAGCGATTGCTACAGGAGGTTTCCTATGATTTCCCTATGATTATTTCATTATTATCGTATTTTATGATTATAAAAGACGATAATAATGAAATAATCATAGGGATAACAGAGAAACTCAATAGACGGAAGCAATATAGAAGAACTTTTCTATGACAACAGACCAGAAACCCCCAGATACAGATAGCGAGCTAAATTAAAAAGGACCAGAAATCACTAAAAGTGACTGGTCTGGATAACATTCACGCTGAGGTAATCAAATTAATAGCTGATAAGGAGGGTAAGGGGCTGGCTGGATATACTAACTTTGTTATTTAATGCTATTCGTAGAACAAGTATTATACCTCCCGACTGGCTAAAATCAACATTTGTAACTATACCGAAGAAGAGAAATGCGCCAACTTGCAACAAATGTTGAACGATTAGTCTGATGTCACAGGTCCTTAAGATCTTTCTGAGAATTATACACACACGCATTTGTACAAAATGCGACGCCCAAATTGATAGAACACAGTTTGGGTTTGGAATGGTTATGGTTCACGAAGCACTCTTATCGCTAAACGTCCTGATACAGAGGTATAGAGATATGAACATAAACGTATATGCTTGTTTCATCGATTATCGAAAAGCATTCGATTGTGTAAAACGACAAACTTATAGAAATCCTTATCAAAACTGGTATCGATAAAGAGGAGACCAAAATTATATCAAGACTCTACTGACATCAAACAGCAGAAGTCAGAATTGAAAACGAAACATCAGAAACTACAGTGACCAAGAAAAATTAGGCAAGGTTGCGTTTGTCGCTACTATTATTTAACATGCTCTGAAGCTATTTTGAAAGAAGCTCCAGATGACGTTATGAAAGGTGTAAAGGTAAACGGTATTATAATAAACAACATTAGATATGCGGATGACACCATAATAATAACAGACAACATAGGCAAATTGCAATTACTAATGGACCGCATAGTACAATATAGTGAAGACGATGGTCTCCATATGAATATACCTAAAACTAAGCTGCTTGTCTTCGCAAAAGAGAACATAGATGCTAATCTAACAATAAATGGCAATACTATAAAACAAGTGAAAATGATTAAATATTTGGTGACGAGTATTAACAGCCAGTGCGACCCAAGAAGGAAATTAGATCTCGAATTGAGCAAGCAAGGAAAGCATTTATAAATATGAACCAGTTCTTTACAGCGAGCGAATTCAGCCTAGAGCCCAGAGTGCGCATGATCAGGTGCTACATATTTTCTGTTCTGGTCTATGCGTGCGAAGGATGATTCTATATCCAATAACCGAGAAAATGAAGGCATTTGAGATGTACCTATGCAAGCGCATACTAAAAATATCCTGGGTTCAAAGAATAACAAAAGAGGAGGTGCTTGCTAGAATTCGGAAACCTCTTGAACTCCTAATCACAATGAAAGAGAGAAAAACAAAATATATGGAACATATAATTTGAGAGGGGAGAAGTATGAGTTACTCAGACTAATAATAGAAGGAAAAATACAAGGCAGAAGATCAGTTGGAAGGCGACAAAAGGACTTACGAAGATGGTTTGGCTGTACTTCAACAGAAATTTTTAGAGCAGCGGTGTCTAAAACAATAATTGCAGATGGATCGCCAACCTTCGACAGTAGAAGGCGAATTAAGAAGAAGAAGAAGAAGGAGTTTTTTAGATCCTCAGATAGGATTTGGATTTAATGGCATTATGACTATGTCATCGATGTAATTAGTGTGTTGTTTGTGCTTGGGACGTCTGATGTAAATAGAAGGTATAGGAAGTGTCCGACGACGCTGCCCTGGGAGACCCCGGAGTTAATAGTATAGTAGTTTAATAAAGAATCTTTCAATTTAATTGGAAAGTGTCTTTAGTTTAGGTAAGATTTTAGTAATAAGTTTTTTTTAATTTGTTTATTAGCAATCAGTAAGATACACAAACTATAAGCTAATGTGATACATTGTACAATACTTAACATATATGTACACTAAATAACGTTAAGAAGTAAACATCCAACGATGTCACCTCAGATAGTTAGGTCGAGCGACCATTGACGTTTGAGTCTTCTGTTTTCAGAAAGTTCTAGCAGTGGTGGTATGAGTGGATTGGGATGGTACTAGAGTATTGTGGTATTTATCACTGCCCTCCTAGATAACTACACTCACGTAGGGGACTTTTAAGTCCATATGGATGGTGTGGCTTGAGACGTACCATGGTGCGTTCACAATGTTTCTCAGAATCTTGGATTGGGCTCTTTGTATTACAGCTGTATTTGACTTGCTAGCGCAACCCCATAATTCTATCCCGTATGTCCAGATTGGTCGTATTACTGCTTTATAGATTAGTAGTTTATTTTCAAGCGATAGTTTGGATTGACGTCCAAGGAGCCAATTAAGTTCTCGTACTTTTAGATCTAATTGTTTACGTTTTTTTGATATGTGTAGTTTCCAAGTAAGTTTACTGTTTAGGTGTAAGCCTAGATACTTGACAGTTTCAGTTTGGGGTAGCGCTATTTGATTCATCGTTATTGGTGGGCGTTGACCTTTTCTGAGTGCGAAGATTATATGTGTAGATTTAGCTTCATTAACTTTGATCTTCCACTTATTTAGCTATGTTTCAATGAGATTTGTATGTGCTTGGAGATTGGATGAAGCTGTTATCGTCAGCAAATGTACCAATAGCTGTTTCGTCTGTCACTGGAAGATCGGCTGTGTATTCTGTGAATTTTTTTTGGAGTGAAGAGTTTTACTCGGTCTTGTGTTAGCAACGGCGTGGAAAGTTCATCATCCACTTCTTGTACTCGATCATTGTTGTGAGGAGTGAATACTTCCGTAAGATGTTCCGCAAATAAGTTTGCCTTTTCCTTGTCACTTTTTGCCCACGGGCCTGGAGGTGCTGTATTTTTCCGAATAGGAGAGGAAGTGTCTTTTGGTTTTCTCTTTGCTTTTATTGGCTTCCAGATAGAGTTGTCGTATCTTGTAAGATCGGTAAGATAATTTTCCACAGAGGAGTTTCTGATGTCTTGGAGTTTTAATTTCAAGATGTTGCTAATTCTATTGTATTCTCTTCTATTATCTATATTACGTGTACGCTGCCAAATCGACCTGGCTCTTCTTTTCTTTGCCACCAACTGCTTTATTTCAAGAGGTATGTTGTTTGTTTTAAGTTTTTGGACAGTTGTTGGCGTAGCAGTTTTTGCAGCATGTTGGAGAGTGTCAATTAGGTTACTGCAAGCATCTTCAATGTCGTTTGGTTCCTGTAATTTTATTGAAAGGTTGATCTGATGTGCTTATTGTTGCAATAATTGGGCTATGGTCAGAGGATAAAGCATAATTTGATGTTATGTCTATACAATTTGGAGAGATACCATTCGTTACAAAAAGTCCAGAAGATCTGGAACCTTGTCAACATCAGTAGGCCAGTAAGTTGGGGAGCCGGTTGAGATGACAGAATAGTTATTATCATGCAATACCTGTGCCATTTCTCTGCCTTTGGTAGTTGTAAGGCGCGAACCCCATAAAATATTTTTGCTGTTATAGTCTCCTCCGGCTATAAATTTTGGACCAAGTGTCTCAAAGAATTTTTTGTAGTGTTCTTTTTTTAAATTATGTCGAGGCGGACAATAAACGGCTGTGAGGGTAACTTCATATGGAAGGCTTTTAACACGTACTGAAGTAGCTTGTATATGATGTTCTGCATATTTTAGTAGCTCATAATGTACTATCGAATTTTTGATGAGTATGGCTGATCCTCCATGAGCTGTCTCGTCAGGATGGTTTGTATAGTAGCATTTATAATTTGGTATCTCAAAATAAGTTCTACTGGTAAAGTGTGTTTCACTGATTAAAAGAATGTCAATAAAATTTTGTTTTAGGAATAACTTAACTTCGTCTTTATGGCGTGGAAGACCATTGGCGTTCCACTGAGCTATGCGTAGATAGTTAGCCATTTTACTTAATTTTGTTGATGAGTTGTGTGATCATGTTGAGAACTAGGCTGTTTTGCTGAAGTAACTGATTAAACAAGTTTAGAATTAGTCTAAGAATTTGGATAACGTTGTAGTAATGTTATCCGTTGGTTCCGGGTTGGATTTTGCTACTTCTGCATAACTTTTTGAGGGTTGATAGGTGTTGGCGAGCTAGATGTTGTTCGCATATATTGGTGAAGGAGTTATTGGTTGTTTAACTAATTGTTGTCTCGGATTTTTGTTCCTTAATATCCGTTGATAGCATTCGCAACCTCTTTAATTTGCTGGGTGGTTTCCTAGAGCACATTTGGCTGGCGTATCTCTATTTTTAGTGCATTCGGTAGTGTTGTGGTGCCCCCACACTTTACACATAAATATGGTTTGTTACAGTAAGCTTTTGTGTGTCCAAACTGTTGACATCTCATGCACTGTATAATATTGTTTCTAATAGTTCTGGGAGGTTCTATTTGTATTATTTTATTTTGTAGTCCTCTTATCTTATAGACTTCTTTATTATTTTCTGCCGGCTCTAAGTCAACGAAGAATAGGTTTAATGGTTCTTTGGTGACCCTATGTTGCGCATTAATTATGTTTCGAACCTACTGTCCCATTTGTTCTATCTCTTGTTTTATGTCTGCTACTGGGGTTGAGTGGTATAGGTATCTTATGGTTACTCTGTAGGCCCGTTCCTCCTTTATTGGGTAAGTATGATGATGCACATTTGTTTCTTGAAAGTGTCTTATTAACTTGCGATATGAGTCTACCGTTCCACAATGAATTTTAACAGCATTATTTGCAAGGCTTTTTGTGAAATACTGTTCAGCTTCTAGTATGTTATTTAATTGTGTTATCATTTGTGGATAGTTTGTTACTCCATCCACAAAGATTGGAGGAGGTTTTGGGGTTTTTGTGGTGTTAGTACTTCCTTCGCTTGTGTTATTTTCTGTAACATTTTCTAAAGCAATAAATCTGTTGCTTGTAGCTACTATTTCGTTAGGACGATTGTTTTGTGTAGATTAAATTTCTTCCTTTTCACGCTTATAGTTTGCCATTTATTTTTGTTGCTATCTTCTTCTGTTTGTTCTTCTTCTTCGTTAGTGGATGTCATTCGCTGAATTTGTTTATGACTAAAGATTTGACCAGACGCACTGTTTGTTGTTGTGGGTAATTGTGTTATGAGATGAATAATTGAATAGCATTTATTGATATGGAGTTTGTTGGTGTAACGGATATTGATATGTATGTACTTGATTATTCGTCGATTGTTACCACTGCATGGCTGTCGTATGCGATTGTGTATACATTTGTTGATTATTATTTATGTTGCATGGGTCAATCCCATGACCAAACGGCAACATTATAATAATGAATGAATTACATTCCTGCTTACTTGCAGTCTGTAGTGAATATTTAGAGTTTAAGAAGTTTTAATAATTATTATACACTGATAATAGTAGTTTATTGAGCACGAAAATATTAAGCTGACCCCGCGGTCACGTTATCGTTCATAACGGCCGCTAGTCGATAAAACGCCCGCACACGTGATATCCCTGCGGCTCGGTTCGCGCACGACCGTTCAACTCTATTTCAAAATATGTATCAAAATTAAAATTAAATTTTATACCCAAGAAAATATAAATGGGAACAGGTAAAATACGGCTGACCTTAAGCAAGGCTGCGGTCGCTGCCGTTGATGACGCAGGCACGGGCTGGCTTGTAGATCCGTTCGTTTTCCTTCAAAGCAGGAGGGTTAGCGTACACTCTACTCACTAGCACGGTCGCAAAGCGAAGTAGTAATAAGTAAATTGAATACGGCAACGTCTTTTTTTTATTTGTACAATAGCCCAGAGTGCCACACTTTATCGAATGCTTGTTAGATGTCCAAAAATACTGAAGATCACACTTGTTTTCCCTCTAGACGGTTTTTGACGCGGTTTACAATTCTGTGATATTGATATGTAGTAGAATGGCTGGTCGAAAACCAAACTGACGTAGTGGGATTAGCTCGTTAATCGATGTTATTTCCTCAATTCTGAATGGCAAAAGTTGTTCAAATATTTTAGAAAGTAATGGCAGAAGACTAATTGGTTTGTATGAAATAGTTTCTTGCAGTGGATTTCCAGGCTTTGGCACCATAATAATTTGTACATATTTCTATTGAACTAGGAAATAGCCAGCATACGATTGAATACAGAATTACATATAGAATTCTTGGTAGTTGTTTGAGTACTTTACCGACTCTGAGATCATACCTTGGTGCTTTATTTCTCGGTGAACCTCGCCACGAGTAAATAGTCTTGGAGGTGGGGATAGTTGGCCAGGTGAGTTGAGGAATTCCTCTACATCTTAATCAGTATTTAGGTTATTTGGTGCGAGTGGTGTAAAGACTTCCATTGTGGAGTCTGTGTGTTAGTTTGTTGAAAATGGTCTTGTCTAATGGGTTTCTTGACCTTTGCCATTTGTTCCGGGCTTTGCGTTTTTCTGCTGTTAATTGATTTACATGGAGTAGTATATTAAGATCTTCTGGTGCAAAATTTTGTTTTAATGGGGTGACCTGCCAAACTTCTTCTTGAATGGTCTTGGTTGCGTATTCTGCAGTTTCATCTATTTCATTAGAATTATGCATTTTGATATTATTGTTAATATTTTATTGGAAGTTCCCTAGCACATAATCTTGCTAAACGATTTTTGTTGTTACCTTAGTACTCAAAGTGATTATCATTGGACTATGATCTAAGTTTAAATCTGCACAATTTTCTATTTTACTATATACTCTATAAATGTTTTTATATCTACGAAATCTAGCTGATCGGGAAGTTTATTTAAGTCTGTTGGCCAGTAAGTTGGCTCGCTGGTAGACAAGTGCCGCAAATCGTTTTGCTGTATTATTTGAAATAAGTCATGTCCTTTCGTAGTAATCAACCTAGGGCCTTAGACAGTATGCTTAGCATTCCAATCTTCTGCAATAAGAAAACGTAGATCTAATAGAAATAAAAACTCTTGGTATTATGCAGGTGATATGCAGGTTAATGGCCAAGGTAGTAATTTTATTTGTATTAGAGCACTTTAAATTTTATTAGTTATGTATGGCGATAATTCGTAGTGATTTATCGACAAGGATCATTGAACCGGTGGAAGTAGTTCCATCGAAATGATGTGCGTAAATATGTTGGGGCATAGAACTTTTATTACAGTGTTAATAGTGGAATGACCGTTTGAAATTAATAATATATCGAGTTTGTTTATATTCAGGAATAGAGTAATTTTGTGAATATATTTTTTAGGCCATTAGAGTTTCAGGCTGCAATTTTATGGAATTAGGCATTATTGGTTATTTTGTTGATGGCTGATGTGATCATGGAGAGAATCATAATATTCTGGTTAAGGAGTTGAGAACACATATTTTGAATGCGTTTAAAAAAGTAATAAGTGCATCTGCTATCTTGTTACTGTTAGTCATGCCGTTTGCCGCCTGAGCATAGGTTTAGAAATTTTGATAAGGTAAGTGGGAAAGTTGTTGGTTTGCTATTTTAGTAGGATTTGTTCTGCATTAGACTTTTAAAATTTGTTGGTTAAGCATTTTTTTGGCTTTAAGGTCTCGATAAACAGTACATCCTTTATAGACAGCTGGACTGCCTTTACATAGAGCGCATTTAGCTGGAGTGTCCCTGTTCTTTGTATATAATTTACTGTCACGTGGTCCCCCACATTTTACACAATTGAATGGTTTTCTGCAATAGGACTTGGAAGTGACCGTGATGTTGGCAGTGCGTACGCTGAATTCTTGATTCGCTTCAATTTTTATTTTAGTTCTTTGCAGGAATTCGACAGCAAAGATTTCTTTGTTATTTAGTTTGGGCTCAAAGTCGATGAAAAACGTAGGCAAGGGACCCTTACTCTGTGTTTTATGTTAATATTTCTTACTGGGTGTCCTAGTTTGTTTAGTTCAGCCTTAATATTTTGGGTTGAAATTGAGTGGTGTCAACCTCGAATTACTTCTCTGCACGCTATTTCTTGTTTCATTTGGTACATATGATGGATTATACCTTCTTCGTACAAATGTTTAATCAATTTTCTGTAGGCATTGATAGAAGAAGTATTTATTTTGACTGTATTGCTTGTTAGTGTTTTAAAGTAATATTTTTCATCGTCGATAACTTTGGCAAGGTTATCAGTCATGGCTTGAAAGTTATTGATTCCATAAATGTATACAAGTGGAGGTCCAGGTTGTGTATTATTGTTGGTATACAGGGTCTGTATTTTAAGTAATGAGAATAAATCTATAAAACAAAATTTATTACAGATATAACTATAAAACTTTAGTAGTCTTCAAAGTATGCTCATTGAGCGTCAACACACTTCTCCAGGTGAGTTTTCCACGTTTCGTACCCTTCCTGAAAGTCAGCAACTTAAACATCCTTTAGAGCACGCGTGCAAGCCGCTTTGACAGCATCACTCTGGGAAAGAGGAAAAAGTCTGCAGGGGCAACATCGTTCTGATGCCATTTTTCGTCAGGTACTCTGTAACCACGAGCTTGGTGCAAATCTTCCTCATCCCAAGGTCCTCGACGATGATTTTGTGAACAACCAATTTTAGATTCCTTGCTTATCCGCGATAAAACGAATACTTAAACGCCGGTTCGAGTTCAGAAAATCTTGCATACGTTGTTCGTTGTCTCCAGTTCTTGAGGTTAACGGGCGACCTGTACGGGGTTCGTCCTCCCGCTCTTCCGGCCTTCTTTGAATATTTTGTGCCACCTAAAAACTTGAACTGGTGATAAGCTTTCACTGCCGTACGCTTGCTGAATCATTTCCAGCGTTGATGCACTAGATTTTCCAAGGCGAGCACAAAATTTGATTGCGTAACGCTGTTCAATGCTTTGCTGCATTTTAAGCTTGCACACACTTCTTTGCAGACGTCCGCGCCGCGCGTGTTTATGCCTTAACGGAGGCCAGCAGGCGACTGCCGCTTGGAGCGTATTTAAGGTCAAACCCCCCTCTACCGACTCCAACTGGTCCCAGCGCTCTCTGACGTTTATTCGCGTAAGGACAACAATATTCTCATTACTTAAAATACAGACCCTGTAGTTTTCACTAGAGTCGTTGATGAGTTCTGTTCCAGAAAGAGGTTAGAATCTGTTATATGTGTTCTTATCTGTTATAAGGTTTAGTTTTTTTTTGCCAATACTTTGCCAAGGATGTTAGCTAACCTTTTCACCTGATCTACGGTCATTGCTTCAACATCATAATAAGTTATATTTTGTTTTGTATTATTGTTGTGTTTTGTCTGTATAGCATGTTGCGTTAGGGTCTGGTAATTTTTATTAAAGTTTGACGTGACTGGAGCTGGAATTTGAGGAGCTTGTTGATACGCTGTGAGTATGGGAAATTGATTTTGGTACATTTGCGTCATTTGGAAATGTGGTATTTGACTTGGCTGATTTCGGTGGATTGGCTGCGATCGTGTTTGATTTTGCATCGCGAACAATGGCTGTGTATTATTATTTGTGCAGTAAACACTTGTTGTGTACTACCACATGAATTAATCGAATTTAGAATATTATAGCTTTTAATAAACTATTCGTCGTGCACACGGGATTATCTCCCGACCAACTCTTAGAGATACGAGAGCGGCAGTCGACACAAATTTAATAAGAATAATGAACTTAAAATCAAATTGACAAATAAATTTGTCTGACCTTACGCAAAGCTGCGGCTCCCGTTGGGATAGCACAGGTATCCAGGATAGCTCGGCACGCACTTCGCTTAGCTTGAAAGCGCAGGCCGAACTATATAGACGTTTAAAAAACTTTCCGGTATAAGATTATACAGACTCCAAAATTGCATTATTTATAAAACACTAAAAAAACTGTAAACTAGATAAATAACAAATAATTTATATTTAAACATGGCTACTATTATAAACTAGAAATAAAACAGCAATTTAAACAATACACTAGGTAGTGTAAATCGGCCCTAAAAACATAAAGAATAGTGTATTGAAAAGGTGAAGCATTATTAGGGGTACGATTTTTTTTAATCTACTACTTTATAATGGAAAAACTATCATTGATAAATACTAAATAGCAGTTTGGAGAAATTAAAAGCAACAGTTGTAGAAGAACTTTCTGAAGTGGTACAAAGACTGCCACCAACACATTTACGCTTGGGCAAGAAATAGGCTGGGATAGTATAGGATTACATAAGGAATAGAATACCGGGTAAGTGGCCTCCATGGCTTTGCTGGTACGTGCGCACTCTTTTGTTGAAATTTTCCATAACCGTTTTGCATAAATTTGGCTGAGTACCGTTGATACAGCGCTTAATTTCTTCCTTCAAGGCGTGAGTGGTCGTGGGCTTGTTGACATAAAAATTTTACTTAAAAAAAAAGCTCAAAAAAGTCCAACGCACGATCTGGGCCAATTCTGATCACCAAAACGGAAAATTACACGATCAAAAAATGACTGATGCAGTAAATTGTTTTGTGAGCTGTATGGCATGTGGCACCGTCTTGTTAAAACCACATGTCATCTACATACATATCTTGCAATTTAGGCACAAAACATTAGATTATCATGTCGCGATAGCGAGCACCATTAACTCCTATTGCCTGACTAACCGCATTTTTGAAGAAGAATGGTCCGAAGATGCTTCCAATCCAAAATCCGCATCAAACAGTGATATGTTGCGGATGCATTTGTTGCTCAACAATCACTCGTAGATTTTTTGAGCCCAAAATGCGACAATCTTGAAGATTAACGAAGCCCTCAAGATGAAAATAAGTCTCAGCGCTAAAAATGCTTTTGTCCGAAAAATCAGCGTCTACTGCTACATAATCCATTCAACAAAGCCTCTTTGCTGTGCGTCGTCAGTAGGCTTCAGTTCTTGATTCAATTGAACTTTGTAAGCATGAACATGCAAATATTTTGTGAGAATACGCTGTAGAGAGCTTCCCAAAGTGTCCTCTTGACCACGGTGCCGAATTGATGTTCCTGGAGTCTCAGCAACACTCTCACGAACTGCTTCGAGGTTTTGTGTTGAACGGCTTGTTAATCATTGATCTAGTCCTCCTAAATTTTTTAATTAATCTCTGCACAGTTTATGAGTTTAAATCACTATTTCGACCATATTTTGTACGAAAATTGCTAACTATAGCTGCCAAACTTTCATTATTTTTAAAATATTGCTCAACAATGAAAACGAGTTATTCTTTCGTGTAGCGCTCCATTTTTAATAACCCTCAACTATTGGCTGTCACGCTGTCTTTTTTTTCGTTATCCCACCAATGGCGTAAAATTCAAATCTTGCGTGAATTTTGGGACACCCAATAGTAGTTTAGTAGGTAACGCGAAATGGAAGAAAAAAGCTTCGTAGCATTATACTTGTCCGCTAAATAAATTTAAAATAAATGTTGCCGTAGGAGATACCAACGAATGTAAAATGTGTGCAGTAACACTATTTCTGTGTGCAAAAATACCTTCCAACGCTGCGATTAATTGCGAACTGTGTAATGTTTGCTGACCAAACCTGATGAGTAAAGGTGTTGTATGTCAATGGTGTCGCTTGTTAAACGATTTTTAAATTTTATTTATTAACAATCAAAATACAAAGTATTCTCTAACCCCATATGCTAGCTTGCAATCTAAGTATTAAGTATTTAAATCAATGAAAACATTATAAGACCGCCTCTAATGACGAGATCTATTAGTCTATTTTATGGGTCAGCTGGTAACTGCCTTCTTATTCTGCTTAGTGTAATAGCTTCTAATAAGGGCTGCATTAATGCATTTGTACGTTGCAAGCTTTTTGCGATGAATAATACATCTCCCTTACACGACTTTTTTTTATAGTTAGTATCTTCAAACCTTTGTGAATCATTTCATTTGTCATATTCCATGGGGAATTAACTATTACTTTTAATAGTTTGGACTGACACCTTTAAATTATTGCAACGTTGTATTTGATGGCACAGCTCTAGACCATAAGTCCTAAGGATTTGATTGTAGACTTATACAAAATAGAGTTTCTTACGATTAACCAATACAGTTGGATCCATCGTCCTTGTTAAAATTATTTTATATTTATAAATCTTCACCTCCCACATTCAGATAAAATTTGTGTTTGCTCGAATTTTATCTTGTAGTCGGAATTTTCCAAAGCCGCTGATTTTTCGGATTGATTTAAACGTAGATGACGTTGTGTTCCTTTATTCTAGTGGTAATCGTTTGGCCCGTAGTCCAAATGTAGATGTGTTTACATAAATAAGGTATGCAGTAAATTATTGATGTATCCAATGAGTTTCTTGTGTCCGTGGCTGGTCAAAGCAAATTCCGTATTTTGGTGGTATTGGAAAATATGGTTTTCGCCTTGTATTTATTGAGGATTTTCCCTGTCCGGTCTGTAACCCTGTTGATATAAGGTAAAAGGGCTTTGCCTACGGTGAACGATTTCGGTTGTGTTTATTTCCGTCCTCGAATAGCCAATTCCTTATAAGACTTGTTCCAAGCGTTTTTTCTTATCCAAAAACTGTGGTTGACATATACGTCGTGCTCGGTCAACCAATGTTTCCACAACCGTTCTTTTTTGACTTGGGTGGTGATTCGACTGCTTATGAAGGTTTCTGTACACTGTACACTGTGTGTTGTAAATGTCCATTCTCCGATCTCAACACCTGTACATCTAAGAAAGCAATTCTATCTTCCGATTACAGTTTCATGGTAAACTGTATGCTTGGGTGTATAGAATTCAAGTGCATAAGAAATTGTGGTAGGGTCTCTTTTCCGTGTCTCAAAAAAAATGTCATCAACGTATCTTAGTTATATCGTAGGTTTTTATGGTGCTGTATTGATGGCGATTTCTTCAAATTTCTTGATGTAGTAATTAGCGATTACGGAGCTAAGTGGGCTACCCATAGCTACTCCGTCTTCTTGTTTGTAATATACTACTGTGTACATATATAACCCGGAATTTTTAATTTAAACTGCGCGAACATTTCGTTGGGCACAAACCTTTTTAGTTTTAAGTTGGTAGGACTGCTACTGACATCTGTGTCAAATTTTATGTTAATATCTTAATTAATTGAAGAGTGACGCTCGTTTTCGTAAGCAACCAAAATTAACTTTTTCGATTTTTACCATGCCAGAAAATATTCAACAAAGAAGTTCGATTAAATTTTGTGTTGGAAATGATATTTCTGCTGCGGAAACGCTTAGAATGTTACAAAAAGCCTTCGGTGAACAGGCTATGTCTAAAACACAAGTATACGAATGGCATAAAATGTTCAAAGAGGGTCGTGAAGGCGTTGAAGACGAACCACATCAAAGACGTCCAAGAACATCAACTGACGAACAGCACGTCGCGAAAACTAAGGAATTGGTTCTCCAAAATCGTCGATTGACAACTAGAGAGCTTGCTGACATCGTTGGCATTTCAAATGGATCAGTGAACTACATTTTGAAGGAAGTTTTGTGCCTCAAAAAAGTCAAATCTCGTTTGGTTCCAAAAACCCTCCATTTATTCGTGACCATTTCGCTAAAAATTCCACCCATATCATTCCACAACCGCCGTATTCGCCTGATTTAGCTTCATGTGACTTCCGGATATTCAGAAAATAAACAAACTGACGGTTTGGCGGTCTTAGGTGACGGTTCTTGGCAAAAATGTGGCTTTTCCTCTTTATACGGAATTGTGACTCTTATTGGTTGGCATACACGCAAAGTCATCGATTTCATCGTAAAATCTAAGTATTGTAAGTCCTGTGAATATTGGAAATGCATGCTGACACTACTGAATACCAAGAATGGCTTCAAACTCACAAAGAAAGTTTCCAAAGCAATCACGAAGGCTCTTCGAGGAAAATGAAAGTGGATAGAATGATTGAGATGTTTCAACGATCGCACGACTTTCACAACGTTAAATTTTACAATACGTCGGTGACGGTGATAGAAAAAGTTTTAAAGGTATATTAGATGCAAAACCTTATGAGGATATTGACGTAAGAAAAAAAGAATGCAAAATACCAAAGGCTTAGGTGGAAAAGGAAAGCTGACCGGTAAATTTATTGACGATCTTACGTTGTACTATGGCCTTGGTATTCGTCGAAACACAGATTCTGTTGAAAATATGAAAAAAGAAATTTGGGCAACGTTGTATCACAAACTGTTAACAGATAAAAAACCACAGCACGATAAGTGTCCTCCAGGCGTCAACTCATGGTGTACGTGGCAAAAAGCAAAAGCTGAAAATAGTTTAGATACGCATTTTTTTTATTGGTTATAAGCAAATTAACAATCAGAACGTAATACAATAAATCAATGTTCTATGAGCTAATGTGATGACATTTGACGTGAGGGGGAGTTCATCCAGAGATGTTATCCCGTTTCATTAGAGTTGCACTCCTTTAAGATCACTGGGCCATTTCTTTATATTTAATCTTCTCGGTGGGGGATCCTGATGAAGGTTGGATGCAAGGGTGTTGGGATGGGCGTGCAACCGCGTAAAGTGGGTGCTACTTCGTTTGCTACGTTCTTCTTCTACCGTTGTGACTTGTAGGCCCGTATGCAGGGTTAAGTTGCTGACATACCACGGAGCATTTGCTAGCAGTCTGATGGTTTTGGATTGTAGGCGTTGAATAATGTTAACATTGGACTTACAAGAACAGCCCCATAGCTCAATGCCGTAAGTCCATGTGGGCCTGATTACTGTTTTGTAGAGCAGGATCTTGTTTTCGAGGGAAAGACTTTTTACCAAGCGCCCAGTACATTTTCTTGATTCGCAGATCAATCCCTTTACGCTTTTTCAATATATGAGACTTCCAGGTGAGTCGTCGGTCTGAATGAAGACCTAAGTAGTGGGATTCTGTTGCTTGAGGAATGGGTACGTTGTTCAGAAAAACTGGGGAGCAGTCGGAGTAATTTAGAGTGAAAGTAACGTGAGTGCTTTTCGTTTCATTGACCTTGATTCTCCATTTAGCAAGCCAGGTCTGAAGATGAGTTAGATGGGTTTGTAGGTTAGAGGATGCTATATGAGGATTGGTATGACTGGAAAAGAGGACAGTGTCATCTGCGTATGTGCCTAAGTGTGTATTATTTGTTGTGGGAACATCTGAGGTATATAGTAAATATAGCAGCGGTCCAAGGACACTGCCTTGAGGCACATCTGAGGTGATTGGTCGGAGTTCAGAATAATGTTGGCCATATTTGATTTGGAAGTAGCGATCATTCAAGTACGATTTTAGCAAAAGGTAGTATTCATTTGGCAGTAGTTCTTTAATTTTATATAATAGGCCATCATGCCACACCTTGTCAAATGCCTGTTTAATGTCTATAAAAACTGCAGGGCAGTAAGATTTGGCGTCGAGGGCCGCATTGATGATATTCACAAGTCGATGGGATTGCTCAATCGTGGAATGGTACCGCCTAAATCCAAACTGATGGTCTGGTATGCAGTTTTCCAGTATGTCACTATCATACAGTCTTTTGATTATACGTTTTTCTAACAGCTTAGAGAGTAGTGTCAGCAGACTTATTGGACGGTAAGAGGCAACATCTTCAGCAGGTTTACCAGGTTTAGGTATCAGAATAATTTGCGCGAATTTTAACGATGATGACCAATATTGACATCTCAATGTGGAGTTGAACAGGTTTCGTAAAAACGTTATACTATTTTTGGGCAGTTCACTAAGTACCTTAGCCGTAATTAGGTCATACACAGGGGCTTTGTTATTGTTTAGATGGCGAATTTCATCAAGCACCTCAGTATAGGTGAAGCTTTTGGTGGGCACCGACATTTGAAGTGGCGTCTGAAGGAAGTCTTGAATCTCAACATCGGGTGCAGTAGAGTAGGGGGTGAAAACTTAGGCAAAGTGCTAGGCGAAGAGATCTGCTTCTTATTGATCTGTCTTAGCCCAGTAATTATTTGGTTTTCTTAAAGGTGGATTAACAGCCTGTGGTCTTTTATTAGCTTTAGAAACTTTCCAGATACTGTGGTCAGCTTGGGACAAGTAAGTTAGATAGTGTTGAAAAGTTTCTTGCTTGTGCAGTTTGAGTATATTCTTGAGGGCATTGGTTAGTCTATTAAATATCGTTTTTCAGTTGCGTTTAGAATCCTGTGCTATTTAGATCTTGCCCTCCTCTTTTGCTTAATGAGTTCAACGATTTCATTGAGGATATTTCCATCCTATCGTACCGTATTTAGAAGTTTGGGCGTAACCCTTTAGGCTGCAGATTGAACAGTAGTGGTGAAGTGTTCTGTGGCTTCCTCTATATCATTAGAGGTGCGCAGGCTTATGTTGGTTTGGAGATTTTCTTGTAAAAGCCTTCTGAATTCGTCCCAGTCGGTTTTTTGGTTGTGTAGGGATGGTAAGGTTGTCTTTTAATAACTGTAGTGCTAATTGTAGCAATAACTGGTGTATGATCGGATGATAGGTCATTGCTGCTGACTATATCTGTATAAGTAGGGGATATACCTTGGTTGATAAAAAAGTCCAGTAAATCAGGTGCCTTATTTAGATCCGTGGGCCAGTACGTGGGCTCTCCGGTGGATAGGTAGCCATAGTTTTCTTCGCGGATGAATTCATATAAAGCTCTGCCTCTGGTAGTTATTAGACGAGAGCCCCAGTAGGTATGTTTGCAGTTATAGTCACCTCCACATATAAAGTTGTTGCCAAGAGATTGAACAAATGGCTTGAGGACGTCTTTGGAAAGTCTATGCCTGGGTGGGCAATACGCAACAGAAATTACTAGTGGATGTGATAATTTGTAGACTTGAATAGTAGTTGCTTGGAGAAACGGTTCTTCGTACTTTTCCAGTTCATTGTGAGCGATTGAGCTCCGTATTAATATAGCTGTGCCTCCGTGCGCTGTACCGTCAGGATGTTCTGTGTTATAGCATGTGTAGTGTGGTATTCTTAGAAAAGATCTGTCTATAAAGTGTGTCTCAGATATAAGTAGGATATCTATATTATTTAGCTTTAAAAATGGTTCAATTTCATAGATTTTTGACAGTGTGCCATTAGCATTCCATAGTGATATACGGAGTGAATTAGCCATTACTGTGGACAACATGTTTATTACCATGTTGTTTTGTTGCATCAGTTGTGAAAACATAGCTTTAAATTCTTTTAGAAATTTTTGTAGGGTTACATCTTGGGGTTGTGCTTGTGTAGTGTTTGTATTTCCTTGCACGGCCTGACTGTATGTTCGTGGGTTGTGATGATTAGGGAAGATTGGGTGAGTTTGAAGAAGTCGTTGTTGGAACATGTTTGATGTTGTGGATCGAGTTTGTAAGGGTGTGTTGGATCTTAACTTATTTTGAAGTTCCTTATGTACGGTACAGCCTCGATAATTAGCCGGGTGCTCTCCGCCACAGAGAGCACATTTGGCGGGTAAGTCTTTTGTCTTCTTACAAGATCGGGTATCATGTGAACCGCCGCATTTTACACATACAAATGGGCGGTTACAGTAGGCCTGAGTATGGTTATACTGTTGGCACCTCATACACTGTACGATTATTGTATTTCTGTGTGGTGGTTCGACCTTTATAATTTGGTTTCGTAAAAACCTGAGATTATAAATGTTTTTGTTACTTGACGCATGTTCCAAGTCTGCAAAGAACATTGGCAAGGGCATTTTTGTTATTCGGTGTTTAATGTTGGTTTCGGATCTCACTTTGAGACCGTTCTCCTCTAGTAAATCGGCTATTTCTTTTGTGGGAACAGAGTGGTGTAAGTTACGGATGACGACACGGTATGCTTTATTTTCTTTCATCTGATAGGTGTGATATATGACGTCAGATTCTTTCATGAGTGTGCTTAGCTTGCGATATATATCAGCCGTGTTAGCAGATATCTTAATTACGTTATCGGCCAGTGCTTTAGTTTTGTATTGTTCTGATTCTGCAGCATCTGTTAGTGCTGCGGTCATTTTATTAAAGTCCGTAACCCCTTGTACAAATATTGGTGGTGGTTTGAGTGCTCTGTTTTGCTGTGTGTTTGATGTATTTTCTATTTCAGCCGCATCAGTAAGATTTGTGAGGACCGAGTATCTGTTATTATCTATAGTAGATATCATAGTGTTCGCTAATGCTGGTTGTTTAGATATTCGTTTACGTTTATTATTTCTGACACATTGCCAATCTTTAATTGGTGTATTAGATAATTCAATATCGTTTTCAGAATCTGAGGTATTCATGTTACTTATTGCATCGTTATTAAGCATGTTATTTGATTGCGTTGATGTGATAGGGTTATGCATCTGTAACGGTGTTTGGGAAAATGTGTTTGGAATTTGTGTGTGGGGTATATATTGCTGGTTAATAGGTATATAAGAAGCATTTATAACAGGAGATAATGGTATTACCTGGCTTGTTGTCTGATTGAAATAAATGGGAGGCTGGAAACCCTGTTGAGCGGTTGTTGGCTGTTGATAATAATAATTGCTGCTATTGTAATTCATGTTGATGACTTGCGATTAGTTCGCTAGTGTTTCAAAAATATATAACGTAAAAATAGTTTATATCAGTTGAGGTATACTGATATAGGTGATCCGAGGGTCAACGATTTCCGTGCGTTGCACTCACTTATCACTACGAGCTCGGAACACTTTCTTACTGCATGAAAGTAAAACGCGGAATAGTTTAGATACATATGAGCATAAGCCAGCTTTAAGTACTGAAGTATTTAATGCCATTAAACCAGTGTACGAAGATCTTACACGTGATGAATTACTTGAACGTTGCTTGGGAGGTTTCACCCAAAATACCAACGAGAGTTTCAATTCGACCGTCTGAAACATCGCACCAAAAAGTATTTCAAGCCGTAAAAAGGTGCTTGATATTGTCACTGATGTTGGTACATGCGTTTTCAACGATAGATTACTCGATATACTGAAGATTATGGAGGTCCTGCAGTTGCCAATAGGCTTAACTTGTTACAATTACTGCCTAGAAGCCAACGAAATAACGGATGCTGCAAAACTGGCGCGCTCGGCCTCTAGATCGCAAAAAAAAAACTGGAAGACGAAGAAAATATAAACTTGGAAGGGAATTTGTATAGAGCTGACATTGCTGACTAATGGTAAAAAAGTTTAAAGCATAGAAATCGGAACTTAAAACTTTAAACGCGATTATTTTAAAAACATGTTTTTCAAATTGGCTTGCAAAATGACTCTCAATTTTTATCCGATTGAGCTAAATTTTAACTGTAGCATCTTAATTAGATTTCACAGACAATGTCGTACGGATTTTGCAAAATATTTAAAATTATAAAAGTTATTAACAAAAAATTGTCATTTTTTTCGGAAAAAATTGAATTTTTTTCAAAAGCTTGCCATTTTTTCAAAAATCAATATTTTTAAATTCCATACGACATTCTCTAGATATTTTCATGTAGTTTATGGAGAATTTTTTTTTTGCAGGATCAACTCTTCAAGATATTTTGCAAGCCCCGGAGCAACTTTTAAAGACATGTATTTTTGACAACGGCTGTGTGTCGCCATTTTGTATTTTTTTGTAATAAAAAATAAAAATTTGCACTTTTATACATGTATAAACATGCGGTAAACTTTGTTTTATTAATAAAAAATTTCTTCCCACCCAACAAAAATACCAAAGAAGTAGTCGACTTTCGGGCCTCTACAGTGGCATAATCCCTTAAGTGGTCAAAAACATCTGAAATCGGCACTTTGATAAACAGGGATATTACATCAAAACTGACCATTAAATCTCCCTCCTGTAGCTGGATGTCTTGAATGTGGTTCACAAAACGTACGGAGTCCATGATGTAACTGCTAATAAGTTTAAATTATTGTTATAACAGACTGGATACGTATTTGGCCAGCTTGTAGGTAAAACCACCGACGGCATTGACAATAGGTCGCAGTTTTATATCGTCCTTGTGTATTTTGGGGAGCCCGTATATTCTGGGAGGCAGCGACTTTGATGTTATTAGTCTCTCTTTGGTGGTGTCATCCAGAGAGAATTTTTTTATCAGTTTGCCCGTGTCACGTAGTATTAAAATATAGAAAAAACATCAAAATCTTCATTTGTTTACAAAAATTATTAAAATATTTTGATCTAATATTATCACTAATAAGGAACTATGAGAGAAAATTAAGGAAAAACAAATTAGGAATATAATTAAAAGACGAACATCGAATTCGCTAGGTCATGTACTGGTAAGGCTCTACGCCCCGCGTGGGAGCACGGCCTGCAAACTGAGAGGTTAAGGCTCTCATACGTTCGCTCTCTCTGCCCGGTCGTCGCGCACCATCTTTGATGCGGGGCGATGTGACACCGCGCCTAAGACGACCGCCATTATTACCCCTTGTTCGAATGAACGCAGGTACTCAATTATTTTTAGTGACTGAGTAGGCCACCCGCCAGGCTTCAGAGAGCACCGGGAATTGAACCCGGGTCCGTCAGCATCGCAGCCCGTCCCTCAACCACGGGACCACGCTGGCACCTAGGTGATGTACTAAGAAAGAAAAATGACAACACAATAAAATAAGGATTAAAATGGTACATAGTTTAAATAAAGTATAAAGGTAGACCGGTAAATACATGGAAGAGAGCTACAGAGGTTGAACGTAACGAAGTAGGAAAAATTTGGGGCTAACTAACTGCCATAACTAAAGCCAGGAAAAAGTAACAAGATTGAATATAAGAAATATATGATTTTAAAATGGAATGTTAAGCTTGCTTAAAATGTTATTATTGCTACTACTCTAACAATGCATGGTTAAATGCACGCTTCAAGAACGTTTGGTTATTGCCCAAAAAGGTTAGGTTTGACTAATTTACGTCGTGCATTTCTTGCCTAGGTCTGTTGGTCATGTTCTTCTGAGCCTTCTCTCTATCGTCGGAGAATTTATTATTTCTAGAACTAGGTCATTTTCGTGTCCTTCAGTTCTTTCAAAGTCTCTCGATTTCCTCGGTGACAAATGGTATGTTCAGGTCATTGTGTAGGGTAAAGTTCGATACGTACCATGATGCATTGGTGGTAGAGCGTAGAATCTTAGACTGAGTCCTTTGAATTATTTTTTGGTTTGAAGGTTTAGAGGATCCCCATAATTGGATCCCATAAGTCCATATGGGTTTAGGGATACATTTATATAATAATAATTTGTTATCTAGTGATAGTTTGGACCTACTTTCTATTAACCATGACGTCGTTTTAAATTTTAATGGATTTGTTGACGTTTTCTTTTTACATATTTTTTCCAAGTAAGTTTTTGGTCTAGATGTAACCCCAAGTATTTAACTTCATTTGTTACAGGAATTTGATTATTGTTTAGGAAAACTGGCGGACATATGTAGTAAATGTGACTTGCGCTAATTTTGTCCCATTTATCCTAATTTTTTATTTATCAATCCAGTTTTGTAATAGATCCAAGTGATTTTGAAGGTTCCGTGTTGCAACTCCTTCGTCCCTGTTAACTGACAGCAAGGCGGTATCATCCGCGAATTTAGCTATGGTAGTGTTGGGTGTTGTTGGTAAACCCGAAGTATAGATCAAGAAAAGCAGCGGTCCCAACATGCTGCCTTAAGGCACCTCCGATTGAATTTGCTGATAGCTGGAGTAAATGGAGTTGTATTGGATTTATTTGAAAGTATCTTTATGAAATGTAGAACTTTAACAGATAGTAATACGGGGTAGGGAACCCTTTTGATTTTATGTAAGAGGCCGATGTGTCAAATTTTGTGAAAAGCCTGGGCAACATCTAGAAAAACAGCAGTGCATAATGTCTTTTCTTCGAGGCTTTTGATTATATTGTTTACAATCCTATGTGTTTGAGTGACTTTCGCGGAAGCCAAATTGGTAGTCTGGAATAATTGTTGATAGGTCTAAATCAAATTTAATTCTTTTCATAAACAGTTTTTCAAAAATCTTAAATAAACTAGGGAGTAGACTAACTGGCCGATATGAGTTGGTTTCATTAGAAGGCTTTCCTGGTTTGGGCAAATTTTCAGCTTATGGGATAATATGGCAGTCTTAGCATACTTTTGTATATGGTTGTTAGTAGTACTACCGCCTTTCTTGGTAGGTGTTTAATAATTTTACCCGTGATGATATCGTGTCCGGGTGCTTTATGCGCATTAATTTTTTTGATTTCTTCTTCAAGAGTTTCTCGGGGTGAAAAAGCTTTAATTGGGAGTGACATTTGGCAAGCTATGTTGAAGAACTCTTCAATATCATTATCATCGTCGTTAATGTCGGCTGTGGGTGGTGTAAAGACTTGGGCAAGATGTATTGCAAACGTTTCCGCCTTTTCTGCGCCGCTTTTGGCGAAACACGGTCCGGTTTTCTGATTGGGAGTACTGCGATCTTAGGTCTCTTGAATTGTTTTGTCGCTTTCCATATCGTATGATCATCTTTGGAGAGAGAGTTTATAGTGTTCAAATGTTGCATTTTTGGCTTCATAAAGAGTTTCATGTAATTTTCGTTTTAGTCTTTTGTATATTGTTTTGTCTTCATTGCTTCGCGATCTCTGCCATCTGCTTCTTGCTTTTCTCTTTTCATACACCAATTCCCGAACATAGAGAGGTACATTATTATATTTCGTTGCTTCCTGCGATTGCTTCGGAGTTGCATGTCAGGCAACCTCTTGTATTAATGTAGTCAGGTAATTGACAGCCTCATCCAGTTCGTCGGCCGATCTTCTCAAATGAAGCTCATTTATGGTTAAGTATATGTTAACAAACAAAATTATTCTTTTTGGAGTGAACATAATCTGAAAGAAATTCACTAGAAAAGGTGTGGTTTATGGTATTGTGGCATTATTAAACTATTTTTTTCAACATGAGGTAATAAATGCAATTACAGTGGCCGATAAACGGTACCGATTGATGTTAACGGATTTTTGTGGCTAAATTTAGATAAAATTTAAATTTTAAAATCATATTGTTTTTATTAGAAAATTCTTTATGAGATATGCATACAGCAATCTATCATTTTTACCATATATTTATAAACCAAATAAAGTATACCGTACCAACAATCAGATCAAAAATATTTAAATGTGGCAAGTCATTTGAGATAGGGTAAGTAAAATAAAAGTTAAAAGCATTTATAAATTACGTTAACATAAATACTGCAAAGATATCATCAGCTAATCAATTACAAATAACTTTTAGTTGCTTTAACTACTATTAACAATAATAAAAGTAAAAGCAAATTGAATTTCAATAGATCACATTTTGCTTGCATTATTAAGTCTACGATTCTTGCTAGTGCCTTCAAGCAGACCGAACGTGCGTGCCGAGCTATACCTGAGTTATCACAACGGCGGAGCCGCAGCCGTAGCCTTGCTTAAGGTCAGGCAAATTTGTATATTTATTAATTTAATTTCAACGTTTAACTCAAGTGATAAACAACTGTTTCACTTTTAAAAACCGTAAGAATTTATAATTTTAAAACACATTATACCTCGCAAAGATGTTCCCAACCGGGAATGGGCCCGGTTTAAACACCAATATGTATAATTACACACTTATGCAACCACCTACATTACTTCAAAATCAAATGCCAGCACAAATGCCGCAGGCACACAATTACCAATTAAATCCAGCAGCTAGAAATATGCAACTTTCACAATTTTACCAAAATCAAGTAACAACAGAACAATTCCCAACACTTCCTATTAAACTCGCTCCTTTAAATAACACACAGCCTTTAATGCCGCCAAATAATAACTACAAAATCAACGCATGAAACTTTCGATTGCACGACCAGCGAAGACGAACAAATGGAGAATGACTCTGAAATTACAAACTCTCATCCCTGGCAAAGCGTCACAAACAAGAGAAAAAGGTTTAAGATCCAAACAGACTCCGTAAATCCCTCTCAAACTATAACAACAAACAATCACTCGCCGAAGCAGATACTAATACCATTCAAACTCATACTAACAATTCGAACAATATGAAGAACAATACTCAGCCGCAAGACCCGAAACCACCCCCAATTTACGTTTATGGAGTTACCAACTACAAAGCTATGACCCAAAAATCTATCCCTTGTCACAGATGACGAAACTTACTACACTAAAACCTTCCCAGATAATACAGTAAAAATAAATGCACGGACACCCGACACCTACAGAAAATTAATCCAGCACATGAAGGACGAAAAAATAGTATATCATACTTACCAACTAAAACAAGACAGGGCCTATAGAGTTGTCATACGCGGTCTTCATCATTCAATCCCGTTAGAAGATATAACAACAGAACTAGGTGAAAAAGGACATAAAGTCAGAAATATCATCAACGCACGGCACAGAGTTACAAAAAATCCGCTACCACTGTTTTTCGTCGATATAAGTCCGCAAAGTAATAATAAAGAAATTTATAACATAGAATTCCTACAAAATACAAAAATAAGAGTTGAACCACCAAAACATATAAACACTATAATACAATGCACCCATTTGCCAGGCCTATGGACACTCCAAATCGTATTGTATGAAAGCATACAACTGCGTTAAATGCGGCAAACCACACGATTCAAAAAGCTGTAATAAAACCAAAGACACCCCGGCTACCTGTGCACTATGTGGCGGAGGGCACCCTGCCAACTACAAGGGCTGCACAACTTACAGAGATCTATTAAAGTCCAGAAATAAACACAATCCAAACCTCACAAATAAACCAATCCTCGAATTACATTCAAGTACAAATCCAGCTTTCAACAGATAACACAACAGCCTCCTCAAACTAGAGGTAGTTATGCCCATGTAGCCGCAGGAGCAACAAGTAATAAAATAAAAATAATAATAATAATGACAACCTTACTAATACAACAAAACTTTTATACGAATTTAAAACCTATTCAACCAGCTACTAAATCAAAACAGCATGATTCTCACCATGCTTACCACAGTCATAAGCAATTTGACCAAACAATGACCTCCTCAATTCGAATAGCTGCCTGGAATGCAAACGGGCTATCAAATCACGTTCCAGAAATCACCCTATATTTAAACTACAATAAAATTGATATTCTCCTAATCTCTGAAAGCCACTCAACTGAAAGAACGTTTATCAGAATCCCATACTACACCATTTACTATGCTCATCACCCTGACGGTACGGCGCATGCAGGCTCAGCGATCATAATTAGATCGACTATTAACCACCATGTCTTCCAACCCTTTAAAACAGACAAAATCCAAGCGACGTTATTAAAACTAGAATCACTTTCTAGACCAACGACTATTGCGGCTGTTTACTCCCCGCCACGACACAATATCACGACAGAAGAATATAATGACTTTTTCAACTATCTTGGAACACAATTTATAGCAATTGGAGACTGGAACTCCAAACATACAACATGGGGGTCCAGATTAATCACACCTAAAGGTCGCAATCTGTTCCGTTCAATACAACTAAACAACCTAACTTATATTTCTACGGGAGAGCCAACCTACTGGCCCACGGACAGGAATAAAATTCGGACCTACTTGATTTCGCTATATCAAAAGGCATATCAAATACTTACATTGATATTAAGTCTAGTTTAGATCTATGCCATGACCATAGCGCCATAATATTAACCCTCAGTACCAATGTTATCTACAGAGAGCCAATGCCTACCTTGTGCACAAAGATACCAATTGGCAAATGTTCCAAAACTTAATAAATGAAGAAATCAGACTGGATCATCGTATCAAAGAGCAATTCGAAATCGAAGAGGTGGTACAGCATCTAACGAATACAATACAAACCGCAGCATGGAAAGCCACTCCTCTAAGGAACAAAGCAAACCAGGAAATGATAATATTCCTCTGCATATTAAAAATTGATCACAAAAGAAGAAGAGCACGTGGAAATGGCAAAGGTCAAGAAACCCTCAGGACAAAACTGACCTTAACAGGATAACACACCAACTCCACTTTGTTTTAAACCAAGCCCGCAACGACACCTTCAAACACTACATCACGAATCTATCCCCGAAGACCATTCGTTGTGGAAAGCAACAAAAGATTTAAGAGGCCAGTAATACAAACCCACCCATAAGAAAACCTGATCGAAACTGGGCGCAGTCAGACATAGAAAAGAGCAATGTATTCGCGGATCATCTTTCAAAAGTGTTCTCCCAGTCTCAGACAATGACAACCAAGATGAAGAAATTGAAGACTATATTAACGCCCCTGTCAACTATCACTGCCCGTTAAGCCTTTTACACCAGCAGAAATTCGAAAACAAATTAACAATACAAATTCGTACAAGACCCCTGGGTATGACCTCATAGTCGGGGAGATCTTAAAACATCTACCAAGAAAGGCAATCGTGCTATTAACTACTATATTCAACAGCATCCTTCGATTATGCTATTTCCCAGTTCAGTGGGAACACGCGCAAATAATTATGATTGGAAAACCAGTTAAACCACCTACCGAACCTTCATCGTACCGTCCAATAAGCCTGCTGCCACAAATGTCAAAAATATTTGAAAAACTTCTTCTCGACAGAATAACCCAATCAACACTCACAGACGACATAATCCCTCAACACCAATTTGGATTCAGACAAAAGTATTCCACAACACAGCAATGCCACCGAATTGTGAACAAAATCAAAGAAAGTCTTGAAGAGAAGAAGATGTGTGCTGCGGTGTTCCTTGACGTACACCAGGCCTTTGATAAGGTTTGGACCAACGGATTACTATATAAATTAAAAAGGCATTTTCCCAGTCCCATATACCTACTCCTAAAATCTTACCTTAATGAAAGATCCTACCAAGTAAAAGTAAACAACTCACTCTCCGACTACCACCCAATTAAAGCTGGAGTGCCGCAAGGCAGCGTCCTTGGGCCACTACTCTACTTAATATACACTGCTGACATTCCCGTCACAGAGAGCACTATGATGGCCACATTTGCTGACGACACAGCAATCTTGTCGTCCGATATCGATCCAGCAAGAGCTTCTAATAAACTGCAAGATCACCTAAACGAACTACAAGACTGGCTAAAACGATGGAAGATCCAGGTCAACACCGAAAAGTCCTCCCAGATCACGTTCACCACAAAACGAAGCAACTGTCCACAAGTTAACATAAATAACACTCTGATCCCACAGAAAGCCACAGTCAAATATTTGGGCCTACATTTAGACCAGAGACTCACATGGAAAGAGCACATTAAGGCAAAAAGGACACAATTGGACCTAAAAGTGAAGAAAATGAACTGGCTACTAGGCAGTAAATCTCAACTATCTCTGGAGAACAAACTGATCATCTACAAAATAATTCTAACACCAGTCTGGACCTACGGTATCGAACTGTGGGGATGCAGTAAGCCCCCCAATACAAAAATCCTACAAACCTTTCAGTCGAAGACACTTCGCATGATGGCCGACGCTCCCTGGTACGTGTCCAATCAAACCCTCCACAACGATTTTGGAATATCCTTTATAAAAGAAGTGATCAACCACCACGCCAACAAATCCAAACAACGCAGCACCAACCACAGCAACCAACTCATAAGTGAACTATACACCCAACCACAAATTGAAAGAAGACTTAAAAGACAATGGCCAGAAGACCTAGTTAACTAGGAGAAAGTGGAGAATCGTCAAGGGACGGTACCCAACGCTTGCCATGACCTTGCTTCATATTTACTCATTACTCTGTTAGTTATAGGAGTAGATTGTAAATTAGCAAATGAGTGAATAATAAAAAAAAAAAAATTATTAAGTCTACAAAAATAACTATTAGCCGAAATTGCCTTTTAATAGCAATAATGCTCTAATATAAGAATGCTTTACATAAAGATGTAGCAGCTATTATTTTAAGCTACGAGCTTAAACAATACTTTTGTTAATTATTTATCACTAATATTGCCCAAAAAGTTGTACGAATAAAAAGTTATGCTATAATAAATAAGATTTTGTTTTCAAAAAACGCGAAAGTCTGCAAATAAGATAACAGAGCCAACAAAAGGAAACGAAATGCTAACAAAGACGTATTGGGGCCATCGGTTACACCACTGTGTTAATGAAGTGTGCAAATAGTGAACGGGTAACCTTTATCCAACTGTTTTTCACTCGTATGACAATATACACAGAGAGATGTGTTTTGTAACTGAGCTTAAATAAGCAAACTGAAATTGCTGTTTCAAGTAATTTGCATTGAAAGATTTTGATTATATTGTTTTTAAAAAAGATTAAAACTTGAGCATGACATGGTGGAGCATTGCGTATAATTTACATATACTAGAATAGAACAAAATAGTGTATCCTATTTTTTATAAAACACCCAAAAATATTATTTAACAAAAATAGGAACAATTAACTATTCTTTTACGCAGATAAAAAATGTCGTCTAGCTAATCGTTAATAAGCATAGACGCACTACCACAAAAAACATTTAAACGTAACGAGGTGGTTAGAGAGATACAATTCGGTTTCAGAAATAGAATGAAGACTCGGAAAACGCTTTTTGTGGTAATGTCTTGGCTCAGAGATGTTTACATGCCGAAAAAAATGTTTATATATGTTTTTTATAAATTACAGAATTATTACTCGCAATATTATTACTCTAATATTGCATTTACTTAAATAAATATACACGGTTTGCGCGGAAAGAATCTGCAATAATTTTTTTACTCGACCAGAAGGGCTAAATGTACGTGATTTTCGGCGGGATGTATGGTGGGGTGGTCTTAGGTAAAGAATGCGATTCACATCAGAGCCTTGAAAGAGTGAGGATCACGCTTCTCGCAATTTGTGCTATGGTGACCCGTCATGGGCTCGATAACCTTAAAGCAACCTTATGCGGTGAAATTTTGTGTAGAACTTAAAAAATCCGACATCAAGAATTTGAACTTGGTAAAGAAAATCATGTCAAAAACGAAGGAAGAGAAGCCGTGGAAGACGAAAAACACCAAAGGCGTCCGTCAGCGAGCCGTAGTGATAAGAATTTGGTAAAAATAAACAATTTTTGGTCTTTGATCGGCGTTTAAGTGTTCGAGTGTGTCTGAAATGAGAAAAATTTGTGCAAAGTTGGTTCCAAAGGTTTTGTCCCAAGAAGAAAACGACTTGCGTGTGTATATCTGCGAAAACTGTTGGGATGTGTTTCGTCTGACCCTGACTTTTTACACGCGGTGTTAACCGGTTCGAGTACGATCCTGAGTTCTAAGTGGCACACAACCGTATTTACTCGCCCAAAAAGGCCCAAAGGAGCAAGTCGCAGGTGAAATCAATGCTCATTGTCTTCTTTGACACAAACGTGTGGTACACAAAGAGTTTGTGCCTGCCGGATAAAAAAAAATTCTTTGTGAGGGAATTTTTCACCAGGCACAACGTGACAACGTTGCCCCAACCGTCATATGGTCCGGAATTGGGCCCGCCCTAATTTTTTTCTGTTCCCAAAACTCAAATCCATCTTGAAAGGAGCCCGTTTTAGGTCAGTGGAGAGGGTCTAAACCGCCGTGACCAAAGCTATAAACGGCGTTTCAGTTTTCGCATTCCGGGAAGCTTTCGAAGCGTGACAGGCACACTGGAAACGTTGTGTAGATGCAAGAGGAAACTATTTTGAAGAATTTTAAATAAATAAAGATCACTGCAATACTTTTGTTTGTATTGAATTATTTCCGATACTTTCCGTACAAACCCTGTATACATACTGCCATAATTTTAGAACGGTTATATTTAACTTCTAAATTCTACTCGTCACCGGATTTTTCCTAAATAAGCTCAGCTAACTATAACAAAATATGACAGTCTGAGTTGTAAAATAATGAGAAAACATTTATAAATCCTATCCTTGATTATCAAAACAGTTTTTCTTTTGCAAACGCTGAAAGGATTGTAGGGTTACTATTACTTACTTTTTTACTTGCTTTATCTTTCCCATTTACCTCACGGTGTTGGGAAATTGAGCCATTTTCTGTATTCTTGCCTATTATTAGCTACAGTCTTTATTGGTCTTGTTGTTTTCTTTCTTCTTTTGGCTCCTTCTTCTATGTTATCCATCCAAGTTTTGCGGGTCTTCCTATAGGTCTTCTTCCTTCTATCCCTATTTCCAGGATTATCTTTGAGTATCTGTAGTTGTTCATTCATCTCAGATGGCCGTACCATTAGAGTTGTTTTTTCTCTACCGTTTGTATTATGAGACCCTGTTCTTCTCTAATGCTTTTATTTCTCACGCTCTTACGTCTTGTTTTTCCTACTACCCGGCGTAGATACTTTTTCTGCTGAGGTTATTATTGTCTATGATTCTGCGCCGTATATTGGGGTTGGTATATATATGGATTTATAAAGATAAATTTTTGTTTATTTATTTTTTTTTCATATTAGTGTGTTGTTGATTTGGTAGTATATTCTATAGGCTTTGCTGATTCTATTCTTTATTTTTTTATTGATGCGCTCATCTTTGTGCCTAGATATTCGTAAGTATCTATCTTTTCTATTATTTTTCCATCGATTAGTTTTTCTTGTGTTACTTCATTTTGATTCTTTGTTATATGCATGATTTTGCTTTTATTTGTGTACATACTCATGGTAGCTTAGGCTTAGGCTATCGCCTTGTTTTACTCCCTTGTCTATATGAAATTCTTTTGACAGTTGTCCATTTAATCTTATCTTTTCTTTCACTTTGTCATACAAGTTTTTTATTATTTTTATTAATTCTTAGAGCGCTTTCTAGATATATTTTCTGGATATCTGGTCAAAAGCTGACTTCAGATGTAACAAAGCTAAGAAGAGTTCTTTATCCATATTCAGTGTCTTCTCTCATTATAGTTCGGATTATATACATGTTGTCTTGTGTTCGTTTATTTAGCCGGAAAGCTGTTTGTTTTTCTTGTAATTTCTCCTCCACTTCTTTTCTTAGCCATTTTTCTATTATTCTAGTGTAAATTTTTATTATTGTTGAGAAAAGGCATATCGCTCTATGAATGTCGCATTCTCCTTTTTTGTATAAAGGCACTATAATGTTATTTTCGCAATCTTCTGGTATTTTTTGTGTGTTCCATGTATTATTGTTAGTCAAATGTTAACGGTTGGTCCAGGCATTTGGTATTCAGGAGTCCATTATGCATTTATTGTAAATTCGTTTTAGTTCTTTCAAAACACGTTTACCTCCATACTTTATTATTTCTACAACTATTCTGTCTTCCCCTAGTGTTGGCTTGTTAGACAAATTCTTCAAAGCGTTGTCTATTTCTTCGATTGTAATTTCCAGTAATTCCTCGGATCCTGCGTTTATAACTTTCTTTCTATCTTTTTTCCTTTTCTATTAGAGGTGCTTGTTTCCCTTCAAGGGTAAGAGTAAATCATTTTGGAAAGATTGTGTCTCCTTATTGCACTTTATGCTTAATGCTCGTTTTGTTTATTATAAAATTTTCCGTAACTTCAACTTTAATGATAAGCGTTATCGTATATTTATATCAAAGTGTTTCTCTATGTGGAATTGTCTAACTAATCAAACTTACAAATACAAAATAGAATAAGATGTTGTATTCTTTGAACTCCATTATTAAGGTTTGCATTATCTACCGTATTGCAGCTCTTGCGGAAGCTGAATCCCATAGGTCTACATGGGCTTCAATATTATTTAGTATAATAGTAACTTGTTTAATAAGAAAAATTGGGATCTGTTTCCGCTTAACTAATACATTTGTATGACCTTTAAGTCTAGTTGTTTTCTCTTGGCTTTGATATGTGTGCTTCAGGTAAGTTTTTCATCAAAGTGCATCCCCAGGTATTTTATTTCCGATTTCATTGTAGGCATACACATCGTTTATTTGTGAATGTTATTTGTGGGAATTTTTTTACTGTTGACTGCTATTCTCCATTTGTTTGTTCATTCTTGGATTATATTAAGGTGTTGTTGTAGGTCTTCTGCTGCTACCTGTGGTGTTTCCCTGACTGCCAAAATGGCCGTATCCCAGGTGTATATCAGGTAAAACAGTGGTTTCAATACACTGCCTTGCGGTACTCCGGACGTGATTTGGTGGTAGTCTGATTTTTCATTTCTTATCCGGACTTGGAAGAATCTTGTGTTGAGGTACGATTTTAGCACTGGATAGAGCTGACCTAGAAAGTGTTTTTTGTTTTTATATAACAGGCCTTTATGACAAATTTTATCAAAGCCGTTGTTTTATGTCTAGGAATGCAGTTGCGCATACCTTTATTGTCTCAAGGCTCCCCACTATTTGGGTGACGATCCGGTGGCACTGGTGTGTTGTCAAGTGTAATTCTCAGAATCTAAACTGGTACGACGGGATAATATGGTCCAGGACTATCATTTTTTTAATTCTTTTTAGTAAGAGTCTTTCAAATACTTTTGACATTCTGGTAGGAGATTATTGGTCTATAAGAAGAGAGTTGGTCGGATGGTTTTCCTGGCTTGGCAATTATTATGATCTTTGTATACTTCCACTGCATCGAGAAATATGTTAGACTTAAAATGCTATTGTATATAGTGGTAAGAAGTACTAGCGTCTTTCTTGTAGGTTTTGTAGAATCTCTCCAACTATAAGATGATAGCCAGGAGCTTTTCGGGTATTTGTGAAATTAATTTGCTGTCGGACTTTAGCTGGTGAGATTGGTATGAATGGTAGGTGTAGCTGGCATGTGGTGTCCAGAAAAGATTCAATTTCATGGTCGTAATTATTTCCTTGGGGAAGTGAAGTCGTGAAAACCTTGGCAAGGTGTTCGGCGAAAGTGTCTGCTTTGCTTTTGTCTGTTATAGCTTAGCTGGTAGTATTTCTAATTGGTGAAATTGCTACTACTAGTTTTTTAAATTTCTTTGTTGCTTTCTACCTATACGCTATGGTCATCAGGAGAAAGTTTTGAGATATATCCTTTGAAAGATGGTGAGAAAGTCTGTTCATAGAGGTTTCGTCTTGTGTGCTTCTTGTTCTCTGACAGTTTTTTAGCTTTTCGTTTCTCGATGATAAGATCTCGTATATGTCGTGGAATGTTGGCTATTTCAGACGAGTTACTTGAAGGTATTGGAGTGGCTTGCCACGCAGCACCTTGTATCCTGGTAGTTAGATAGTGAGTTGCTTCATCCAGGTCTAAAGGTTTTTTGATTCTAATAGTAAGGCTAATATTTTCTTTCAGATGGTTTCGGAAATGATCCCAATAAGTGTTTTTAGTACATAGTTTTATAAGGTTTCCTTTTGTGATTATTATTGTGCTGTTGGTGATAATAATTGAGATAGGTCGTTGTTAAATTCTGTTTTTGCGTATGTGTTAGCTAAGCCGCTGGTGAATGCAAAATCAATTAAGTCTGGTTATTTCCTTAAATTACTAGGCCAATAGGTAGGTTCACCAGTTGATAGGTAGTTATGGTTATTACTTTGGATTGCCCTAAATAGGTTGCGTCTTTTTGGATTAATTAGTTGTACGTTTTGCGTTCTAGTCTCCTCCTGCTATAAATTTATTTCCTAGGGACCGTCAGTATTCTTGGTACTCTTCTGTTGATGTGGCATGCCTTGGCGGGCTATACACCGCCAAAGTTGTTAGCGGGTAAACAAGTGCTTGTATTTGTATGCTTGCACTTTAGATTGTTTTAGTTTGATAGGATTCTAATTTATGGTGAGTGATACAGTTTTTAACAATTACCGCCTAGCCGACGTGAGCTATCCCAACCGGGTGCTTGGCGAAGTATATATATCGTGGTATTTTTATTGCTGTTCTGTGCGTTGCATGAGTTTCTGATATTAATAAAATTTCAATTTGTTGTAGTTATTCTTCTTCTTCTTAATCCTGTCCTCTTGTACCATTATTGGTGTCGAGGTGTTCCGTCTTGGGTTGGGCGTCTTCTGACGAAGTTTCTCCATACTTTCCGGTCCTTAGCCAGTTCTACTGCTTCTGTCCAACTCTTCCCTCTATCCTGTAGTCTTTTCCCTATTGTGTTGTTCCACTTGTTTCTGGGTCTGCCTGTGTTTTGCAGTTCCATATTATTTGGGTTGTATTTTGCTCCTCCATCCTGATTAGGTGTCCGAACCATCTTAGTTTGTTTTCTTCTATGTGTTGGCGTAATGATTTGGTTTCTAAGTCTTGTCTGATTTTATCATTTCTGTATCTGTCTAGCTTTGTTACTCCTCTAATTTTCCTCAGCACTTTCATTTCTACTGCTTGAGGGCGGTTATACTGTCTATCGCTTAGTGTCCATGCCTCACTACCGTACGTGAGGGTGGGTATGTATACTGCTTTATAAACTTTGCTTTTAACTTCTTTAGAGATTTCTTTTTTGTTCATAAGGCCTTTATAAAGCGCCCCATGTAGTCTGTTTGTTGACTTGATTCTGTTGTTGAGCTCATCCTTTAGCTTCCCATCGGCTGCGATTGTTGTTCCAAGGTACTTGAAGCTTTCTACCTGTTCTAATATGGCGTTCTTTACTTCTATTGTGATGTCTTCCTGTTGCCTTGCGATAACCATTGTCTTTGATTTTTCTGCGTTGATCTCCATGTTTCTTTCTCTCAGTGCTTCGTCCCATATGTGTATGTTGTGTTGGAGGTCCTGCTCATTGTTTGCAATTATTAACATGTCGTCCGCGTAGGCCATTTCTGTTATATATATGGGTTTCAACTTATAGTATCCTGCATGGAATTTCTTAACTTGTCCTTTAACTTCCTTGATGATATCGTCTAACACTAGTATGAATAATAGCGGACTCAAGGTTCCTCCTTGTGTGACTCCTAATCTAGTTAGGAACGTTCCCGATTTTTTGTTGTTCGATCTTATATAATTCCGGCTGGTTTTGTAAAGACTCTGTATGCTTCTTGTTAATTCATCGCTTACATTCCTGTTTCTTAGTACCTTCCATATTTCTTCTCTATGTATGCGGTTGAATGCCTTGATTAGGTCTATGAAGCAACAATAGATCCTTTGATCATATTCTATGGCTCTCTCTGTCAGTTGCCTGAGGCTGAATATTAGTTCACTTGTCCCTCGTCCGGGCCTGAAACCGCATTGCGATTCCTCAAGTTGGTGTTCCACTTGTTTCCTCAGCCTGTTTTCTACTATCCTTTCATATAGCTTTCTAGGTAGGCTGAGTAGAGATATTCCTCTATAATTTCCACATTTTTTACTGTCACCCTTCTTGAATATGGGCAGGATAACGGCTATTTGCCAGTCTTCCGGGATCTTCTTGTCCTGCCACACTTTGTTCATGATGTTAAGTAACAATTTTAGCCCGTCTTCTCCCATTGTTCTTATCATTTCTGGGTAGATTCCATCGTGCCCACTTGCTTTCCCGAGTTTCAGTCTGTTTATTGCTTCCCGCAGCTCTAATTCTGTTATTGGGTCTTTTTGGGCTTCCGTCCGACTATTGTCACGGTTCGATTCTCACCTAATTTCGTCGCTTCCCGTGTTTTCTTCTCTGTTTTCATCTGTTTCTGTACCCTCTAGTAACGCCATAAAGTATTGTCTCCATCTGTCTATAATTTCCATAGAGTTTGTGATGACCTTCCCGTTGTTGTCCTCTATTTGCGGCAGGGGGTGTTGTAGTTATAACAAAGTTATTATTTCTGGAATGTGGTTTGATATGCCATCGGCTTTTTATAGTGCTATGCGTAGTAAATTCGTCATTTTGAAGCTATTTTGTTTATTACGGTAGAGAGCATGTTCAGTATTATTCTATTTTGACTGAATAATTGCGAGAACATAATTTTGCACTTTATTAGGAAATTTAAAAGCATCTCGTGTATATTAATCTATTGTTCTTGTACTGGTAGGTTGTTGTTTCTTCTTGCGTACGCTTATAAGCAATTTTTTGGATTTTCTGGTGGGACTTGTGTTTCATTGTTAGCACTATTGTTTGGATTTCTGAGGGGAGGAGACTCATTTATATTTGAGGCGCCTGTGGTAAGCGAGTTATATTTGGTATCCCTCTGAATGATGTGTTTCTAGCTCTTAGTATGTCTTGGTAGACTGTACAGTCTTGTAGTTAGCCGGGTGGCTTCCTCCACATAGGGTGCATTTGGCAGGTAAATTTGGTCTTTTCTTACATGTGAAAGTATTATACACAGGAGAATGGCACATTGTGGAATTACATGTTTTTTCTTGGAAGGTTCAATCTGGATAATCATGTTGCTTATATGTTTTGTTTTGAACATTTTCTTATTGGTTTTACTTGGTTCAAGGTCAACCATAAAGAAAGAGAGTGGTTGTTTGGTTACTCTAAGCCGTACGTTTATTATGTTGCGTACTATGGGACCTTGCTCAGCTAGTTCTTTTTTTAAGTCCGTTTGAACTGAAAAATACTTTATATGCTCTCTCTTCCCTGAACTGATAAGTGTGGTGAATTATGTTTTCGTCATTTAAGTTCTTTTTTTTAGTTTTTTGTATGAGTTTGATGTTAGGGAGTTGATTTTGATTGTATCACTGTTTGTTGCTGTTGTAGTGTTTTGTTCTTTCTCAAGTACTTTAGTGATGTTCTTGATCATTTAATCATATTTAGTTACTCCGTGGATGTAAACTGGAGGAGGTTTAGGAATTTTTGATTGTTGATCGGCACGGGTTTGATTAGTAGAATTATTATCCTTTTTTACTTGTGATAAAGTTTTATATCTGTTGGGGGTATTTATTTGGTCATGAGTTAATGATTCGATAATACGTTAAGCTGTATTTCTTTTCCTTTTTTTAATGTTTGCCAATTGTGGTTTGAGCTCGTTAGGGTGATTTTGTCATTCTGTTCTTTATTTATGTCTTCTGGATCTATTTCATAATCTTCGTTTGTTGCTGTAGTTTTATACATGTTAGCATCTTGCCCATTGTCATGCTAGTATCTCTATTTGTTTGTTGACTTGAGTTAAATTGTATTGCCTGTGAGGGTGGGGCTCAATGTGGATTTAATACATATGTTGGCGGGGCTACTGATTGGTTATGGGTTGCATACGGGAATTGCATGTTAGGCTAGGTTATTTGTTGAGTATCCTTGAATATTCGGGATATTAAAAATAAAACCATAAATTTCCGGAGCAGGTGGACTATTTGATATTAAAATTCCTGGCGCGACAAAACCACCGCCGCTACCGAGTGAAAACAATACGAATAGTATTTACACTTGATAAATAAATAAATCTATTTGTACGTACGTTGTGACCTCTGACTTCACTTATCAGGTGACTCTGCACTTTCAAGTATAGTAGAGCTCGTCGAGCGTGTGTTTACTCTTTGAAAGCCAAATGGCAACTTTGAGTTTATATATATATATTTGCCATGATGTATAATTGTACGTCTTTTTCGATAACAATACATGATTAACCTTAATTTGTTACTCTTATATCAACAACACACTTTTTCATTTTTTAAATAAATAGTTTTGAATGTTTATGTTTTTGTTAAAAATGAGATCTTAACATTTCTGCCAGTGGCGATAAGTAATATATCACGGATAAATAGTGGTTTAATTTTGACCAGTTTCTCAATTATTAAGAACCAAATTGTTAGAAATTTATGAGTCTATATCTGACCGAGTATAATAGCGCCTGTACATAAGTTAAACAACTTTTAAATCCGTTCGTCACGAATAAAAGTAGGAGTGACTATGTAGCTAAGTATTTTAAGTTAAATAAACGCATGCACACAATGGAACTAGCCAACGCTCTCCTGGGTAGAGAGTGCAGCAGTGAGAATTACACCTATTATGTGCTTTGGGTATCTGAAAGTTTTAAGGAAGACAAAGTAAGTATGACAAGCGTTTAAATACTCCAAGAAAATGGAAACGGAATGTTCATCAGTCATCACTCATTAAGAACTCTACTAGTTTAATAACACTAATTACATCATCGCTTTCTAATGCAAATTAAAGTAAAGCATGGCAACAACAGCGATAAAGCGAGTGCATCGCAGCATCAGCGCATATCGTGCCAGAACGGCGTGTTCTCCCAACATTCAGCCGCAAATTAGCGCGCATAATGAGCGCGGCTGGAAGTTCGCGCTGCACTTCTGCATGAAAACAATGAGTAGCCACTGCACAATTGTTCATTCAACAATGACACTGGGAAGACGGCATTGTCCGCGGAGAAACCTTGCGAAGACAACAAGTTCATCGGCTCAACTTGTGCGCCCTGACAATGCGCCGGGAACGGGCGCTCGCGTCTGCACCCAGCATTCAGCTCACCAAGATTCGCCGGATTAATAGCGAGTTGAAGCCGCGCCGAGCTGAATTGGAGCGGCGCGTAGCTTTGCCGCGCGCTCTGCAATTTAACAAGAATTCGTTCAGCATGTGAAAGTTATTTCCTCAAATCGACCCATATAACGACGGAATCGGCGCGATTGATAGCTTTATGCCGTCCTGACAGCAGATAATTGCAGGATTGCCGCTTTTGTTCTGGAAAGCGGTTTTTAGGGCCGGCGGTTTTATGCACATATTTGTCCTCGATACGGCGTTTGCAAGAGTGCGGATTTATTTCGCTGGTCGCCGGCTTGATGGGATTACGCGTGGTGTGAAACTATGCCGGTCACTAAAACCCAAACTCTGAAGGAGAAAGTTTTGTTATCGTAATTTGCTCAATTTGCTGGTAACTGCTAATTGAAAATGCACAAGTGGATAATAATGAATACCTTATACAACTTCAAAAAGGTTTGGAAGAAAGTTGCCTTTTACGTGTACTAGTTTTCATAATCTTTACATACCTATATATTTTTTAAAAATTAAACTGTCATAGTTACGAGCGCGGTACAATTATAAAAATTAAATATTAGGCTGAGTACGCTGCAATCTAGAGCACCACATTTTGAGTTGAATAAACAAAAAAGTAAGCTCAACCAGAGCAATTTTGAATAGATTATAACTATTACACTTTCAAATCGTATATTCATGATTTATCGAAGTATAAATAAGTAGTTAAAACTTTTATGCAGTAAAAGACATAACAGGCTACAAAGAAATTGTTCAAGAACTTTCAAATATCATCACTCACCATGCCCACCATTTTTAGTGGTGCCCTTGAGTTCAAATTTTAGAACCTCCTGATTCGTTCTAGAATCTTACGCTTAAATATAAGGCGGAACAGAGATAGACTTAACTATATCACTAGATGATCCGGAATCGTAATGTGTTACTGATGCATTTCTTGAGTTGGTGGCCTGAAAGATAGTAGGTTACGCAAAAAAGGGCGCGAAGCTCCACCAACACGCCGGTGGGTTGCAAGTCTTCGCCCGCGGAAATTGTTTATGATTTTCACAACACGGGAGGCATACACTGACAAATTTCGACACCCGTATCACAGAACGCAAACTGATTACGCAACACGTGGGCCGAACTTGAATGTATGTAAGCATTGTGTTGAAGTGTATGTATGTAATAAAAATTAAAAAAATCAAATAAATATTCTCTCTAAACAATCAACTTTTTTGTGATTTTTTTGATAACGTCTCCAACATGCAAAAAGTTGAGGAAAGGTTGGTAAACAATTGTCAGCCTTAGGGCACCAAAAGCCTTAATCCGTCCCTGTTTATTGTATATGTTATGATGCACTCAAATGTACTTTAGCTCTTAAATTTAGTTACTTCTAACCGTAGTTTTTGTTAATAATTAAATAATGTGACACAAAAAGGAACAACTCCTGCAAGTACTTTTAAGAAGAATTTGAAATATTTGCCGTTTAGAGTCTCCCATGTAAGAATCAATAATGCCGTGTAAGAGATTTTTACTCTCCCCATCGTATAAATTTCACGTTATGTTCTCGCCATTCTCATCGTTTCTCTCGGGCATTTTCAACGCTTTTTACTCCCATGACTCGCCGCAACCTCGAATAACGTCGCGCATTAATCACAGCGCGAATTCAAACTCAATTATTTGCATAACGTGCATGCCGCCTCGGCCAAATGCAGAACGCTCGTATAAATAACACGCGCATGAGTAATTGTGCAACGACAATTAGGTAATGTTTCGCACATTTCAGAGCAAATGCCGGCAGGTGCCCGCGGCAGCGCGCACGCTGTGAACGCGCCTCTCGCTTTATTTTGGTCTAGCTGAGGTGGACAGGCCGCTGAAAACAAGCAGAATATCCGGCACCTTCAGCTAGCAGAAATTAATAATTAGCTGTCCGCGGCCCCAGAATTTTAACGACAGCGTTTCAAGGTGGTAACTGTAAATAAGTGTACATTGTACTTGCGCTTATCGAGATAGAATCTTCTAATTACAGGATGTGTATTAGTTATTCGTATCGATTCTATACGGGTAATTAATTAGAAAGGACGTTTTGGCGTTGCGGGATTTTATTAATAATTGATACAGTTAAGTGTATTGTCGGGAAGTCGATCGTTTGGTAACAAATTGTTCCTGCTGGTTATCTACATGATATACCTAGGCCGATCATAAAAACTGTAATTTTTTTAATAAAGATTTACAATCTGCTTTACATAGCAATAAGTAAATTAGCTTAGCAAGTTACAATGAAGGGAGAAGTAATCCAGTGATTACACTCCGAATTAATTACTACTTATGTAATTTTTTTTACATAATTATAATAATTACTAAGTATGCTATGGATCCACATCTGTAGGCCATCTTCTGTTTAGTCGTCTTCGTACTGGTGGGGGAACGTTTAAAGTGCTTGCTTCTTCGTTTAGATGGCTAGGTAGGTCGTTTAAGTAGGTGCTGTTTAGGTTGCGAATTACCTCTTCTACAAGGGGTATGGCTGAGTCATCATGTAAGGTTTTGTTCCTGACATACCAAGGGGCATCGAACATAATCCTTAGTATTTTGGTTTGTAGCCTTTGGATGATTTTGGTATTTGAAGGTTTAGCACAACCCCAAAGTTGAACTCCGTTTGCCCAAATAGGTCGGATTATAATACATTTGTACAGGAGAATTTTGTTGTCAATTGTTAGTTTGGATTTCCGGTCGATTAATCAATTTATCTGTCGTAGCTTGAAGTTGATTTGTGTTCTCTTGTTTATGATATGTGCTTTTTATGTTAGTCTGCCATCCAATGTTAATCCTAGATATTTTATTTCATTTTTTACAAGAAGTCGGATACCGCTTATTGGTACTTCAGGGCATTCAATATGTCTATTATTGTCTGTTTGTTGTCATCTGGCGAGTCAGTCTTAGAGGACGTTAAGGTGTTGCTGAAAGTTAGCTGAGGCCAGTTGTTGATTTTCGTTTGTAGCGATTAAGGCAGTATCGTCCGCAAAAGTAGCGATTTTTAGCGATTTTCGGCAGTAAAGAGTAGGTAAAGGAAGGGTCCCAGCACACTACTTTGTGGTACTCCTGACTTAATAGGATGATATCTGGATGTTTCCATGATTGAATTTTGTTTAGAAGCGGTCAGATAGATAGGATTTGAGTAATAGATAATAGGGTGTGGTTAGAATAAACTTTAATTTGTATAATAGTCCGGTATACCACACGCGGTCGAAAGCTTGCTTTATGTCCAGGAAGGCGGTAGTGCATAATTTCTTCTCCTCAAGACCTTTAAGTATTTCATTCACTATTTTTTATTTTTGTTGGATTGTGTGAACTGGTGTGATGGTACTATTTCATTCAGATCAGCTACCTGTGTAAGCCTTTTCAACAAGAGTCTTTCAAATATTTTGGACATAGTTGGAAGTAAGCTATGGGTCGGTATGATTTCAGCATCTTGTGGTGGTTTGTAGATCATAATTATTTGCGCGAACTTCCAAGTTACTGGGTAGTAAGCTAACCTCATCATACCATTATAAATGGTGGTCAGTAACATTATTGCTTTCCTGGATAGTTGTATGAGTATTAGAGGCAAAATTAAGTCAAACCCAGGAGCTTTATAGTTTTTTCCTTTAGATATTTTGTCTTTCATTTCCGCCGGGAAAATAGGTTTAATAGGCAATGACATTGGGCAAGGACTGTCCAAGAAGTTCTCAATTTCTTGATTGTTATTGTTGTTGCTTACCTGAGGTAGACTATTATTATTATTATTATAATCGTTACCCTTATACCTTTCGGTGTCGGGTTTACATTCTTATTTATTCATATTACATTATATATCTATAATTACATTTTATTTTATTTTTATTTTTCTTCTATAAATTTCTTCCAATCTTTTCTATTTCTTGCTACCCTTTTGCCTCTTCCCATGATTTTCCTCTTTTTGTAGTATTTTTCTATCACTTGGTTCCATTGTTTCCTTGGTCTTCCCTTTTCCTTTTTGTCTGTGTCTTGGCCTCGTATACTGCCTTTACTTGTCTTTTGTTATTCATTCGCTGTATATGTCCCCACCAACTGAGTTGCTTTTGTTCTATAAATTGTATGATTGGTTTCACCTCTAATTCTTTTCTTATTTCTGTGTTTCTAATCCTGTCCTTTCTGGTTACTCCTAGTATTCGTCTAAGGTATTTCATTTCTGTAGCTTGATTTGGTTTTTGTCTGTTTGAGAGTATCCACGATTCACTTCCGTAGGTTAGTACTGGTCTGTATATTGTATTAAAGACTTTTATCTTGGTTTTATTACTTATTTCTTTCTTGTTTATGAATTTTTGTTCATTGCATAGTACAGTTTTATTGTTTTATTTATTCTCTCGTTTATTTCTGCAACTTGTTTCCCTGTTTTGTCTAATGTTATTCCCAAATACTTATATTCCTTTACTTGTTCTATTTTGATGTCTTCTATTCTGATATTTGTTCTAATATCCTGTTCTCCAATTACCACTATCTTAGTTTTATCTATGTTTATTTTCATGCCCTCTGTTTCTAGTACTTCTTTCCATGTATTTATATTTTCTTGTAAAGTTTTTCCTGTCCTGCTATTAACACCACGTCGTCTGCGAAAACTCCTCGGCTATTTCTACTCTTTCTAAATTTCTATGTCTACAAACAACTTCTTTATGTTTTGTTCAGTTTTTCTGATGATATTGTCCATGTGTATATTAAATAAGGTTGGGCTTAGTCCTCCTCCTGTCTTAATCCCTTCTCTGTCTTGAACCCTTCTGATTTCCTATTGTTACTTATTATGTAATTTGGGTTGGTTTCATATAGGTCTTCAATCACTCGTATAATTTTGTTATTTATTCCTTTTCTTTCAGTCCTTTCCATACTTTATCTCTAGGAACTGTGTCAAATGCCTTCTGCAGATCTATAAAGGCTAGGTAAAGATTTTTGTTTTGTGGTTGTCTTTTCTCTATTAGTTGTTTAATTGTGAAGATGTGGTCTTGCGCACTTCTCCTGGTCTAAATCCACTTTGCGGTTCTGCTAGTTGGGGTTCTAATATTATTTTTAATCTGTTATTGATTATTTGTTCATATATTTTTATAATAATGTTCAGTAGCGTTATTCCTCTATAGTTACAGCACTGTTTTCTGTCTCCTTCTTGTGTATTGGCGTTATTAGTGCCACTCCCATTCTTCTGGAATTTTTTCACTTTGCCATGCTTTGTTTAATATTTCTAGTAGTAATTCCATCCCTGTCTCTCCCAAGTGTTTAATCATTTCTGCTGTAACTTTATCATCTCCCGGTGCTTTTCCATTTTTAGTTTTCTTACTACATTCCTCAGCTCGTCCATTTTATTTTTTCAATTTCCTCTTCTTCTATCTGGTTTGTTTTCCCGTTTCATTTGTAATAATTCTTGTTGTACGTGTCTGTTGTCCTAGTAGCTCCTGAAAGTATTCTCTCCATCTTTCCATTATTTCTGTGTCATTTGTTATTGTTTCTTGGTTTTGTTCTTTATGTATATCTCTTTTCTCTGCTTTTCTGTTCTAAAGGATTTTATGATTTTGTAAAATAATTTATGGTTACCTGTGCTATCTTTTTCCATTTTGTTTCCAAAATCTGTCCATAATTTTTCTTTGCTGTTGCTACTAATTCCTTTACTTTTTCCTTTGATTTTATATAATTCGTATTGTTCTGTTGTTTTGCTTGTTAAGTATTTTTCCATTCTTTCTTCTTCTTCATGGTTTCTTCTTTTATCTCATTTGTCCACCAGGCTGTTTGTTTTTCCGTTTTCCATCCTATAAGTTCCACATATCTCTTTCACTGTATTAATTAGGATTTCTTTAAATAGCTTCCATCCTTTTGTGCATCTGCCTGTTTTATTACGTCCATTTTGTTCTTTAGTTTGTTTTCTGTTTTCTGTTGATATATTTTTGCAGTTTCTTTATTTCTAAGTTTATATGTTTTATTGCTGTATGGCTTCGTTTTATTGTTTTTAATGTTTTTCTATTTCCGTGTCATTTTGTCTTATTTTTCCTATAAGCAAGTAGTGGTCGCTATAGATTTCTGCACTTCTTTTCACTCTTACATCTAATATATTTTCTTTTTGTGCTAATATATAATCTATGATTGATTTCTCCCTCTATTTATTTGTACTCTAGTGAACTTGTGTATTTCCTTGTGTTGATAGAATGTGTTGGTTATAATTATGTTTTGCAATTGACAGAAATCCAAAAGTCTTTTCCCGTTATTGTTTCGCACTTCCTCTCCATATTGTCCTATTATTTCTTTATATTCTTCATCTTTCTTCCCTACTCTACTATTGAAGTCGCCTGCTATGTATATACTTCCTTTTGCTTCTTCTGTGGTATTTGTTAATTCTTCCCAGAATTTTTCTTTCTCTACTCTTTCATTTTCGTCTGGTCCGTATATTGATATTATTGTCATAATCTTTCCATGTCTATTCCTTAATTCTACTAATAGTATTCTTTCCGATATTGCTTTCCAGGTACTGATTTGTTCAGTTATTTTTTGTGTATTATACAGCCAACTCCACCTGCTGCTCTTTGATCGTTTGTACTCCACTGTATATTAATATGTGCCCGTTTGTTAGACTGATTTCTCCATTTCCTTTCTTTTTGTTTCATTTATCACTAATATTTCTAAATTTGCTGCTTCAAATTCGTTTATTATTTCCACTTCTTTTCCTTGTATACTTCTGATATTCCAAGCTCCTAGTTTCCATGTATTTAGTTTCTTTTTATTTGTGTTTCTCTTTGTTTTCTATTTCTTTTATTAGTGTTTCGTCTTTCTCATTTTTGTCCTTATTTTCCATTTTCCAATTTTCCATAATTTGTATTCCGCTTCATTGTCCTTTTCTTTGCCATTTTCGTCATCTCTGTTATTCCTTTGTTTGGTTTGTTCAATTTTTGCTATGGTTACGCCCTTTTCATCATCATCCCAAATGTAGGCTTCTCCATCAATGGTTATTTTCCTGTATCCTATTTTTACTTTGTGTCCTTTGGTAATTTCTTCCTTAGCAATTTTCCTTATCTCAGCCTGTATTTCTCTTTCCTTTAGTGTTAGATCATTTTCAATATATATCTTACTACCTTTCAATTTGTATTTGTTCTTCATAATTTCTTGTTTAGTTTCCCATGCATTTACTTCAATAATATTTACTAATCGTCCCTCCTTGGTTTTTATGCTTATTACTTTGTTAACTTCTGCTTCTACCATTAATCTGTCCTTTAGGAATTGTTTAGCCGCGTTTTGTTTCTGTTGTGGGTCAAATCCTATTCCTTTTATCACCACGTTGTTTCTCCTTTTCTCCTTATCCATTCCTTCTATCTGGTTTTCTAATTTGGTGATCCTATTTTTAGTTGTTTCTTCTCCGTTAGCCATCTTTCCTCTTTTTTGCATTTCTCTCTTAGTTTACGTGTTTCTTCGGTGTTTTCTTTATTTCTTCAGTCATTGTTAGCATCATATTCTTGATTTCTTGGAAATCTGCCATATTTGTTATTGTCGGCTTCTGTTTGTGTTCTTCAGTTGGTGATCTAATTACTTTTTTGCTAGGCTTGAATATCTCTATTTCTTTCTCTTCACTGCTATTTAAATCTATGTTCCTTTTAACGATGTTACTCATTTGAAATTTACATAAATATTTACACTAGTACTTTAAATAAATATTTACAGTTTTTAGTTTCAAACTCCGATAATCGCGGGTCGGCTTATCGCACAGTTCATTCGCTCAGGTCGACCTCTAATACCCCGTTGCGCTCTCTCGATTGATAAACTCGGCCGTTATTGAAGGAAAGTTTGGTTTTAGCTTGTTATAACTCAGTTTAAATTACACTTCAGTTTTAATTATTATTTACTATTGTTTACTTCACTTATGTCACTTCTGCTTACCGGTGTTCTGCACTTCACTACGTTCAATTTCAGTGTGATAAGACCCGTATTCGGATTATTTATCGCCACTATTAAATTCGTCCGTGTTCCGTGCACGACCGCCGCATATTATACCATACCAGTTCTTCTGAGGTAGACTAAATAAACATAATAGTACGGCTCTAACGCCCCGCGTGAGAGCAGGGCCTGCAAACGGAGAGGTTAAAACTCTCATATGTTCGCTCACTGTGCCCAGTCGTTGCGCACCATCACTGGTTCGCCATTATTACCCCTTGTTCGAGTGAACGCAGGTACTCAATTATTTTTAGTGACTGGGTAGGCCACCCGCCAGCAGGAATTAAACCTGGGTCCGTTCGCATTGCAGCCCGCGCCTCAACCACTGGACCACTCTGGTGGTTGAAGTAGACTAAATACTGTTGATAAATGCTCCGTGAAGATGGTTGCCTTTTCTTGTTCAATTTTTCCCTAACTACCCTCTTGGTTTCTTAAAGGAGTGATATAGGCGACTGGTCTTTTGAATCTTTTCGTCGCTTTCCAGATGGAATGGTCCTCTTTTGATAACGCAGTATTATAGTTTCAAACGTAGTATTTCGGATTTCTTGCAATGCCATCTTTAGTTGTCTTGTAAGTCTATTGTATGTGTTTCTATCAATAGAATTTTGACTTCTTAGCCATTTGCTTCTGATTCTCCTTTTTTTTGCAACAAGTTTGCGAATGTGTACGGGTGTGTTGTTTGTGGTATTCGCATCTCGACTTGTCACTGGAGTAGATTTCCAAGACGCTTTTTGGATTACAAAGTAATGTGGTTTGCTGTAGCATCAAGATAGTCAGGATGTTTCAGCTTGAGATTGGTTTGTCTATATAAGCTCTAAAAGCATCCTAATCTGTTTTAGTTGAAACGAGCTTACGAGTGTCGGGTAGGCATATGATATAAATACTTAGAGTAGTAATTATGGGAGTGTGATCAGAAGAGAGATCCCAATTTGAAGTTATATTAAGGTAGTTTAGTTTAAGGACGAAAAAGTCGATTAAGTCCGGTAGCTTGGTTCTCTAGTAGAAGGATACAAGCAATTCTTGTTATTGATGGCCCGCAAGAGATTTCTACCCTTGGTGGTAGTAAGTCTTGACCCCAGTTGTGTGCTTGGCATTCCAATCGCCTCCTTTTATAAACCTGTTTCCCTACTGCTAAAAAAGTGCTTCATATTCTTCAGTTGAAATTGTATGTCTGGGTGGACCATATATTGCAGCTGTATCAAAGGACCACGGCTGTCCACTGATATAGATAATTGTTGCTTGGATTTTATTTGTTTAATTTGTGGGTATCTCATGGTGCTTGATGGTGTTCCGAATAATAATTGCGGCGCCACCGTGAGCCGTTCCATCAGGATGATTATTGTGATAAATTGTGTATTTTGGTATTTGTAGTACTGTCCTTTCGGTAAAATGTGTTTCCAAAACCAGTAGCACATCGATTTTATTGTATTAAAGAAAGTTAATTAATTCAGTTTTATGGTTGATTAAACCATTTGCGTTCCATGAACAAATATGAATTGAAGAAAGGCGATTTTGTTTATGACAATAGACAGCATGTTTAATATTATACCGTTTAATATCATAAGTTAAGCGAACATTGACTTGAATTCATTGACAAAAGTGTTCTTTAGTTTTATTTCTGTTTAGTTTTATTTTATAATTCGTATTTAGTAAAACTTCAAGTTGTTCAAGCTCTTCGTTTTCAGCCAATTAAGCTGTCATCCGCTTACCGTATCATACATATTCTCTCTCCATGTATTTTTATACTCTCGTTAGTTTGCTCTAAAAATTCATTTATAGCTTGTGTATATATATACATATAAAGTACCGGCGAGAGAACACATCCTCGTTTCACACCTTTTTCTATTTTGCCTCGTCTAATTTCATCCCCTTATGTTATTGTTGTAATTTGATTAACATATAGTTGTTTCAGGATCCTTTAGTCTTTATGTTTTGTTATTATTTTTTTAATGTTACAAACATAATTTTCCAGTTTATATGGCCAAAAGGTCTTTTGTAAATCAATAAAGGCTATGAAGATGTTTTACCTTTCCTTGTCCCTGTATTTTTGCGTGATCCAAATTGATTTTCAGTCAAATTGTCATAAATATTCCTATCTATTCGTCTATAAATTATTTTTGTTAAATTTTTTGATACTTGTATTGTCAAACTTACCGTACAGTCGAGTCAAATTACTAGCAAAAACGCTAAAAACTCGAAATTGTTTGTGAGTACACGTATCGAAACGCATTTAATTCGGAAAAACCTTAGGAAAAAATGTTGCCTCATTTCTTGTTATAATGCGATGTTTCGCAGACCCAAAAGATTATTTTATTTCTCGCTTATTATTAGCCAAAATAAGCTCATTCTCGTTACTTAGGAGATTTTGTGGCCGCTGATCACGAATATGATTCTTAGAAAGTGGCCCGATGCACTTAAGAGGCATAATTCTGGGGATTGGGGTGATTTTAGGAAATTACCTCAAATTTGTTTTCCGAGTTTAAAATGTTCAAATAAGGGTTTTTTGGATCGCTGCTAACGAATATGATGATTAAAAAGTGCCCCAATGCACTTTGAGGGGAGCGTAATCCCGAGGAGACGATGTTGGAGAATAACCTTAAATTTGTTTGCTTTTCGAGTTTAAACTGTCTACACAAGGGTTTTTGAGTGCATTGAGGTACTTTTTAAAAATCACATTTGTTATCAGCGACCCGAAGAACCCTTATTCAGACAGTTTAAACTCGGAACACAAACAAATTTGAGGTAATTTCCTAAAAGTACGGCCCGTGCATTGAAACAGAGTGGACGTGTGCGAGCCAAATTTTTACCTGCGATATCGCCGCGCCCGAGTCGCAGCCTTAAGGTCAGGCGTACTTATTTATTTAATAATTTAATACCCATGTAATCAACTTTAATATTAATGTTTCCCACTGGCAATGGGAATAATCCGCCATCACAAAATAACTCCAATATGTATCAACAATATGGTTACTCACCCTCCTATCAACAGCAGCAGTATACTGTGGGTAACAATATACATTCAACACCACCACTCTTCGAACAAACGCCATTAAAGCAGTATGCAGTGCCATCAATCCCACCGGTTCAACCCTCTCCGTATTATACAGTGCCCGTGATGCAATATCCGGGGTTGTCTCAAGAGCAATTACCTCCCCCGCAAACCTTGCCGCAAAATAATCAAATACAAAAAGACCAGCAAGAAATTTTAAGTAATGTCGGCGAAGACGAAAACATGGCTGATAATAATAACACTTGGCAAGTGGTTCCTGGCAATAAAAGAAAAAGACGGAAATATAACCCACAATTAACTCAAACATTCAACTTAACACAAACAAACCAATACTCTACGTCAACAGAGGAAACAGATGTACCAGGGGCTAGCAGCAACACTAATTAATACTACGGGTCAAACTGTTCAACTGTCAAAACCACCGCCAATCTTTGTTCAAGGTGTCGAAAACTATCAACAAATGGTAGCTAGCATCACGCACATAGTCGAAAAGGAACAATATACCTTTAAATGTATGGCCAATAATGTCGTTAAAATCAATGTTCACACGCCTGACTCATACATGAAATTAACCGCCCATTTTTTAGATACCAACGTTATATTTCACACATATCAAAACAAGCAGGAGAGTGCGTATAGAGTAGTTGTACGGCATCTACACCCCACAATCCCGACAAATGTAATAATAGCAGAATTGGCAGCAAAAAATCATAAAGTTCGAAATATTAGCAACATCAAACACAAACAAACTAAAGAAGCCCTGCCGTTATTCTTCGTGGACTTGGAACCGGCCGATAACAACAAAGATATTTATAAATTGCAGTATCTGCAGAACCTAAAGATAACGGTTGAACCACCTAAGCAAAATAAAATATAGTACAATGTACAAGATGCCAAAACTTTAACCACACGAAATCATACTGCAATCGCCCATATGCGTGTGTCAAATGCAGCGGTAACCATGATACAAGAACGTGCACCAAAAATAAGGATACGCCGGCAACGTGTATCTTATGCAATGGACCACATCCTGCCAACTACAAAGGATGTATTGTCTATAGAGAATTACATAACAAGACCTACCCAAATACACAGCAACCAAAGAAACAACCTGCACAGTATAAGCCAGATATAAGAAATTTTCCTCCTCTGCCAAAACCTAATGTTTACGCTGATATGCCGATGCATACCTACAGCCACGTTACAGCAAATAAACCAGACTCATCTAATGACCTCACCCTCGCACAATTCCTTGCCGAGTTTAAGGAATGTTCAATCAACTGCTACAACAAAATAGCATGATCCTCAACATGCTCACATCAGTAATTGCCAAATTAGTTAAATAATGTCTAAATTCATACGTATTGCATTATGGAATGCCAACGGCCTCAATCTAAAAATTGGAGGTAGAACTCTTCCTTCAAATGAACAAAATTGATGTACTACTCATAAGTGAAACACACTTTACAACAAGAACGTTTATAAAATACCTCAGTACAGCATCTACCACACTGTACACCCAGATAATACAGCCCATGGTGGCGCAGCTATTATTATTCGAAACTCGATAGTTCATCATGAATTACCAAAATACGAAGAACCGTTCCTGCAAGCTGCCGTTATCGAAATCAGTAAACTTCCTAGCCCAATCACACTAGCCGCTGTATATTGCCCTCCAAGACATAGACTAACCACGAACATACTACAACCATTCTTCAACACCCTTGGGGAGATTTGTAGTAGGTGGCGACTTTAATTGTAAACATACAAGGTGGGGTCTCGATTAATAACTACAAGGGGTAGTGAACTTGAAAAATTCTTACTAACAACAATTACATGCATTTATCAACCTGTACTCCAACATACTGCCGACCGACGTGAACAAGATTCCAGATTTATTAGATTTTATATAGCCTCAGGCATTTCAAGAAATTATGTGGACGTCACTCCTAGTTTCGATCTATCTTCGGACCACAGCCCTGTGTTAGCTGTCATTAGCGCTACAGTTATCCAAAAGCAGCCTAAGCCAGTACTCTGCAATAGACGTACTGACTGGGACAAATTTAAAGTACACGTCCACCGACATATAAATATTAATATAAGCTTAAAAACACCGAAAGAAATAGATATCGCAGTTAATCACTTTATAACAACAGTCCAAGAGGCAGCCTGGAATGCTACACCAATGAATATCAAGAAAATCGAGTCATTTAATGTTTCTAGAGATATAAGTGAATTAATAAAAGAAAAAAGAAGAGCAAGGTTAATCTGGCAACGTACACACAACGTTAATGATAAAACCACATACAATCTTACTACTTACTAATAAACTTAGGAAGAAGATGTTAGAGGCGCGTAATGAAACATTCCATAACTACATAACCAACTTATCCAAAGAAGATCATAGTATATGGAAAGCCACTAAAGAATTTAAGAGACCCCAACAACAAGTCCCGCCGTTACGCAAAAACGATGGCTCCTGGGCAAGATCAGACAAAGAAAAAGTTGAACTTTTTGCCCAACATCTGGCACACGTATTCACACCTCACTCTAATAAAATTGATGAAGATGTTAACAACTTTCTCGAAGCACCACTACAACTATCACCCCTATAAAAAATTCACAATTGGTGAATTACAAAATGAAATAAAATGGTTAAATAATAAGAAAGCGCCGGGCTATGATCTCGTTACAGGCCTTGTACTTAAACAATTACCACGACAAGGAGAACAATTCTTATTGGCACTCTTTAATGCAATCCTACGCTTAACATACTGGCCCTTACAATTAAAGTTTGCACAGGTCATCCTAATATTAAAACCTGGCAAACCACCAAATGAAGCTCAGTCTTATCGCCCAATTAGTCTACTGCCTGTCGTGTCAAAACTCCTAGAAAAATTAATATTAAAGCGAATAAACGAAAATAGTCTACTTGAAGAATAGATTCCAAATCACCAGTTTGGATTTCGCAAAGGACACTCGACCATAGAGCAATGCCACCGAATAACCAATATTATTCAGCAATCATTTCATAGTAAGAACTATTGCTCTGCTGTATTTTTAGATGTGCGGCAAGCGTTTGACCGTGTTTGGCACAATGGGCTACTATTTAAAATTAAACACATCTTTCCACATCAATACTATCTCCTGCTTAAATCTTATCTAACTAATCGACACTTTCAAATCAAAGTTGGTATGGAATATTCACAACTGTATCCAATCACGGCTGGTGTTCCCCAAGGAAGTGTGTTGTGGCCACTCTTATATCTGATTTTTACTGCAGATATACCGACGACACCAACCATAATATTGGGGACATTTGCAGATGACACTGCAATCCTGGCATGTCATGAAGACCCACAAATCACAACTAATATCTTGCAAGAGGCACTAAGTACAATAGAGGGTTGGCTGGAAAAATGGAGAATTAAGGTTAATGAGACGAAGTCCAATCATATAACATTTACCACAAGACGATCCCAATGCCCACCTGTAAGCTTGAATAACGTACCCATCCCGCAAGCAAATGCAATTAGATACTTAGGTCTCCATATGGACACAAGATTAACGTGGAAACCACATATAATAAAAAAACGAAAAGAAATGGACATCAAAATTAAAAAAAAATGTATTGGTTCATAGAAAGAAACTCTCAACTCTCAACAGAAAACAAATTACTGGTGTACAAATCTATCATACGACCAATATGGACATATGGCTGTGAACTCTGGGGTTGCGCCAGCTACTCAAATATTGACATAATACAACGTTTCCAGTCTAAGACGTTAAGAAGTATATTCAATGCTCCCTGGTATGTTTCAAACCGTATCCTCCACTTTGACTCCAACGTACAATATGTGCGGGACATAATCAGACAACGGGCTACAAGCCACCATGCTCGGCACTAATAACGAGATTACACCTTTAACACAGCAGCCAGTAATGAGACGACTTAAACGGAAGTGGCCATGGGACTTGACAGAATAAAGAAATCATTTACCATCCCCTAAGCCTTCAAATGGAGGTAACGAGACTGCACCACTGGGTGCACCTCTCTTCAAATCTATTCCAAACTTCACGCAATTAGCTCATAGAATTTATTGTAATTAATTCTGATTGCTAATGTACACGAATTCAATAAAAAAAATTCCTAAAATCACCCCCATTCCCAGAATTATGCTCCCTCCCCCAAGTGCATAGGAACACTTTCTAAGCATCATATTCATGATGAGCGACCACAAAAACTTGCATCAAATAAATGCATTTTTTGCGCACACAATGCACTTTTGCACTATAAAAAAAATATGTGGTAAAATTTTTTTTTGAGGCTCTTCCGAATTGAATGCCCCCTGGAATATCTCGATACATATACCCACCAAAAATTTCGAGCTTTTTCACTAATTTGCCTTGGCAGTACGGCGATCTGCAGCTGATTTTTTTGGTATTGGTATTATTTTTGTGGTAGTAAAATCCATAAAAAGTATTCCTGTCTCATAAGACTCTGAGGTTAGTTTATATAACTTGCATTTCGCAGACTAGGTTATGGATTTTAAGAATTCGACGTAAATGTTATCCACCCCGGGCTCTTGTTTCTATCTAGTGCTTTATCAAATTTGTCTCTTAGAATGTATTCTTTTGTAGTTGTTTGTTCATCTACTACTTTGTCCTTTATTTTTTGCATGTTGTTTTTTCTTTGCTATATGGTGTTTTACATATTCTTTCATCTGTCGTCAACTTCTCCTTTATCTAACAGCATATTACCCTTGCTATCTCTTATTCTCTATATTTTGGGTTTTGCTTCCTGGAATTTTTTTGATTTGTTTATATGTTTTATTTTTTATTTGTTTTGAGATATTCCTCAACTTCCTCACATTTTTCTTTCATTATTGTTCTTTAGCTAGTCTGTCTTCTCTATTGATGCTATTTCTAATTTTCCTGCATTTTGTTTTATCTTCCTCTGTTTTAGCGCCTTTATACTTCCTTCTTTCTTCTATAAGATCGATAACTTGTTTTGTAATCCACGGTTTACGTGATGGTGAGTTCTTTTGCTGTAGTATGTCATCGGCTGTTTTAATTTCTTTTTACTTTCCTTATCCTAGAAGGCAAAAGTTGTACCCATGGGCTTACAAACAGAAAGTTTCGGGTCCCTTTTCATAAAAGCGTAGAACCAATCGTTGACAACAGTTTTGTCCTTAAATGGATAGGGTATGTTATTGCGAATCGCAAGTTGATAGGCAAGACGGCGGAAATCTCAACTAAATATTTTTGTAACTCGTTTTCTAGTTATTTAGGAAAAACTGGCTTAGGGCCAAGAGTAGTTGAGGCTGCTAGCTTTACGTTCTTTTTCTTGACAAGGCGGCAGGTGCGGCTCAAAGCCCAATACTGATGAAACATGAAGTCGCCATTTGGACACAGTCGCCGAACATGTCTGGCCAAGAATTTCTTCAAAAGTGAGTCACAATGGTGTTTACTGTCGACTTTAGAATTCGATTGAACAAAATGAAAGTCGGTCTTACCGCTGTAAGACGCTCCCGCCCATACATTAATTCTTTTTGGGAACGACTCTTTTTTGTTTCAAATTCTTTTTGCTTCTCTTGACGTTTTTTTTTTGCCCTTTGACTTTAGCCAACCGAAACCAAGCCTTACTCGTTGCGATGACTTTCTTTCTCCTTTAGTTGTTCAAAAACTTGCAAACACCAAACAGAACCAATAAAAAAATTAGGCAAACGAGGTGCTATTACCTTTCAATATTATTTTTCCGTCAAATTAATGGTACTTTTATGGGATTTTCACTTTCACCCGTCGTAGCAAACGTCGCGTAATCAGTTTTGAAACAAACACCTTCCTTTTACCTTAAATTTATGTCACTTTTTGTTATTTAAACATTAAATTTTTTTCTACTTAAACCAAATTCACGCCAGTATTAAATTTATTATAGAAACAAAAAAATCCCCCGTAGACACACATAATCAAAAATTCCGCAAACTTTTTTAATGATATTTATTTGCAATTTGCTACTATAGCAATAAGCAAATCAGATAACTACAGAAATGCAACATTGCACTAGAAGTAATATGTGAGCGAACGTCCTGTGACGTCCCTCGTGATTAACTTAATAAATAATTACATTGAATACTATCTAAGTTAAATTAATAGTGTGTGGGAAGATTTTGGGGTTTAACGCGTTTTAGTCTGGGCACGTCAGCACTATTGTCAAGTAAGTTTATCGCTAACGGGTTCGGATATGTTTCTAATCTCTGAAGATATTTTACACTGCACTGAACTATCTTTTCTTTCACTGATGGTCTTGCAACTCGTTAAATATTTCTTTATTAGGAACCAAGTAGGTTGCATTGGTGATTATACGGAGCGTTTTAGATTGGAAACGTTCCAGGATTTCTATATTTGAATGCAATTTCATACTCCATAACTGAATACCACAGCTCCAAATTGGTTTTAGTACACATTTGTAGCAAGTAATTTGTTGGCAAGCGGCCAAATAACCAATAATATTTTCTTAAAATTAGGTTGAGATGTTTCCTCTTTGTTCAAATGTGTGTTCTCCAATTTATCGAGGTGCCTACCAAGGTACTTAATAGTCTGCTTGGGGAAGGACAGTCCCTGGGGACTCCGGATTTGATGGGACAAAGATGTGAGATTGCTTCTCCGTACTAGAATTCAGAATACCGTTTTTCTAGATATGATTTAATCATCAAATAGCATGGGTGTGACAGAATCTGCTTTAGTTTAAATAATAATCCTTCATGCCAGACCTTGTCGAAGGCCTGGCTGACATCAAGGAAAACGGCTGAGCAGTAATTTTGGTCCTCGCATGCTGCGTTAATAGTATCTTACTTACTTGCTTAATCCAAAACCTTTCTACCTTTCGGTGTAAGGCTATTGAGCTGAGTTGTGCTTTATGGATTCGGGCTTGTCTTGCACAGTTCTCCCCACTTTTTCTATCCTTTGCTGTTGTGCGAATTTCTTCCCACTTTATGTTTCTTGATTCTGCTGCCTCTTTTGTTCCTCCTTCCATGTTTTTCTCGGTCTTCCTATCCTATTTTTCCCTTTTGGTCTTGCTTCAAACACTTTTTTCACTGTTCTGTTTTTGTCCATTCTTATTATATGTCCCAACCACCCTAACTGTCTCTCTTGCACTAATACCGCTACCGTTTTAGTTTTTAAATGTTCTCTAAATGTTGTGTTCCTGATGTGGTCTCTCTTTGTTTTGCCCTCTATTTTACGCAGGAATCTCATCTCCGTACTTTCGACCCTGCTCCTATGTTTATTCACTGTTGTCCATGATTCACTGCCATAGATGAGTATTGGTGTTACAACTTTTTTGAATACTTCTACTTTTGCGTCATTTGGTACTTCCTTTTTTCCTAGAAAAGAGGACTGTATGGAATTAAATAGTCGTCCTGTAATTCCTACTCTTTCATTTATCTCGTCATCGAGTTTTCCATTTTCCTGTATCCATACACCTAGATATTTGAACTTCTCTACTTGTTCCAATTTTCTTCCCTCTATATATATACGATGTCTTCTCTTGTCTGGTGCTATTACCATTGTTTTGGTTTTATCTCCGTTTATCTTCATGTTTTTCTTTTTTAGTCCTAAGTTGTATACATTGATATTTTCTTGTAGGTCTTTCTCACTTTTTCCGAATATAACCATATCATCAGCAAAAAGTAATTCTGATATGTAGATTTTTTCCATATTCCAGCTTCCTACATGGTATCTTCTTGTTTTTTCTTGCATTCTTTTATTGCCTCATCTAATACTAAATTAAATAGCAGCGGCTGAGTACACATCCCTGTCTTATGTCTATATTGGCCTTAAATTCCTCCGACTGCTCGTGTCTCGTTCTTATTATGTTTCCGCTATTTTCGTATAGTGCTTTGATGGCTGCTACTTCTCTGTAATTTATGTTTGCTTTTTCTAGACACTGCCATATTGTTTCTCTTTCTATTCTGTCGAAGGCCTTTTCCAGATCTATAAAACAGAGATGTATTTCTTCCCCTTTCTCTATGACCTTTTCACTTAGCTGTCTGATTGTAAATATGTGGTCTTGTACCCCCCGTCCTTCTCTAAACCCACTCTGGGTGTCTTCTATTGTCTTATCTAGTTTGTCTCTGAGTCTAGTTTCTAGAATCCTTTCGAATACCTTCCCTGGGATGCTTAGTAAGGAAATTCCTCTGTAATTACAGCATTCTCTTCAGTCTCCCTTCTTATATATGGGTATTATGATTCCTATTTTCCATTCCTTCGGTACTTTTCCTGCTACTAAGATGTCGTTGTATAGTTCTAGTAACCTTTCCTTGCCTGTTTCTGCTATGTATTTTACCATCTCTGGGGTAATTTCATCTATGCCTGGGGCTTTTGCTAGTTTGAGTTTCCTTATTGCTATATCCAATTCTTGTTTTGTTATTTTGCCTTCTGCGCTATCTTCCTCTGTTGAGTTCGTGTCTTTTCAAAGTCGGTATTTTCCTCCCTCTTCTTTTTCCAATCCTCTCTGTTCTTCCCCTGCCAACAAATCTTCGAAATATTGTTTCCATCTTTCCATAATATCGTTTTCCTTTGTCAGTACATTTACCTGTTTATCCTTGATGTTTTTTGTGGGTGTAGTTTTCTTTTTTCTCAGTTGCTTTAAAGTTCCGTAGAATAGTTTCTGGTTGTCGTCAAATTCTTTTTTCATTTTGTTTCCGAATTCTTCCCACGCTTTCTGTTTTGCGTCCTTCACCTTGTTTCTTACCTGCGTTTTTTTCTCTTTGTATAGATTGTAGTCCTCTTCCAATTTTGTTTGTAGATATTTGCGCCAGCATTATTTTTTCTTTTTTACCAGTGTTTTTATGTCAGTTGTCCACCCTGCCGTTCTTTTAAAGTCTATGTTAGTTACCTTTGCCACTCCGCAACATTTGCGCGCTGCTTTTATCATGCATTGTTTTATCGTTTTCCATTTATCTTCTATATTTGGTCTGATATTTTTTGTCTCTTACTCCTTTTTTAGGATGTCTTGGTATTTCTTCCTGATGTGTTCTTCTTGTAACATGTGGCTTTTAATTTTCTCCTTAGTTATTTTTCTATGTTTCTCTGTCGCTTGTTTTTGGCTCACCCTCGTATCCATTTGGAGTAAGTAGTGGTCGCTGCCTATTTCCGGTCCTCTCTTCACCTTTACATCTTTGATTTTTCGCCAATTCTCCCGTTCACTAGAAAATAGTCTATAATTGATTTCTCGTTTCTGCTGTGTTGCACCCTTGTGTATTTGTGTATGTCTTTATGTACGAACCTTGTGTTCGTTATTACTAAATCATTTGCCACGCAGAACTCTACAATTTTCGTACCGTTTCTATTTCTTTTGTGCTCTCCTTGTCTTCCTAAAATTCTCTCTATGCCTCTATTATCCTTTCCTACGCTTCCATTTAGGTCCCCATAATTATAATATTGTTTCCTTTCGTATCTATTACTTTTTGTAGTTCCTCAAAGAACTGGTTTTTTATTTCCACTTTCTCGTCTTCATCAGGTCCGTACGCCACAATCATTTGCCATGGTTCTTCTTTTTTTCCTAGTTTGACTTCTACTGCCATTATTCTTTCATTTACATACCTTTCATTTATTATTGTTTCCATTTTGCCAGGGTGTACCACTAAACCCACTCCCGCTTGTGCCCTTTCAGATTTTTCTATTCCTGACCAAAGCATCCAATATCCTTTGTGTAGTCTCGTATGTCCTTGCCCTTTCTTCTTTGTCTCTATTATTCCCATAAAATCCAGCTTTTGTTTCTCCATTTCTTCTATGAGTTCCTCCTCCTTTCCGTTTATACTTCTGATGTTCCATATTCCTATTTTTATATACTCCTGCTTTCCTCTTTTTTGTTTCGTTTCTCTACTCGTGTCCGTGTCCTTTGCTCTGTTCGTCATCTTTTGTGTCTGTTTTTATTTTCTGGGTGCTTAGTTTTTGAGGAGGAGTCTCTTCTATGACTCTTTGTTCTCCTTCGCTCCACTTGTAGCAAGTTCCGTCTATTATTATCTTCTGGTATCCAGTTTTACCTCTTTTCCTTCTGCTCTTTTCGCTCTTGCTATTTTCCTGATTTCCGCTTGTATTCTTCTCTCGTCCTGTGTTTGATCGTTTTCAATGTATATTCTGGTTCCTTTCAAAGATTTCTTGTTTTGCATTACTTCCTGTTTTTCATTCCAAGAATCCATCTCCACAACTGTTAGTGCTGGCTTTATGGTATGTACATTTTTACTTTGGCCTCCACTTGTAATTTTTCTTCGAGGAACTCCATCACGACTTGTTTCTTATTCTGTCCTTTGAATTCAACCCCTTTTATTACAATATTGCATTTCCTTCTATTCTTTTCCGTTGTCTCTAGTTTTCCTTCCAGCTTTTCTATTCTTTTGATTAGGTAGCCTTTTTCCAGCTCCCACTTCTCTTCCTTCTTCTTGAACTCCTCTCTGAGCTCCTTGTTAGCTTTCGTGTTTTCCTTTATTTCCTTCATAATCTCTTCAAACATTATTTTCAGTTCACTTATTTCCGACATTTTGGTATTCGCTGATCCTGTGATTTTTAACAGGGGGGATTTGATAATGTTCTTTCTCTTGCTTTCTCTACAGAGTTCTTGGTCCAATTCTGTGCTGCTATTTAACTCCCGTTCCCTTTTGTTTGTGTGTTCCATCCAGTTAGCTCTTAAATGTGATCCCCTCTGAACTCCATTGACCGCGACCTTTATTGCTATCCGCTCTTGCACCGCTCGCTTATCACACTTTCGCCGCCCGTTCGTTGTCGTCCGCTCTAGGTTTATTCACTGCATTGTACACGTAAAATTCCAGAACACTGCACACAAACCCTTTGTTTTCCTCTTTTTTCTTAACTTTTTGCCACTAAATCCGCTTTGTTTTATATGCACGTTTTACGTCGCGTTGAAATTTACGAATTTCATTTGGTGTGGTATAGCCCGTATACGGTGTTTATATATCGCCAGTTGCTATAAAATTCGCGTCCGCGCAGTCCGACATCTAAAACTCCACTCGTTAATAGTATCTACTATTCTATATATCTGTTCAACGGTAAAGTGTCGAATTCTAAACCCAAACTAATTAAATTTTCGTTGTCAAGGATTGGATAAAAGCGTTTTGGTAGAAGTTTGGAGAAGAGTGGTAATAAACTCATAGGACGGTATGATGCAGGCTCGTTGGCCGGTTTTCCTGTTTTGGACTAAGTATTACCTGTGCGACTTTCTACTGGACCGAAAAAACCCGTTTGTAATATGCTATTAAAGATTATCGTCACCATTTTTATAACGTTGGAGGCCAGTTTTTTTGATATACGTCTAGTAAATAAGTCATATCCCGGCGATTTCTTACAGTGAATGTTTCTAAGGATCATGACTCAATTTCTGCAAATGAGAAAATTTTTTTAATCGGTAACTTTTACCATTATGTCTACGAAAAACTTAACTATAACAGTCATTATTTAAATGTCAAATTTCATCAATGCTCTGTTAAAATCAATTTTGTTGCAAAATCCTTTTCATCTATTATATATACTGACACAAAAAAGAAACAGAATTTAAAGCCATTACAACAATCATACTATAAATTTTTATTTATTTATTTTTCTAATAAATCCTTATCCCATATAATTTGAAATATTAATAAAAATACTAATTCTCAATTTTAAGATTTCCTTGTATTACATTAGAAGTATCACCGATAAAATTAAGGAGATGTCTACAACCATCAACAATAAAATGATTGATAAATCAAAGATTCTTACTTTAGAAAATCCCAAGGAGACTGCAAAAGAACCTACATAAGTAAAAAATACAAACAGAAGAGTGTGTGATCCATGTAGAAAAACATTAATAGTGTGTTCCTTGCCAAATATCATATAGAAACATGCCACGAAATCTTTTTTCATTCAAAGACTAACATTTTCTATCTCAATAGCAGAATTATTAGCAAAGCAATTTAAATATAGGAACACACGATGTCCCAAAACAATATAAATTACGTAACATCTCCAAACCAACAAACTTTTTTCAATCCAGGGAATCTTCTGCCGAAACTTCGCTTCTGAACTAATAAATAGCAAAACAGAGCACATAAAAAGTCTCTTCTAAAGTAAAAGTAAAGAACTAAATTCTCTACAAAATTATGTCAAAAAAAAATCTGGAAATCTCAAGAATATTCCCAACAAAAATCTTTTAAAACAAATTGTTCCTGACACTAAAAGAAAAGATTTTTCCAAGAATTTGAAATTTATGCAGTCTCGCAAAAATTGAAACCCATAGAATTTTTTTACGACTTGTCATCAGTGTCTTAGTTCCCCTGCACACAACTTAGCCATATATTATAAATGCTCTTCTTAAGTTAGGACAATATTCTATTATTTTCCGCTATTGTTCCTGTAATGTGGATGCCCAGCTTTCTAACCACCTTTTTGATAGTCTTTCTGGTTATCGTTTGTCTTCGTTTACCTGTGCTTGGACGCCGTTTGTTAGGTCTTTAACGCTTATTGCTGGCACACCAAGGTAGTCGAATTTCCTGACTTGTTCAATCATTGTGTTATTGACCACAAGTTTTTATGTAATATGTTCCCTGGATATGACCATTGACTGTGTTTTTTTTTGATATTGTGATAAAACTATATAGCAGCCGTTGTATGTCAACCTAGGCTTCGGCAGTTAATATAATTCCATCTACATAATACTTTATTGTAGTTTTCTGATTTTCATAGCTTCATTTTATATATTTACCTTATCTATTATTTCGTTTGTATAGTATTAAATATATTGGGCGTAAACTGCCTCCTTGTCCAATTCCTTTTGATACTGAAACTATATCTGTTAAACCACTAGTTGTTTTTATTTTGAAGTTGTTCTGGTTAAGTTTCCTTATTATTTTAATTATTTTGCTGTTAATGTGGTATTTTTGTAGGACTCTGAGAAGGTTTTATATCAACAAAGCATAGGAATAATGGTTTGTTAAATTCGATGGCTTTTTCAGTCAGCTGTCGGAGTATAAAGATTGCTACTATTAATGGGGTTTCCTAAAGCCTTGTTCTTCGCATATTGTAATTAGGATATTAATATTCTCTCACAGGTTTTTGGTTAGTATATTTAACGCAACTCAGTAGTGTTAATACTCTATAATTTCTTGAGTCTATTTTGCACTATTTTTTAAAAATAGGCATAGTAATGTTGGTTCTCCATTTGGTCGTCATACTTTCATCTCTAATGATTTTGATATAGATTGGTTATTTCTTCTTCAAATTTTGTACCTCCATATTTAACGAGTTCTTTGTTGATGTCGTCTGCACCCAACACTTTTCCATTTTTTGATTTTTTACGGCTTTCCTTGTTTCCATTGTTATTTCCATATTTTCATTACCTTTTAAATTTCTTCTTCTTCTTCTTCTTCTTCGCTCTTATCCTTATGCCTTCCAGCGTCGGATTTATACGTCACGGTCCTCCTTAACCCATTTCTTCCATTCTTTTCTGTCTCTTGTTAGACTTTTCATTTCGTTTACTGTCTTTCCTCTTGCTTTTCCCACCTCAATGATTTGACTTATCCATTTCTTCCTGGGTCTTCCCTTTCTTCTTTTCTTTACACTTCTTGCTTCGAACACTTTTCTGCATATTCTCTCTGGTTTCATTCGTTGCATATGACCGTACCATGTTAACTGTCTCTTTTTGATTTTGTTCTTTTTGTAAAGTTTCTCTTATTTCCTCATTCCGTACTCTATCAAACTTTGTCTTATCCGCTATCCTTCTCAAGTGTTTCATTTCTATGGCCGTTATTACACCCTCATGTTTGGTTTGTATCGTCCAATTTTCACTGGCGTATAATACTGTTGGTATTGTTATTGCATTATGTACCATTAATTTCACTTTTTGGTCTATCTCCTTTTTTCCCAATATCGTTCTATGTAATGCATAGTAGATCCTATTCCCTCTCCTCATTCTGTTACTCAGTTCTGCTTCTATTCGGCCATCATCTGTTATTATTGTTCTCAAATACTCAAATGTTGAGACTCTTTCCATATTATGCCCTTTACACTTTACTTCTCTATTTTGTCCCCTCTCCTGGTTTTGATTCACTATCATTGTTTTACTTTTCTTAATGTTGACCTCCATTTTCATTTTCTCTATTTCCTCTACCCATATGTTGACCAGCTTTTGTAATTTATTATCCGTATCTGCCATTATGACTATGTCATCTGCATACATTAGACTTTTCACCTTGACTGGTTCCAGGTTTCTATATCCTATTATTGTATCCAATCCTTTCGTTTTTTCTTTTAGATTTTTTGCTATTTTATCCATTATTATTATAAAAAGTAGTGGGCTTAGGTTATCGCCCTGTTTTATGCCGCTCTCCATTTTGAATTCCCCGGATGTCAGTCCAGCTATTTGAATTTTTCCTCTAACTACTTTGTATATACTTCTGATGGCCTCTATTAGTTTCTTTGTCACTTCCAGTTCCTCTAAGCATTCCCATATTTTTCCTCTCTCAACTGTATCAAAAGCTGTTCTTATGTCTAGAAAGGTAAGCAGTAGTTCATCTCCTTCCTCTATTTTTCGTTCTATAATATTCCTCAATATGCATATGTTGTCATTAGCTTGCCTATTTGCCCTAAATGCCCCTTGTTCCTCCTCTAGTTTATTTTCTATTACTTTTCTAAGTTTCCCCTCCAGAATCCTGGTATATACTTTAAAGCACACCGAGGAGAGACAAATGGCTCTATAATTATCGCATTCCGTCTGATCCACTTTCTTATATATTGGAACTATCAAGTTCTTTTCCCAGTCTTCTGGAATTTTCTTACTTCTCCATGCCTCCTCACATATTTTCCAGAGCCATTCTTTACCCTTTTCTCCCATCCATTTTATCATTTCCGGCTCTATTTTGTCCTCGCCCCTGCTTTCCCAATCTTTATCTTTTCAGTGAATTTTCTAGTTCCTCTCTCGTTATCTGTTCTGTTTCTTCTCCTGATTCTTCCCTTTCTCTATTTGATTTCCTTTCTTCATTGTCTCCTTTCTTTTAAACTTCTGCTCGAAGTAGTCTTTCCATACTTCCATTATTTCTTTTTGTCTGTTGTAATATGGTTGTTTTATCTCTAATCCTCTAATTTCTTTTCGTTGGCTTCCTCTCATCTTTCTTATTTTGGACCAGAAAATCCTATTATTATCTTTATATGTTTTATTTATCTCTCTTCCAAAGTCTTCCCAGCTTTTTTTTAGCTTCTTTTACTGCCTGTTTTACTTTATTTCTCCTATTTTATATTCCTCTCTATCTTGTTGCTGTCCAGTCTGTATGTATTTCTTCCAGGCCTTTTTCTTTTCCCGTATTTCTTCTTTTACTTGGTCATTCCACCAGTTTGTTCTTTTCCTGTTACTATTTATTTTTGTCATCCCACAGACACTTACTGCCTTTGAGTATATTACTTCTTTAAATACTTTCCATCTTTCTTCCATTGCCCACTTAATTTTCTGTATTTCTTGTCTATGAAACTCTTCGTCTGTTTCTTCTTGATATTTTATCCTGTCTTTTTCTTCTTTTAGCTTATTTATCTTTACCTTTATAAATTTTATTTCGTTCTCTGTTTTTGGCTTATGTATTTTCCATGTCGCTCTTACTAATCTATGATTCGTTCCTAGTTCCGCCCTCTTCTCGGTTATTATTTGTTGTATACTATGTCTTAATTCCGGTGTATAGGTTATATAATCTATTATACTTTTGGCCTGTCTCTCCTCTGCCACAAACGTGTACTTGTCTTCTAGTTCTTGTTCCCAGAAAGTATTTCCTATCAATAGGTCGTTTAACTGGCAGAATTCTATCATTTTAGTTCCATTTGTATTCTTTATTTCCTCTCCATATCCGCCCATACATCCCAGCCCTCTATTCACATCTCTGCCTATTCGAGAGTTCCAGTCCCCATTATTATTATTTTATCCGTATCCTCTCTCACTTCATCTATGTTTTCTGTAATTCGTTATAGAATTCTTCAATTTTCCTTACTTCACTTCCTTCTATTGGTGCGTATATTTGTATAATTACTATTTTTCTTCCATTTGCAGGTGTAAGATTATTATTCTCAATTTATTGCCTCTGATTTGATGACTTTTGGTTTATTTCCTCATTCACGATGATTCCCTCCCTCTTTTGCTCTTTCTTCCATTGTTACCCCTAAATAATACATGTAGTGTGTATTTGTCAGTTTTATTGTCCCATTTCCTTTCTTCTTTGTTTCGCTTACTCCTAGTATATCAATTCCATATTCATCCATTTCTTCTGTTACCTCTATCTCTTTCCCTGTTAGTGTTGTTATATTCCATATTCCTATTGCCATTTCTTTTGTTCCCCATTTTTCTTCCTGTTTCTTTTTAATTTTGTCCTCTTTTCTTCTATGTTTTTGTATATTATATGTTTCCGTCTGTTTAGGTTTGTCCATTTCGCCAATTTTCTTATTTCCATTTGCGTTAGCCTTCATTCTTTGCCTTGTCGTGTCTAGTTTCCTCCATCGCTCCCTACTAGTTTTTGTATGCCGTCCTGTTTTGTTATTTTAGTTAACTTATCTCTTAGTGTCTCTTCCTCGTTGCTCTCTGGGGATCTTTGACTCATTGTTCTTCCTTTTTTTGTGTTCTTCTCTCTCTCATACTCGTCTTCTGCGTCATTTTGTTCTACTTCCTTATACTTCTGTCTATCTATTTGATTTAGTTTTTTCCAGGTCATAATTTCTCCATTTATTATTAATTTATTGCATCGTAGTATTGCGGGATCTCCTTTTTCTCTATACTGCTTCATGTATTTCACTAGATATCTTCTCTGTTCCTGTATATCTTTTGTGAAGTCTTCCTCTATGTATATTTTTGTTTCTTTTAATTTTTTTTGTAGCTTTTAGTATCTCCATCTTTTTGTTGTGGCCCCTTAGTTCTATTAGTATTGGTCTTCTTTTTCCTCTTTGTTCGCTTCCAAATCTTCTGATTTCTGTTATTTGTTCTTCCATTTTTATCTGTATTCCCATATCTCTTATTATAATTCTCACTCTTTCTTTTAGTTCGAGTTCCCGTTCTCTCCCTTCATTTCCTTCATCCACTCCGTGTATTATTATTCTTTTCTTTCTTATTTCTCTTTCTAGTTTCTCTATTCCCTCTTCTTGTATTGATGTTTTTTGCTCTAGTAGTTCCTTATCTTTCTTCAGTAATTCATTTTCCATTCTTACGTTATTTAGTTCTGCCTGAAGGTTATCTATTTTAGTTTCAAGTTTCTTGTTATTATCTTCCATTTTGTCTAATTTTCCATTTATTTCTTGTAGTAGTTTCATCATACTTTGGGTATATTCGTCTTTATTTTCCATTTTTACTAAACCGACTAAGAACCGACCCGGATCCACGCCTCGGGGGTCGTCGTTCTCTTTTTATAAAAAGCTCGTTACTTCTCAAAATTCTGTAAGATTTGGAATACGGTCCTACGGTATTTTGAAAAGCCCGCGGTTTGGTATCGCTCCGCCGTTTCGTTCACGCGCTCAGCCGGTCAGCTGTTATCGGTGTTTATTTCCTTCGCGATCTATTTTAAGTTTTCTACTCGCTAATCTTACCTTTATCTGTTTTGTTTATATTAACGCTATTCACCTATTTTACCTTACTGTAATCAGTATTTGAATTTAATTTCATTAAATTTTCACTTATTTATATTTAAACTGATAGGCATTCACTCTTCAATCTTCCTGTCACTTGCCAGGACCGGAAGTCCACCTTTTAAATTTAAAAGTTTATTTTTATCTGTTAGTTCTTGTCTATCTAGCCGTTTATTTTAGCCGTTACGTTTTTGATTTGTACTTCTTCATATATTGACTTCCAAACTGTCTTCTACGCACTGTAAAGGTCGTCCATTTCCTTAGATGCACCATCTGTTCTGTTTCTTACTTCTTTATATGTTATATTTTTCTTAGGTTTTGTTACTTCTATATGTTACGTATATATTTCTTTTTTTTAAGCTAATATCTTCACTTCTTTCATGAAGCATAGTTTCTTGTTAGGCGAGTTACTAATGTTAATCTTCCATGTGTTCAAGCACTATATTTTATGCTTTACTTTTTGCCATACTTTATCGGTGGCGTCCACTTTGATGATACAATTAGAACAAATTTATTTTTCTAATCTCCGTTGGTATAGATATTTTGTGCAGTCATCAATTAGTAATTTTATATTAAATTTAGTAATGTATACCAATGGTTTCATCTTTTTTAGTGTTACGTGGAGGCAATACATGCACAATACTAGTTCGTCTTGGGTTCCTGTACTTGCAGATAAAAGTACTCTGACATCTATTATCTGACTGGGTTTAACCTCTCTGTTTGTATTGATGTTTGTGCTTAAAATACGTGTTGTTGATACATAGTTCGTTCAGTGTACAATGTATTAGAAGCATATCACCATTGTTGTGTCTTCGTTGTTCTTCTTTGCACTGCCTCTGGAATGAGGTTTCCGATTTTGAAATTGAAGTCGCCCATAATAATCTTTTGGTTGTTAAAAACATGTTTATCGTCATCCGAAGTTTTTTGAAAAATTATTCTCTTTCTCATTGAGGTTTATTAATGTCCGCATTTTCTTGTTTTTGAATTTTGGGTACTATATGTATATGATGTTTTTGTTCTCATTATTGTGTCTTCGTATTTTCTATGTATTAGATGCAAATTCTTGCATGTGCTCTAGCTCTCTTGTCGCCGCCAGTATAGAATTGGAATTTGATGTTACCCTTTCCTTTCCTTTTAATTTCAGAAATTTCACAAATATCTATTTTATGTTTGTTCACTCCTTGGCTTTTGTTATTCCAGGAAGTAACGTTCCGGCATCTGAGCCATTTTTTATTTAATATTTACGTTCGCTTTTTCTTACTGACTAATACCCATTTTAAACATCCTAGGCGTCTGTATACTTGGATATCCAATGCACACAAAAAGGTAAAAAACGAAATTGATTATTTAGGCATCAATAAACGATTCAGAAACATTATAAAGAACGTAAAGACTTACCCTGGTCTTCTCTGATCACATACTTTTATCAGTAAAAATAACGATTAAGCTTAAAAAACCTAGTATCAGTAAGAACCAACTAGGAAACTACAAGACCCAGAAATAGCGAAAGGAATTCGGATAGAAATTAATACACGTTTTGAATAATATAGACTCCAGTATAAGCCCAGGCGATAATAATACTGAAGCGACTTGTAATTCAATAAAAACAGTAATACAAGAGATAAGCAATAATTTATTACAATCCAACAAATCCAAACACAAAAAATGGATCATCGAAAAATACTCAGACTCAGCAGATCCCACAAATACCTCGAAACTCAGAAAAACATCAGACGCAAAGTAAGAGAAGCAAAAGAAAAATGGTTACGAAAACAGTGTGAAGAGATAGAAAAACTTGAAGCTCTTAATATGTACAAGAAAGTTAAACATCAGCAGGTATATGCCCAAATAAAAATAGTAAAATTATTATGAATGAAAGTAAACAACTATTAACAAATGTTCAAGAAAAACTAATTAAATGGACAAATTATATAAAAAACCTTTTTAATAACACAAGAAACTTAACTCACGGCTTAGATTCAGACGCTGACCTTGATACTAACAGAGCAGAAAGAACTTGCTCTAACTGGAGCAAAAAGTGTAAAGGCACCGGGGCCAGATAATATACGTGTTGACGTCCTAAAAGTATTGAAGGAGGACAGTGCTATTACCCTGCTTCTGAAACTGCATATAAAAACTGGAATGATTCCTCAAAACTATAGAACTATGAGTGTGATGAGTCATGTCCTAAAAGTATTTCTCAAAATGATATATGCCGGAATATATCAGAAATGTGAACAAAATATTAGTGACTTTCAATTTGGCTTCAGAAATGGGTTTTGAACACGAGAGGCCTTATTTAACATACATGTGCTTACTCAACGTTGTACAGATGTTAATGTGAATGCGTATATGTGCTTTGTGGACTATAAAAAAACATTTGTGACCGTTCAGCATGATAAATTACTCCAAGTTTTCAGGGAAATTGATGTACACGACAGAGGATATACGTATAATAGCTAACCTATATTGGGCTCAGACAACGGTTGTTAGTGTGGATGGTCAGCTATCACAGGACATGCCTATAATGAGAGGAGTAAGAAATGGGTGTGTTCTCTCCCCCCGTTATTCAATTTATAATCTGAAAAATATTTCTTGAGGCTTTCGAAGAAAGAGCTGAAGGGATTGTAATCACCGGAGTTGTAATAAATAATTTGTTATAGCTGATGACACTGTCCTGATAGCCACAAGCATGCAAGATCTACAAATACTCTTATCAGTAGTGACAAACCATAGTAAACAAATAGGGCTGAAACTCAATGTTAAACCAAATGGCTAATTGTTAGTAAACAACATAATGACATACAGAATAATATACTTGTAGGAGAGGAGTAGATAGAAAGAGTAAAATCATATAAATATCTTGACTGCTATGTCAACGAAAATTGGTAATCAAGACAAGCCTTTCAAAAAAAGAAGAAAATTTTGACTTGTAGAACCTTATCTATTCCCTTACGTATTCGATTATTAAGAATTATGTCTTCAGTATCCTCTTGTATGGCGTTGAAGCATGGACGCTTACGGAGGCAATGTGCAAAAAACTGGAAGCTTTTTAGATGTGGACCTATCGCAGGATTTTGAAAATCTCATGGATCGACAGGGTCACAAATGAGGAAGTATTACGACGCATAAACAATCAACGTGAAATTCTTAATACCACCAAAAGAAGAAAATTTACCTTTCTGGGCCATGTTATAAGGAATAATAAATACAAACTAAGTCATATTATTATTTAAGAAAAAATTAAAGGCAAACGCAGCCCATTAAGACCCAAAATAATATGGCTCGAAAATTTACCAGTGGTATGGGCTCAACACCACAACACTATTTAGACCAGCAGTTGATAAAGTAAAATCCATTTTACTGATCGTTAAAGAAGAAGGTTCACTCGAACAAGACGTAATAAAGGCGGTCGTCTAAGGCGCGGTGCCTGCCGCATTGCCCTGCATTAGAGATGGTGCACGACGAACGGACAGAGGAAGCGAACATATGAGAGTTTTAACCTCTCAGAGCAAAAAAAGCTTAATATAACTAAACTTTTAAATTAGATATAGTTTAACATTATTATGGTTGTAATTCTTTACTATTATATTACAAAAATATTATTACAATTTAAACAAATAATCAAATTTCTATTCTAACATTCATAAAACTTAGATCGGTGTAAAATGTTTGTTGCATATAACAGTGATAATCTTTCATTCTAAAATAATTGCCCCAAATACATTTCGTGCAGTTTCAGGATTCACCGAGAAGCGTCTCACGACAACAACGGCAGACCTATCAATACGTTCATTAAAAGGTCAACGGATTCTCATGAACCTTAGCCACTTTCACACCAAATCTAAAACACATTTAAGAGCATCTTCGGATTTGCATGGGACGGCGCGAGGAAAGTTGCGGCGGGAATAACCCCGACCGGCGGCGCAGAGCATTTTCGCCAGATTTCACTTTCTGCGGTGCATTATTACTTCCTGATCCGCAATCAGCGTCGCGCAGCCACCCGCCCGCGGAGAGCGCCCTGCCCAGTGCGTTCATTAAGGTAGGCTGCGTGGTGGAACACAAAGGAATTTATGGTTGGGGGGAATTAAATGGGAATCGGCGGGCAACTGCTCACGGTATTAATTGACGGAGTGGGCGGCGGGTTTATGGGTTCATCAGGGGACCGTAAAATAGATCTTGCCCGTTACTTCCTTAAGCACGTCTTATTCTTAGGCGAAAATTTCAAGGAATTTTTAATTCTGAACGTGCAGTTTTTGCTACAAATTTTTTAAGGTTAATTGTAAAATTTTTAAATCTCGTGACAATTGGCGTTGTAATCTTCTTTTAACGGTTGGCTGGTTCTGAAGTTGTTCTAATAGGTGGTTTGGATGTCCTACTAGATTGGTTTGGTATATTAGTTCCCAGGTCTTTATGCAAGGTTTGATTGTTGAAATATCATGGTGTTTGCCACCATTCGAAATGTTTCTGATTGGAATTTTTGTAGAATTTTAATATTTGGTGGTTTTGTACAACCCAAAACCCATACCACAAAGTTTATAGCACCATATAGGTTTTAGTGTGGTTTGATGCATTAAAATCTTGTGTGAGAGAAAGCTGCTAGCGACGTCGCAAGCAGCCAAGACATTTGTATAACTTTAAGGTGAAATTGTTTCCTTTGGGCATTAATATGTGAACTCCATGTAAGCTTTTAGTCCCAGACTTACCCAAGGTACTTAGCTTTAGTCTATACTAAAACAGGAGTATTTTTTATTATGATTGGAGGACATATGATGCATTTGTTCGTAAAAGTTACTTGGCTAAGATTATCATGGTTTACTTCCACTTTTCATTTGCTAAACTAGTCTTGTAACAGAGTGAGATAATTTTGAAAATATTGTGATGTTAATTCAGGTGATTCGTGCACAGATACTATGACGGTGTCATCAGCAAAGGTGACGATAGTAGTATTTTTTGTAACTGAGGTGTCAGATCTGTATATTAAAGGGTCTTCCAATAGGAACTTACGAACTTTAACAGTTGATAGCGGCCATATTGTTGAAGCTGCATCTGTCGAATTGGCTGTCATTTATTCAGTCTGTTTTGCCAAATCACCATGGACGGATAGATCGTTCAACAGCACGTGCAAATAATAAAATTGTTTTATCAAAATGGTTGTTCTGTTCGGGCAACGTTCCGCGCGCTTTGCCCATTTTACGATCGCTATAATCTCCCTACAGAGAGGACTACTCGCAGTGTGGTTGATAAATTTGGTTCAGTAAACAATCAAGCAACACTCGTACGACGACCAAACGCAAGATCTGCCGAAAGCATAGCCGTTGTCCGTGAGAGTGTGCAGGAAAATCCGAGGCAGTCAATTTCGCGTCGCTCACAAGAACTCGGCCTTTCGCAGACCACAACTTGGCGAATTTTGCGTCGTGATTTGGCCCTGCACCCGTACAAAATTCAACTGACCCAGGAGCTAAAGGTAAACGACCAAAGACAACGACGGGTGTTCGCTCAATGGGCCCTGGAGCAGTTGGAAACTGACTCTAATTTTCATCAGAAAATTATCTCAGCGATGAGGCCCATTTCTGGATGAATGGGTATGTCAACAAACACAATTGTCGAATTTGGGACGATTCCAATCTACATGAGATCCAAGAGCGTCCAATGCATTCCCAAAAAGTCACTGTTCGGTGTGGATTTCAGGCTGGCGGCGTCATCAGTCCATATTTCTTTGAGAACGACGTTGGCCAGGCCACCACCATCAAGGGCGAGCGCTGTAGGTCTTTTGGACTGAATTGGATGATATGGACACCAACGACATGTGGTTTCAACAGGACGGCGCTACGTGCCACATAGCTCATGCTACATTAGACATTCTGCACGAGCGATTTGAGGGCATGGCCATCTCACGTGGAGGTGATGTGAACTGGCCACCGAGATTATGCGACTTGACCCCCTTAGACTTTTTCTTGTGAATAAGCCACAAATCACAGCAGCGCTCACAGCCAACATAACCCTTGCCATCGGTCAAATTCAGCCTGATTTATGCGCCAGACTCTTGGAAAATTGGATATTTCGGATGCGTACCACCCAGCGAAGCCGCGGCGGACACTTGCACGATGTTATATTCCATACATAATGGCATCGATAGGCCTTTCAGACGAATAAAAAATTTCGATGATATCTCACACACACTTTGTTTTATTTAAATTTAAAGATAGGAAGCGCTTAATGAAAGACACTTTAGATATATGATCTTAAAGAGACTTCAGAATCAATGTTGTGTTAGCTTAATGGTGAGCTGTTTATTTTTACTTGAAAATTTCGTTTAGTTAAGTTTTTAATAGTATTGTATAAAGCTGGCTGGATTGGTATTTAAAAACACTGCTGCGTTTATGCTTCCTGCTTTCAGGCTTGCCATTATTTTATTGACAATTTGGTGTCCCTGTTAGATGGTTGAATGAGTCGGGAAAAGTAACTTAATAAATAAAAATATAGAATAATTCAACATGATGGATTTATAAGTCTAAAATTCAAAATTGGGATTAGTAACAACTAAGATATTAATTACATTTGGTTATACTCACATTCAAGTATACGAATCTTTAATATGCTTCTCTTCTTCTAGATGATAATAGAATTTATTCCACACACAATAAAAAATGTCTTGCGTAACTGAATTTACCGCACCTGTGATGCGCTTTCTTAGGTCATCTAAAATTGTTGGCAGGGGTGGTACATAAACTGCTATTTTTATCGCCAGGTGTGAGATCAGGAGATCTCGGGAAATTAGAATATAATTGTCAAATCATTTCTAGTGCAACCTATCTATCGTTGAGGTAGAGATTTATTAAGAAAACGTCAAAAACTCCGGTGCCAATGGAGCATAGGTCCGTCCTGATGAAAAAAAAGTTTTCTCAATCAGTATTCATTCAGTTTTACAACATGGCGAGATACATTACTCCAGCACCGCGTTATCATAAAAAATGTCCACAAACCTTTGTTCTCGATACGGCGCAAAACACATTAATTTTCGGGGAATTCTTCTCATACTCCGGTGCTAGATGAGGATTTTATAGCCCTCATGTCCAAACATTGGCAGTCTCACTTTGCCACGTAAGTGGGATGTTGTCTCGCCATTAAAAATTAAACGCGGCAGAATATCATTAGAAAATTCTATGCGCATTAGCTTGTCATTTGGGCGAAGAGTTGTAGGTAGCAGTATAAGCTTTAAATTCTCTCAAATTCATCCCATATTTTCCTCCATTACAGGTAGTTGACAAATATTCTTTCTGGGTGGAAGTTTAATGTTGTAATGAAGACAAAATGCACATTGTACCACAACTTTCTTTTACTGAACTCACAAATGCAAAGCAACCTTATGATGCCCTTTAGTCATTTAGTTCATAACTAACACTCTGTTGCATGAATCTGACTAGCCGCAAGCGCTTATCAATAGTATTAGAAAAAATAGGATATTCTTTTTGAAATTTTGTCATTCACACAAACTGCCTAGTTCAAGAAGCTGTACATACTAAAAAAAAATTATAAACAATTTATTTGCATGAGACAAACTAAGCAAGTATATGGAAAACCAAATCATTCGATAGGATTTCCATAAGTTTAAGAATTCTAGTTGTTGTGCTCTTTCTCATTAACTCTAGTCTGAACCGCGCTCTACATGTAATGAATAAAGAGGGGAACAAGATCAGTAATGGTATAAGTTATTTAAATTCATGCCTGGATCTTCGTCGTCTTGTGAGCTAAGATAGTTTTAACGAAATAACTGCATGCCCTTTCTCTCTTCCACTCTCCTTTTCTCTTTCTCTCTCTCCCTTTCTTTAGCATACTTTCTCCTCTCTTCTCCTTTTCCCTCTCACCATTTCTTTCTACTTCTCTTAATGGTTACATTAAGCTATCATTGAAAAAGTAAAATACTTTAATACCAGGGTCCTGTACCATCACAAAGGTCAGAAATTTGCTATATTTGACGATAAACACAATAAATCTTAATATATTTAATGGTTAATATAATGTTTCCCCCCCCCCCCCTCCCCGCGGGGTTGCTAAATCCCCAAACGGGTGCCTTCCCAGGTGACAGATAGGGGAATTCTTGCTAGATATGGCGGTTACTGGGAAAATAAAATACCGGGGCGGACCAAAATTAGCACAAGAAGCAATTTACAAAGGATAAGTAAATGACTTTTTTCATGTGGAGGGCGGCGTTTGGAAAATTAATTATAGGTGGAGATCAGGTATATCAGTACAGTTATAGATTTGAAACCGACAGGCGGAGATGAAGACCATCTAGACGGCTGTCGCACTGCGATGTGGAAGGGAAGAAGAATGCACCACACCTCTCAAAGCAGCAAATTCATTTAAAGAAATGGATCCGTCTGATACTAAATTATCCAGAATAGTCCCGCAATCGGGTCTCCGGGGCGGGGTAGCATTAGATAAAATCATCAACAAACTTGGAATGTGAGATCTCTTGGAGTATGTGGCAAACTCGAAAACATAAAAATAAAGATGAAGCGTATAAGTGAGATTAAGACGAAGAATACTTTTGGACGGTTACAGAGTCATTAATTTATGAGATAAAGACAGCACAATAGAATTTGGGATTATATTAGCCAAAGAATGGGGACAAGGAGTAACAAATTACATATTTTATAATGATAAAATCATGATTATTAAAGTCCAGGCAACCGAAAATGACCTTGTCATTATACAAACCTAGATGTCAACATCAGACTATTTAGATGAAAAAGTGGAGGAAATCTATGAACAGATAGAGAAAATAATAGAACTCGTGGAAAAATAACAATGTAGTAATACTAGATGATTGGAACGCCATTCAGTCATTTTTTTATATGCCCGTACTTTTAGTTTCTCTCTTTCTTTTACGTTTCCGAACTTATCCATTTTGGTTTTCCCCTCAAAATTTTTTAAGTATCTAATATCTATAGCTGTCATTTTCTTGCTTGGTCGTTTAGTTAAAGTCCACGTTTCTACACCAAATGTAAGTATTGGAGTAACAACTTTCTGAAAATTTCCAATTTGGTTTTCTTTGAAGTTTTCTTTTTTCCGAAAAAGGCCGTCTTAATTCTGTTGGAAATACTTTCCCTAATCGCGATATATTTGAGTTACAATACTTAGAAGAGTTACATTCCTATAGTTCTGGCTGTTTTTGCTCTCACTTTTTTTAAACACTAAGGTTATTATGCCCATTCTCCATTCCTTGGGTGTTTCAATGTTTCATTCGTTATTTGTCTTAGTTCTAGTGCTACTTTGATAGTTATGTTTCCATTTCTAGGTTCTGTATTGGGTGTCCGAATAGATTTCTTCGTTTATTTCTCTTCTATTCAACAACTCTATAAAGTACTTTTTATTTTTTAGTAATTTTGTCTTTTTCTATGATCTTCTGCTTTATTTTTCATATTTTTAAATGTTGGGGTCTTTTTTTGATTGACTTGTCTCAACATGCCTGTTCGCGCCAATCTCAGATTACCTTTTATTTTAATTTTTAAATTAGGGCCGGTCGCATTTTGATTTCCTCTTGCATATTTTGGGGTTAAAATATCGACGCGAATTTGTCCGAGCATGCGGACCGCTTATATATAGGCCGCGCTTTGGGCCGCGGGTGGCGCTTTTGCCTTTCGTGCTTCACCTTTTGTGCGCGCTTTTGGTCTTTGTTCGGGCTTGTCCTTTTGCTATATTCTCGCAGGCGTCGTTCTTTGTGAATTCAGTTTGCGATAGTTTAAATTTTCCGTAAGCTAAGAGAGCATTTTTAACCGAGAGTTCGCCGGCAGCAGAATGTTCATTTCTCCGAGGCCTTTGTTAAAAGCTAATTTTGTGGCGAAATTCAATATTTTGCCGACCAGATTAACCTCTTCCCGGAGATCCATTTGCATTTTGGAGGTTGAAATTTTTGCCGGTAAAAACTCGGTCCATGTTTCTTTGCTCCCACTCGGCAAGGAACGACGAAGAAACTTTTGTACCAGGAAAGACGATGCCGTTCGGCTCCGTTGTGAAGATTGGGGTAACATGTCCTATCTTTTACCCATACTCTTATATCGTTTTCCTGAAACCCCCAGGACCAAAACCAACCGATTTCTGTGGGAAAGCGCCGTTTCCACAGGTTAGTGTTGTTAGCTATACAGTCCTATACAGTCCACTTGTCCGGCCGCACTAAGAATAAAGAATAATTTTTGATTTTAGTAGTGCTCATTTGTATTTTATATCTATACATTGTCCATGATTTTGCGTTTTTTTAAAACATTATTAACTTTCTTGTATGTTTTCATTTATCAGGAAATAATCAATTTATTGATTTTTCTTACTTATCATTGGATTGTTATTTGGTGGATGTTTATTGTACAAAGCGCGTATTTCTAATTTTGTTTGTCAATCAAAACTCGGTAATTGTTTCTTCGTTATTATTTTTCTCATTTTCTCCGTTTTTCCCTAAGCGCCATATCTGCTCCTCACTCTTCTACAGGAGTCTCCTAGGATCATTAGTTTGTTATTACTTCTGTCAGTCTCGTCAGTCAGTCCTTTGCAAATCTCTCTTGCTGGTTTGCGTTTCGTTCGGCGCGTATCGTACTACTAACATCAGTTATTTATTTTCTCCCCTTTATCTTATGTCTATTAATATTTAATATTCATTTACAAATTTTTTGTTTACTTATTTTATCTTCTACCTCTTCAATGGTATCTTTGATTTCTACTGCTGACGAGTATTTTGAAAATTCATTTAAAAAATTTTGTTTCCATTTTCTTTTCTCTTTGCTTCTATGATTCCTATGTAACGCATGCTTATTTGTGTTAGTTTGTCTGTTAACTCATTTCCATATTATTTATACTCTTCATATTTCATGTTCCTAATTTAATAATTTGTTATTCTTTTGTTGATATCTATCATTCTTCTGTCTTCGTTCTTAACTTGTTTTTACTTTCTTCTTTTCTATCTGATTTGTAAGTCGGACCAGACATTTTCCTTACTTTTACTACTTTTTGAATCTTACTTTTATATGTAACTTTCTTCTCATTAAATTTGCAACCACATTCTTTAATTCTTCTGGGTTGTTTGTAACACTATGTTGTTCTTTCTTTTTGCATTTTCAGACGTTTGCCTTTGCCGTCCAAATCTTTTACGATTTTTATTATTTTTATATTCTCTTGACATAATTTATTTATTTTTAATTTTAAGTTTTTCGCTATACTTTTTTAGTCTTCTCTCGTTTATTTTATTTTTCCCCATATTTTATTTGTCTTTTTCCTATTAAGCAAATCATATTAATCATTTCAACGGCATAAAATGATCCACAAATATACTTGGGAACGGATGACAAGAAATCTGAAATCAATTATCGATTACATCATAATAAGAATCAACACCAAAATAAAAATAAAAGATGTACGAGTTAAAAGAGGGGCGGAATGTGGCAGAGACCACAAATTATTAATCGAAAAGATGGAATTCCCTTGGTATAGGAAAACAACAATAACCTACAAACAAACACAGGAAGAAATAGAGGATCAGCACTACTAAGTCGACCAGCTACAAGACGAAATAATAAGAGAACTCTACCAAAGAAAATTGGATCAGAAACTAAATGAATTCACATTTGATAATATAACAGACATGTACGAACATATAAAAACTAGTATAAAAGAAACAGCTCGGGAGGTACTGGGAGTCAGAATAAAAAGAACAATAATCACAAGATAATCCTTGGTGAAAATACGCTAAAAGTATCCAGGAAAAGAAAGAACAATATAATAGGTGGCTAAGCACCAAAACGCAAGAAGATCAACAAAAGTACAAAGAGAAGAACAAAGAGGTAAAACGATTAGTAACAAGAGAAAAGAATGATCAGTGGAAAACCATGTGCACAAACATTGACCAATACATAGGGAACAAAGAGTTCAGAAGCATGGCGAATACTAAAAACGTTAAGAACAAATTCAAAAGAAAAGGCATACATACCGTTCATACAACAAGAAAAATGGGAGCAATACTACCAGGATCTGCTAACAGAAAATAGAGAAGAGTTTAAAGACAAACGATAGAAAATAAACAAAATGACCAAATAGAACACGAAGAAGTAGAAATAACAATTGAGAAGTCAAAAGGCCACACAATCATTAAAAATAGAAAATCAGGAGGACCGGGAGGAATAGTACCCGAAATGGTAAAGTATGGAACCCCGAAATTACTACGCATGATGCAACATATGTTTCGTAAAGCACTAAATGGGATGTACTACCGAATGAATGGACAAAAGCGTATATAACGTCGATATTTAAAAAGGTAATCGCAGAATATGTGACAACTATAGAGGCATTAGTGTGATCTCTCTAATGGGAAGAATTTATGCAAAAATAGTAAAAACAAAATAGAAGACAATATTCATGGAAAAATAGGAGAAGACCAAACAGGATTCACAGCCGGAAAATCCTGTATAGACAACATATATACTATCCAACAACTTATAGCGAAGAAAAGAGCGAAAACAGGGACATTCACTTGGCCTTCATAGACCTCAGAAAAGCGTACGACTCGGTTCCCAGAAAAAACTGTGGGAAGCGATGAGTAATATAGGATCAACAAAAGTCTAATCAGGGCAATACAGCAACTTTATGGAAACAACCAAGTGGCAGTGAAAGTGGGGCAGACGATCAGTAATTACTTTAAGACAACAAAAGGGCTCCTACAAGGATGCTGCACATCTCCAGCCCTATTCAAGATATTCTTAGAAGATACCTTAAAGAATTGGAAAAGGAAATGTGAGGGAATGGGGATACCAGTGCGCAATGAACATCTTTATACACTAAGCTACGCAGATGATCAAGTGATAATAGCCCAAGATGAAGAGGACCTGAGTTATATGCTACGAAAACTAAAAGACGAGTACACTAAGGCCGGTATGGAAATAAACTTCGACAAGACAGAATATTTAGCGATTACAGAAGAAGAGGTAAAAACTTAGAAATAGACGACAATGTAGAAATAAGAGGAAAAATAAGTTCAAATACCTAGCTTTACTATATCAAAAATACATCTACAGAAGAAGAAATAAAGAACAGGTTAGGACAAACTAGAATAAGTATCAGACAACTACATCCCATTCTATGGAACACACACATTACAAAAATACAAAACACAGAATATATAACACAATTATCAGAAGTATTATGACATATGGGGCAGAAAACTGGATAATTAATAAGAAAAATAGAGGAAAAATAAAAGCCACAGAAATGGAATTTTGGAGAAGGTGCTGCCAGGTGACACGACTAGACAGAATTAGAAATACAGAAATAGAGAGGAGAATGAATGTAGAAAAAGACACACTGACTTACATCGAGGAAAAGAAATTAATATGGTACGGCCATGTTAGAAGGACGGACAATAATCGATGGATAAAGAAAATAACAGAGTGGAGTCCTCCAGGAAAACGAAAGAGAGGAAGACCCCGAAGAACTTTCAGAGATGAGGTGGACGAAGCCATGGAAAGAAGAGGGCTAGCAGACGGAGATTGGGAAGACAAGAAGGAGTGGAAGAAACGGTTGAATGAAGGAAGACAGCGTCAGCTGTGAAGATCCTTTTGTATATGTATATATATATTAATCATTACTTCTGCTTCCTTTTAGTGTTTCGTTCGCTGTTTTTTGACAATCTCCCCGTACTTCTACATTTATTAGAAACATTTTCTTCATATTTCCTATCACTTTTTCTCTTCTTACTTCACATTTTAAATGTTTTAAAGATTCTAAAATGAAGAAATGGTTACATGAAAGGAAGGCTTTTGACTAAAAAACAAAATAACATTAAATCTTTCACACCGAACCTTCTATACACTTACTACCATGGATGCTAATTACTCAAGTATAATTACAGTGGTTAGGTATACAGTAGACCAAGTTAACAAAAGTTAAAAAATTAGATATCCAACAATTATGTGGAAAATTTACAGAAGTATTTTTATAACTTGTGCAATTAATAATACATTTTCCCTCCAATGGTCACTGGCACATCATAATTGAAAGAGAAAATAATTTGTTCCTCTAAGTTCTGGAATTGCAAATAATTTCCAAGATCAGGTATTAGGGACAAGTAAGACAGATAATAAAAGCTATGAGCTAATAGAAATACGGACTCTATTAGCCACTTTCTACTTCTTTCCAATCAGGGCATAAAATTTATTACTGTTAATACATTCCAAACAAAAAAAAATAGATTGACCTTTCACAAACTGCAAAAAAATCTTAACTTCAATATTAAGATTCTCGAGTTAAGCGAAAAGACCAGGAAAAATACAATCAAAGTATGTAAAATAGACTATAGTGATGCTTTGCCAGATATGATAAATTCAGCCATTAATAAATTAGAGACATTTATTGTAAATGCCAAATTGTCTTTTGATTTATTGTAATGATTGTACTCTTGCTAGTAATGTTATATTGAAGCAAGGAGAAAAGGATCCTAGAGCTATTTGGCCACATTCATTTTGGACATGCTCATCACAATCCTCAATCCCAAAAAATTTGATTTTTAGAACATATCAATATCAAACTACTAAGTGTGATCGTTATTATTGATACTAATTTTACTATTTTAATTTGTTCAAAATACCTGTTATTGTTATTATTATTAAAAGAACTTAAGATTGAAACAATTGAGTATTTTCTAATCATTAGCCTAAGAACAAAGTTTTTGTAATTAAAGTATTAATCACCTTGTTAGCTACTGTCTATATGAAATTATGTTAAGAAAAATTCCAAAATAAATACCGAAAAGTAATACTCAGATATTCTCAAAAACCGTATAACCCAAGTAAAATAGAGATTTAGCCCAACATACAAAGTTATGTACGAAGGTGAATCAAATATAAACGAGACTTTTGATCTCGTTCGCGCTATATTAACGCGCGAGAGTTCTCGCTTCGTCGGGTGTTGGGTAGGGATGTCAGGAGTGGGGGAAGCAGGCGGGCGATTTCGATCGTTCCTGTCAGTAGCCGTCGTGACAATGTCTGAGCAGGAGGTGCCGTCGTCAATTGCGCAGCGTATTATCATTAAATTTCTCGCCACGGAAAGTGTAAAACCGGCTGAAATCCTGAGGAGATTGACTGAGCAGTTCAAGGAAGAGACACTGTCACGAGCTAGAGTGTTCGCATGGCACAAAAAGTTCGTGGAGACAATCGCACCAGCATCACCAATGAAAACATCGTCCGCCTTCAACAATTTATTGAGGGCGACAGGCGTCTGACCATCGATGAGATTGCATCTGAGATTGGAATAAGTTATGGCAGCACTTTTTCGATCATCACAGAGGAGCTAGGGTTTCGTAAAGTGTGCGCAAGGTAGGTACCTCGCCTTCTGACAACTTAGCAGAAATTGCATTGTTCATAGTTGAACACCCTCCCTACAGCCCTGACCTATCGCCCTGCGACTATCACCTATTCGGTCCTATCAAGGAAGCCATGGCAGGGCATAGATTGGACAGCGATGAGGAGGTTGAGGTCTATGTGCACAATTGGCTGTAAACACGACCAACTTCATTCTACGAGGAAGGCATTTCAAAATTAGCTACACGTTGGGAAAAATGTGTTTCCAAATCAGATTATGTAGAAAAATAATCTGATATTCTTTTGTTTCAAGTTCAAATAAAAAAAAAAATAAAAATATATAAAAAATAAGTCTCGTTTATATTTGATTCGCCCTCGTAGATCACATATAAAGAAAAATACGAATGACAAAACACCGATCATTGGAAGAACAATGTGAGGAAGCAAATGATGGCATGAGCTTCACGATTCATAAAAATATCTAAATGATCACAATTTCAGAAAAAAAGTAAAAACTGTCAGGGGTTCTGAAGAACATACAACATTTGGACAAATATAACAGTTTGGTTTTAAAAATGTGCTTTATATGAAAATCCTGAGACAGAAATACTACAGTAAAAAGAAAATAGGTATACATTGTGAGGTATATACCTTTAATGAATATTTAACAAGAAATTAGAATAAACATCAAAAGCATGAGGGTTGTCCAAAACTTTTAATAATAATAGTTCCCCGTAATAGGCCTTGAAGGCCCTTTGGGGTCGTAACAGGATAGGTATCTAGAGCTTACGGTACACAAGGATAGTAATTACACCAGTGTTTGACCTACAGGTACTCATTTATTGCAGCCTGAGTCGAGCTGGGCCGTAAAAATGCCGGAGATCGAGTTGGCGAGAGCGGGATTCGAACCCGCAACTCTTGGTTTCGTAGTCTAGCGACCTATCCACTAAACCACCACGGCTCCCCCAAAACTTTTATTTGAAGAAAAAACCAACTTCCAGACAAACAGTTTTAATGGCAAATTTCAAAGTATAAAAAGGAGTACAACAAGTTTACATTATCTTGCCGTTACCTACTGTTTCATCATATAGTAAAATAATTTTTGAAATGGTTTTAACTGAGTCCCAAATTAGAGTCAAAGTCAACAGCATCCCTATTAACAACATTAGATATAAATATGATACTAATATGCTAACAAAATTCTTAGATGAGCTACAAATTATATATATAAAAAAAATTATGAGTGCTGCTGTCACACAGGTCAAAGGTCAACTCTAACTATAAAAATTGTTCGTGCCTTCCGTGCCGACCCGAACGCCTCCGAATGACAAATTCTAGCTTGGCGGCAGGCGCGGCCGAGGTATTATATTTCCGGAACCGCAAGCGATAGAAAATTTTCGTTTGAGAGCGGGTAATAAAGCACTCGTTCTTTTTAATAGACAAAATTGTGTGAGAATGCAATATGGGCTTAAAATAAATTCTGAGAAGACAAAATTGTTAGTCATAAGTAGCCAACAACAAGATGTTTTAATAACTGATGATAAAAACATCGAAACAATTTCGAAAATTGGAACCGGAACTCTCTGACGCTTGGCGGGTGGCCACTCAGTCACTGAAAATAATTGGGTACCTGCGCTCGCTCAAACAAAGAGTAATAATGGCGGTCGTCGAAGGCGCGGTGCTTGCCACATCGCCCCGCATCAGAAATGGTGTGCGACGATCAGGCAGTAAAGTCCGACATATAAGCCTTAACCTCTTAGTTCGCAGGCCGTGCTCCCACGCGAGGCGTTAGAGCCTTTTCGTTATTATAAATATCTTGAAACTGCCCTCATTCAGAAACTTGGCTATGACAAAAAAATTAAAACCCAAATTAGCATTGCTAAAACGGCATATTACAAATTAAAACCACTTCTCTGTCTAAGAAACATTTCCCATAACTTTTCAAATAAATGTAGTAAAGGTCAAAGCATTCGAAATTTGGATTCTTCAACACCTTTACAGAATATGCTGAGCAGACCACATAATGAATGCCTATATCTTGAGATGAGCAAATACAAACATTTTAATGTTATTTTATTTTTTGTGACAAAGCAATATTTTAAAGCAAATATTTCAAAAGCTGTTCCTATTCTTTTACATACAATCACAGTTTGTATTTAAATATTCTTATTGCTATCACACCGAGGAGAAAATCGCAGGCCGATTAATCCTTTGGACCTTTGCCTCTAACAGCGTTTCTCTCTTCTATAAATGTTTATATTAAAATCATTTATATTATATATTTCAACTAATCTTACTTTCTATTATCTTCTGAATCTTTTGCCACACACCTTGTCCATTCCCTAAACTCACTGAATTGCCAAATCGCTCACCTGAATCGGCTTCGGCTTCGGCTTCGTCGGCGATTCCAAGGTCCACCTCTGCGTTGGATCCGGTATCTTCGATGTTGAGACACGACCAAATTGGCCGAGCTGCGATGCGTGAATATTTGCGGGGATGCGAAATGTTTCTGATGTATGCGGGTATGCGAATATGAATTTATGCGGACTAAGACACGACCTTAGTGGCCGAGCTGCGGGGCATGAATATAAATGTATGCGGGGATGCGAATATGAATTTATGCGGACTAAGACATGACCGAACTGGTCGCGCTGCGGGGCGTGAATATCCGCGGGGCAAAAGCCCATGCCGTATGTGTGCGACGGCAAAACGTAGCTGATATCAAAGGCTCGCATGCCGCCGCGATATAAAGCGGTTCAAGGGCGAAAAGGCCGCCACACCACTCACTTTGTTGGTTTATTTTTCAATAATTTTCCAAAAATTTAAAGTTTATTATAAAAACTTCATCACTGTCTGTCAAGACTAGGTCTCCAAAGCAGTTTTACTAATTTTTCATAGTATTTCGACATTAAGTTATTTAGAAATTTAGTAATGCAATGGTTTTTTAAATTACAAAAGAACGATGTGTAACTATTCGACTATAGTTATTTGTTCCATGTATGTAAATCGGCCGAGCTTTTACTGTTTTTTCGGTTATGTGGACTATTTTTTCATATTTCGCGAGTGTCTGGTATGCATTCTGTGTTTCTGTTTCAATAATGTCGAGTGTTTTTTGGTTATGATTTTTTCGCAGTTTGCCATTCGTGGTTTAATCCTGGAGTTTTTACTCAATCATGTGATTTCGTTGTTAGACCAAAAACTTATAACGTTGTTATTTGCTGTTTTAGTGTCTGATGGCGTGAATTAAAATGATAAAGAGACGGATAATATTTGATTTCGTGCTGCTTTGGGATGCATGGTTGTCATTGACTCTAATACTGTATTTCTGATTGGAGGAATCAATAAATTGTATTGTTTGAATAAAACTGTAAGTTAATTAAATCTATAAGAGCGTTTAATTTAAGGTACATAAATAAAATTATGGCTGAGAAGACACACAACGTAATTCAAGAAATGACTAGATTAAACATAGAAATTCTAGGAATATCAGAAACAAGATGGCCGGGATGTGGAAAAAGTGAAATTGATGACCATGTCATATACTATGCAGGTAACAATGACACAAATCATCCGAATGGTGTTGCGATTATAGTCAACAAGGACATAAACAAATCTATAATCAACTGCATACCCTTTTCAGATCGTATAATATTACTACAGCTAAAAGCGTCACCAAAGAATATTAACATCTTCCAAATATATGCCCCGACAATGGATAAACCAGATGCAGAAATAGAACAACTGTACGTACACATAAATGAACTAAGAAAAAACATTAAAACAGACGAAGTAACTATTATTATGGGCGACTTCAATGCCAAAGTGGGCCAAGGCAAAGTAGAAGACATTGTGGGAAATTTTGGCTTGGGCGAACAAAACGATAGAGGAGAACGACTAATACAATTTTGCCAAGAAGAAAACATAGTCATCATGAACACGTGGTTCAAGTTACCACCTAGGCGCCTCTATACAGGGACGTCACCACAACACACCCCGGAACACATTATACGAAATCAAATAGATTATCTTCTAATTAACAAGAGATATATAAATGGACTAACAGGCGTTAAAACATATCCCGGAAGTGATGTGGGCTCAGACCATAATCCTGTTGTAGGATACATTAACATACGTCTCAAAAAACTACGAAAGCGATATGACAAGAAAATAGATTTACAGAAACTGAAAGAACCAGTCCACTGCATGCAGTTGGCGCAGACTCTAAACGAAAATATAAAAGAAAGTGGAATACACGAGTTAATAAATAATGTAATTATTGATGTAGACGATACAGACCGCACAGAGATTATCGAATCTATCTGGAACAAAATAAAACTAGCCATCACAAACACACAAAATACCATAACCGGACAAAATCGTAACAAAAATAAGAAACCATCGATGACATCAGAAATATTAACGTTAATGGACAACAGAAGAACATACAAAAACAAAAATCAACAACAATATAAACAACTAAATAAACTAATACAAAAGAAGATAAGGCAAGCGAAGGAACTATGGCTAAATGAGAAATTCAATGAAATAGAAGAATTAAAAAAGAGACACGATACTTTTAACTTACACAAAAAGATCAAAGCAACTATAGGAGGGACTAAGAAATATAACTACAACAAAATGTTAAATAACGACAACCAACTAATCACAAACCAAGAAGATCTAAAACAAGTATGGCAAGAATATATAAAACAGACCTTTGAATATGCGAGAACTGAACAACATATAACAACAACGGAGCATGCACCAAGTATATTACAAAGTGAAACAACAAGCGTAATACGAAATTCTAAAAACGGCAAATCAGCTGGACCAGACCAGATTCATAACGAATTTTCGAAACTTCTAAATGAAGAAAACATAACATTACTTACTAATCTTTTAATGCAATCTATCAAACTGGGAAAATGCCTTCTGATTGGATGACATCGGAGTTTATCACTATACCCAAAAACCCAACGCAAATAAATGCGATGATTTTCGACTCATAAGCTTGATGAGCCACGTTCTCAAGTTATTTCTAAAATTTTACACCGTAGGATATATCAGAAATGTGAAATAGATCTGAGCGACTCCCAATTTGGATTTAGAAAAGGGTTTGGTACCAGAGAAGCGTTATTTAGCCTGTCAGTTCTGCTACAAAAATGCCGTGACCAACAAAAGATATCTACGTGTGCTTCATCGACTATGAAAAGCCTTCGACCGTGTAAAGCACGACGAACTATTGACAGTATTGACTGAGAAAGGACTTGATCAAGAAGACATAATAGCTATTAGAAACCTATACTGGAACCAAAACGCTACAGTGAGAACAGATAATAAAAATACGGAAGCTATCTCAATTAAAAGAGGAGTGAGGCAAGGTTGCATCCTCTCACCACTATTATTTAATATTTATTCAGAGACAGTTTTTGTCAAAGCCCTAGAAAACTCCGAAGACGGAATAAAAATAAACGGTAAACTTTTTAATAATATAAGGTACGCTGACCACACCCCAATAATCTCGGATAGCCTAGAAGGACTACATCGGCTGATGGATGCAGTAAGCCGTGAAGGAGACGCAATAGGGTTAAAGATAAATACTAAAAAGACAAAATACATGATTTTCAGCAAAACACCAATAGCACAAACACAACTTATAATATATAATCGACAAATAGAGAAAGTACAAAATTCAAATACCTGGGAAGCTGGCTGACAGAAAATGGAGACCCAGAAACGGAAATAAAATAAGAATAGAAACAGCAAGATCAGCATTCCAAAAACTCAAAAACTACTTCAACCGCAGTCTTCGTCTTACAACCAGATACAGATTTGTACAGTGCTACATATACTCAATACTATTATATGGTGCTGAAGCGTGGACCCTCAAGGCTAATACAGAAAAGAGAATACAAGCTTTTGAGTACTGGGTGTTTAGAAGAATGCTACGTATATCTTGGACAGAGCATATCACAAACAAAGAGGTCCTGAGACGAATGAATAGAAGAAATAAACTCCTATTAACTATTAAAAAAAGAAAAACAGCTTATCTTGGACATTTATATCGGAATGACAAATACAATACATTGCAGCTCATTATGGAAGGAAAAGTTGAAGGCAGAAGAGGGCGAGGTCGCAGGAGATGCTCTTGGCCTAAGAACATTAGAGATTGGACCCACATGAGTACACATGAGTTGATAAGAGACACTAAAGAATTTTGCCTCAATTGTTGCCAACATTCAATAATGAATAAGGCACTTTAAGAAGAAGAAAAAAAATTAGTAAATGTGATTGTTATTTTTATTCTATTAAAATTGCACTTATTTTTATGCATGGATGCATTATCATTTAAAGTTTTTTATATAACGTTCTTTCTCTTTAAACTAGCAAATACAATAGCTATTTAGTATAAACATTTTAAATTGCTTGTTTTATTTATTTAGATCATATCCACCGTATTGTTTAAAATAATCTTTAAAAAAATATTGTTTTAACAATGCTTAGTTTTGAAAAAACTTGACACAATTAGTACTTTTCTGTTTGCTATCTAAAGTTATTATGACAATTAGTCTTCACTAACAATAATGTAACAAATACAGTGCCATACAATAAACGTGTGTGAAATGTTCCACGGCATAATAGCGGTGTAACGGTGATGCTTTTATTTAATTTAGCTACAGGCAGGTTCTTTTCAATTAACTATTTTAATAGAATAATTTTAAAATTATGATAGAGATTTCCAACACTTTTGCATTGCAGTACATATAATAAAATATTTTTGTACAAATTTGTTTTTATTCATTTTTAGGTAAAACATCAGGGGATGTTTAACATGGAAAATCCAAATCTTGACTCTAATGTTAAATAAATGATAAATCACACATACCGAACGTTATTGAAAACAAAAAATTATATTAAACGTTATTGCTGGGCACATACCTTTTTCATGCTAAATATAACATGCGCCGATTTGGAAGAATTTACTTGAGTTTCCCATTTCTTAGTCAGTCTTCAACCAAATTTAAAGAGAGTACAAATAAGTCTCCGTCGTTTTTTATTAAAAATTGAGCATTTATTGTAAAAGAAGGAAACCTTACATTTTATTTAAGTTATTGTCCATCGCTAGCCACTACTTTCTTCCATCTTTCTGGCAGCATACGGATACCGCGTCGGAAGAACGCTTCATCTTTTGAGGCTATCCACAAATCGACCCAATTTTTGGTATCTTCATCTAATGTGAAGTGCTGCTCAGACAAGCCATGTGCCATCGATCGGAACAAGTGATAAACGGAAGGGGCAATGTCTGGTGAATAGGGTGGGTCGGGTAGGATTTCTCAATTGAGTGTTGCCAAGTAGGTTTTGACCGGTGCCGCAACATGTGGACAAGCATTACAAGGCAGAACTCTATTTTGACAAAAAATTAAGGCTACGTCATGTTAAAAAAATTAATGATGTATTAAACAGTGAGCAAAGGAAAGATGTAGAATTGGATCCAATTACAACATGTGCATTTAAGTAAGCAACTGTTAATTTTTCAAGCTACATACATTTGTTAAGTGATCCAAGACAATATTTAACTATTAACAATTTAGAAACTGTAGAAACGTATAATAAAAATTTAGGTTAATAATGTGTTCATGTATATAAAATATTCTTATATTTGTTTTTCCCATTAAAAATGCGTTTATAATCTTTTTGTATAAGTATACATGTAATATAGATGACGATATTGTAAAATAAAAGTAAATATTTAAAACGCCCATCTTTATTTTGCAGATTTTAGTGCACATTTTAACTATTTTATAGTGCATATTTTATATCTTTTTCTTGTAGATATTCTAAGCCCTAATAATAATTTCGAAGTTCAGCAAAATGGTGCATTTAGTAATTTGATTCATTATTAATGTCCTAAATATCTTGTATGTAATTGATTCGAACGTGTGGGTTGTCACAAAATTAAGTGCATTATGTCTAATCAAAATAGAATTTATTCTTTGTCTGTAAAACAATCAATAAACGAAACTAATAAATACATCTGCAGCATGGAACGCAGAGTAATTGATGTTACCGATATATTGTGGGAGTAATGACATTCAAAGAACCTTAAACCCGTTCTTTACTCAAAATAAAACCGTCGTTCTAGTTTGGGGAACTATGCCGCTATTTAAAGCGGAAAACGAGGTTATTGCTAACTCTAATATTTTGCACGACAAAGCAAACTTCTAAGACAATCGGTATTAATCAGAGCTTATAATCAAGTTTAGAAAATTATTATCATTTATTCTAAGTATGGTTTTCACCCACTGCACTAAAGCTCTAGGCTTATTGTGCCTCCTAAAGTACTTTTCTCCATCACATCTGTAGCGCTAAAAAAGTTTATGGTATAGTAGATGGGTGCTGTATCATCAAGTGATAGAATCTTAGGCCACGAGGTAGAGTCTGATTACGGTTTTCGGCACCCTATGTGCGCAATTGATTATTTAAACAAAATATTTATTTGTTTTTTTTTAAATCTTCGTTATATATACACACTTCAATACAATGATTACATACATTCACACATTTCATCTAAAAAGTAGACTCTCCGTCCCGTAACTTCAATAATTATAAGAGTCTTTGTAACCCTAACTGTTTTTTTTTTGGTTTGGTATTCTTATTTTCTTTGTCAACACTTTTATTAATGATTAAAAATGCTACTAGAAGCACGAATTCTCCAGAAAATGTGTTATTTAAATCAGAAACATATTTTTCCGATAGCTAATTTGTTCTTATGCATTTTTATATAGAGCTTTAGAAGATCAATTGCAGCATGATATATTTTTATTACAAAATACTGCCTAGAAGACTCATAATTTCCATTTTTATTTTCACTAAATGAAACTTTCTCTTTCTTATAATGTCTGTTTGGTAGAAATCAGCTTTACACGTAAATTTTGCTTTATTTTCCATACTTAAAAACTCATCTTTGTTTCTAAAGTGTTTATAAAAGCTACTAAAGCATCGTATAGAGCTTTGTTATGTGTATAGTTTTTCCTTAAACCTTTCGCTTGCTTCTCAAGAATTTCCTAAAAACGACATTTTGAGACTTTTAAGTTATTTCAATATCACGTTTACTTTATACTGTGCATCCTTAGTTTCATCACTGTCATGAGTATTATATGTCAAAAAATCAAGGACCTCCTGGTATGATTTGTATAACGTTTTACTACAGCACGGGCACTTCATCAGGTTGTCGACAAAGTTTAAAATTTGGAAAAAATTACTTTTTCCTTATATCTCCGAAACAGCAAGAGATACAAAGACGGCTCCTTTACCAAGTTGTGGAGCCTAAAATGGGGTATTTTTCTTTATAAGACTTTTTCATGCAGGTTGTACGGGGGGACCCAAATTTGGCATTTCCGGAACCGGAAGCGATACAAATCACAATTCTACGATTATTCCTTCGGTCAGTATTCGCGAGTTAATTTCGGCCTCCTGCCAAAACCACCGTCCTATCAGATAGAAGAAAAATTTCGACGGTGTCCGCGATAATTTTGTTTGCGCGTCACCTAATTCCATTTTGCTCTGATACGTTGATGAAATATGCGTTGACGTTATGTTGACATCACAAATATATAGCAAAAATTGTTCGTGCCTTTCCGTGTCGACCCGAGCGCCTCCGAAGGACAAATTTCGGGCCGGCGGCAGGCGCGACCGAGGTATTATATTTTCGGAACCGCAAGCGATAGAAAATTTTCGTTTGAGAGCGGGCAATAAAGCACTCGTGTGCCAAAAATCACGTTCCTACGATTATTCGTTCCGTCAGTATTCGCGAGTCAAATTCCGCCTGGCCCGGGACGCTGCGGGCCTGCAGCGGCGGCCGCCTGCTGAAGTCCACGGGGAAGCAATTAACGTTTTGTAAATGCATCTTGTCTTCACCGATAATACCAAATTAGCTTTGTAAATATATATAATAAGTTGTTTAGAAAATAAAGAGATAAAATTATATATATACAAAAAATTATGAGTGCTGCTGCTGCTGCTGTCACACAGGTCAAAGGTCAAATCGTTCGTGCCTTTCCGTGCCGACCCGAGCGCCTCCGAAGGACAAATTTCGGGCCGGCGGCAGGCGCGACCGAGGTAATATATTTCCGGAACCGCAAGCGATGGAAAATTTTCGTTTGAGAGGGGGTAATAAAGCACTTATATAAAAAAAAAATTATGAGTGCTGTCACACAAGTCAAAGGTCAAAGGTCAAAGTTCAACTCTAACTGGGTTTACGTAAATGCGTTGTCATGGCAACGGCGTACGCCAATTTAGTCAAACAGGGCTTTTTAATCGTGTTTTTATTATTTTTAAAAACTGCTATGCGAAGGGGCTCAAGCATGTCGGAGTTGGACAAGATCTCCGGGGGGGCGCTGTCAGACCTCGTTATAATAAATTAAATTTTTATTTGGCGACTTTTTTGTCTATAATTTGTTATGTGGTTGTAACTAATATTTTTTTAATGCATAATTATATGCGGTTGGTAACTAAACATCAGACCAACATTTACACTTCAAAATTTTTCTTGTCAGAATCACTGGTGAAAACGTTATAACTTTTTAACCTTTGAGCGCCGAGGATGACACTTAGTTTTTCGGATTCTACTCTTCAATCTGAGTCGAATGACACTAGTCTGACGTCTCTACGATGTATGCACCAAAAGTTTAACGATGTACAATAACTACTAGTTAATTATGCAGGAGAATAATTTTATCGTGTACGGTGTAATAGTGGGCATTTTTTTTGAGTACTCGGCTCAGTCTCATGAATTGTGTTCGGTAGAGACCTCCAGTAATTGTTTCGTTCGGTTTAAGCAACTCATAATACACGACAGCAAGCTGATCCCGCCAAATACACAACATAGAGTTTTTTCCCATGAGTATTCGGCTTGGTTGTCGATGTTGAAGTATGGCCACGTGGTCCCCATGATTCCTCTTCTTTGGGTTATCGTAGTGAATCCATTTTTTATCACCAGTGACTATATGACGCAAAAAAACCGTTTTGTTTATGCTCGGCAAGCAGTATTTCACATGTGCAAAATCGGCGTTCAACGTTTCTCGGCTTCACTTCATATGGAATCCAATTTCCTTGCTTTTGAATCATTCTCAACGATATTAAATGATGTAAAATACTTGTTGAGTCACTTCTAATGTAAGTACAAGTTCTTCTTGCGTTTGGTAGGAATCTTCCTCCAATCTTCCAATTCGGTATCTTCGTACACTTTCAGCCTTCCGCTACGTTCTTTGTCTTCGACATCAAACTCACTATTCTTAAATTTATGAAGAACTTTTTTCACTTAAAGCGGCCTTACCATATGCTTCTACAAGCAATCGATGATTTCTTCAAATTAAAGAATTAAATCAAAGGTTCTTGCAAATGACGCTAATCGACATTTTCACACGAAAAAAAAATGTGATGCTAATACAAAATCGCTAATATTTTAAAGTTATGGTGTTGCCAGATGTCTAACTTTACGATATGGCGTTTTACATCTGACAATTCAACAATAACTTAATGGTGGGGCCATCTTTTCTCAAACGGCGGAGATTTATTTGTATTCCATTTAGGGGTTACATAAGTCAGGAGCGCTGAAAAGTAAGGCTATTTTCGGGAATTTTTTTCTCCACTACTAATAGAGCAATCAAAGCATAGTTTTCAGGGTTTATTATACATATTAAAATGTATACAAAAATATTTTTATTGTAATTTTTAGAACAAAATGGCGTCGTAAAAGTTCAATCACCAGGACGCCTTTTTTAAGGGGCAAGACGGTGTGCAGGGTAGCGATGTCCAGACAGCACTTACAGCAATACAATTTGTTTTTATTATTTTATACAATTTCTTTAAAAAAATATATTGATTTTTAAACGTGTGGCGTACGTTTGAAAGTTATTTTTGGTTTTTTGATGAAAAAATCGATCTTCAATTATTTATAAAAAATGTTGTTATCAATTAATTGTAAAACCTTCAAGTAATTCCATAGATAGTATATTTAAAAAGCTATAGTTAAAATTTCAAATTAATCTGATAAAAATTGCTCGAGTTATCCCGCACACCAGTTTCAAAAACAGAGTTTCAAGAAAATCGCGTTTGAAGATTTGAAAAAACCACGTGATGCGAGAATAGCTACGGTCTAACTGCCGTTACGGCGTCATGTGGCTTCTCCGAGCCATATTTCAAATGTTTTCTAAAGCCATCTATACTTCATCGGAGAACGCATATCGACCAAAGGTAACCAGCTTGGCTAAAACAATCCAAAATGCGGAATTTTCAAACATTTAAGACAGCTCGGAGGGACCTCGGAAAATAAGCTGTAAACTTCTTCCCACTCATATATGTGATGGAATATTATTTTTAGATAGTTAATATATATTTTAAACCAATAAAAAAATGGAAAAAATTTGCTGGCTGATGTAACCCTTTAGATTGTACTCTAGATTTGTAGATTCATCGGCAAGGTCGATAACTGTCGCATTCTTCTCTCTCTTTATTAAAACCATCTGCCTTTCAGATAAGATGCAATTATTTTATAAAAGTGTTAACGTAGTACTTTTGAGTTCATTCCACAGCGACCAAATGCCCGTTTGACGTCCAGTAACACTGCTGAGCAATAATTTTCGATTCTAGGTCATTGCTGATTTTGTTCACAATTCTATGTACCTGTTGGTTTTGAAATCCCACTGATATGTATACATTTTCTCTTCTCTAGTATGGGCCGAAGTCGTCTCAGTAGCAGTTACTTTAAATAATTTGAATAAAATCGACAACAGGATTATGGATTAAATTCTTCCCCAGCTTCGAAATTGTAATTAAAGCCGCTTTCCATTTTTTTCCAGAAAAGATTTTAATTTTAGGATGATAGAATGAAGGTAAATGAACTTGTAGACGTTTACTTGTTATTTTTTGTAGAACCTTACTAGTAGCTAGATTCCAAGCAATACCTTTTTGGGTGAATTTTCTTGATTATGACTTGTCGATTATCTAGCATAATAAAATTTTTAACAAATAGTTCTAATTGGTGATTTTAGAAAATTATAAATTTTGCTTTTTCTTCTGGGCTTAAATAAATATTTAGGTATTTAGTAAGCTGTTCCTATATTATTCATTGTCCTATTGCCTATTTAATATTTTATGGGAGGTATTGCTTGTAGTAAAATTTTATTTTCTAGGTTTAATTTTTGTTACTTTACAAACTGCATGATTTATAACTTCTTTTGGTTTACTTTAAAAGTTGATTCAAGTTAATCGGTTTCTCCAAATGTGTTATATTTCGGTATATTTAGAATCTAGCGTTGATTGTTTTTGTTTGTATTATATCTAATGACATTTAAGTCTTTCATTATCTAGCTTTTGAAGTGAAAACAATAGCAACAGATATCTCCCGTTATCAAGCATTGTAAGTTATAGTTCTTTATTGCAACTAGTAACTATCTGCCTCTTATTGTGGTAAGCTTTAATCCGCACAGCAGATTTTTTGTATTAAAATTACAATAAAAAATTTATCTGTTTCTCTGTTCGTAGTGTTGCTTTTCATTATCATGTTGTGGTAGACAGTGCAATGCCTATATAACAAAGAATCATATGTAATCAAGTATGACAATGTTTGTAGCTTACAGATAGTCGTATCAATACTTCTACTTTATAATATTCGATATTTGCGTAATATAAGTACCGTTCCTCCATGGATTCTTCTGGTACGGTGTACATGCAACAGTTTGGTATTTTTATGTGAGATTTTGAGAAATGAGCTTTTAACATAAACATAACATCAATTATTGCTAATTTGTAGAAAATGCAAAATTTAGCATTGTATTCATTACTTTAGCATAGTTTCGAAGAATTAACTTGCTTATTGAGTTGAAACGTCCGCACCACTCAAATGATTTATGTTATTAATATGCTGTACTAGATCCAAACTACTTCCTAGTTGTTAAGCGTACGTAACATTAGGCTGTATTATTTTCAATGAAACCTTGCCAATCTTCCGAAGTAAAGTTTCTGTTTCAATTTTTTGTGAACCAAGCATTTCCTGTAATTGGCAGGGTGATTGCCATTGCAATGTAGGCATTTCACTTTGTTATTTTTGTCTTTCCTTGGATAGTCTATAAACACCTATAGAGTTGGCGGCAATAGTTTTTAATGTATCTCTGATACTTGTTACATCGAAAATTTTTCTTTTCACATATACTTCGAACTGTGCTACGTAAGTTTTCAGAATAATTTGATGTTACAGAAATCTTTAATAAAACAATAAAACAGATAAGAAAGTTATAAAAAGTAGTACAAGATAAATTAATCTGCGGCAATGCGATAACTGTAAAACAGCTCCATGCCGCGGTGAAAATAAAAGTAAAAATAGAAGGGTTAAAGTGTAAAATAAATAGTAAAAAAGGAACAGTGAGTATATAGTAAACCTAGAAGTGGCTTTTGAAAACAAAGTGCAAAAAGTGGGCAAAGACAAAGAAGATTACAAGAAAAGCGTGATAATAATAGATAGTGACGTCAAAATTACAAGGCGATAATAGTGGAGAAATGAGCGCGCGCAAATAACCAAGGTCGGCAATAACAACGTAATAACACAAAAACAGCACCTAGCATAACAGTAAAACCACACATTATTGAGAATAATAAAATGGAAGAACAGGGCATAGAACAATGTGTAGCAGAGTTGAATAAAGTAAACAAACAATTAAGAGCAGAATTCGAAAGGAATAGAGAAGAATTACAAGTACAGATGAATTAGTAAAATTAAAAGCCGAGCTATTAAAGAGAGAAGAAGAAAGGAATCAGGAACGAACACTATTATTATTACAAGTTAGAAAATTAAATAGGAAAATTCAAAAACAAGTAGTGAGTAATGCACAAAAAAGAGTACGCTATACCCTATAAACTGAAGCAGATAGCAAAAACAATAACAAAAGAAACCAAAACAGGAGAATTGCTAGGTAAACTAGATCAATTAGGAATCAGAAGAGAAAGAAAGAAAATAAAAACCGAGGCAGAAACAAGCGGCCTAACATTGGCAACTTGGAATGTACAAAGTTTAAATGAGGTGGGTGCACTAAAGCAATTGATAAGAGAAACAACAAGATATATAAAATCGATTTAGTCGCATTGCAAGAAACTAACATCAATGGGAATCAAATAATGGACATAAACGAATATACACTCCTCATTAGTGGTGGAACACAGGCAAGATTAGAAAATGGATTCTTAATAAAGAAAAGGTTAAGAAAAGCGGTAATAGATTTTAGAGAAATAAACAATAGAATGTGCTACTTGAGAGTACAAGGAAAACCCAGCAAATCAGCATACTTAATGCACACACACCAACAGAAGAAGCAGAAGACACAGAGAAACAATAATATTATGAGAAATTGAATGAAGAATATGACGTAAAGCTATTGATCGGCGATTTTAATGCAAAGCTAGGAAGAGAAAACAGAGATAAACCAATGATAGGAAATTTTGGTAAACATGTAAAAACGAATAATAACGGACAGCTTTTGATAAATTTTGCGGCTGATAAAGGTTTGGCAGTAAGAGCAACCTACTTAAACCACAAAAATATCCACAAAGGGACGTGGAGAAGTCCTAACGGAAAAACAGTAAATCAAATAGATCATGTTCTCATCGAGGAAGTACACGCATCATGTATTAAAGATGTAAGGAGCTGCAGAGGAGCTGACATGAACTTAGATCATTATATGGTCCGAATAAAGCTAAAGCAATGGATGCCACAAGAAGCTCAGAACGGAAAAGAAGGTTGAATTTACAAAAGCTCAAGGAGCAAGAAACAAAAGAAAAATATATTCAAGAACTAGAAAGGCAAATACAAAACAGTGAAGAGAAAATAGACATCGAAGAAGAGTGGAAAACAATAAAAGAATCAGCTCAACAAGAGCTTAAAGTAGAAAAGAGAGCACCCAAAAGAACATGGTTTAATCAAGAATGCGAAGAAATATTGGAGAAGAGGAAAGAAGCCAAACTGAAAATGTATAGAAGCGAAACGAGAGAAAATCAAGAAGCCTATAAAGAAATAAGAAGAAAAGCAAATAAGATATGTAGAAATAAGAAAAGGGAACATCAAATGCGTATCCTTGAAGAAATAGAAGATTCACATAATAAACAGCAAATAAGAACATTCTATGGGAAAGTTAGATCATGCAAAAAGGGCTACCAACCAAAGACATCTCTATACCGGAAAAAGAGTGGGAAACTTGTGGGAGGAGAAAAGAAGTCGCAGAAAGATGGAGAGAATATTTCACAGAAGTTTTATCCACAACAGATGGCGAAGCGAAAGAGACAGGAATAGAAAATGAACAAAAGAGAACAGGAAAAAAAGAAAAAATATCCCCACCTTCTAGAAAAGAACTAGAAGAAATAATAAGGATGATGAGGAACAATAAAAGTCCAGGTAGCGATCAAATACAAGCCGAGCTAATAAAAAACGGAGAAACAAACAGTTAACAGAAAGGCTTTGGAATCTTCTAAACAACGTCTGGGAAAAGAAAACCATCCCAGTGGAATGGAAAGAGGGAATTATAATTTCTATACACAAGAAAGGGGATCGATTAAGGTGCGAAAATTACAGACCAATAACATTGCTAAATGTAACATATAAAATATTAGCAACGATAATAAATAGCAGACTGAAAGATTATGCAGAAAAAGTTATAGGGGAATATCAGTGTGGTTTCCGGCAAAACCGATCAGTGATCGACCAAATCCATATTTTGTAACAAGTGCAAGAAAAATGTGAAAAAAGGAACATACAATTACACATGCTTTTCTTAGATTTTAAACAAGCATACGACAAAATAAACAGAAATTGTATGCTACAAGCAATGGAAGAGCTAAACTTTCCTGACGAACTAATAGAGTTAGTGAAAATGACGCTAAACCAAACAATAAATCAGGTCAAAGTTAATAACCAGTGTTTAGAAAAATTTACAACAAACGGCTTAAGACAAGGAGACCCTACGTCATCGGCATTATTTAACATTGTTCTAGAAATAGTAATTAGAAGGTGCAAAATTAAACAAAGCAGCACCATAATTAACAACGCATACCAAGTACTGGCCTATGCCGACGACTTAACTGTAATAGCTAGAACTCAAGAAGGATTAAAAAATCTAGTAAACAAGATACACATAGAAGCAAACAAGTTTGGTCTTATAATCAATGAAAAGAAATCATCCTACCTAATTAGTGGTGCAACAAAACAACAGTTAAACCAACATCTAAAAATACAATGTGAAAGTGCAAATAACCAACTCAGTTTTAAAGGAACAGATACAGTGACCTATCTAGGAAATGGGGATCAAGCCAGCGAAATAGAAAAGAGAATAACTTGCGGTATGAGAAGTACAGCGGGCCTAAACAAAGTGCTAACATCAAAAAATATCTCCCGGTCTGCGAAAGTGAAAGTGTACAGAACTATAATAAGACCAACAGTAACATTCGGTAGTGAAACCTGGGTGTTAAGGCAAAAAGACATAAATAAGCTAGGCATTTTTGAGCGAAAAATCCTTAGAAGAATATACGGGGGCATAAAAGAAGGCGGTCTATGGAGGAGCAGGACGAATACGGAGCTAGAGGAACAATACAAGAATCCAAACATAGTACACATAGTCAAGCAAAACCGAATTAGATGGTTAGAGCATATAGTACGCATGCCAACCAATAGAATCCAAAAACGCTACTATATAAAGAAGCAGAAGGAACAAATAGAAGAGGCAGACCAAAAAGATGTGTGTTAAGAAAGATTTGGAAGAGTTAGAAGTAAAATAGTGGGAAAAACAAGCAGGAGATAGGAAGAAATGGAGAAAAATCTCCAATAAAAATATATATATATATATATATATGTATATATGAGATAAAAATCGTCGTCGTCGTCTACTTCAAGGATTAGACCTTGCGGCCAGTTCCGGTTCAATATTCCATCGTTCCCGAGGTCTTCCTACTTCTCGGGTTCCTCTTGGGTTGTACTGTATTGCTAATTTTGGGAGTCTTTCTGGGCTTATTTTATCTATACGTTTCTTCCATTTTGTCTTGTAATTAATATTTGGTTTCGTATTGGTTGTACTTGCAACTAGTTTCTGATTTGTTTTGTCTAACTGGCTGCATTCTTTGACTTTTTTTAGGAACTGTATCTCTGCTGACTGGATTTTCCTATTGTTTCTTGTTGTTATTGTCCATGTTTCGTTGGCATATAGTAATGTGGGGACCGCCATTACTTTGTAAAATTTTATGTGTTTCCTTTCTTGCTTTGTTTGTTAGCACTCTTCTTACAGTACCGCACATTCTCTGAAATGTGGCTATTTTTTTTATCTATGTCTTGGTCATAGTTGTATAAGACATCGCAACCTAGATATCTAAAATTTTGTATTTGTTCTAGATTGGTGTTGTTAATAATAATTTTAGATCCTGTGGGTTGTTCTTTTGGTGCTTCTTGTTTCCATGTCTTTATCATGTCGTCAGAATAAATGTTAAATAAAATGAATAATAAGACACATACTTCTCTTATAACTTGATTTGTGTATGTCAGGCTTTTTCCTTCGTCATCGTTTTCTACAGTGATTTTGGTGTTGCAGAAATTTTTTTTATTGCTTTTATCAGATGAGATAGAAATCCATGTTTTCCTAAAATAGACCATAGTTTTGTTCTTATGAACTTGTCGAATGCTTCAGTTAAGTTGACAAATGTTATGCGTAATTCTAAATTACGTTCTCTACGTTTTTCTATGATCTGCTTCAAGGTGAGGACAGCATCTATAGAGGATCGTCCTTTGCGAAAGCCATTCTGAACTTCTTCTAGGATCACTTCGGCTATTGTTTGATTTTCGAATAACTTATATCTTGAATTTAGTAAACTGATGCCCCTATAATTGTTGCAGTCTGTTCTATCATCTTTTTTGCAGAGTGATTTTCTTTAGCTATAGCTCATTCTTGAGGAATTGTAGTTTGCTTCCAACACATATTAATGAAGTTTAGAAACATACCTCCGTATTTAAGTAGTTCAGTATTAATTTCATGAGTTCCCGTGGTTTTTCTATTTTTTAACATCTTTATTGCATTTTCTAATTCTTGTGCAGTTATATCGTCTACGGTTAAATTCGTCTCTTGTAAATTTAAATCTTCGCTATTATCAGCTTCGTCTTCTTCTTCTTCCGAATTATACCACAATTCCTTGCAATGTTGTTTCCACTTTTCAGTTTCTATAATATTTAACGTTGCAGTATCTTTTTCTTCTTTATTGAGGTGCTTTATAATTTTATATGCCGATCCTTGTCGTCCGTGTACATCTTCTATACATGTTATGTAACTATGCCAGTTATACGATAGATTTCTTTTATAGTTCTTTTGGTTTCTGCACCTCTTTCTTTGCAGTGCTGTTTGTTTCGTCCTGTTTTTGATGTTAGGTATAGTTGATTATTGAGATGAAAATCAAAAAACAATTAAAAATGGTGGGAAAAATAGTGCCAAAATAGGAAAAAAGATTAAGAAATGCAAACTACACCTTGATCACAAACCAAAATAGGATCTTCTAAAGAGTAAGAGAACTCTACAGAGCAAAATTAAGCACAAACGTTAAATACATAGAATGAATAGTTATAAATGTAAATTTAAAAGACAATTGAAAAATTTGAAATACAGGAAGAACAAAAATAAATAGAAGCAAAGAAAAGGTTAAGTACTAACGAAAAAAGGAAAACAGTTACTATAATAACTAAAAATATTGTTCAATTAATGTCTGGAAAAAAACAAATACGGCTAGATTGGGACAATACACTTATAATATTAATAAGATAACAAAGCCACGTTAAAAAATTACAGACAAATTGTATTTATCACAAATATACAAACTGTTTACAAAGATTATAACGAATAGATTGACCAGATATGAACGCTTATCAATCACCAAAGCAGGCGAGCTTTCGTAGTGGTTACGGTATGCAAGATACTTGCAAACAGTACAAAGCCTAATAAAAAATCGAAAGAATATAACTTACATGCATCTTGTATTTGTAGATTATAAAAAGCCGTTCGACTCAGTAGAACATTGGGCTGTAATAAAAACTGTCGAAGTAGTTGACAGTTGCATTTATTTGTACGATAGCGAGACATTCTTCAAAGTAAAATTGATCAAAAACTAAAACTAAAGTCATCCAATCAAAAGTTTTTAAATACAAAATAACAAATATACGAGTAAGCCAAAAGACAAAAGTAAAAGATGTGTTTGGAAAAGCGCTTAAACTAAAATAGTCATGGATTTAATGTAAATAACAGTAGATACTAAATAGATCAAGAAAATAAAAACCAAGCACGAAAAAAAGAAACAGTGAAAGACACCCGTCAGGTGGATAAGAGACATACAAATAATGGCTGATTTTAATTGTTTGCAGAAAACGCAAAACAGACAGTAATGGCGAATACTTTGAGAGGCTTGCATCCCACAACGAATACATATAAGTAAATGATGATAAATCTTAATAGAGATTATAAATTTTTGTAACACAGTTTTTAATTGCTAAAGCTGATTAATAGTATTTAACATCAACTGATAAGGCTAATATGGTGGTTCCTCTTCCAATTGATCATTTATTGTTCTTTATTGTATTCTAAATTTTTTCTAGTTCATCAATCCTAGATGTTGAAAATATAATTAAATGGATTACAGCACTGCTCTATGAGCAGTAAAATCGAGTTTAATTTTTACTGCTACTAACACTTAGAAAAAGGCAAGACCTCTGAGCGATAGTAATGGTTGTAATATATTAAGAGTTATATGTTTAATCCAAAGTTTTTTTTCTGTTTGTACATATATTAGTGGTGATTCGATTACAAGAAATTACAAAAAAAGCTTAAAAAGTTAAATACCCATTAATAAGAACATTTTACGTTCTTGATCAATCATTGAAGTCACCAAGTCTAATGTTGACGTTTTGTTCGATTGCAATAAATACAAGACTCAATAAAAAATTTAATGACTTTGCACAATCCATTAGTTTCTCTCCTATAACCCGCGTTCAATTTAACGCACAAGTTGCTCCTCCGCAGACCAGTCCATGTGCAGCAGCCGGTGGAATTTCGCGTCCAGAGCAGCATCGCGAGTGCAATAATCGCTCAGTAATGAAATAAGAAATATCTAATGGTCGACCGGATGCACGTCTAACGCGAACATTCTCCTCCAGAACAATCAACAAAAACAAGTCTCTCGTATAGCAACATCCGCTTGTCATGGCACACTGCGGCTGCTGCAGCATCCACGGAGATGGGGCCGCTGCACTAGGTGTGACCGCTGCAGCGCGCGCTTCTTTCCAGGTTTCAGGGCCCCGCGGGAGCGCGGCTGAATTCAGGTGCCCGGCGCGCCAGCGGTGACCGCGCCGACAGATCGTCCCGCAGCTGCTGAAGGTTATGAAGATTATTACGGCAGGACCATTTCGTCGCCGCGCAGAGCCGTCTAGGGAAAGTTGCAGCGCCACGGGCGTCTACCTACTTACTAGTTCTTGCAGTACGCACTCCTAGACTTACCAGGTCTTGCAGTCCGTTTCGCACATTCTTTCACGAGGCTGCGCTTTTTTCGCGCAAGTTATTAGACGAGAAATGCAAATAGAACAGAAAATAGGTGAGATACTTTCATTTATAATGCGCTTTATCTGACGCAGCAGAAGAGAAAGGAGGTGAGGCGAAGCTGTTGGCACCGGATTTCGAAGCAGCATCCTCTGTATGTGCCTAACCCGAGTTCAACAAAGGAATACGGCGTATTCTGTAATTGTTAATAAATCAAAATAAACACTTAATTACTACAAAACAACAAGCAAGATATATAAAAAGAACAAATCATAGTGAAAGTAAACAGAAATTGGGAGATTTCGCACTTCCACAATAAATAAAACATTTGAAAAATACATATAAAATTAAAAGACACAATAAAATAGAAAATAAATTGGAGAATAAATAGCATAGTAGTACAGCGTGCCCAAAAGTTTATGCAGTTGAAAAAAGGGTATATACATATAAGGGAGTTTATTTACAGCTCAAAGCCGTCTCTCACACGTAAAGCGCCAAAAGGCTATCTTGCCAATCTTCATCGGTTAAGTTTTGGCTTCCATTGCCTCACGCACTTTTTGATACCACCCTCTAGGTGGCCGCCCTCTTTACCTTCACTCACAGGGTTTTCAATTCCAAACTATTTGTGGCCATCTATTCAGTGCCATTCTTCTCATACGGTCATACCACTTTAATCTTTGTTCTCAATTTCTTCCAGAACTGGTTCTTCGATTTTTCTAATGTCGTCGTTTCTGACATATTCTAATAGGCTTTTACCACAGCAAGTATTTCCTTTGCTTCTTTTTGTTATTTCCCTTGCTTTTGCACCGTTTACTTTGTCCCAGAGGTTAACGTGCTTTTTATACTTGTTTATATAACAATAGCAATCCGGTCTTAGATATTTTTCCTTTGGACACTCTGCTACAGAATCATACGCAGTTTGCTTCATTTCCTGTTTTCTTTTTTTTTGTCTCTGTAAGTGTAGTTACCCAGCGGAGTTGCTAGATCCCCAACTGGGCGCCTCCCCGGGTGGCGGATAGGGGAATGCCCACCAGATATGTTGGGTACCGGGGAAATAAAATACCCGGGGCGGACCAAAACTAGCATAGGTGACACAGGTGGCAACTTCCAAATAATGGATTTAATGGCTCCTAGATAACCATGAGGGGAACCAGGGATGGTGATAACCGATCGGCTGCCGGTATAAGTGGTCACACTCTTGCATGGTCAACAGCTTCGGGTGGAAGAACCAGCAGAGATAGGGCACTCTTTTGCCCTCAGGTTGAAAAAACAGACCTGAAAGACGGAGGAACCAAATTGATGGTCAACGGCGTAAGAATGCAGAAGGCAAGTGGAAACCACTGCATTAAAGATCTAAAAGATATCCTTAGTAAAATTATCATCATTATCATTATCAATATGACAACGTTCAGAGCTAAATCTAAACTGAGTTTCAAGTTCCCCAATCGGATCTCCGGGGAACAGTTGTGAGCAGAGTTATAAAGTTATCAACAAATAATATAAAGATCGGGACGTGGAATGTAAACAGTTTACTGGCACCAGGCAAACTGCACAATACTGTAATAGAAATGGATAGACATCCTTGGTCTAAGTGATGTTAGATGGTCAGGAAATGGTAAATGTACAACAAGCAATGGTATAATGTACTACTCGGGAAATGATGGCCCTCAGCACAGATACGGAGTTGGAATAATATTAAACAAGAAAGCAGCAACGGCAGTCACAACCTTCATACCACTCTCAGACAGAGTAATGATGTTACAGTTGAAAACAAACAACGGTAATATGAATATCATCCAAATTTACGCGCCAACTGCCGATAAGGAAGACGAAGAATGCGAAGAATTTTATGCACAAATAGAAGAAATCTACAGAAGCATTAAGCGAAAAGATATTACAATCGTGTTGGGTGATTTTAATGCGAAAGTTGGAAATGCGAAAGTAGAAAGATGTACCGGTGGTTTTGGGCTAGGAGATCGCAATGATAGAGGAGACCGTATGATACAATTCTGCCAGGACAAAGATCTAATAGTCGCAAACACGCTTTTTAAACTTCCAGCTCGCAGGCTGTATACATGGAAGTCTCCAGCTGATAAGCCAGGAAAACAGTAAGAAATCAAATAGACTACATTCTTTGTAATAATCGCTATAGAAATTCCATTAAGTATGCGAAAACATATCCTGGTGCGGACATTCACAGTGACCACAATCCAGTTGTAGCAAAAATTACAGTCAGGATGAAGAAGATAATAAGACCCCAGAATGACTATATAGATACAAGACGTTTAAAGGAACCCAAAATATATAATATAGTTCAACAGAAAATAACAAATGAGATAAAAAATATAAATATGCAAGTAGACGAAGTCAATATTGATGAAAAATGGAACAAAATACAAAATGTACTAACATCTGTAACCAAAGAACACCTAGTAAGTAAGAGAATAAAAAAGAAACCTTGGATGACACAGGATATTTTAGATCTCATGGCTCTGAGAAGAAGGAATAAGCTAAATGTACAAAAATATAAAGAGATTCATAAAACAATACAAAGTAAAATAAAAATAGCGAAAGAAAAACACCTGTCTGAACAATGTGAAGAAATTGAACTACTACAAAGTAAGCATGACAACTTCCACATGTACAAAAAGATCAAAGAAGTAACAGGATATAAAAAGAATAATGTCATCAAAGATGCTGATGGACATATACTAACAGATATAAAAGATCAAATAAACAGATGGAAGATATATATCCAAGAACTTTACAATGACGAAAGGCCGGAAAACACCAGTTTAGAAGTAAAGGACGAAAATTTTAAAATTCTAAAATCGGAACTAAATTATGCACTAGAAAAAATGAAAACAGGCAAAGTTGCTGGCCCGGACGAGATACCAATAGAAATTGTTAAACTTTGTAACGATGAAACATTAGATGTTATTTTAGACCTTTTTAACACTATTTATGACACTGGGCAAATTCCCAAACAATGGTTGCTATCTACCTTTATTTTAATTCCCAAGAAAATTAACGCAAGAGATTGCTCAGATTACCGAACTATTGCACTTATGGGACATATTTTAAAAATAATCTTGAAAATAATTCATAAAAGAATTTACAAAACATTGGAAGAAGGAATAAGTAACTCCCAGTTTGGTTTCCGCGCAGGTCTTGGAACGCGTGAAGCTCTCTTTGGGATTAATGTGCTATACCAGCGATGCATGGATATGAACCAAGATGTGTTTACCTGCTTCATCGATTTCGAAAAGGCGTTTGATAAAGTGAAACATGGTAAACTACAAGAACTTTTATTTAAGAAAGGCATAGATAGGAGAGATGTGAGGATAATTAGTAACCTATATTGGGGACAGAGTGCTAACATAAAAGTTGGAACAGAAATAACCGAGGAAATTGAGAAACGCCGTGGAGTGAGACAGGGATGCATCCTATCTCCACTTCTGTTTAACATCTACAGCGAAGCCATCTTTAGAGAAGCCTTAGATGAGGAATCTGCGGGAATTATTATAAATGGAGAAATAGTTAACAACATGAGGTACGCAGATGACACAATCCTCTTAGCAAGCAACCTTACTGACATACAACATCGGCTTGAAAAAGTAAATGATCGCTGTAACCACTACGGCTTAAAAATAAATTTTAATAAAACCAAATGGATGGTAGTTACAAAAACTCCACACATTCAAGGAAACTTAAGAGTTGCAAACATATTAATAGAACGGGTAAGGAAATACAAATACCTCGGAACGTGGATAGAACAAACAGCTGATCAAACAACGGAGATAAGAACTCGTATAGAAATAGCTAGATCCTGCTTTGCAAAATTAAAGAAAGTACTTTGCAACCGAAACATAAACATTGGGCTCAGAATACGAATGCTTCGCTGTTATGTATTTAATATCATGCTCTATGGCGTAGAAGCTTGGACACTTAAGAAAAAGCAAACAAACAAAATACAAGCCTTTGAAATGTGGTGTTACCGCAGAATGTTGCGTATAGCCTGGATTGAAAGAATAACTAACAGAGAAGTTTTGACAAGGATGAATAAGGAATGTGAAATAATAAATACAATAAAAAAGAAGAAACTAGAGTACTTAGGCCATGTAATGAGAAATCCCAAATACGCACTGCTCCAACTCATCATGCAAGGGAAGATAAAGGGAAAAAGAAATGTTGGTAGGCCTAAAATGTCTTGGCTAAAAAATCTCAGAGATTGGTTTAATTGCAGCAGCATTGAACTATTTCGATCGGCCGTCGACAAAATCCGTATAAGAATGATGATAACCAACCTCCGTGAAGGATAACGACCATAAGAAGAAGAAGAAGTGTAGTTACGTCAATTTTATTTTTGAGAAATTATTCAAGAACCTCTTCTTTATTTTTATACTTTGTATATTTTATTTTCTTTCCCGTTTGCTTTTTCTATTATAATAATTTCCATACGTCAAAAATCAAAAGGAATTAGCCTGTCTTTAATCTCCAACTTGGAAGACAAGGAACCTTAATTTTGGGGTGTGTTTCCTTAGATTCTGGATAATTATCTTCTCTGTTTGGTTGTTCTGCCTCTTTTGCTCATTGAGCAAATTTTCTTCCACATCAGAAACTGTTGACCGGTTTTAACCTGCAACCCCTTACAGGGTGCTGTCAGTCGGGTCAACTGAACTCTGGTTTGTGTAGAAAGTGTTACTTCTCCAACATTCTCCATTTATCCTGGCTTGTAACAAGCAGAGTCTAAGTGTAATTATTGGATCAAATTTACTGGATTATTGAAAAAAGTTTATGCAAAAAACTGCAATAGGTGGCGTCTATATTTTTTAAGTTTCATGGACTATGTTGCACAAACTAAAATTTAGATTTCGCCGAATTTAAACTGATATAGTCGACGAACTGATCCAATTTATTTTTGATGTCTGATCAGAAAATATGGCCTAACAATAGCAAAGTAACTGGCAGTACACCAAATTATAATCCGTTTCGGCTGTAGAGGATGCACTGCTATGATTTCTCCACGGTAACTGTGTTCACAAATCCTTTTAATTGATGGTGACACTAGTCTGAAAACCATATCTTTCTATAATAAATTTGCTTTGCTCAACGGCTGGTTAATTTGGATTTCTAGACCAAAAAATTAATTCGGCGAAGAGATATTCTTTTGATTTTGAGCTCTTTTGTTCAATTTCTCAATGTTTTTAAATTCTTTCGGTGTTCTCATTAATCGTCATTGTTTATGTTCTGCCAGTTCTGCTTTCGTCAACATTCTAAACGCTTAGGGTACTCAGCCATTTCTCTATCAAACTAAAACTTAAACTTAAATGTTCAAATTTTGAATTTTTTTTGTAGAAGTAGAAAATATCAAGGCTTACCGAGTGATTATACGTCAATCTAATGATGCCTTTTAGTCTACCTCTCTTTTTTCAATCTTATATTTTTGGTGACGTCGAATATTTATCGTTCGGGGAAGATACTTCTCAAAATCTGAAACACGTGTGCTAACACAGCATACTATAATTGAAGACTTTTATCAAATTGTCTACAAATGGCGCGATGGAAAGTGATGACATGACTTATAACACACCTAGTATACAGCAATAATACGAATAAAATCACAAATAAATGGTTTTAGTGCTAACATATTGTAAGTATTATTCTGACGTTATAAAATAAAATGCAAAGATCTTTTGTGTCCTATTAGTTAAAATATTAAAATAGACGAAATTTGATAAAAATGAAAAATACATGATACTGATTTTGTTTCGTTTTACGCTGTAGCCAGAGTTTAAAAATAAATTAGTAAATATCAAAATAGAACTATTGGTGTAAATAAAACTACATTTTAATTTTTTAAAATTTTATTTGGATAAATTTTGTTTAACGTTTATTGTTGGCGGAGACTATAATACTAATAGTACTATATGGGGGTTGTGAATGGAAAATGCTGTATAAAACGGAGGTGCTTTTAGCTGATTTTTTGGATATCGAGGAAGCAAATGATACTACATCCCTAGATTCAATCATAACAACGTTGAGGAGTAAAGAACTAGAAGTAACGAGATGTAGGTGGGTAGATTGTTGAAGAAAGATTACTATATGTATACCTTTTGGGTGAAACAATGATAAATCGAATTGTAAAAGGATGTTTACAAGAAAGAATTTCGTCTTCTCTACTGTAGAACCTTGTAATTGACGAGTACTTTGGGGAAACTTATTTTAGAATTAACAAATGCGATTAAAATAAAGAACGAAAAACTAACTAAACTGCCGCTAAGTAAAGTTTAATTCAGAATGGGTGATGATAAAACCAATAAAGGGAGTGTGGGAGGAATTAGAACTTGGTAAAATGTAAATGCTTCAAAACCTAACAGCTAAATATCAAAAATAAGAAGAAGGTTAGCGGAGAAAAATAAAGAGAAAACAAATAAAAGGAGCCCATAAACTGGGACAAGACATATGTCTATTAGAATTGGCAAATACACAAGACAAGCTTTGCAAAACAAAGCAAACTTATAAAAGATGGAGAAGCAAATGTTTATAAACAATGATCTAACAAAACAAGAAGGTGAAATTAAAAAAGCAAAAGAAATAAGCAAGAAGGAAGAAAGGTAAAAATTGGATACAAAAATGGATGTGGAGTAACCAAAAAGGGCTACTAAAGAAAACCGCACTCCCAAAAGAAAGAACAAAAAAAGATTCAAAAACTAAATTGCAATGACATGAGTGGAGACACGATGACGAAATTTGCAAGAAATAAAAACATAAAGCTCAAAGTAAAAAGTCAAATTAGAAATAATAAGAAGGCAACATATAATAATGAAACAAGAAAAATTGGACATTCGTGTAGGTAATAATAACAGCATCAATACAAAATTGAATATAGGCAAAAAAAAACAAAACTGAAAAATTTAAAAGGAAGAGAAGCATAATAAAAATAGGAACTTGGGATGTTCGAGAAATAAATGTTAAAAAAGACGAATTCGTTAAAGAGATAAAAATACAAAATGAACTATCAGATATAACTATAGAAACAACAAAAACAAAAAAGTATAGCAAAAGAATACAAGAACTAAAAAAAGTTATATGCTATAATGGTCAGTATTTGAGAATACGGAATAAAGAGCGGGATAATAGGTTTAATAGTAAGTCCAGATAAAATAAAGATAAAAAAATAGAAATTTGTGAATGAAAGGCTATTAGTTATACACTCACCGGCATAGAAATCCGCCTACGCGGATTTCCTTGAATAATATCCAATTATCCACCCTATTTTTATGGCATTTTCTAATTGAAATTTGAAAAAATGCTAACTAAAGTGAATTTAGTACCGAGTACGTTATTTTTACTGCATTATTAGTCACACTTCTACTTAAATTATCCCAGAGATGACAAAATAAAGATAACAACAAAACACATACTTTATTTTAATTTTAAAAACAATAAAAACAACTACGATGTAATGATCTAATATCGCCTCCTCGTGCGCGAATCACTGCAGACATCTAGCGATTCATTTTGTAGATTAACTCCCGAATATCTTCTTGAGGAATCTGATCCCATTCTTCAAGTAAAGCAATTCGGAGTTCGTTGAGGTTATTTGAAGCAGCAGGTCTGGCTCTGAAGTGTCGTTCTAACATATCCCAAATATGTTCTACAGGATTTAAATCGGGACTCAGATTCTCGTTATGGATAGGCCGGCATATCCATAACGAGAATCTGAACTTCATTTAAGAAGGCAGTTACGATTCTTGCAGAATGTGGTTAACATTCATAAACAAAACATCTTCGCCAACGAAAGGAGCAAAAGAAATCACAGGAGGTAGTAGAATCTCTTCTACATACCTACCTGCTGTTAATGAACCTGCTTCGATACATACAAACTCCGTTCGTGCATCAGCAGAAATCCCTGCACACACCATAATTGGACCTCCACGAAATCGTACTCTTTCCTAAAAATTACGAGGAGCAAATCTTTCTCCCTTTCTTCTCCATACTCGTTCACAACCATCTGAACCACGAAGATTAAATCTGGACTCATCAGAAAAGATAACGGTCCTCCACTGTTCGATTACCCAGTTTGCATGATTACAGCTAAACGCCAAACGTGCTATTCGATGTTGTCGTAGCAATCTTACACCTCGTGCTGGTCTTCCTGCACAAAAATTTGCTTCGTTGAGTCTCCGTCTTACTGTTCTTTCAAAAATATTGACATTTCTTACACGCCGGAGGGCATTTTGAGTCTCCACTACAGTAGTATGTTGATTTCTTAACACAGACAAAATTATAAAACGATCGTCACGAGCGGATGTCTTACGTTTAGCTCCTGTTTCCGGTCTGCAATCATATTTACCGCTTTCTCGAAATCTTCTATAAACATCTTTTAGCGTTGAACGAGGAATACCTAGCGAGACAACGTTGACTATGTCCGTCTTCAAGTAATGCAATGCTTTAGCAACAGTTTCTACTGGCAAATGCATAATTTGAATGCACTATAAACCAAAAACAAAAAGAATAAACACAAAACTTTACGCAGCTCAAATTTAGAACGTAAATGACTTCAACAGAATTTGTTTTAAATGATTGTTTTGACAATGTTATTCTATCAGATGTGATCGTTATTATCATCAACTATGCCTTCTAGTACAATAGATACCATTTTCAATAGTGTAACTAATGATATTAGTTAATAACTAGATATTATTGAGAAAAACCGGGGTGGGCGGATTTCTATGCCGGTGAGTATACAATTAACTGGGATGACAAACACAGAAGTACCTTAATAATAGTATTTAGGCCAAACAATTCAAAAATTTTTTTAATAATAATTTTTTCTAAAAATTTACCTACAGAAATTAGGAGAGTGTGCAATAACAATAAAGGTGTTCAAATGTATTATAAGACCATATGGTGAAACAACCAAAAATAATAATGGAAAAAGATTTGTACACCTATGTGTGGCTAATGATCTATTATTGACCAACACAAAATTTACGTTCATAAACATTTACTAGAAAGGCACGATCAGAAAAGGAAAAATCTATAATAGATTACTTTATAGTAAGTGTAGCAAACTGAAAATGTATCAAAGACATAAAAATAAACGTCATGTAGCAATTGGAAGCGACTACTGTTTAGTATTGATAGAAGTTATAAGGGAAAAAGGATAACCAAAGCAGAACTAAACGTTAAAATGGCTAAAGAAAGAATTAAAAACTACAGGCTAATAAAAGGAGGAATAAGACAGTTATATCTAAATAAACTGCAACATAATTTAAGAAAGGAATACGTTTACGCTAATTCAGAAATAGAAAGTAATTTTTTTTATATTTCTAATATTTATACAATCTGCCAATTAATATTAGGCTATAAGTATTCTATAGGACTAAATATAGGTAAATGAGTACAATAAGACATGTGGGGTAGAATTCCAGCGAAAACTCCCCATACAATGTTTTAATATAATATTCATGAGAATGAGGAGTACAATATTGTGAAAGATTAATATACAATGACAGTTAGAATCTAGTAGTTAGATCAGATGGCTTAAAACGCTTGAGTCTTTTGGGTTCGTTGTTATATTCCATAAGGTGCTGCACAGAAGGGTTGGGATGAGCGAACAGTCTGTCTTTATATCTTTCACTGAGCTTTTTAATTTCACTTTTCACTGTGGGAATTTGTAGGTCACTTAATCACATTATTGGGGACGTACCATGGCGCGTCAACGATCATTCTGAGTAGCTTGCTTTGGAAGCGATCAAGCATAGCTAAGTTGGAGGTAGCTTCAGTACCCCACAAGGAGATCCCATAGGTGCAAATGGGTTTGAGAACTATTTTGTAAATTAATAGTTTATTTTCTAATGATAACTTGGATTTTCTGCCGATAAGCCAGTATAACTTTTGGAGTTGAAGTCCGAGTTGCTTGCGTTTGGTGAATATATGATTTCTCCAGATCAGTCTCCTAGCTAAATGCAGCCCCAAATATTTAACTGTCTCTGTATGTGGTAGTTGATGACCATTGAAAGTTACTGGAGAACAGTTATCTTTTCTCATAGTAAATGTGATGTGTTGTGACTTAGATTCATCACTTTGATTCGCCATTTACTAGCCCACAATTGAATTTTGTTAAGGTGAGCCTGAAGGTATCTTGAAGCAGCTTGTGGGTTAACATGAGAGGCTAGAATAGCCATATCGTCTGCATAGGTCGCAGATGTCGTTAGACGAGATGTGGGAAGGTCTGCTGTGTAGATCAGATACAATATTGGACCCAAATCACTGCCCTGAGGGACGCCAGAGGAGATGGGGTGGATATATGTAGTTTCGTCTTTATATTTTATTAAAAAGTGCCTATTTGTTAAGTAGGATCTCAGAAGTTCGAACATCTGGTAGGGTAATTGGTTTTTGAGTTTGTAGCATAAACCTAGATGCCAGACTCGGTCAAAAGCTTGTTTGACGTCTAGGAACGCTGCAGAACAATACCTTTTTGCCTCCAGGTCTCTGCATATCTTGTCAGTTATTCTGTGCACCTGCTCCACAGTGCCATGTTGCTTGCGAAAACCAAATTGATGTTTAGGAATTAGTTCTTGATTGACTAAAATTGGCATTAATCTGTTCAGAATCAGCTTTTCAAGGATTTTTGCCAGAAGGGAGAGAAGACTTATGGGTCTGTATGACGTAATTTCCGTTGGTGGTTTACCGGGTTTCAAAATCATTATTATTTGTGCTGTTTTCCATTGACTAGGGAAGTATCTGATTCTGAGAATAGAGTTATACAAGTGGGTAAGGACATATATAGCTTTAGTAGGTAGTTCCTTGATGATTGTCCCAGTGATCAGGTCGTACCCTGGAGATTTTTTTGTGTTAATCTTGATTTCTTCTTTTATCTCGTTAATGGAGAAGGGTTTTATCGGTAGACTCATTTGGTACGGAGATTCTAGGAAGTCTACAATTTTGGCCTCTTCGTCTTGGAGTTGACAAGGGAAGGGTGTGAATACTTTAGTTAGATATTCTGCCTTGCTCTTATTGCTGCGAGTCCAGCTTCCGTCTTCCAGAAAAATAGGGGCTACGTGTGGAGTTAATCTTTTAGTTTTCCGCGTCGCTTTCCAGAGCGAGTTGCTAGTTTGCTCATTAGCGCTGAGGTTTTCGAGGTATCTCTGTATTTTATGATTCTTATGTTGGTTAAGAAGATTTTTTAGATATTTGCTGGCCCTATTATATTCTCATTTGTCTTGTTCCGACCTGGTTAGTTGTCATCGTTGCCTGAGACGGCCTTTTTTCTCGTATTTTATCCTTTATGATGATAGGTGTATTGTTATGATGTGAGGTGATGGATAGTTTAGGAGTAGCATCCCAAGCTACATTTTGGATAAGTTCAGTAAGCGAGGTTACAGCACTTTCAATGTCATATTCATTTTTAGTGAAACATGTAGGTCTAACTGGTATTCAAGTCTTCGTCGAAAGTATTCCCAATCAGTTCTTTTGTTATGAAGTGCAGGTTGAGGTAGAACCTGCGTTACGAGTGAATTTAGAGTTATTGTGATGGCCGAGTGGTCAGCTGCTAGGTCAAAGCAAGATGAGACCGTGCACTGTCGAATGTTTATACCCTTAATGATTCCGAAATCGACTAGGTCTGGCTTTTTTCGACGGTCAGTGGGCCAATACGTAGGTTCTCCAGTGGATAACCAGGTGAGGTTGTTTATTTGTATGGCAGTCATTAAACGGCGTCCGTCGGTTCTTGTTAGACGTGAACCCCAGTGTTCATGTTTAGCGTTACAGTCCCCTATAGCAATGAACCTATTGCCTAGAATCTTGAAGAAATGTGAGTAAGCTGCAGGGGTGATTTGATATTTCGGAGGGCAGTATACAGCCGTGGTTGTAACTGGAGTGTTTGCAATTTCTATGGAGACGCTGGTAGTCTCTATATGATTGTTTTGATATTTTGCTAGTTCATGATGTTTAATACTATTTCTAATAATTAGTGCTGTTCCTCCATGGGCTGTACCATCGGGGTGATTTGTTGAGTAAACGGTGTAATGTGGGAACTTAATGTAACTCATGGAAGTAAAGTGGGATTCAGATATGAGAAGTATGTCGACTCCGTGATTTTCAAGGAATATTTTGACTTCCTGAGCACGCTGACCTAGCCCATTGGCATTCCAAGCTACTATTTTTAACAGTTGTGCCATTATGTTAACTTGCTGATTAATGTGAGTAAATTCATGATGGTCCCTATTTGTGTGATGAGATTTTTCATCATATTCTGCAGTCCTTCAATACCTTTTTTTTTATTGGTTTGACTGGATTACTTGATATTGTGGTATGTTGTCTGAGGTATTGACGAGGATAGGTAGTTCCAGATTTTTTGCTTTGTCAGCGTATGTTATCCCTGCTGTTGTTTCAGAGAGTATGTATGGCCTTTTATATGAGTTGATATCATCTTGATCTCCTAGTGCCTTCTGGGTATAGCCGTCTTTAGCAATCTCATTGAAGAGTGTTGTCAGTGGCTGTATATTTTTTACCTCAGCTATGAAAATAAGAGGCGGTTGTGGGTCTTTAGGAGTTTCAGTGGTTTGTTCTTAAGTTTTGTCAGAAACGTTTTCCTCTGTACTTAAAGATTCGTATTTGTTGTTGATCTCAATTGTTTCTCCAAGCCAATATTGATTCTTTTTAATTGCTTGGGTTTCTTCGGAATTTCGATTTCGTTTCCTGCTATTTATTCTTTTCCATTCGTTGTGTTGCGGATTGGTGTAAGCTAGTTCCATATACATGAGGGACTGGTTAGTTTGTTGAAAATTTGTAGACTGTTGCGAATATGAATATGTTGGAATTTGTGGGAACTGATTTTGCATAGTAAATACTTGTTGTGGCAAATTTAACATTGATTGGAGATGTAGTTATTGTGATTGGGTTTGCCCCAATAAGTAATTAGTTGGTTGACTGTGTGCAGTATTTCCAGAAGGGGAGGCAATTAAATACAAATGATATAGTTAGTAACAGCTAGTATGAATTTAAAATTAAAATGAATTAAAATTAAATAATGTCACTGACTTGCAGGTCAGCGATAAGGTTATCGTTTGTGTCACACTCAGTACTCGATGTTCGACCTTGCACTATGAAAGTCAAACGAGAACTGCTCAAAACTTAAAGCAAGGAACCTCTTGAGGAGCAGGTAGCAGGCCGAAACGACTTTAGCAGCTACCAGTATGATTTCCGTGCCCTGAAGCCCTCCAGGATGACCGGCCTGAAGATGCTCTCGCTGGGAAACGGCCCCGGTTGCTGGTCGGAGAGGGCCGGCCCGCAGGTGCCGTTGAAGCCTTGGTCGTCGCCGTAGAGTTCACCCTCAGAGCGGGTGCACTCCTGACAGCACTTGAGGATGCGTTCGCTGGGCCTGCTTGTAGCGATAAGCGTTTATGTCAGGCGTGTCGCACTGTTATCACTGCTCGTACTCGACTCTATAGAAAGTAAATGGAATTATTTCTATAAGAATATAATATCAGAAGCAAAAAAAGTTGACGGGCAGCCAAATTAAATTAGGTACTTACAAGAAAGAGCAAATGGTGGACGCCAGAAATGCAACAGAAAGTAGAAAAAAGAAGCAACAATAGAAAAAAGATTACAGTTACACCAAGAAGAGGACTACAAAATATATAAAATACGTGGGCTGCTCGATATCTATTGCAAATTGGTAATCCCGCCATGACCTCTATTACTTCAACAGCAGTGCGTCGAAACGACTCATTTTGACTTTTGGTGGTGAAGTTCCACAGAGAGCAACTGTATTAATTAATAAATTTAATCGCAGTCGTAGTTCTCTGGCGGATGGCGGATAAAGGAGGCCGTCCAAAATCAGTTGTGGTGCCAGCAAGCATCGATGCCGCGCGCGAACTGATAAAGCAAGATCATCATGTAACTTATCGTAAAATTTAGGCATATTTAGTCATTAGTATGACTAGCACACATTCGCTATTGCATAAACATTTAACCGTGAAAAGACTGTGTGCGCGTTGGATCCCGCATTGGTGAAAGATTGCTCAGAAACAAACATTTATAGCACCGCCACAAGTCACGAATCTTAGATTTATGCTTATGAGCTCAAAAGTAAACAACAGTAACGTATGGGTCTTCCAAGATAAGCCAAACCTAACAAAAGTCGTTTGTGCTTGTTGTCTTTTTTTTTGAAAAACTAGACATGTCGCAACCGAGATTTTAGAGAATCATAAAACGGTGAATTCTACATGGTACAGAATCATTTATTTGTCAGAAGTCTTTGGAGATATAAGAAAAACCAAGGGACGACACCTGATTATTCTCCACTTGACAATGCAAGATTACACACATGGTCATCCGCCGCACAGTGCTGATTTGTTTGCTAGAAATTTCTTTTTGCTTTCACACGTAAAGAACAAACTGTGTGGACGACGATTTTCGACGACGGAAGAGGCGTTGATGCGTTCAATATCCATGTTTTGGAGATACATACCTGATTTGCTATGGAAAAAATGCTATGACAGTTGGTTCCAGCGTATACAACAATGTATTAACCGTCAGGAAAAATATTTTAAAAAACAAATAAAAACAGATGGACAAAACACTGAAAAACTAAAAGAAATAAACCAAGAACAAGAAAGAGAAATAACACAATTGGAAGACAATGACAGAAACCCTATAAACCTGAAGAGGAAATTGCAGTAGACATTATCAAATTAAAATTAGGAGAAGCTGCCGGACAAAATGAGATCACATCATGAATGGTGGAGTATATAAGAGAGAAAGCAGAGAAAGTATTTTAGGATTTACTAAATAATATTATTAAATCAAAAAAATACCACAAGGTCGGAACCCTGTATAATGTTTCCATTATATAAAAAAGAAGATGCCACGGATTGTTCTAATTATAAAGAAATTTTCCTAGCAGTACACCTAGAAAAGTCTTTATGGTTAAAAGAGTTTAGAGGAGTACACAAAACCTAATATTTACACTAAGCCAAGTAGAAGAAAAACTAATAAGAAAAAGATAAGTTATATTGTATTCGTATACCTAAAAAAAAGCCTTTTACAAAATAAAGACAAATTAAGGGAAAAATAAGTGGAAATAATAAAAATAATCAAAGCGCTATACAAGAATAACATAAACAAAGTATAAACACACAATGAAAAATCTAAAGAATTTATATCAAGAGTGGGATTAAAACAAGGGGGTGTTCTTATCCCATTACTATTTTCATTCGTTGTAGATGAAGCTATGAGAAAATTCAGAATAAGATGTAAAAATATGAAATAATACATTGATAGATGAAAACAATACAACTGTAAAAAATGTTATTTGCGGACGATATGGTGATAGTGGGGTATTCTGAAGAAAAGTTAAATAAATACCAAAACTAATAAACGTAAATAGAACCTAGACGATAATAATGGCTAAGAATAAAAAAAATTATAAAATAGAAATAAACAGACAAACACTGATAACACATTACATGTAACATGGCGGACTTACAGCATCTTGTTGAAACAACAAACGCTTACTGTAACCGACACGGATTCAGAATAAATTTAAAGAAAACCCAAAAGATGATAGCATCAAAATCAAATATTAAAGTGATCTTGAATACTTCGGTACCCTAATCGAAAGAGTTAATTGCTGTTAATTGAATGAAACAAATGATCAATCATCAATCATAAAATGCCGCACTGAGTCATTGAGAAATGCCTTTAATAAAAGAAAGAAAATACATAACTGTTACTCCCACTTCCCTTCCTCAGCTGCTGTGGTAATTATTCGAATGTTTCCGCTCCACGTGTCACTTTCATTTCGGCCATAAAACTTCGCTGAATTCTATTATCTCCAATTTGTTTTTTCCATTTCTAGTTTTGTTTTCCAATTTTTTACATCTTAATAGAGTTCTTACATTCCATGTTCCTATACTCTTTAGTTTGGTTCTATTTCCATCATCGTTAGATGTCCTCACCCGGGAATCTGAATAGAGGACTGTTTTACCTCCCACATATTTAACTTTCTTTTTTTTTAATTTATGATAGCTGGCTCTGTAATTCAATATGCAATACACTGCTAAGTTAAAATACAATAGATTAACAATATAATAAGCTAAAGTGCTCCCAATCTGTTATGCCACTCGTTAAGTGTTTTGTTTATGTGTAATCCCCAGTTCAGCTTAGAGTGAAGATGTACTCCTAAGTATTTGACTGCTTGATCCTTAGGATTCCAGTCTATTTCCTCATTTCTTAGTTGGATTTTTGGGAGAGTGTTATAGCGTTTGAGTGTAAACATTTTAGTTTGGCACTTGCCAGGGTTGATTTTAATTTTCCATTTTGTGAACCATTCAGATATGATATTTGTGGAGCTTTGAACGAGTTCAATTGCAGTCTCGGGACGGGAACTTTGTGCAATTATAGCCGTATCATCAGCGAACATGGCTAGTGTAGAGGGAATTTCTGTTGGGATATCGTGAACATACAGATTAAAAAGCGTGGGTCCCAAGATACTACCCTGCGGGACTCCCGCCTCTATAGATTTTAAGCTAGATAAGGTTGAGTTCACTCTGACTTGGAATGATCTGTTGTTGAGAAAGGGCTGAATAGTTTTAATTAGGTAGAGTGGAACTTCTATAATTAGCAATTTGTAGAGGAGTCTATCATGCCAAACTTTATCGAATGCTCTCTCCAGGCCGATGAATACAACGACTGTATATTGTTTGTTCTCATATCCTCTTTCTATTGTTTCAGTTACCCTAAACAGTTGATGTGAGGTTGAGTGAGCAGCTCTAAAACCAAATTGATGAGGGGGAACAATTTCTTTTTGCTGGAGGTTATCTTGTAATCGGGTAAGTATTACCCTTTCCAAGAGCTTGGTCAAGGTTGGCAGGAGACTAATGGGTCTGTAACTATCCGGATTTTCCTCGGGTTTACCAGCTTTATAGATGGGTAGAATTATCGCGGTTTTCCATGAAGTCGGGAAGTGTCCAATGCGTAGACAAGCATTAAAGATTGATGTTAAATATACTAGTGCCTTAGTTGAAAGGTGCTGTAGCATGTCATTAGTGATAAGGTCAAAGCCAGGGGATTTGCGCTTAGGTAGTAGTTCGATGAGAGATTTAATTTCTCAGGGGAGGTTGGGACTATTTCATCATTATCTTGAGAATTTATATTATCAATTGCGATTTTCACTTGGGTTTCGATGAGTTCATCATGTGCCTCATTATTTCGGGTGAACAGTTGTTCGAGATGTGTTGATAGTATGTCCGCTTTTTCTTCTTCAGTGGAGTATTTGTTGTTACGTGAAACCATTGGATAAATTACGTTCGGTTGTCTAAGGATCCTTTTGGTGGCGATCCACATGGAGGGGTCACCCGGTTGTATTGCTTCGAGATAGGAATCGTATTTCTGGATTCTGAGTGTATCTAGTTCGTGCTTAACTATATGACAGTGTTGGTTATACAAGGTTTTGAGGTAAGGGAGTCGGGTTCTCTGCCATTTCCCTCTATATCTATTCTTCTTTTTTATTAGGCCCAGTATATAAATGGGTGTTCTTATATTATCTGGTGCTTTTCTATGTCTCCAAGGTGTGGTTGATTCTTATATACTTTCTTATAAGACCGTAGTAAATTTTAAAACAGCATTGTCAATCTCCGAGGGTAGATTTAGAGGTCCCGTCAGTTTCATCTTTTGGTTGAAAGTAGTCTCGAACGTGCCCCAGTCTGTTTTGCCACAAGCTAGTTTAGGCGCAGGAGGTATATTTTGAGGTATGCTTTGAAAGTTAATGACGACTGGAAGATGGTCGGAATCGAGTTTGGTATGTACTGTTTGGTACACAGGGGTCAAATTTTTTTTGTACAATATAACATCTAAGATGTCGGGTTGGTGATCCGGCCGATACGGGTAGTAAGTATATTCATCCGGGGCAGATAAATTCATGCCGTGGTCAGCCATGATGTTATATTGGTTCCATCCAGGTTGGTTGCTCTACATCCCCAGATGGTGTTTTTTGCGTTTAAGTCACCAAGAACTAGAGGAGGCTCTTCATGGTCGAATGATTTACTAATTTCACCTTTAAGCAGTCGTTTGTTTGGCGGTTTGTAGGCAGAAATAATAATTAATGGGATATTATTTTGAATGGAGAGTTTGATAGCAACAGCTTCAATGTTGTGTAGGTCTTCTAAAAGAAGGAGGTGATGCCTAAGTTTCTTTTTAATTATTATTGCTACACCCCCTGATGCGATCACTGCTTCTCTATCTTTCCGATATACATAATATCCGGGAATCCTAATCCTTTCTGTGCTAACGAAGTAAGTCTCGGTAATACACGCAATATCAACGTTGTGCCTTATTAAGAATTCAATAAAGATTGATAAAGATTCTTTGCCATTTGACTTTTTGTTTTTCACGCACTAATATCTTAATTTCCAGAGGAATATTTCTAGTGTGTTTTTTATGTGTTATGTTAAGAATAGCGTGTCGGGCTGCTTTTGAATGGTGGTGATTAAATTAGTTGTAGCTTCCTCAATATCATTTGGATTTGCAAATTTTAGATTGAGATTTATTGTGTCTATCAGCTTGTGTCTATATTTGTCTCAGCCTGTTTTTGAATTATGTAGCCTAGGTGCAAGTTGTATGTATATTGGGTATGTGGTGTAGGTGGATATTACTGGTGAGTAGTCCGATGATAAATCATAAGTAGATGTGATGTCCATGTAAGTTGAATAAACACCAGTGGTGATGAAAAAATTTAGTAGATCTGGCAATTCATTTATGTCTGCTGGTCAGTAGGTTGAAGACTCAGTAGACAAATAAGAATAACGTTTATCTTGAATAAGACTGTATAGCTCCCTGTCTTTTGTGGTAGTTGTTCGGGATCCCCAAACAGTGCTTTTGCTATTGTCTCCACCTGCCAATAATTTGGCGCCTAGAGTATTGAAATATGGTTCAAATTGATGGTTTTTTATATTATGGGGACAATAGACTGCACTGACAGTTATTTCACATGGTTGAATATATACCCGAATAGAGGTGGCTTGTAAGTAGTCTTCAGCATACGTAGGTAATTCGTAGTGTCTTATTGTTTATTTTATTACTACAGCTGTGCAGAACCATCTGGGTAATTTGTGTTGTATACGGAATATTGAGGTATTTTGAAGTAGGCTTTCTCGGTGAAATGAGTTTCACTAATTAAAAAAATGTCTATTAGGTTTTGTTTTAAAAATAACTGGATTTCATGTTTATGTTGAATGAGGCCATTGGCATTCTACAGTGCTATTCCAAGAGCCATTAGTTTGTTTACCAATTAACATTGATAACATATTGAGAACCATACCATTTTGTTGATTTAATTGGTTGAACATTGTCTTGAATTCTTCTAAAAATTTGTTGAGTATCATGGTCGAGTTATCCTCTTGCGTTGAATTTCGCGGCATTGTTACTTGTGCGTAGCTTCTATTTTGGTTTCTTGCAATTTCTGGAATCGGATGAGTTTGTTGTGTTGTGTTGCTTTGTTGATTAGGTTGATAATTATTTGTTTTAGATTTGTAGTTTTTCTGGTAGAACTCGCATCCCCTATAGTTAACTGGGTGTCCGCCTCCAGTCAATCCACATGTTGCTGGCGTGCTTTTACTTTTTTTTGCAACTTGCATGTTGGCCACCACACTTAACACATAAATAGGGCAGATTGCAGTAAGTTTTTGTATGTCCGTATAGTTGACATCTAGTTCAATGCACTAAATTATTGACTTTTCTTGGTGATTCAATTTGAATAACACTAACATTTTTTTAATTTTATACAGATATCGTTATTGTTTTCTGAAGGTTCTAGGTCAACAAAAAACATATTAAGAGGTTCCTCGGATATTCGGTGTTTGATGTTTACTACATTTCTCACTTTATGACCATGTTGTAAAATTTCTTGTTTTATGTCTTCCCCGTCAACCGAGTCGTGTGAATATTTAACTACCACTCTATATGATCTTTCCTCATTAGGTTGGTATGTGTGGTGGATTATCTTATTTTCCTTCATGTATTTAGCTAACTTTCTAAATGTATCTGAACTTTGATATGTTAATTTGACTGCATTGTTGGCCATAATTCTGGTTGAGTATTGTTCTATTTCAACTGTCATTTAATTTCGAGATTATTTGTGGTAGACTTATTGTGATAAGTACACCATACACATATATGAGAGGGGGTTTAGGTATATCTTTATTTGTAATGTTTTTATTAGTGTTAACTGTCTGGCTATTTTCTAGTGCATCAAATGCATTATTTAATGATAACCCTTTGTTTACATCGTTTTTGACAATCCTATTCTCTCTTCTTTTAGTTTATTTTACTACTTGCCATAGATTATCTTGGGTGGTATAACTACTATCTTCTTCCTCGCTAGTTGAAGTCATTCGCATGTATTCTTGTTGTCTTCTTTTATTATTTGTATGAAATAATGAATTTTGTTGTTTCATAAATTGCTCCTAATTGGGTGGAAGAGAAAACTGACTCGTAGTATGTGAAGGATAAATTTGTTGATTAGCTGTCTGAGGATAAATCTGTGGTGACATATTTGGGTTAATCTTTGTTTGTCCGTGTATATTAATTAATGGTTGTCGAACATAAGATTAGCCATGTATATTATTTTGTGTCATAGAATTAAAAAAAAATCTCATACCTGGGCCATTTCCGGCTGATAGCAATTTATTTATTGTGTTGTTTATCACCGGTATAAATCGGGTTACCGATTATATGCACTATTATTGATTAGCAATTTATTTACAATTTTATTTTGTTGAAATTATGAAGAGATTAAGTTTATCACTGCCCACCCAGGCAATCACCGAGCTAGCACTTATCTTCTGAATTATAGGACACACGTCTTTACGTTTCGAAATTTAAGTACGAACTAATTATAGAAGTTGTAGTAAAGATAAAGCTATTTCAGAAAGATTATGTTACATAAGAATAAAAGCACAATTCAGAAAAATAACTATTGTGAATATCCACGCATCCTCAGAGATAAGAACACAGAAATAAAAACAGCTTTTTATTAACAAAGATAAAACACAATTAATAGTATGCCTAAATATGGGAGACGCGGTGGCTCAGATGGTTTAACCAGTTGGCTCTGTCTTCTAGCCGGCGCGCGCAAGTTCGACTCTCGCTCAACCCATGGGTGTGTGTGTGAATGTTCTAGAATTTAAGTGCATGTTAATAGGCACAATAAGCCCTTGAGGCTGCAATGCCTGTAAGTGCGCCAAAAAAGCCTAAATATGATATAAAACTTATTTAACGCGAAGGTGGCAAGAAAAATTATTTACAAAAAGATAACAAAAGGAAAGAATGATCATGTTATTAAAAACTAAAATGGGAAAAAATTATAGAATTCTCTATCAAATATGATATGGGAATAACGAGCACATATTTTGATCGTAAAGATATACACAAAAGTACATGGATTGCCCTAGAAGGTCAAACAAAGAATTAAATTGACCACATATTAATAGAAAGTGAGCAAAGAATGCTAGAAGCTATAGAAGTGCAAATATTAATTTTGACCATTTCCTCTAGATAATGAAAATAAAGCAAGATTATCTAGTAAACAAAAAAGAAAGAATAATCAATTAATACGGTATAATATAAAAAAATTAAAGAAGTAAGAAAAAAAATGTCCGTTTAGAATAGAACTAAACATACAATTACAAGAATAAAATGGATCAGATAGCGTAAAACAAAAATGGGCACATATTGAAAGAATAGTAATAGAAACAGCGGAGTAAAAACTTCAAAATACAAAAAAGAACACAAGCAATAGTTTGATCAAGATTGTAAGAAAATGTTGGAAAATAAAAATACATCAAGAATGAAAATGCTACAAAATAGTTTAGGTGAAAGTAAAATAATGTATAATTAATTGAGAATAAATAATAAATAATTATGTAAAATGAAGAGAAGATGCTGGTGATAAAGAAACTTGAGAATGTGAAAAATCATTTAATTAAAATTTTTTAACAAGAAGTTAGAAATAATAAATAGAAATAAATAATAAAATTTATCGTAAAGATAATGAAGATCCATTTATTGATGGTATTTTTGGAAAGACGTAATACTTTAAATACATACTAAACGATTACATCGACACTAATCAGAAAGCTATAATTTAAGATTTAGAGCAAACTTTCCAAAAAAGTAACGAAAATACCGAAGGTCCTAAAAATAATAGAATGTGTTCTTGGATCGCCTTCGCAACATGTGGTCGGGCATTATCATGGAGCAGGATGACTTTGCGACTTCCTTGTCTAGTAAATGGCCTCTTTTCTTCGATTTCGTCGCTCATATTGATGAGTTGCTGTTGGTAGCGATCCGCCGTAACTGTTCCACCTGGTTTCAACAGTTCATAGTACAGCACACCTTTCCAATCTCACCAGATACAGAGCAAATTCTTTTTGGCGTGGATATTGGAGTCGATGTCGAAGGTTTGCCAGGATCTACCCATGATTTTTTGCGCTTGGGATTGTCGTACAAGATCCATTTTTCATTTCCCGTAATAATTTTATGCAGAAAATCCTTTTTTCGGTTCCTTGAAAGCAAATGGAGTGCGGTGTCACGCCGTCGATTTTTGTTGTCTTCGGACAGTTTATGCGGAACCCATCTCCCTTCATTTTGTATCTTACCCATTGCATGCGAACGTATGGAAATGGCTGGCTGAGTAACACCAAGCTGTTCTGCAAGCTTTTTTTTAGTTTGCGCATTGTTTTGATCCAGCAATGTCTGCACCTAATCCGTGTTAAATGTTTGAGGGCGTCCGGAGCGTGGTTGACCTTCAAGACTAAACACTCCCCCGCGAAATCTTTGGTACCCCTTTTTGCACGTTGCATGACTTACAACATTCTCACTGGCTTCAGCAGCGTTTTTCTTAAGATGAAACGCAAAGTGGATAGAAAATCGAATATGCACTTTTGTGAATGCCATCGTGAACACAGCTGATTATTGAAGTTATGTGCATCAAACGCCAAATCACATGATGTTTCGAAAGACCAAATGTCATTGCTTTAAAACCGCAAGAGGGCGGACTAATACGTTACATGTAAACGGTGATTTGCATCCTGTGAAATCTAAAGCTGAGAACTTATTTATACACCTACTATCTTGAGGAAAAGGAAAAGGCGATTGCGCTCCCGACATTGTGCAGGAGATCAAAAACGGTTTAAAGGGAAAAGGTTTTTGTTGACCCGTAATGGTGTAGCTTAGGCCACGGAAACATGAACTGAGACTCTGGCACATAATTCTAATAGTGTTTATGTCAATTTTTGATTGAATGAAAAGCTGCACGCCTTTCTACTGAACACAAGCGCGATGAAAACAATTCGTCAAGTCTATAACATACAGCCAAGATTAAACAAGGTTTCTGAAGAATTGAGAGCAGTAATTGCCACATCCCGGTGTGAGTTGAGTTCTAATCAACAGATGAAAGTTAGGAATCTGTTGCATCGGAATGAAGACGTGTTCAAATACGACAACGGTTCAAAAGGCAGGACAATTATCATACGTCATAGAATAAGTATTGTCCATGCTATTTCCATACGACAGAGTGATAGACGATTGTCACTAGTTAAACGAGAGGAAGCTGAAAAGATAATTTCGGATATGGAAAAAGATTGCGTCATTGAATCTTTGTCCGTGATGTTAGTCAAGGAGAAGGATGGATCCACCAGATTCTGCGTTGACTCGGTTCAACAATGTCACAAAGAAGAATAGTTACTCGCTACCCCGCATTGATGACGCGCTGGACTCCCTAACTGGATCCAAATGATTCTCAATTTATTGGCAAGTCAAACTTAATCCTAAAGTCAAAGAAAATGACAGCTTCTTCTATTGGATCTGGACTGTGGCAGACTTCTGAAAGGTTAATGGAGACGGTGCTTAATAGGCTATCCTGGAAAATAAGTTTGTGTACCTGGATGACATAATAGTGACTGGAAAAACGTTCGAAATGCATTTAAAAAACTTAAGAGCAGATATTTCAACGCCTGAGAAGTGCCAATCTAAAATTAAGATCTAATAAGTTCCATCTCCTCAGGAAGAAGGTACATTATCTTGGACATGTAGTGAGTTATGAGGGTATAACGGTTAGTCTAGAGAAAGTTAGAAGCGTGAAAGAATGTTCAGTGCCAAAAGGCAAGCACAAGGTTAGAAGTTTCCTAAAACTGTACACTTACTACCAATGGTATGTATTTGGATTTGTCAACATCGCAAAGATTTTGACACGATTAAAGGAAGAAGGTCAAAGTTTCGAATGGAGCGAAGAGTGTCAAGACGCTTTTGAAAACTTGAAGCGTGCCTTGCTAAATACTGAGTTACGCGGAGCCAGAAGGAAAGTTTATTTTGGATACAGACGCGAATAATGTGGGAATTGAAAGCGCGTTGTCTCAATCTGAACGCAACTATTACGTAACTAGGAGAGAGCTCCTTGATGTTATCAAATCTGTGGACCACTTTCATAAATATTTATATGGCAGAAGGTTCCTTTAAAGGATTGATCATGTTGCGCCGAAGTGGCTCTTGAACTTTAAATCCGGAAGGCCAAGTGACAAGATAGATCAAAAGACTTTAATAATACGACTTCAAGACGGAGCATAGAACTGAGAATAGTCGTCTTGTTGAGGAGACCGTGTATAGAAGAATGCACCAGCTATAGTTGTGTAGAAGAGAAAATGGCCCTTACATTGGAAACAACCGTGAATAATGACTTGTAGCAGCCCAGCGAGTTAAAACGTGATCAGAAAGAAGACCCGACTTTGAAGTATGTCTGAGAATAGAAGAAAGCTGGAAGAAAACCCAACTGGGCAGAAGTGGCTCTGTGTTTGCCAGCAGTAAAATCGTATTGGGTACAATGGGATTTATCACCGGTATAAGACGATATGCTACAGCGTGTGCTGTAAAGCAAAGATGGATCTCAGAGAAAACTTCAGTTATTGGTCCTAAAGAAGAGGGTTCCAGACGTATGGCAACAACTCCATGGCAGTGTATTTAATGGCGATATGGAAATTGCAAGGACTTTAGGTTTGCAAACGGTTTTACTAGGTAAATTGTAAAGAAGACATTAAAGATTGGTGCTAAACGTCGGAAGTTCTTTTAAAAAAATCGTTATTGATACAGCAGGTCCGTTTCCTGTAAGTGACAGTAAAAATAAATTTGTTTGTTGAGACTGGGACAAATATCTCCATCTGTTTCTGTTGGCACACCGTTCGTCCGTCCATAAGGCAACTGGTCACATACCAGCCAATGTTCTCTTTGGCCGAAAACTAAAGTAACCCTGTGATTTACTCTTTGAAAGTAAACCTGAAGAAAACATAGTAGGGGAAGACTACGTCGGTGACCTGTGAAAAAAATGATATAAATCCACGACAACGTGCAATACAACATTAATATTGCGAGTGACCAGATGAAGGATCGCTACAACGTCAACGTATCGAGAGCAGGTTATAAAGAAGGCGACCGAGTATGGTTATATAATCCAAAGCGGCAACTCGGATTGTCTCCAAAACTTTAACGTTCTTACGAAGGTCCATACGAGGTGCTGAAGAAGATAAACGCTGTCGTATACCGAATTCGGAAGCTACCCAGTGGCAAGCCTAGGATCGTCTATTCAATCGAGTGTCTTGCTGTCAAAGATGAAATCTGGTGCCCTTAAAGTGTGAATCAGGGTTTGAAGACTTTATGAGTTTAGTGAGTAAACTCGCCGCGTACATTATGGTGTTACCAGAGAACTACAAGACCTATTTCATGTACTGGCGCATTATATGGCGCGTGATCTGAAGATGTCCAGAGAGATTACCAGTGTATTTCGAACGAAATTTAGTTTCATGGTATAATTAAGAAAACAACACCCAGTAATCGGAAAGCCGCTACGTATGCATTACGGTGGCAGGACTATCTGCTTGTGACCAAAGAATCACATGACAAACCGGCTTATCGCTCATTGTGAGAGACGTTGTCGAAGCTACGCAGTCATCTGTTGAATGAAAATGTTTGGAACCTAGCAATTCTCGAAAATAGTTGGGAACATGTTAAAAGAGTTGTTTCGATATTCTGGCATCGAAGTCCTAGTTTGCAGCTACTATTCGTAGAAACCGGTAATCCCGCAGAAGACCGTTGACTGTTACTTCTACCTGACGTCTCAATGCAACGAAGGTCAAGATTGCATGTACCTTCATTACCGATCTAAACGCCGGAAACTAATGATCCGGGACGAATCACCTTTAAAGAGAGGGCAGTGTAACGAATTTCTGAACGCCTCCCGTTGCGCGGCTGATTGATATCTGCATTGCGTCACGCTCGCTCAACCGGCCCTTCTGGGAATGCAGCTGGTGCACCCGTGTTCATGAACATTCTACAAGGTTCAAATGCTTTGTTTCCCGAAGGTTCGAGGCTATTCACGTATATCAGGGAAATATATATTTTCCAAATTCAAACGCCGAATTCGGTTTTAGGTGGAACAAACAGGTGAATCTAGGCGGGAGCCATGTTTATATAAATAATGTGAGGTTAGTTATGTTATAAATTTGTATACTTTTAAGTACAACAGATAAGTAGTTTTAAGGAAAGTATTACGTTTTATTCACCGCTACTAAACGTTACAATACCTATCCCCAAGAACAACATCCAATAAAGGCAAAGAACACAGATTGATGAGTCTGATGAGTAGCATACTTAAAATTTTCTTGAGGTCATATATAAAAGAATATATAGAAAAATAGGAAAGCATATTAACAATACACAATTAGACTTAGGGGTGCAAATAAAGCACTATTTAGCTTACGGGTTTTTTATAGAGAGAGAGAGCACGTGAAGTAAATAGTGATGTATATGCATGTTTTAAAGATTTCGCTAGAAATTTATACAGTTAGGCACTAGAAATTTGTAACAATTTTAGAAAAAAAATTGGTATTGATAAAGAAGAAAAGCGAATCTTAACAAACGTATATTTAACCTAGAATGCAACAATTAGAACAGGAAAATTAACATCAGCACATATAAATACCCAAAAAAAGTGAGACAGGGGTGCATATTGCCACCCTTGCTATTTAATATATACTCCGAGAAGTTATTTAGGAGAGCCTTGGAAGAACTAGATGTAGGCATCACAATAAACGGAGTGACCATAAATAATACCCATTATGTCGACGACTCTACCATACTAGCCCTGAAGATCTGCATATGCTGATAGACCGAATAGTAACAGTCAGCAAAGAATGTGACCTGGAACTAAACACTAAGAAAACAAAAACTATAATTATTATCAAACGGAACATTAATGCTGACTTCTTTATAGAAGATAAAACTACAGCGAGTCAAAAAATTCAATTATCTAAACTGTTATGTAAACGATGATCGCCAACATCTACTAAGGATATGGCACCTGAAGAAGAAGTAAATTATTAGAGAGTGGGATGACCCAGCCACGTCTATCGAATGCTAGAAAGTAGAATTCCAAGTAAAGAAGAAAATGAAGAAAAATTGGCTAGAAACAGTAAAACAAGATATCAAGTAGGCAAAATTCCAAAACAAGGAGATTAAAGCAGGAAATAGAGGGCAAAAAGCAATAGAATACGGTAATCTAAAAAAATGTTGATGTTCAAATTATTTTAATTAAGTACATAGATAATCATGTCAAGATATCGATTTAGAAAAGTTCCGATAGCTTTAAGAATGTTAATGTCATGGCCACAATCAAGTTGCGTCGACTATTTACATAAGCATTTATCAAGCAGATTCTAACAGCCCAGAAATGGGTCATTCGCCCAATCTCCATCTCAGATGCTCCAGCGGAGCCTCAGCCGTGTTCCCCGGCGCTGTTTTCGTTGTTCCCTTAGTAGGTTAAGTCGCGCGATGTACCGCACATGATGAAACCTGGCTGATTGTAGTTGTGCACTGGACGTTGACGGATGACTCGGTGCTAGGAGTCACTTTCATCATTGTGGTAACCGTTTTTGCCGGGACCTAACGAGCCGCCATTTTTGCCGGCGATCTCGGCGCAGCGCGGCGTATTCCAAATGTCGCTTATGCCGCTAATGGACCTGTCAAGTGTGCATGCGGCGTGCACTGCTGCATAACCGGAAGCAATCGTAAAAGTTTACGTAATTTATAGTCGGGCGCACTGCAAAAATAAGACCGAGGGAAACGACGTTCCGGCGCGGCGTCCATTAAGCCGCGGACTCCCCAGCATTTTGTATATAATTATGTTTATAATTTAATGCTAAATTAATCATAATGTAATTGCGCTGCGGATTTAATAACGTAAAGCATTTCTATTATTATGATTAGGGCGGCACCTAACATCAAATACGCGGCGGCCGCAATTTGCATCTCGCGGACGCGAGAGATGGGCAGCTAAAAAAGCAGAATTATAATTGGCTTGATTTGCTCTAGAAATGCAATATAAAATAAACGTCATTGCAGTAATATTTATAATTTAAATCTGTAAAAGGCTTGGTTGTGTTTAATTATGTTTACCAGATTAGTTGCTCAGGCACCTACCGCCATTTTCGGCTCACTTGCGCCTCAGAAAAATGCCAGTGAAAATAATTGTCTCATTTGCGCCCAACGTTGTATCTCATTAGTCATTAGTCATTAACCAAGGTTTTTTATATAGGATAAAGTGCAAGACGAAAACAAGTCAACATTTTGCTTATACTAGTAAATGTGTAAATAATGATACAAAGATTGAATAGGGGTTCGTTAACTGCCGGTAATTTAAAAAGTGCATCGTAAACACTTAGAAAAAATCAGCGAAGAAGAAGATTTTTGCCAATGTCCAAGATTTGCAAGAAAGAAATAAACGGTTTATTCAATCGAGGTTTAGATCTTGTGATTGGGATTGCATGTTGATTGGTAAAATCAACTTCAAATAGAATATGGAACAATGCACGAGGCGTGATACAAAACCCTGCAACAGCTGCAACCTTCGCTGATGATACGGAAGAACGCATAATTCTTATTTTTGCAAGTCAAAAAGTTAAAGAGGCATTATCAAAAGGGCAGACTTTTTTTATGGGTGAAACATTCAAAAGCTGCAGTAAGCAATTTTACCAGATTTATACCATTCATGTGGACCTTGGGAGTACTTTTGAGAAAACCAACACAATTCCAGCTATATATGCTTTGCTTCCAAATAAAACACAGGATGCATCCAGATACATCCAGATTATCTTCCATATTAAAATTGAAGCCTTATGGAATCCAATAGTTGTGAAGATTGATTACGAACAATCTTCCATCTCCGCCTTGAAGCGTGTGTTTCCTGTCTTTGAAATTTCTGGCTGTAATTTCCATTGCAAGCAAGCCTTGTGGCGAAAAGTTCAAAATCTGGGAACTTGTAACAGAATACACAGAAAATGACGACAAACGGTTTACATACGTATGTGTGCTACATTGGCATATTTGCCATTAAATTATATTGACGATGGATGGTTATACATAATGGAAAACGTCCCTGAAAATGATAAATTGACGGCGTTTTACGATTACTTCGTAGATCACTGGTTGGAAAATAGCACAACTGCCACATAGAACTAATAATGCCCTTGAAGGATGGAACAACAGGTTGAACCAACTCTTAAAACCAAATCCAAATATTTTTGAACTCCTAAAGATTTTGAAGAAGGAAGCAGAATATATGGACTATGTTTACGATAGGCAATACTTGAACTTGGAAGGCAAAAGAAGAAAAAAGAAGTACGTAAGATTGGACGAAAGAATAGAGAAGACGTTTGCAGAATTTGAAAATACAAGCGATTTAGGGAAATGTTTGCGCACTTTGTCCTATACACAAAAACTTGATTAACTATATACTACTTGACTATGCATGTATGTATATATTGTGAATATTATCTAAAATTCCAAAAACAAAAAATTTAATAAAATAAAAAAATAGGACAAGAATCAGCTTTGTTGTTTCGCAACTTTTTCGAAAATTTACCACTATAAAGCACAAAAATCGATCCCCAATAATACAAAAACCAAGGTACTTACAAAAACACTTTGACGCTAGGGGAACCCAGCGTAAAATTATAAAATTTTGTGTAACTAGTCTAGACTAAGGAGCTGCAACGCTGGGCGCAAATGAGACCATTATTTTTTTAGGCATTTTTCTGAGGCGTAAGTGAGCCGAAAATGGCGGTAGGCGCAAATGGGCCGGGCGCAAGTGGGCCGACACCCTTTACTTAAGTTTTTTTTAATTGACATCTTACAGTCGAGGCCAAAAGTATGACGCGTCCTTTTTGTAAGTTGTCTTTACAATTAAAGAATACGTACACCTCTGCTACTGTTATTATGTTGTCAATAACTGAAGGGTGCCCCAAAAGAAACGCAGAATTTAATTTTAGAAAAAAACATTTATTTGTTGGCAAAGTTATATTATTTTAAAGGATAAATGTTGCCATTAAATATGAAACAGGATAATTGACAAATGACAAATATCTTTTTCGCATAATTTTTGTTTTTAATTCAAAAATTGTTCTTATTTCTATAGCATAAATTTTGGTCTTAACGAATCCCGAGAGGAAAAATCGCGTGGTCTAAGGTTGTAAGGTTTTAGTGACCAGTTTACTTCGGTTTTTAGAAAGATAAATAATCCATTATTTTTTTTTGTTCCTACAATTGGAATATTTAAGGCGCCATATGGCAGGTGGCGACGTCCTGCTGGAACTACAAATCATTCAAATTTATGCCGACCGATTAAGGCCACAAAAATCCACTATTATCTCACGATAACGTCAACTACTGATAGTCACTGCTTTTATGGTGTCATTTTCGAAAAAGAATGGTCCAGTCACATCATCAGCGTATAATTTACATCAAATTATTATATATAAATATAATCCCTGTTTATAAACCAGAAATTATTAAAAGTAAAGAAGAGAAAGTCACGTTTTATAAGAACCTACAAGACTTGTTAGACAATACAACTAGCAGTAAAGCAATCATTCTTGGAGACCTCAATGCAAGAGTAGGTAACGCACTTATTAATAGAGTTAAACAAAGGATTAACAAAGAAACCGTTAACGAAAACGGAGAAATTTGCCTGCTAAATGGCTTTCAATTAATAACACATACATCAATATAACAGAAAATCACATGATCTGACACAAAAGGTCGCAGCTCCATGATTGACTATATAATAATAAACAGAAAAATACACCCCATAAATATAATAAATGTACGCACGTTATAATCAGCAAACACAGGATCTGGTCATGGACTTATATTAAGGAAAATAAATATATCAATAAAGCCTGTGAAGTAAAGAAATACAAAAATTGAAAAACGATTAAATATAGAAAGCTTCGAAATACCATGGTATAATAAGAGTTAAAATATTAGTAAAAGTAAAGAGACAAGCGTTTTTAACCTACAAAAGAAGGAAAACGCCTAAAGCTAGAGAATAATAAATAATCACTTAAGAAATAGACAATATCAAAAAAGTTATTTAACATCATAATAAACACTGGGAAGGTGCCAGAAAAATAGAAGAAAAGTCTCCTAATACCAATACTCAAAAAGGAGACAGAAAAAATCCAGAAAATTACCGGGGTGTCAGCTTAATGGATAGCAAGCTCAAACTGTTAACGGAAATAATAAAGGATTTGATAAAAGAAAAAATAATATTGGGGAAGGATTACAAGGTTTTAGGAAAAACCACAGAACACTACTAACGCTACTTGTACTATCCGACAAATAGTAGAAAAGTCCATCGATTACCACAAGCCTGCATATATGTGCTTGGTGAATATAAAAAGCGCATTCAATAGGGTGAAATAAAACGATATATAAACCTAATACAAATATAGCAAATAGAGCAGCAGATAATAAAATTTATTAAAGAAATAAACGTTAATAATAAGGCAAAAGTTAGAATTCCAAGAGGGGAAAAACAATACATCGACTTAAAGGAATACGACTATTCAACATGATAATAAATCAAATAATTTACGTAGTAAAAAACCGAGATAGATATATAATAGTAGTTCACAAAATCGCTACAGTATGCTATGCTGATGATGCGGTATTGATCGCCGACCTACAAAATCAACTCCATACCTTTAATGTGTTAGCGGACATACAACATAAAATTTCAGCGGGAAAGACAAAATGTATGGTGATCAGTAACAAACTACAAAATAGAAGGAAAAAGCATAAAACAGGTCATGACATTCAACTACCTAGGAATTGAAATCACCAGCGAATGAAACCTGACAGCAGAGGTAACGAGACAAACAACCAAAGCGACGACAGTTAATAGCTACCTAAGAGAAACCATGTGGAAGAATAGATATATAACAACAGAAAGTAACAGGAAAAAGAAAGAAAAGAGAAAAATCCGCAGGCGAGGAGGAAGATAACTATCCTCGAGGAGCAACACCTAAGAAAAAAAATTGGACACAAACTAAGTTAAAACCCCCGGAAATAAAAGACCAGCATTAGAAGAGGATGAATTAAATAAAACAACATGATAACAACATATTCTAAAAAATATCTAGAATTAAGAACCGGGCGGAACTAATTATAACGAAAAATAATGAAAAAAGAGTTAAAAAATTGTAGACAAAAGAAAAATAGAGAACCACTGAAAAACAGAGAAAAACGTTAAGAAGGTAGGAATACGAATATGGAACATAAACACTTTGGCCGGCAAAGACATGGAGTTTACGGAGGAGATGGATGCCAATAAAATTCACATATTAGACATAAGCAAAACGAAGAAAAAAGAAAACGGAATAGTAAAGATCACAAATATTCACATATTCAACTACTCAGGAGTGAAGATTGAAAGTAGGGCAAAAGAATGAGTAGGAATACTAATGACAAGGTATGCACAAACACGTACTAAGATATAAAGCGGTTAATTCAGGAATCTTGTCGTTATCAATAAAACTAGTGCAGATAACTAACTTAACACAAATCTACGGATTAGCAGAAGACACTTTTGAGGAGCAAGTAGTGGAATTCTATAGAACTCTTCAGAAATTACTAGATGAAGTAAAAGAGGAAACAAAAGTATTAATCATAATGGATGACTGAAATGCAAGAGTCGGAAAGGATCACAATAGAGAACTGGTTTGTATGGGAAATCAAGGAGAGCAAACATCAAACAGAAACAAAATAAAAATGATAGAATTCTGCCAAAGCAAAGACCTAATATTAGGTAATACGATATGAGGGCAAAAGAGGACATATATATTCGTAGCAGAAGAACTTAATTCAAAAAGCCATACACAAAGTCTCAACGAGATAATACAAAATATAGGAACAAATAAAGAGGGAGAACTAGGCACCGATCACAAACTAGTGGTGGCACAACTTATAGGCAGAATAAACAAGACGTAAGAAAAAGTCTATATCAAAATAGTAGATAATTAGTGGAAGTACTAACAAAAAACAAATAAACATTCAGCAGATAAATAGACGAAAAACAAGAATAAAAGTTAGATTTAAAATGGAAAACATTAAAAAAAATAACTTTAAGGGTGGCAGAAGAAACATACGGGAAAAGAAAATTTAGCAGACATTTAAAAAGAACAAAGTGGTGGAATAAAGAAATGAACTAATTAGTAAAGGAAAGGAAACAAACATAGAAGAAATACATTCAATCAAAAGCAAGAAAAAACAAGGAAAACTACACAGAAAATACAAAGTAAAGAAAGTATTAAAAAAGCGAAAAAGAAAAGCTGATGGGAGTTTGGAATAGAAATTAACGACAATTACAAAGTAGATGCAAAGAAAATCTTTACAGCCGTAAAAAGGTTAAGAAGATCAAACCAAAAAGAATTGAAAGCAATATATAATTAACATTTGAAAACATTAAGAAAACTTTGGAGACGCATTTAAGGAAGAACTAAAGGAGCAAAAGAAATTCAAGAAATAACAAAAAAAGAAGTATAGCAAGCAATCCAACAAGTGAAAACACACTAAGTAAGCGGAAAAGATGGAAAATAATTAAATGAATAAGAGATAACTGCTAATTTGCAGATTTGTGTTACAAAGGAACATTAGTTAAGATCATTTTAGAGCAAACATTTTTACAATTTCAGTATTCTGGTCGGACTTGACGTGCAGAAAAGTAACTTTCTCTTATTCTGAATAAATGTTAAGTTTTTCATAGTTACACACTAAATGACTAATATTATATTACTACAAAATTACTAAGATTTACAATATTTTTATTTAAAAGTTCTTGCCTATTTTTGCTTGAAAACTGTGTATCAAACTTCTATCTCTGTTGCCAAAATTTATTCTTCTCTTCTTATTTAATAATTTTGATAAAACTATAACTGTTAAATATGTGTTGAGTATTCGCTCTGGGCAAAGGGGCAACAATGCCTCTCAGGGTATACAAGGTGACATTGTCTCATCAAGATTGTTAGTGTCGGGTGTTGCAACCAAAAGTCTAAAAAAAGAGATTGAGATTTCTAAGTTTAACGGTAGGGATTTTCTAATTTAGAAATTTTAGATGTAGATGCTACTTCAGGAAGCAGATGATTGAATAGTTCGATGATAACTCGAATGACAACGTTCTGATCAAGCAGACGGCTTGGGGTGGGAAGAACAAGAGTGTGAATTTTTTGCTAGGGTTACTCTTGAAACGGCCATCGTGCGTCAACATTAACAACAGGCGAGATGTGAGACGACTGCCCCTATCTACTAATAGAAGAATAAGACGAATCGATTTTTCTTCTTTACAAGAAATTCTCCAACTATCGACATTGACTAGGCGTGACTATCATGGCGCATATGACGCGCAATTGAAGTCTAGAAAAGATCAATCCATCTATGTGGTGCTCTACACGTTGCCGACCGCCATCTACAAGAAGAACAACTTTAGATGGTTTAGACGACTCGAAGAAGATGATGAATGTGGTGCCGTCTCTGTTACTAAAATAATAGATGCTGAACAAAATTAAATAATCGGGCATTGACAAAAAGAGAAACCACTACAACATAGTTTTGCTACAAAGGTTAACGTAAAATTAAGCCTAAGAAGCAGCAAAGCAGTGCTCAAAGGGGCCAATAGCACAAAAAAAAATTGACAACGAATACCACATAAGTTTAAGTGAGCACAAAGTAATACTAAAATCATAGCTTATTATTTGTAGACAGTTTAATAACAGACATGAGTAAACATGACAAGTGGTACACGAGTTGGGGCATGTCTTACCATTTCACTTTTCGACGAAGGTGATCAAATAATTTTATATATTTAATCCATTGTACAAAATATTTGTTGGAATTAAGACCAGAATAGAAATGTGCTTGCAAGAACGTGTGTTTATCAACTTGTATGTAAACGGTCAAGTAATTTTTACGGGTATGGACAATCCGAAAATTGGCATAAGCTAATTTTGAGTCACTACGGTAATGGGTAAAGGCGTGGCCACCAATTTTAAAACCGGTAAATATACGTTAACCACCAAAATTGCTAAAGCGCTCATGTCTATCAATGGCGCGGTTAATTTAATAAACTTGTCCACGCACCATATAACATTGCAAAAGTTATGCCAAAAGTTTGGACGGCAGAAAAACTTCTGCGAACATTGTAACTGTGGTCAACATGTACGCGGGTCGAACTGAACAGCCAAATAAATTAATTCACTTTAACAAAGGTTTGACCAATCGTTTGGTGGTGGAATCGGCACGGTAATATAAATCAACAGTTACAGTGGTATGCTGTTTTCATTGCCTATGCAGACAAAGGCTGAAGTAATTAGCACGACATAAGATGTTTTGGCTGTGGCCAAAGCCATATAAGCACAGGGTTCAGCACGTATGTTCAAATAATTCATCGGAAAATATCATCGAGGAAATGAAAGCCCTTGTGCGGCCAAATTTACTGTATTAGGAAGTAACAACTATGTACTTACCACAAACCCATGGGTAGGCTAAACTACTGAGTACCAGAATAAATGAAATAACAAAATTACACTTAAAAACCGTACGCTGCACAGTGACTTGGTAGCCACGCAACACATAGTTGGCCATCTATTCAATACTTGCAACAACGCGTATGTGTTTATTCGCAAGATCTAACGTAACACATTTGATGCAAAGAGCGTGAAAATGGTATTAGTGGTGTGTGGACACCCATCAAAGACTTAACCGAGATATTAAGATCGTTTACCAATTAGCAATAACCAGAATAGTCAAGTGGCCAATCATGGGAAAATGTCACCGGAGAAGAGGTTGAAAAAGGGGCTACGACTGACAAGACCACAAACGGCAAAGTAAATGAAACGACCAGATGCCATAAACTCAAGATTATTAAATTTGCAATAAACAACGAAACAAAAAAGGAAAGTGTATGCATTGGTTACTGAAGTGTTGCGTTTCGTCAAAGCCAAATCACCCCCTACTTGGAAATAATGGGATAAGGCTATAATAGAAGAAATTAGAAACCAATTGGCTGAAAGGTAATCAAATGCATGTGGATTTTTGTTACTAAACAAATTCTGCCAAATTGGATTAGCGACTGTTGACTACAAAGAAACTCTTTTCCTAGTTGGGTGTTTTAATCCTACACACGGATTATTGACCATTGGCGCGAGCCGGTCCAATAATTTTCGAAGATACGGTGCGCGCGAGGGTCTCCGATTTCGTTCAAATTTTAGGAGCTAAAAGTAGGTAGTGAAAAATAAAATCCTCCAATTTTAGCCCTCCACCCTCCGAATCCAGAGATATGAATTTTGAAAATTGAAAATTACCCTTATTTTGCTGTTTTTAAAAATCCATATCTCAGGAAGTTTAGTCAATCGGGCTCAAATAGGACGCATTTTTTTCGTCTCTGAGTCTACTTTCATTCCATCTGGGTCTGGTCTATTTGTACGTGCCTCTCTTTTCTTGGCAGCTTGAAATTCGAGCAAATTCTTTCATCTTGAAAATGGACCCAGATTACAGCAACAGCGCGAAAACATTTTATACGTAATAGGCTCATAGACGAAAAAAATGCATCCTAGTTGAGCCCGATTGGACCCAAACTTCCTCAGATACGAATTTTTAAAAAATGGCATTTCTGCGAAATTCGAGTTTTTTCCGGTTTTCTAAGTGTCACCAATCGCGCCTGGCCGATTCAAATACTTTGAAAAGTGGGGGAATTGTTGTTTTACTAGAATACAATGATTTTTTAATGGTTTTATTTTTGGCTCGAACTTGTAGCATGCGCGATCGCCACTGCGCATATTGTTCTTTTCGAAGGGAAAATAGACGTAAATTGTGGGAATTTCTGAATTATACGGCGAGTCAGGGGCTCAAGAAGGGCTGAAAAAGGTCAAAGTCAGGGCAAAATACTCTGATTTTAATAATCTTTCGACACCTTAAATCATAGTTTATTGTATTCATTTTTTAAAACAATTACGCTTTGCTAGTCGCACATATTACTCCCGCTAACAGCCAGTGTAAGTCCGTCTGCTAAGTTGGGTGAAATTCAAATTCTGAAGTTTTTCAATTATCCCGTCGGCTCAGTGTTGCGAGTTCATTCAAACAGTCTCAGAATACTACGATATTCGTATTTCAAATCTAGAATAAGTCTTCTACGGGGAGTGGATGGCCATTCCTCAATTTTCAGTTTCTCAGTTTCTTGTGTTATCGCCATACAAGGCTAAACACTTGTGAGGTTATGTTGTATAAGTGTAACGTGTCTTAGTGGAAAAGTAAGTGTACTAGAAATGATGTGTGCTATAGGGAAATTCCTAAAGGACAGTTGTTCTGAACCTTATAATTTTGGTTATTTAAGTGATACCGAACAATTGGATATCCTCAATTTGAGATTAAACAGTAATTTGAGTGCTTATGAAAGTGAGTACATATGTAAAATGCACAAGAACAAGTTTGTCGATAATTATACAGCTGAAAGGAGAAAATGTTGCGATCTATACGGAATTCATAAAAAACCTGTTCGGGGTGATCTGCGCATTATTACCTTAGAATTGAGTCAAAAATGTTGTAAGGCAACGAAAAGGAGATTGATTCCAGGGAATAAAATATGTAAACGGTGTGAACAGAAAGTTACTGAAAGTGTCGCGGAGGGCCACAATAACAATGTTGTGAGAACGGATGGTCTAAGGCCAAGAAGGACTGTTGCGAGTAGAGTAAATACTCTAATTAAAGGAATAAGCGATCTTGAGACTTATCCTTCTAGTTCATCTCAAAGTTCAGGTGGTACTGAATTTCTGACTTGTAGCCAGGGACGATCGATTCTCTGAAACGTTTGTCGAGAACTTGGAATGCCTGATCTTGAATTATCACTGGTTTCTTTGCCCAGAAAAGAAAAACTGGTGGTCGATTTTTTAACTGATGTTCAGGCAAAATTAATTCGTCAAATAAAAGATGCTTTTAATCTCGATCTAAATTCAATTATGCCACTGTTTACTGGCAGTTCCATCCAAGACAGTGTCTCTCTTCATTAACTTTTAACAGAATTGTAAAGAAAATTCGACAGCAGTTCAACAATCTCCGACAAGATATCCCTTCTTTTACTTGTTCCAAGGAACTGGAGTTTCGATTTATCTCAAAAGTACTTTAAATGTACTTCATATATGTTCAATAAAGTACGGAAGCTGCAAAAAAATGGTAAGTTTTTCATGATGAAGGTTGTAGGATTATTGTCTAGAAAATTGGTTTAATTCCACGTTTTCATGCCTACAGGTGAATTAGAAAATCCACCGAGAAAAAAACATTCTAAAATTTCTCAAGTAATGGAAAAAATTATAAAGAGTTATATTCTGGATCCCAAAAATTCATACATATGTCAGGGAAGAAACAGAATTAGATAAGGAAGGTTCGAGATGAAACGGGATCCATGGTCGAAATAGTAAAACAAAAGCGTCTGCTCTTCTACACACCACGAGATTTACACTCTAACTTTCTGCAAGATTATAAAGGGGATGAAAACGTACCAAAATTTTCTCACTTTGCGAGTTTGGTACCTGAAGAATGAATTTATGCTGGAGATCCAGGCTCCCACAACATTTGTATCTGTGTCAAACACGAAAACATTAAGCTCAAGCTTCTTGCTCTGAATAAAAGAATCAATTATAGTGATTTGATAGCAGCTGCAACTTGCGATTCAGATAACATAGACTGTATGCTCCATCGATGCGGTGAATTCCAGGGATTCTCGGAATTACGCAAGTGCTGGATGATTTTGAGATTTCCTGGGACAGAACAGAGATCAAGTACAAATTCTGGGATACCAAACAAGATACACGAGCTTCTATCATTACAATGTGTGAGAAAACAGCCAAATTCAAGACAAATTTGCTAGAGGATTTGTGGAATATTACCAGTCACCATTTTATTGACCAGACCCAAAAAAAATATCTCCTTACCAGCAAGAATGAGTTGTAATGGGACACCTGTATAGTTCTTATGGATTTCTCCGAAAATTATTCTTTTGTGATTCAGAATTCTATCCAGGCATTCTACTATAATAATAATCAAGCGACAATTCATCCCCTTGTAATGTATTTTAAAAATAAAGATGATAATCAATTGCAAGAAAAGAGCTTTTGCATTATCAGCAACAGCAAGGATCATTGGGCTTATGCAGTGCATGCATTCCAAGATGAGTTTTTTAAAATTATCAGATTTGAATACCCATGGATACAGAAGATACGATACTTTTCAGATGGCGCTCCTACACAGTACAAAAATAAGTAAGATTCTTCCTATATCAATATATTGTATTTGAAAATTCTTGCTAATCGATTTCTCTGTTCCAGGAACAGCTTTGCCAATATATGCCTGCACGAGAATGACTTCGGAATCAACCAGCCATGGAAAAAGCCCATGTGATGCTGTAGGGGGTGTGGTTAAGAGGACAACCATGCGCCATTGTCTGAGATCTGAAGCTGAGCATCAAATAGTAAATGCTGAAGAAATGTATAAATTTGCAGAATAAAATATAAAAAGCATAAGGTTAATAGTAAAAAAATTAAATGGATGTAACAATAATAAAAATTGTAATTCATTATTCACACAGATGCCTACGGGTCCCGGATGTGAAGGATCAGCAACATAAAAAAAATTAAATAAAAGATTTAATAGTGCAAGGGCAGTTGAGGGTACAAGAGGTCTTCATTGCATCATCCCAGTCGATAGTGAAAGTATACGTTTAAAACAAACGTCTTTTGATGAGAAAGAAAAAATTGTTAAGATTTTGGATAAGACAAATAAAAAAGAAAACGAGATGAATAATGGACTTATTTTATTGACATTTGTACGATATTTCAAGATAATGTTGATCAGAATTGTGAGAACTTTCATATGTATGTAATAAAATGTATGTAAATTTAGGGGAGGAATTTAATAATCTATAGTGTATTTATCGAGCAAAAATAATAAAAAATACGGTTTTATCTTGGAAAATACAACATCGACTATTTTTTTTTGACTTTGACCATTTTCCCACCCTTCTTGAGCCCCTGACTCGCCGTATAATTCAGAAATTCCCACAATTTCCGTTTATTTTCCCTTCGAAAAGAACAATCTGCGCAGTGGCGATCGCGCATGCTACAAGTTCAGGCCAAAGATAAAACCATTAAAAAACATTGTATTCTAGTAAAACAACAATTTCCCCACTTTTCAAAGTATTTGAATCGGTCAGGCGCGATTGGTGACACTTAGAAAACCGGGGAAAACTCGAATTTCGCGGAAATGCCATTTTTTAAAAATTCGTATCTGAGGAAGTTTGGGTCCACTCAGGCTCAACTAGGACGCATTTTTTTCGTCTATGAGCCTACTTTCATGCCTATTACGTCTAAAATGTTTTCGCGCTGTTGCTGTAATCTGGGTCCATTTTCAAGATGAAAGAATTTGCTGTTTTTATGTTCTCGAATTTCAAGCTGCCAAGAAAAGAGAGGCACGTACAAATAGACCGGACCCAGATGGCATGAAAGTAGACTCACAGACGAAAAAAATGCGTCCTATTTGAGCCCGATTGGACCCAAACTTCCCGAGATATGGATTTTTTAAAAACAGCAAAATAAGGGTAATTTTCAATTTTCAAAAATTCATATCTCTGGATTCGGAGGGGGTGGAGGGCTGAAAGTTGTAGGATTTTATTTTTCTACTACCTAGTTTTAGCTCCTTAAATTTGAACGAAATCGGAGACCCTCGCGCGCACCGTATCTTCTTATTGGACGCTATATATATATATATATATATATATATATATATATATATATATATATATATATATATATATATATATACATAACCAGCTGAACGCAAAACCGGCCTTCTTCCACGGCGACTTAGAGAATAGCCAAAGGAATTCAACGACAGCAGTGAACAAATGTGCAAACTTCAGAAAAGTGTGCATGGTCTCAGCAAAGGGCTGCTCATTTCATAAGAAAATCAATGGCGTATTAAATAAATTGGGGATAAAGCAATCAAGCGTTGATTCGTGTTCTACCAGCGAAGACAAGGAACTGCGCCTGATTTTGTATGTGAATAGCATTTGCCTGCGAACCGGGCGTGTGCTATAATTACCCGAATTATTAAAAAGCAGATTTGCAGTGGCCAGTACTTTAGTCACCTAATTTAGTTAATTTGGTGTAGGCTTATTCAGTTAACAAAACGTAGCAATTTTGGAAAGGCTACAAACTGCACATTAAAGCGCTCTCAAGTGCGTCTTCTAATATTTTCTTAAAAAAATTTAGGCACCGTTAGCGCATAAGTGACCAGTGATCAATCATTTGGCCGCTTACTCGGATCCTGATTGGGTTAACGAGGTGCCAGTAGTCTGGTTTAGCTGTAAGTAAACAATCACTACTACGGAAGTAATCTGGATGGGCGACCTGCTGTCCGATGTTAGATGGAAACAATGAGGGCCATTGGTGTTGTACATTGACAAAGCGGCGGCTCAAAAATTGATCATTAACCCTGTGTATCAGCACGAAGCATATCGATATAAAGTTTCATACCAGAGATAGCTTCGTGGGCAGCAACATCAACATTAAGTACGTCGCGAGCAAGGAACAGTTGGCCGACATTTTCACGAAGCCATTTAATAAGATAAAATTAGAGGATAACAAATTAATTTTAAATATTTTTTACTTTATTTTGCTTTTATTTGAATCTATAGTTTAGTTTTAAAATGTTAACTAGTCAATTTTGTTACAAACTGAGCGGGATTGCTAAACATATGTTGAGTATTCGCTCTGAGTTAACTGAATAACATTGACGACCAGTAATCTTTGCAGTTATTTTTAACGTCAGAGTATTTGCGATACATTTATTGATTGAGCGTGCAAATCCATTTGTAATTACTGTACAAGAATTTATTTTTTACACACAACACTTTATGTTTGTCATCCGCGGAGATAAATGGCTTTGAGTTTCCAATCAAGTTTTTAACCGTTAGTTATTAGTTTTATTCATCCAGTAGCCAGTTCTTAGTACTATCGCGCAACTTAACGCTATAAAAATTATAATAATCCAACCTTTTCCCAATTTAGTTAAAATGTTAAAAATATCTCCTTATCTTCCTTTATCATCTACATCTGTGTATTTTTGGCACTACTATTTATTATGTTCATGCATATGATATAATCGGTATAAAAAATGTACTAGAAGAATTTTGCAAAATGGCGGTGGTAATAAATACCGTTATGTGGTAACCCAATTTTTGATACCAACTGGATAACACAGATCTGGAACAAATGTGTTTTTTTAGTAGGACCACAACCTGAATATAGTTTATGTACTACATCAACAGTTTAATGATCATTAATTTGCCAATAAGATCTACACCAGCAACCTATAAAAAACTGATAACTTTAAGAACAAAATTTGACGTGTTATAAGCGACACTGATCAAAATTTGTGCAAAATAATAATTTAAACATCTATAAAACAAAAACAAAATTTTTCAACTGCAGATTTATAATCAATTCTTATCAAAATTCTAGTAGTGAGTAAATCTCATGTGTTATAAATGTCGTGCTAACAGCAGTCTCTGATAATTACATCAGTTGTGGTTGGGTTACAGTACTAGGTCTACTAGGTGATTGTGACCTATAAGATTGTTATTGTATCTGGTCGAAAGCCTTCTGATTTCATTGGATTCATAAAGAACTCTTAGATCCTAGCGACGGTAGCGTTGGTTGCCCACAAAGGAGCGCTGGCCAGTATTCAAAGAATTGGTTGGTGTCTCTGGAAGAATTTAGTACGCGACGTCTTAGTGCAGCCTCAGAGTCCATAGAATCAATTTAATTTAAGGATAACTTTGTGCAGAAGGATTGTATTCGATAGAAATAGTTGTGAGCGTCTTCCAAGCCATTAAGTCATTTTTTTGAGTTTTAGATCTAGATGCTTTCTTTGACTTTAATGTGCGAACGCCCGGTGAGCTTTTGATCTAGGTGCATCTAAAATTTTTGATTGGAGCGTTAATTCCGGTTTGTGGGTGTTTGAGATATCTTAAGAAAAAGTTAATTTGTGCCTAGTTGACTGTAATTTTCATTTGTAAAACCAGTTTTGTAATGGGTTGCCATTTTAGGTGACCGGTTGATCAACAAGCAGAGTATGTGCTTGGTCTATCTAAAGTGTAGAGCAGATATAGCAGTGAGCCGGCGCATCATAGTTTACCAAGCACCTATTTTATGTCCAAAAAGTCTTCTGGGAAGAAATTATTATTTTCTAGGTTTTCCATTATGTGAGTGATAAATAGGTGGCTTTAAGGTATAGTTGAATGACATTCGCGAAATTCGAATTGGTGTGTCAAGTCTAGGTCTTCAATGCGTTTAAGTAGAATTTTCCGAAAATGATTGAAACTAACCCTAAGAGGCTTATTGGTTTGTAGAAATATGACCAGTTAGGCTGTGTTCCAGGCTTCACAATCATCACAATCTGAGCATGATTTTATAGAACAAAAAACTTTACTGGAAGGTTATGCAATACTTTACCAAGCACGAGATTATATCTGAGAGGTTCTTGTGGATTAAATCTCTCTGTCGTCACTGTTGGTTTGTGATTGAGGTGCTCTAAAGATGGTCCAATTTAGCCCAAGATCATTATAATTAGACACTTAAAATTTTTGTTGCCCTTCATAGGGAGTTATCATCAGGTGAGAGCTGTGTGATGTACTGTCTGAAGGTTTTGTTATGAGCTTCGAGTAGCGTGATTAAGAGCTTATGTGTAAACTTGTTTAAAAAATTTTGTGATGCTTATTTTTGGTTTCCTGCCATTGTATTATATATGGTACATATAACAATGAATGTTACTTAATGTATCTGAAGGGTATGTTGGAGTAGTAGTGACTTGTCATGCAGTGTCTTATGTAGTTTTAATCAATTGCTTCGTCAAATTCTTGAGGATTTTTGTAATTCTGATAGCTAGTTTAATTTCAGTTTCTAGGTGGCTTTTAAAATGGTTCCAGTTGTATATTTAATGGCCAGATTTAAAGGAGGTTCCTTTTTGAAGACTGTTGAGTTGATGGTTATGGCTGCAATATGATCAAAGGATGGGTCTAGGCTTCATTCAACCTAGTAATGAGTATTCGCTAAGCTGCCGTTGACTGTATGACCGAGCAAATCAGATACTTTATTTGGGTTACCATGCTAAGTTGGCTAATCTGTTGAGAAATAGTTGTAGATGGGCTTTTATAATAATGTGTTCTCTTGGGGTGGTAACCCTTGAGCTCCAAACTGTATGCTTGGAATTCCAATTATCTCCAGCAAAGAATATTTGGCTTAGTGGTAGATGTACATCTTTATGTTTTCAGTGAATATGAGATGTTAAGGTGGGGTGTAAACAGATGCAAATTTCAGGGGGTAAGGTATGTTTTTATTTTTATTTTTGCACTTTGTATTCTGGTTGTGCAATAATAATCTAGTTCATAATGAGAGATTGTGTGTTTAACAATCACAGCAAGGTAAGTTGTGAAATGCAATATTTTAATTAATATAAGTTTTTGTGTATAAATTAAACGTGATTACCTCCTGGATGTGCCGAGTGATACAATTGGCGTTCCAGATACTGATTCGAGTTGGGGACAGAACGTTTAATACTATTCTGGTCTGGCTTATTAACTGAGCAGATATTACTTTAAAACAAAACCAGAGAGAGTTTTGTTAATGTTGATGTTTGGTTTTAAGAGAGCTTACTGACAAAATACTGCGCTTTAGGGGAGACACATAGTTTCCAATTTTTTTTATCGGTAAAAGGAAAATCGACTATATTTAGATGTGTCTATGTTATGTACTTTTTATATGTTAGTGGTCACAATGATGTATTTCTAGATCTCTAAAGCTCTTTGTAGCTAATCAATTGATTTTATTGGCATAAAGCGCGTTCAACTGAGGTGTTTGGTAATTTTTTACATATAGTAGTACTGTCTTTTTTACCACATTTAACACAGCTGAAAAAATCTAGTAGGGGTAGCTAAGGGGCACCGAAGCGTAATACGTAACTTTTCTCATTCAAGTGTCAACATACTAGTGATGTACTGCGTTTTTGCAAACGAGGCTCTGACAGCCGAGTATGGGCGGGATAACCTTACATCGATGTCAAATATGTCTTTAAAATCTAAAAATAATGAAAGTAACGGGAATCTACCAAAATAATAAATTTTAATTTCCAGAACAGTCATATTGTTCATCATCATTCCATTTTACTGTGTTAGAAAATTGTTTGGTGCTTATCTCTAAATCCCCTTGTCCCGAATCCCATCTCTACTTGCAACTTTGATTCCACCCTACCCACATCTAAACGGGATTTTTACTGCCGCCCAGGCATATTCCGATTCGAACCCTCGTGAGCGACGGAGTCGCCAGCCAGCCGACCAGGTGTTCTATTGTGCTGTGCTTGCACGCTATCGCTGCCTTTTGTACGTTCCGCCCCGTCCGTGGTGCCCCAGTACATCTGGCCAAGGAAAACCCACCATAGGCTTGAAGCCGCCAACGAAGAGCACGCCGTCATCCGCCGTCCAGGCTACCAGAGACCATTACTTGCAGTAAGTCAGGTTTTAGTTGTTCCGCCGTGCATTTGTTCCCAACCGCACTTTCTCCCGCAGTCTGGAGAGTGCGCAACTGACCTGCCGCCCACCATATATGAAATTATTTAATTAAAGTTGTTTTTTTTTGTTTTTTCTCAATCTTTGTTTTGCTTAATTGTTACTTTGTTATTAATTTCTTTGTCCCCAATACATATAGTTTACACAGCTCTGTTTTGTTTTATTTCCTGTTTTGTTTATCGAGTTATTTTAACTGTGCGTAATTATCAAACAAAAATAATGGAGAAACAACCCTCAATCTCGGGAAAATGTTAAATCATTAGAGGGTGCAAATAATCCCCTGTCTTGACACAGTAAAATTACAAAGTAATATCGCGACATGGAATGTTCGGATTTCATATGCTCCTGTAAAGCTGGCAAACGCAGTAAAAGAGCTGAACAGACTGAAAATCAATATAGTGAGTCCAAGCGAAGTATGATGGCCGAAAAGTGGATCCTTTCAACACGTTGCAGAACCTTCCAGTAAAGCCATTGTATTCATTGTTATGATATTCAATAGCATTCTGTTGTGGTGCACCTTTTCTGTTCTATGGCAACATGCTTAGATTGTGATGACTGTAAAGCCTGGAAAACCGCCTAACTGGTCATATTTCTACAAACCAATAAGCCTCTTAGGGTTAGTTTCAATCATTTTCGCAAAATTCTACTTAAAAGCATTGAAGACGCTGCATACCTAGATCAACTTATCCTAATCACACCAATTCGGATTCGCGAATACCATTTAACTATAGATTGAAGCCAGAGATTTATCACTCACAAAATGGATAATCCAGAAAATAATAACGTGTTCCCAGCAGTTTTTTTGGACATAAAACAGGCATATAATAAACTATGGCACAGAGGGCCTGCTATATTTGCTCTACACTTCAGATGCACCAAGCACAGACACTTCTTGTCGATCATCCAGTCACCTAAGATAGCAACTCATTACGAAACTGCTTTTACAAATGGAAAATTACAGTTAACTAGGCATAAATTAACTTTTTCTTGAGACACCTTGAACGCCTGCAAACCAGTATTAATAACGCTCCAATCCCAATGAAGGCTAAAGGAAAAAAATCGAGATGCACCTAGATTAAAAGCTCACTTGGAGTTCGCTCATTAAAGTTAAAAAGAAACAATCTAAAATTCAAAAAAATGACATGTTAACTTGAAAGATGCTTACAACTATTTCTATTAAATAAAATCCTACTGCACCAAGATTCTTCTAGAGATTTCAATCAACGATTGTTCAAATACTGGTCAACGCTTCTTGGAACGTAACCAGCGCTACTCTCACTACTATAGAAGAGTTTACTATGAATCCAATGAAATCAGAAGGCTTTCGACCAGATACAATGACAATTTTATTGGTCACGCTAACCATATCAGCGAACAACTCGCTAACCAATCAGCTGTTACGAAACGACTTCACGGCCACAAGATCTAGTGCTGTAACCCAACCAGAACTGATGTAATCATCAGAAAGACTGGTATTAGCTAGAGGTCCCCGCACGACGTTTGTAACACATGATATTTACTTTATATTAGAATTTTTATAAGAGTAGATTGTAAATATGCAGTTAAACAAATTTGGTCTTTTTAATAGAAATTAAATTATAATGTCGCACGTATTTTGATCAGTGTCACTTATAACAAAAAATAACGTTAAATTTTGTTATTAAAGTTATCATTTTTTTAAATTTTGATATTTGTGAATTAATGTACCAATTCTACCTCTTCATAACAATTTCATATTTATTTTGGTTTTTAAATTTGAACGCTAACGAAAGTTCTTATCTCTAAATTAATTGCTTATATATTATTTATAAATACACTAAGAACAGGCAAAACAATACGGATTACAACAATAAAAAGTAAAGAGGGAGAAACAATAACAAACAGGGAGAACATAATAATAAGAATATTTTCAAGAATTATTATGTGGACAAACAGAAGATAGCGAAGCAAATCCAGACCTGAAGAAAACCACACAAAGGAAGAAACAGGAATATTAAAAGAAGAGTTGACAATTGCTATAAAAAAAATTAAAAATTGTATAAATCTTCTAGGCTTGATAAGATTACGAGTAAAATGATTAACAAGGTAGGTATTAAAGACTCAAAAATGTATAACAAAATACGAAGGAGGAGAATACCCCGGAAAGACTTGGATAAATAGTACGAAGCTACAAAAAGAGCGATAAGAAAAGTTGCAAGATTTACTATGGTGTAACCCTGTAAAGTGCTAAAAATGTATGAATAGATAATAAAGAAGCCCAGAACCATAGTAGAACCAAAAATACTAGAAGCACAAAATGGCTTTCGAAAAGGGAGAAGCTTCTTCTTCTTCTTCGCTCTTATCCTTATGCCTTCCAGCGTCGGATTTATACGTCACGGTCCTCCTTAACCCATTTCTTCCATTCTTTTCTGTCTCTTGTTAAACTTTTCATTTCGTTTACTGTCTTTCCTCTTGCTTTTCCCACCTCAATGATTTGACTTATCCATTTCTTCCTGGGCCTTCCCTTTCTTCTTTTCTTTACACTTCTTGCTTCGAACACTTTTCTGCATATTCTCTCTGGTTTCATTCGTTGTATATGACCGTACCATGTTAACTGCCTCTTTTTGATTTTGTTCACTATTGGTTCCTGTTGTAAAGTTTCACTTATTTCCTCATTCCGTACTCTATCAAACTTTGTCTTATCCGCTATCCTTCTCAAGTGTTTCATTTCTATGGCCGTTATTACACCCTCATGTTTGGTTTGTATCGTCCAATTTTCACTGGCGTATAATACTGTTGGTATTGTTATTGCATTATGTACCATTAATTTCACTTTTTCTCCTTTTTTCCCAATATCGTTCTACGTAATGCATAGTAGATCCTATTCCCTCTCCTCATTCTGTTACTCAGTTCTGCTTCTATTCGGCCATCATCTGTTATTATTGTTCTCAAATACTCAAATGTTGAGACTCTTTCCATATTATGCCCTTTACACTTTACTTCTATTTTGTCCCTCTCCTGGTTTTGATTCACTATCATTGTTTTACTTTTCTTAATGTTGACCTCCATTTTCATTTCTCTATTTCCTCTACCCATATGTTGACTAGCTTTTGTAATTTATTATCCGTATCTGCCATTATGACTATGTCATCTGCATACATTAGACTTTTCACCTTGACTGGTTCCAGGTTTCTATATCCTATTATTGTATCCAATCCTTTCGTTTTTCTTTTAGATTTTTGCTATTTTATCCATTATTATTATAAAAGTAGTGGGCTTAGGCTATCGCCCTGTTTTATGCCGCTCTCCATTTTGAATTCCCAGGATGTCAGTCCAGCTATTTGAATTTTTCCTCTAACTACTTTGTATATACTTCTGATGGCCTCTATTAGTTCCTTTGTCACTTCCAGTTCCTCTAAGCATTCCCATATTTTTCCTCTCTCAACTGTATCAAAAGCTGTTCTTATGTCTAGAAAGGTAAGCAGTAGTTCATCTCCTTCCTCTATTTTTCGTTCTATAATATTCCTCAATATGCATATGTTGTCATTAGCTTGCCTATTTGCCCTAAATGCCCTTGTTCCTCCTCTAGTTTATTTTCTATCACTTTTCTAAGTTTCCTCCAGAATTCTGGTATATACTTTAAAGCACACCGAGGAGAGACAAATGGCTCTATAATTATCGCATTCCGTCTGATCCCCTTTCTTATATATTGGAACTATCAAGTTCTTTTCCCAGTCTTCTGGAATTATCTTACTTCTCCATGCCTCCTCACATATTTTCCAGAGTCATTCTTTACCCTTTTCTCCCATCCATTTTATCATTTCCGGATCTATTTTGTCCTCGCCCCTGTTTCCCAATCTTTATCTTTTTCAGTGAATTTTCTAGTTCCTCTCTCGTTATCTGTTCTGTTTCTTCTCCTGATTCTTCCCTTTCTATTTGATTTCCTTTCTTCATTGTCTCCTTTCTTTTTAAACTTCTGCTCGAAGTAGTCTTTCCATACTTCCATTATTTCTTTTTGTCTGTTGTAATATGGTTGTTTTATCTCTAATCCTCTAATTTCTTTTCGTTGGCTTCCTCTCATCTTTCTTATTTGGCCCAGAAAATCCTATTATTATCTTTATATGTTTTATTTATCTCTCTTCCAAAGTCTTCCCAGCTTTTCTTTTAGCTTCTTTTACTGCCTGTTTTACTTTATTTCTCCTATTTTTATATTCCTCTATCTTGTTGCTGTCCAGTCTGTATGTATTTCTTCCAGGCCTTTTTCTTTTCCCGTATTTCTTCTTTTACTTGGTCATTCCACCAGTTTGTTCTTTTCCTATTACTATTTATTTTTGTCATCCCACAGACACTTACTGCCTTTGAGTATATTACTTCTTTAAATACTTTCCATCTTTCTTCCATTGCCAACTCACTTTTCTGTATTTCTTGTCTATGAAACTCTTCGTTTGTTTCTTCTTGATATTTTATCCTGTCTTTTTCTTCTTTTAGCTTATTTATCTTTACCTTTATAAATTTTATTTCGTTCTCTGTTTTTGGCTTATGTATTTTCCATGTCGCTCTTACTAATCTATGATTCGTTCCTAATTTCGCCCTCTTCTCGGTTATTATTTGTTGTATACTATGTCTTATTTCCGGTGTATAGGTTATATAATCTATTATACTTTTGGCCTGTCTCTCCTCTGCCACAAACGTGTACTTGTCTTCTAGTTCTTGTTCCCAGAAAGTATTTCCTATCAATAGGTCGTTTAACTGGCAGAATTCTATCATTTTAGTTCCATTTGTATTCTTTATTTCTCTCATATCCGCCCATAATCCCAGCCCTCTATTCACATCTCTGCCTACGAGAGTTCCAGTCCCCATTATTATTATTTTATCGGTATCCTCTCTCACTTCATCTATGTTTTTCTGTAATTCGTTATAGAATTCTTCAATTTTCCTTACTTCACCCATTCTATTGGTGCGTATATTTGTATAATTACTATTCTTTCTTCCATTTGCAGGTGTAAGATTATCATTTTCGAATTTATTGCCTCTGATTTGATGACTTTTGGTTTATTTCCTCATTCACGATGATTCCCATCCTCTTTTCGTCTTTCTTCCATTGTTACCCTGAATAATACATGTAGTGTGTATTTGTCAGTTTTATTGTCCCATTTTTTCTTCTTAGTTTCGCTTACTCCTAGTATATCAATTCCATATTCATCCATTTCTTCTGTTACCTCTATCTCTTTCCCTGTTAGTGTTGTTATATTCCATATTCCTATTGCCATTTCTTTTGTTTCCCCCATTTTTTCTTCCTGTTTATTTTTAATTTTGTCCTCTTTTCTTCTGTGTTTTTGTATATTATATGTTTCTGTCTGTTTAGGTTTGTCCATTTCGCCAATTTTCTTATTTCCATTTGCGTTAGCCTTCATTCTTTGCCTTGTCGTGTCTAGTTTCCCTCCATCGCTCCCTACTAGTTTTTGTATGCCGTCCTGTTTTTGTTATTTTAGTTAACTTACCTCTTAGTGTCTCTTCCTCGTTGCTCTCTGGGGACCTTTGACTCATTGTTCTTCCTTTTTTTGTGTTCTTCTCTCTCTCATACTCGTCTTCTGCGTCATTTCGTTCTACTCCCTTATACTTCTGTCTATCTATTTGATTTAGTTTTTCCAGGGACATAATTTCTCCATTTATTATTAATTTATTGTATCGTAGTATTGCGTGATCTCCTTTTTCTCTATACTGCTTCATGTATTTCACTAGATATCTTCTCTGTTCCTGTATATCTTTTGTGAAGTCTTCCTCCATGTATATTTCTGTTCCTTTTAATTTTTTTTGTAGCTTTTAGTATCTCCATCTTTTGTTGTGGCCCTTAGTTCTATTAGTATTGGTCTTCTTTTCCTCTTTGTTCGCTTCCCAATCTTCTGATTTCTGTTATTTCTTCTTCCATATTTATCTGTATTCCCATATCTCTTATTATAATTCTCAATCTTTCTTTTAGTTCTAGTTCCCGTTCTCTCCTTCATTTCCTTCATCCACCGTGTATTATTATTTCTTTCTTATTTCTCTTTCTAGTTTCTATTCTCTCTTCTTGTATTGATGTTTTTTGTTCTAGTAGTTCCTTATCTTTCTTCAGTAATTCATTTTCCATTCTTACGTTATTTAGTTCTGCCTGAAGGTTATCTATTTTAGTTTCGAGTTTCTTGTTACTATCTTCCATTTTGTCTAATTTTCCATTTATTTCTTGTAGTAGTTTCATCATACTTTGGGTATATTCGTCTTTATTTTCCATTTTTACTAAACCGATTAAGAACCGACCCGGATCCACTCCTCGGAGGTCGTCGTTTTCTTTTTATAAAAAGCTCGTTACTTCTCAAAATTCTGAAAGATTTGGAATACGGTCCTGCGGTATTTTGAAAAGCCCGCGGTTTGGTATCGCTCCGCCGTTTCGTTCATGCGCTCAGCCTGTCAGTTGTCATCGGTGTTTATTTCCTTCGCGATCTATTTTAAGTTTTCTACTCGCTGATCTTACCTTTATCTGTTGTTTATATTAACACTATTCACCTATTTTACCTTACTGTAATCACTATTTGAATTTAATTTCATTAGATTTTCACTTATTTATATTCAAACTTAGAGGCATTCACTCTTCAATCTTCCTATCACTTGCCAGGACCGGACTCCACAAAAACTATTGAATATAATAAAAAGTCATTTTTGTCTTTATAGATCTAGGAAAGGCATTGATAAAGTGCTTCAATCTGCCTACACCCGAAGAAGAGCTATGAGTCTTTGAGTAAAAGTTTGACGGAAGATGCATTGGGTTGAGGAAAATTTGTTGGTAATTGATGTTGCGAGGTAATGGGGGATTTTCATATGACGAGTAATGGTTGTCATCTCTTGTGGACAGGCATTATAGGAGTCTTTCTATTTCAATTGCCTCACGAATAATCTTGCTGGTGAGATGGAAAATGGTTTTAGCCCGAGAAAAATTAATTTTTTGCCTTTTTCTTTATTATGTTTGGTAAGTGCCGAATCATTACCGCCTTTCCGCGCAGCTGTGGAGTGCTCATGTATTCGGCTGGATGTTTGTCGGTTTGCTTGATCTATATAGGTCTTTTGACAGTCTCCAAAAGGTCTTTCATAAACTTCTTGGGATTAATTGGGGTAGTGATATTTGCTTAGCGAATAAACCCAGTTAATTAAGACCGTATGTATGTTTTGCCTCCTTAGTATGCGGCTTATTTTATCGGTGATGCCTCTGATACTATGATGTTGTATGAATTCCTAATTCCGCTCTATTAATCACAGTTTGGTTTGCTTTTACGTGTAAGATCTTGCATCATCGTGCAAAACTTTAACTCCTTTGCGCAATTGTCCCGACCTTTTGCTTCCCAAAAGTTAAATTAAGTCTTGAGCAAAACGACGCTTCAAACTCTACTACTATATGCATTAACGTGTTTATTCACACATGATGGCAATATTGCGCATGATCAGTTTGTATAACAGCCAACTGTACCTTTGAAATCGGAGACCCCTTGTATTTAGTTTACTGGTGCAAATTGGATATTGAGTCAGTCAATAATTTTGTGAAACGAGGAAGAGTGCAAAAGTGGCAAGAAAACCTCACAGTGCCTTCTTGCCGCATAGCACAATGACAGAGCCCGTTTCTTGCCGAGCCGCGGGGTTTTTGCAGTCCTTCATTTCTCCGCGGGAAATTCTTTCCATCGCCGCGCTGCAGCCCGCGGTTTTTACGTCGAGGTATTTGAAAGTGAAACTGCGAGACGTATATAATACCCGCAATCGGGTAATATAATTATCAGGAATTTGCACGCTTTGTTTGCGTTATTGAGCGAGATTTTTCTGATGCGGGTAGAGCATGCCTGCTCGCGCCCGCGGCGCAAAGCGGTATACCGCCGGAGGCGGTGTGTGTGGAGAAATTTAGATAATTATCGCGTTGAGAGGTAGCAACGAGACGATTTCCAATTTTTTGCCGGCGCGGCTTACTTTCTCCATATAAACGGATTAGAGACAATAAAAGGCGAAGATATGTTTAGTTTCTTTAAGAAACTAAAGCTGCTAATTTAATTTTTCTGTTCAGATACAAAATTTTTACGTTGTCTGTAAAAGATTTCTAAATCAACCACACTATTAGTAGAGCAAACAAAGATAGAGAAACTTAATTTTTTCCAAAGATTGTATTTTATTCTAATTTGACATGGTTATTGTTAAAGATGAAAAAAATTGTATTACATCATTCTTAAACCAAATTATCTGTACGTTCAGCATCGTTGTTTCAAAACATTCAAACGTCATCAAAGCACCTGATCAGTTTTCTTGCATTATTAAAGTTAAATAATTGCATTTTTAAATTAAAATTAATGATACACATATATTATTTTATTTTATAAATATAATTTTAAATGAAAGCAGCCGGTCGTGATAGTAATTAGAATCCAAGCCCTCAAAATAAGTGTCTGTATTTTACTTTCATGCAACAAGGGGGTGTGCTTATAAGTGAGTGCAACGCGATTATCGCTGACCTTACAGGGTGCGCCAAAAGTATTGAGACACTCATTCCACGCCGCGCCATTAGCGTGCTTGCGCGTTTCAAGTACTTCAATTTATTTTATTTTTATTATTTCATTGTTTTTCTATGTTTCCTTAAAGTTTTATGTGATTTTTTGGTGTTTGAAGGCAATGGTGGTCGCGACAAAGCATCGTAGAGCGATTTTGGACCTGAAGCTGCAAAGAGTCTCGTGCAAGGGCATCTCGAAGCTGCTCCGTGTGGTCGGGCAACTGTCTACTGGACAAAGAGACTGACAACATCAAGGACCGCCAAAGGAGTGGAAGACCGGTTACTATTTCGACCCCTCAGAAGGTGAAGATCATTCGAGAGCAGATACGTCAAAATCCTTATCGCTCGATGCGGAAGATGAGTCAGCGCCTGAAGATCTCTTCAACTTCGGTTAAAAGGGTCGTCAAAGAGAAGCTGGGATTTTTCCCTACCGTGTCAAAAAATCAGCCATCCTATCGGACCAGAAAAATTCCGTGCCTCCTTGCCCGCACGCGATCCGGAAGGCACATTTGCACCGTCACCATAGAGGCGGCTTTCAACGCCCAAAATCACCGTGTGCTCGCCAAGGACACTGAGGAGGCTGATCAGAAAGGGAGAGTCGTCCACAAGGCAGCTCATCCCAAACAAGTGATGGTTTGAGCTACAGTGTATTCTACCGGCAAGACCCCTCTGTTCTTCGTTGATTCCGGCGTCAAAGTTAACACTATTTGAAGGCCATTTTGAAGGAGCAGCTAATGCCCTGGAGTGAGTCTGACTTCGCCACGGAGCCCCTGCCCACAAAGCGAAGAGCGTCCGGAAGTGGTGTCAAGCCAATCTCACCGAGTTAATCGTAGGTGCAGAATGGCCTGCCTCCTCCCCCGACCTCAACCCCCTCGACTACGCCGTTTGAGTATATTTGGAGAAAAAGGCCTGTGCTAGTCCCCATCCCAATCTGGAGTCCCTCAAGACATCCCTTCGCGAGGAATGGGACAAGATTGACGTCAACTACTTCCGTGCCGTGATGGACGCGTACCCTCGTCGTCTTCTCGATGTCATCAAGCATCGAGGAGGCAGAATCAAAAAGTGATCACAGGCGATGATTGTTGATTGTTTGTAAAAAATAAATTATGCATTTCGTGCAGTTACGTTTCTTTTTGAGAAAGATGGTAGAAATTTCTTGTGTCTCAAATTTTTTGGCGTAGCCTGTAGAGTTAACAGTACTATCATCACTATGCAGACATATATAAATATAAACTTACATTTTATATAGTTATCAATAAAAGAAGTTAATCCGCACACCATTAACGTGGCATACAACAACAGCAATTTCTATCACCAGCCAATGCAATCATCGCATCAACTGAAACCACATCGAAATTACGCCAGTATATGTATGTATAGCTAGGTAACACCCCAATCTTCTATTACCAATGCTCCTTATTTATCTAATAACCAACCATGTAAAACTAACATACAATTACATCAAAGTACGGACCTGCGAATCATAAATGCTGGAGTGTCCCAAGGAAGTGTGCTGGGTTCTATAGAGTAACAACAGTTGCGACTTTTGCTGATTACATCTCATACCAATCCAACATTTGCTTATAGATTTCTACAAACAGATCTAAATAAAATACAGAAGTGGCTTAAAACTTGAAAGATAACAGATAATAAAACAAAGTCCACACGCCTAATTGTTACTTTAATACCACAAGCAGAAGACCTAAACTACCTCGGATTACACTTAGAACGGCAAATGACCTGGCGCAAACACATATTTATGAAGAGAAAGCAGCTGGGTCTTAAACTCCGACAAATGTACCAATTAATAAGATGAAATTCAGAATTTTCATTAAAAAACAAAATTTTGATTTATAAAGTTGTAATGAAGCCTGTAAAAAAACTGCTAATACTTCCAATATCTAAATACTTCAAATGTTCCAAAATAAAGTACTGAGAATGTGCCATGGCCATGTGCCATGTGGCAAAGAAATCAGGAAATATTTCATAAAATATAAAACCAGACTTAAGTGCACCCAAACGCATTAGCTACCAAATTGACAAGTCCTGATGGTAAAGTGAACCAACTGAAACAGTTCAAACCGAAGGTCTTAAGTACCAAATTTAATTAAATGTTCAGTCTTAGAACATTTCTTTTTTTTAATTTTATCACAAAATTAATAAATTGTTTAAAATTAAAATTTAAACTTAAAATTGTAAATACCTCTGTTAATAAAAAAAACATCAATGTAAATAGTATGCCGATTAATAACTTAACAAATTCTGTGAATATGTCCAATTCTAAAAGTGATATTGAATCTTCTTCTACAACTCAAACTAATGAATATCAAACTGCAAAATACAAAAAGGAGAGTAACGACAACTCGCTCAATACCGGGCAATACAAAATAACAAATGCTTTGCCTTCTTTGGTCTCAATGAAAGTGATGCCGATGCACAATAAATCAATATACTCAAACCATCACTAACATTTGTACATGGTGTCACAGTCTACAATAAAATGATAAATACACCTTCGACTATCACTGAAGCAGAACAACACAAAACAAAAACAGTAGTCAGTAATATAGCTGAAATAACTGCTAACATTTCTGACACGTATTGTATACTGATTACTCTAAAGTAAAATACTACGCATACCAGATAAAATAAAATAAAGAATACAGAGATGTAATTCCCAAGCTACGCCATACCTTGCCTACAGAGGAAATAGATGAATCATTAGGAAAAAAAACTTTGAAATGAGATATACAACAAACATTGATCATGTAATTGAAAAAAAAAACAACTCTGCCAATGTTTATCGTAGACTTAGAATCTACGATAAATAACAAAGACATTTACAATGTTCAGTTTTTACATAATTTAGATATAAATGTTAAACCGCAACATAAATACAAAAATTGCATAGGTGCAAAAAGTAAATTCCTCCAGATGTACTACTTATTAGGAAGAAAGTCAATATCAAATAAGCTGCTGCTTTATAAAACTATCCTGAAGTCTGTTTGGACGTACGGGATTCAGCTATGGGGATGTGCCAAGCCTAGTCGTATTAAAACGATTCAACAATTTCAATCAAAAACCCTTCGTGCCATAGTGAATGCATCATGGTATGTAACAAATCAAACGCTGCTTGAAGATCTCAGCAATCCCTTTATTACTGAAGAAATTCACCGATTTACTCAGAATTATCAAGAAAAAATTAGTAATCATCCTAGTTAACTAGTCCAACAACTGTCTACCAACATCCTCCCAATGAGACGACTAAACAGAACCTGGCCTTGCGACCTGAGAACCCCCCAAAGCAATAGGATTATTGCAAGAGTGCCACTGCTGAGTGGTTTCTCTTAACACTGCTTATTTATTGTCATCACGTTTACTTAATACTCCATGTAGAGTAGATTGTAAATTTACAATTGTTATAATAAAAAAAGCTGCAAAAAGTGGCAACACTACAATCACAATAAAGGCTGTAAGGGCTGTAACCGCCTGTATGTATGTGTAAAATGCGGCGGTTTTTATGATAGTAAAACTTGCAAAAGGTCAAAAGAATCTCCTAAATACCAAATTGCCGAAGAAGACCCTAAACCACTGTTTCAGTCACTTTCAGCATTTTTATGCGGTGGGGACTACAATTACAAAGGTACATATATACTGTAGTTCATGATTAATTGCCAGAAAAGAACAGAAAAACAAAACGTGTAACGACTAAGTGAGAAACTTATTCCCCAGACAATACGATGACTACTACCTACGGCGAGCAATTGGGAATTTGAAGAAACCTATCATCACTACCCGTCGTATTCGTAAAAATGAAAACTCTTAGGCCCGCTATGACGAAACAAAGAGGTGGTATTCGGCGAACACTTAACTGCAACCTTTCAACCGCACGAAACAGACATAACTACAAAATGACTAAAATTTTCAAATTCTCCAAATCACCACTTCAACTCCGCTTGCTCATTAAATATTGTACAGTCAACGGAATACAAACAGAAATCAAAAGCTTAAAAACTGGTAAAGCACCGGGATACGACCTAATTACATATATAATGCAACCCTAATAACTCAATACTATTCAATTCAATAGAAATTTGCTGAAGTTATTGTCATTCAAAAGCGAGACAAGTCAGTTCAATCACCAGAGTTTGGCACACTGGTCTGTTATATAAAATCAAGAAAACCCTACCGCAACAGTACCATTTGTTCTTCAAGTCGTTTCTAGAAAACAGACACCTTGGAGTTAAAGTAAACGACAGACACTCACCAATCTACCCAGTCGAGGCAGATGTACTGCAAGGTAATGTGTTGAGATCAACATTATATCAGTTGTTTGCGGCGGTGTTACCTGCTACTGACAATATTGTAATTGATACGTTTGTTGTATTATCTTCACATAGAGATCCATTTCAGGCATAAATTTATCTACAAAATGCTCGGAAACATTAGAGAGCTGGTTTATCAAAATTAATGAAAATAACTCGGCTTTAATGGATTTCACCCTCCGAAAAGCTGATCTGCCCCCTATAATCTTTAACAAATACCTTGGTATACATGTCGACAACAAACTTATCTGGAGAAAACACATACAGACTAAGCGAAGAGAACTAGATATTCGTGTGAAGAAGACGTTCTGGCTTCTCCGAGGAAAATTACAGCTCAGCCTAACAAACAAGGTGTTACATAAAACAAATCAAAACAATTTGTAAAATAGCAAACGCCGAATGGTATCTAAACAACTGAATATTACATAATGACCTAAAAATCCCATAGATTAAAGATGTCATTAAAGATCGCTGCAACAGATACAAAGATCTGATTAGTGATCACCCTTGTGTTTTAGCGACAAACATATTAAATAATGCTAGCACAATGAGAAAAGAAATTAAAGATGTCTTCTACGCGCAATTAGAAAGAACACTACGGTCAGTACCTAAACAAAATGTGAAAATCATACTAGGGGATTTCAACGCGAAGTTGGGTAAAGAGCAAGAATACCAACAAGTAACAGGAAAACACAGTAAACACGATATAAGTAATGACAACGGTATAAAATTAATAGACTTTGCAATGGGGAATGGAATGATAATCAAAATTACAAGCATACCACACAAAAATATCCACAAAGAGACTTGGATAACCCCGGATGGCAAAACACGTAATCAGATAGATCACGTGCTAATAAGAAAGGAACAGGCATCACCCATACTAGATGTAAAAAGCTGGCGAGGTGCTGATGTAGACTCAGACCATTTCTTGGTGAAAGGAGTGTACAAACAAAGCGGGAAGAACATAAAGCCTAGAAACAATACAAATAGACAACAGCGAAAATACAACATAGGGCTATTAGCAGTAGAAGAAACAAGAGAAAAGTACCAACAAAGAATAACCTAAGAAATCACAAACTATAATCAGGAAATAACCACAGTGGAAAGAAAACAGAAGGAAATTACGGTAATAATAAATAAGGCTGCGCAAGAAGCACTGGGGGAAAGGGGGAACAGAACAAGAAACAAATGGTATGATGAAGAGTGTAGACAGGCGCACCAAAGAATAAATGAAGCAAGAGAAAGAAATATACAAAGAAAAACAAGAGGAACAGAACAAGAATATCAAGAGAGGAGAAAGGAGGCACATTATATCTGTAGACAGAAAAAAGGATATATGAAAACGCCAAAATCTTCAATATGGATAGAGAATACCAGAATAAAAATAGTAGAAAGTTTTATGAAGAACTGAAGAAAAATAAGAAACAGTTTCAAGCTAGTACAACATGCGTAAGAAACAAAGAAGGAGAGCTGGTGGGACAGGAATGTAAAATACTACAACGATGGGCGGAATACTTCGAAGAGGAATTAGACAACAGAGAAAACTGTTGAAGAAGGAGAAGTCACAATAGATACACAGCCCTTTGGCCCACAGCTAAATATAGAACCCCCGACCCTGGAAGATGTTAGAAGAAGAGTACAAGGGCTTAAGAATGATAAAGCCCCAGGCGAAGATGGGATAAATGGGGTGCTGGCGAAAAATTAGTATTAAAACTATATGAGCTGATAAATATGATATGGACCATGAAAGAGATGCCAAAAGAATGGAGTAGCGCATTAACATGCCCAATTTATAAGAAGGGGGATAGGCTGGACTGTGAGAATTATAGAGGTATATGCCTACTAAGTGCAGGGTACAAGATAATGGCAGCCATCATAGCAAAAGGAATCGAGCAATACGTGGACTCAAACATAGGAGATTATCAGACGGGCTTCAGAAAGAGCAGATCCACCACAGATCAGATTTTCACCATTAGACAGATTCTGGAAAAAACCTATGAATATAATATTGACGTTCACCAACTCTATATAGATTACCGCAAAGTATAAATCGAAGCTATTTAGAAGCAGCAATGTATGAAATAGGGGTATCAGAAAAACTAGTTAAGCTTACTCTAATGACCCTAAAGAATACCAGTAAAAAGGTAAAAACCACAGTGGGAGTGTCGCAGAGCTTTGAGGTCAGGACAGGTTTGAGGCAGAGAGACCCAATCTCGATCCTCCTTTTCAATATCGCACTAGAGAAATGCATAAAAGCGATCAATTGGAACCCAGGGGGTAGTCTATACAATAGATCAATTCAATATCTGGCATACGCGGATGATGTAGTCATCATTGCAAGAACATCAAATGCACTAAAAGTTGCCTTTCAGGAACTAAAAAAGAAATCGAGGTTAGCAGGCTTAGAGATAAATGTGGAAAAAACGAAATATATGCTACAAACAAGAGAGGAAAGAAGAAGGCAACAACAGCAACAAATTTTACAAATATGTGACATAGCTCTAGAAGAGGTGCAGCATTTTAAATATTTAGGGAGCACATTAACAAAACGAATGATACAAATACAGAAATAGAAGCCAGAATTTGTGCAGGAAACAAATTCTATTTCTTACTACAACACGTCTTCAAATCACGTAACCTGTCGCACAAGGCAAAATTAAGAATATATAAGGCAATTATAAGACCAACAGCTACTTATGCATCACAAACCTGAGTATTAACAACAACAACTCAGAACAGATTAAGAACTTTTGAGAGGAAAATCTTGAGGAGAATTTTCGGTCCAATAAACGATAGAGGCGAGTGGAGAATAGGAACAAACCACGAAATCAAAGAGCTGTATGACGAACCCGCTATAGTCACCACTATCAAAAGTCAACGACTTGCGTGGCTGGTACACGTGCAGAGGATGGAGAAGGAAAGGTCTCCCAAAAGGGCTTTTGACAACAAGCCACAGGGAAGGAGATTAAGGGGAAGACCTAGGAAGAGATTGTGCAATGACATCGAAGAAGATATTAGAGCTTTGAAGATCAAAAGGTGGCGGATGATTGCACAGAATAGGCAGGAATGGCGAACTGTTGTGGAACGGGCCAAGGCCCTTTAAAGGGCTGTCGTGTCAAAGAAGAAGAAGAACTCAATGAGACGCCCGAAATGGACAAAGTTTAGTGACTTAACAAATTAATATATAAGACTTATATACCTTACATAATAACAGGAGGTTGCTCTTAGTGTTCTTGTACATGTTTTGTATGCCAACTCATTTGGTTGTTAATCTAGTTAGACTAGTTGTAAATATGCAGCAAATAAATTTAAAAAAGCTTAGTTGACAAGTAAAGAATATGATCTGATCATCTCACAACAGAAATCAAAGACTATGGTGTTTCACGGAAAAAGACCAGTTCGAATAAAAGTCTTCTTAAACGATTAACCTGCCGATCAAGTTACTTACTTCAACTATTTGTAATGTGACGCAGAAAATCATATAAACTATGATAAAAAATACCAGAACTCATAGATTCCAGTGCATGTACGGGACTCGAGAAAGGTAGAAAAGAAATGCAAATAAAATTTTATGAACAATATCCCTATTTTTCTATATTGTATCTTCCGAGATAAAATCCTTGAAAGCCATTGAAGAGTATACCAGCGCTGATAGAGTTAGAAATGACTATATAAGAGGAAATCTTGGAGTTTGACTTGTTTTAGGAATAAACAAAGCTAACAAATAAAACTTGTATACCAAAAAAAGATCAAGACAAAGATGGCAATAGATGACCAAGAACAGGTCTTGTAACTTAAACCTTGGGTAGAGGAAGAAGAAAGAGAAGAAATTAACAAAAAATCGCCTGTAGTTGTTGCTATCTCACATTGATTCTTCGATCATTGTTTTTCTACAAAAAAAACCTCTAAATCTATGCTACCTGTAGGATTCTTAGTCACCTCTTCTTATCAAATTTCTGATGCGTAAAAAACCGCTACTCTCAAAGAGTGAAAACAAAATTTTTCGAAAAGCATTTGAACTGTCTCGCCTATTAAAACAAAAGTCAATGATAATAACTTCAATTTCTTATTATATAAATCCATTATTGAAGTTTCATCAATTGTAACTATTATTTTTGTATCTTTGCACTACACAAAAGTTGTTTGCAACGTTTATACTTTTTCTTTATCATAGACCTGGTGCTCTATTCGGGTGTCGAGTTATTCTTTGCTCTTTCTCATAGCCATGTTTTAGATTTCTTCCAGTCTCGAGCACATTCTTTTATTTTGCTTTTGTCCTATTTTAGTGATTTAATTTTGTAAGCTATTCTCGGTCTTTCTTTTTAATTTGTTTAGCTTTCACAACTTTTCTTGAGAGTCGACGTTCTACTAAGCTGTCTATACCGTCGCCCAGTGGTTTCCTTTCTATTTTTCTGAATATTAATTCTTCTTTCAAAATTTATCTGATGTTGTTTATGTGATTTAATTTTCTTAGTGCATTTATTTCGGTGACTGGCGCTTTTGATTTATACTTCTGTTCAATGGTACATGTTTCACTAAATCGAGCATTGTCAAAATAATTGTGATGTGTATCATTAGTTTATTTTTTCTGTTTATTATACTTACGTCTTGTTTTTCTATAGCTTTGTTAGCTATTTCCAAATTAAATTTACTATTACTTAAGAAAATGCTGTGTGGTTAGTACTATTTTTTGGGGGGGACGTGGTGGCTCAGATGGTTTAACCAGTTGGCTCTGTCCTCTAGCCGACGCGCGCGAGTTCGATTCTCCCATGGGTGTGTGTGGATGTCCTAGCATTAGTGCATGTTAGTTGGCACAATAAGCCCTTATGGCTGCAGTGCCTGCAAGTGCGCCAAAAACCCTAAAAAACCTAGTACTATTTTATTTATGTTAAGGATGTGTTTATTTATCTGTACTGGCTTTGTTTTTGTAACATATTCTAGTTTTTTTTTTGCAGAATTTTCAGATTTCTGCCCGTGACTATTATAAAGGTAAATAGCAGTGAGCTCAGATTGTGCTCTTATTGTTTTTTTCCTATTTTTAGATGAAAGCTTTTACTTCCATTTACTTGATTTTTCCTTGACACTATTATATACTGAGTTGACCAGATTTATTAGTTTTCTAGGGGTTTGTATTTATTCTAAACATTTGTTTGTTATTGATGTTTGTACCGTGTCGAAAGCTCTTTGTAAGATCATTTTATTTCCTGTTTCTATGTTTCCTATTAGGTCTTCTATAATAAGGTATATATGATGTTATTTTTCTTCCAAATTGTCTCCTAGACATACCTTAATTTTCTGCCCTGTAACTCTATTGTATTTTCGATACCAGTGATGTTTCGTAATTTGTTTTATTTACCTTTTTGTAGATAAAAGTTAAATTTTTATTCCAACTTTCAGGTATTTTATGTCTTTTCTGCTTCCATATACATTTTCCAGTTCTTATTTTATTTAGATGCTTTTCATACTTTATTTTTTGATATTACTTATCTTCCTTTATTATTATGTTCTTCTTCTTCGTTATCAAATTTTTGACATCTCCTCTGTCTTAATTAAAAGTTTGTTGTTGTTGTCTTCTATTCTACTTAGTTTGTGTTTCTCTTTAACTTTTAAAGCCTTCATTTTATTATAGTTCTTTCTGTTATGTTTAAAACCGTTAAAATTTTCTTGAAATTCTTCTCAAGTATTTTCTTGTCTCCTCTTACTATTCTTTTTACTTGTTTAACCGTTTTTTAATTGCTTTTTTATTGGTGTATTTTTTGCTAATTGTTTTGTTTAACTATATATCTTTCTCCAGTTCACCATATAGTTCGTTTACTCTTTTTGTATATTTCAATTGCCGTTTTAAATTATTTTTTAAAAATATCTACCTCCTAGTGTTTATTAAGAGTCTTTTGTTATTGCAGTACGTTATATATTTTGTGCATATTTTATTCTAATTTCTTCATTTTTTAGACTTATATTACCCTACTAAATTTATTTTGTTCTTCCTGAACAATAATGGGTTCTTATATTTTTGCTTTGTGTTAAATTCCGCTTCTTCTAGTACTTTAATTTTTTCAATAATATTCTCCATTTCTTGATTATACACGGCTTATCCGGAAAGTATCGGAAATAATTTTTCTAGCCATCCAAAAAGGGCTAGAGGAACGTGGTTTTCGACGAAATGGATGGTAGTGGGAGAGTTTTAGATAAAGGTCGCGCTTGCCGCAAGCCGTATCTTGGTAACTCGTCACGGACTCGACATGCAGCGTACGTTAGAACAACGTTATGCGGTCAAGTTTTGTGTCAAACTCAAAAAATTCGGCTTGAGACTTTGAACCCGATAACGGAAGGAAGCCATGTCAAAACGGGAATTTTTAAATGACACAAAATGTTTAGTGAGGGAGGAAAGCCGTGGAAGGCGAAGAACGCAAAGGACGCCTGTCAACGAGTCGTAGTGCTGAAAATCTGGCGAAAGTGAAGCAACTTTGCACTCTAGTCGGCGTTTAAATGTTCGATTGATATCACAGGAGTTAAATTTATTAAAAACCGTAATGCATGAAGTTGCGTCTAAAGATTTGCAAATGACAAAAATTTACCCCAACCGCCGTACAGCCCGAACTTGGTTCCACCCGGCAAAAACTCAAATTCAGCCTGGAAGAACCCGTTTTGGGCCGGTGGAAAGGGTCGAAACAGCATTTCAGTTTTCACATTCCAGGAAGCCTTCAAGCGCGACGGGCACGCTGAAAACGCTGTGTAGATGCAAGAGAAAGCTACTTAGAAGAATTTTAAGGAACTAAATAATAAACTGCAATTATTGTTTTTATTGAATGATTTCCAATACTTTGCGGAGAAAACACAAGATATAATCGATTTATATTCATTACAATTCTTTTGGCTGTTATAAAAATTAATCTTAAAAAATATTTGTTAGGTTGATACTAGACTAAGTTTCTTATTGTTTGATTATTTGTGTTATTTAGCATATTAATAATATTTCTATTAATTACTATTTCTTGTATCTTCTCAAGGTGACAATTCCTTTATTCATGCTATTCTCAATTTAGCGTTTCAGTATCGCGTAACTGCTACCTTATTTGTTACGTCTCTTGCTCTGTCAAGAGTATTTTGTAGTATTTGGAAAAATCTTTAATTTTAACTTCACCTGTCCCTTCTACAGGTGTACATATTTGTGACAGTAATTTTTTCTCCAAGTTTAAGAGTTTTTAAGATTATTTTTCACAATGCGGTATCGCATTTTAGAATTATTTTCTTTTTTACTTTGTAGTGGTAAAATATGTGTTTATTTCCTAATGGGACCCCTATCCTATGGATTTTCTAATAATTATTTTGATTTCTTCTATTACTTCTATATATTTTTCTGTTAGTGGGTTACATTTCACATTTCAGTGTCATTTATTAATAATCTTTCTTCCTCTCCATTGATACAAATTGGTCCTTGGCCTCCGTTATCCTTCGCCTCTAACATTGCCGGTCAAGGACCGCTTCTAGGTTTTAACACCAATTAAATTTTTGCGTCGTGTGTGTGCTACTTCATCTTCGTAACGTTTTTGTAGTCTTGGGTTTGTTCTTATACCTTACATTCTGCTTGTGAGCGCTCTTTTGACAGACTCTAATATAATTATCATTAACTTTTCTGTAACTTAACGAATCCCGAGAAAAATGTCTCTTGGAACCGTTGGTAAAGTTTGTGGTCGTGTCTTGTTCTCCATATCCTGTTTTCATCGACAGGTCTGTAGATTCTTCTTAGTGTTCTTATTTATTAATAACGTTTTTTATTTTGTTTTTTATTATCCCTATCTGCTAGCCAAATCTTAAACCGTATGTAATACTTGGGTGGATATTGGTCTAGTTCTTTTATGTATGCTTACTTGTACTCGTTATTTTCACTGGTTCTTACCATATTCAATAATCTTTGGTTAATTTTCCTTGCTCTTTCCTTGTATCGTGAGATTTATAATTGTTCTATATAATCAAATTTTTATTTTTGTGTTTCCCGTCTTTCTATGCTTCTGTATTATATGTAGTTCCGCTTACAATGAGCTTACTGTATATATTTGTTGCCTTATTGGTACTTGACCTTCTTTATGTGCCCTAATAAGAGTTTTTTATATCTATATTTTATTGAAGAAGTCTTCACTAATTCTCCCGGTTGTATTCTTAAGATTTCTGGTAGCTTTCAGCATTTCGATTTTTTACTCCCATTTTTAACTTTTGTTAGTGCGTTTCCAAACTTTTATTTTTAAGTTTCTCTATATCAAAAATTATTAGGTTTTCCTCTTTATTTATTTTTGCATAAAATTCTTTCTTTTAGCTGTTCGTTTCCAAGTTATTTCTTGGCGTTCTATTTTGGGGTTTGTTAGCTCTCATTTTTTTCTTCAGATCTTCACTCTCTGACTTTTATTTTGCTTAATTTATCCTCACTTTCTTCCATAAACGCTTCTATCATTATATTATCTATTGATTAACATAAATTAAATAATTAGGTCTAAAATTTATTTGTGTTGAATATTTGGCTGTGTTATTGTATTGCGAAAAAAAGCCAGAGATGAACTCGTCGAAGCTTAACTTTTTTGGTGAGATTTTTACGTATATGAAAAGTTACTAAAACTATTTTAATATGCAGATTTCACACGTTAGTATACTGCTATGTTCCTTCTATTATAGTATTTGGAACTTAATTTTTTTGTAATTACCCTGTGAGTCTCCAGCAGAGCTGTTTATGTTTATCGATTGCGCTATAAATTTTACTCAATACTTCTCGAACACGTTTTTTAGTTGTTGGTACCACTAGTAGCAGAATAATTTTATTTATTAAAATAAATTTTGTCCTTATGTAGACGCAGAATTTAAATCTATACATTCGATAATCTGCGTACAAATCTTACAACGTTGTTGTTTTTAAGGTTTGTATGTTCAAATAACAAATACTAACATCTTACAGTACATTTGTAGATTTGTATTTTACTACCATCTACAAGAAACGAGACTTTGACACCTGTATACATAATCTTTTTGTGTGCTAGTTGATTTTTCCTTCTCCTAATTTCTATAAGTGCTTTTTTAAACTTTTTATATAAAAAACTAATATTATGAGGACTTAAAAAAGTGTAGTCTGAAGAATTACCATCAAAATCAAGCAAAAACTAATACCCAAGGTAAAGAATAGGCATGGGAACGCGGTGACTCAGCAGGTTCAAGTAGTTGTCTCTGTCCTCTAGCCTGGCGCGTGCGAGTTCGAGTCTCGCTTAACTCATGGATGGGTGTGAATGTTAGTGGGCACAATAAGCCATTAAGGCTGCAGTACCTGTATGTGCGCAAAAAAAATAGACAGAATATATCTAATGTTGCTAGACAGTATGACTTCAACAGGTCTGCAGTAAGCACAATCTTAGCTAAGAAACATATAATCAAGAAAACTCGAAAAGTTAAAGAAATAGCGAAGATAGCAATTTATAAAAAAAATGGAGCTATTACTTTGAGTTTCGATAAAATAAAGGGAAAAAGAGATGTAATTTGCACAACTATCATTAAAAAAGAACTAGAGGAAGTTTGAAGAACTGAAGAAACAAAATTCACATTCGTCGTATAGAGGAGCAAAATTTTAAGCTTGCGCTGGATGGTTTGGAAAGTTTAAACGAAGATGTTAAGTACAGATAAAGAAGAAGGCGAGAAGTTCTCTGTCTTACATTTTAAGAATTTATTAAAATGAAGTATATTGTTTGCACATTTTTAATTGTGATAGAATTTGTTTATTTTGGAAGCGCATTCCGAATTGTATCTACATTACAAGAGCTAAGGAAAATATTTCTGGGCATAAACCCATTAAATACCGATTGACTCTTACTTTGGAACCAATGCTACTGGTGATATAAAGGTTAGGTTTCTTCTTGTCTATCGCCCTGAAAACCTTAGAACATTTAAAAAACTGCTAGTGATGTGAAGATCGAATGAAAAGGCACGGATAACGTAGATTTTTCAAAGAATGGTTGTTTAACGTTTGTAGCCCAAGTATCAATGAATTTCTATTGAAAGCAGTGTTGCTATTGAACAATGCACCAGGATACTCAAAAGACTGAAGAACCTGATACCTTTCTATAAGAATAAAGAATATATTGCGGACTGTGAAAATTATAGAGAAATCAAGCTAACCTCTCACACCCCTAAGATCTAGGAAAGTACCCTAATAAAAAAACCAAATCAGTGCGGGTTTACCAGCGATGTGAGCACCACAGGAGAAATACACTAGGTGAAAATGCTTATAGAAAAGTATGTTTCGCAAACAAGACCTCCAAATGGTTTTCATCGACCTTGAAAAGGCGTTGGACCGAGTTCTGCGAGAGCTTATCTGGCAAGCACTTAGAGCACAACTAGTGCCGTAGTTATATCGAGCTCTTTAAAGATCTGTACCACGACGAATCTACAAGAGTGGTCAGCCCAACAGGAACAAGTAAAGCATTTGAGGTCAGAGCAGGTGTTCATCAGGGTTTGACTCTAAACCCTCTGTTATTCAACCTGGTAATGGACTATATCACTTCAAACATACAAAAGCCAGCACCGTGGTCACTACTATATGCCGATGATACAGTTCTTATAGTCGAATCGTTGGCAGAAGTGCAATCAGACCTGAAGACATGGCAGGAGTCCTTGGAGAGGAGTGGGTTGAGAGTCAGTAGACAGAAGACCGAATATATGTGTTGCGACTTTTCCGGAGTTAATATAGGTACCATACCATGTCCAGCCATCAAAAACAGACCTCTTAACAGAGTTGAAGATTTCAAGTATGTCGGATCCATTGTAGCACAAAAGGCCTGTGTTGAGAGAGACATACACAATAGAATACAGGCAGCCTGGCTGAAATGAAGATCGTTGTCTGGCATTATAAGTGACTTCCGTATGCCGATTAAAGTCAAGGGCAATGTATACAAAGGGGCAGTAAGACCAGCCCTACTATATGGATCTGAGTGCTGGCCGATGAGGAAGACGGATGAACAAAAAATTCACACCATAGAGATGAAGATGCTACGCTGGTCAGGTGGGGTTTTGAAAATGGATAAGATAAGAAACGAATATATCCGTGGTGCTTTTAAAGTCGCTAAGATACACGACAAACTTCGCTTGCGCTGATACGGGAATGTGATGAGGCGAGATGATGACCACATGACTAAAAGGGGCCTGAGTATAGAAGACGGAAAAAGAGGCTGTGGACGACCACCAATAATGACAAAAATGACATAATAGCAAGCAACGCAACAAAAGAGACAACCCACAACTGTAAAGTGTGGCGCAGAAGTACTAGGAGGGCTGACTCCAAATAAATTGAGATAATAGCCAGAAGAAAGAAGAAAGAAATGATTTTCTCTAGCTATCAATTTAATTTTCGCCTTCACTTTGTTGATTCAACCAATGAGTCAAAATATTATTGCGGGATTCAAAAATTGCGCTTTTTCGCCGATGTTTTGAAACATGACAGTTCTCCTCAACGATAACATTAAAAACGCTTTTGAAAGAATGTATAAATGAAATTGTGATAACTGCTAGGGATCTGGAATTAGGAGTGAATCAAGATGAGATTGAAGAGCTCACAAAAAAAACATGAAAATGATCTGACGACAGAAGAACTCTTAAATGAAGAACACCAATAAACTTAGAGAAAAGAAGGAAAACAGGACTAATCCCAATTAAAGATCTGTTGAAGAAGTGGCAGGATGTCAGAACAACAGTCTTAGAATGACATCCAAACCAAGTTAAGATCAATAGGCTTAAGGATCTCTATAACGACTATGCTATTATCATCACTTTTGAAAAATCTTGAATAAAAGAGAAAAGCAATCGGCATGAGACAGATTTTTTAACGCCCCATAAAAAACAAAACTGTGTATGTATGTGTTATTGATATTACAAGTGAATAAACTTAATAAGAAATTGTCTTCTTCCTCCTGTTCTTTTCCACTATTAGAGTGATTCTTTCCTTCTTGCTGGTCTTCCAGATGGTTGTTTCCTATTACCAATTTATCTTTGGCTATCTCTTCATTCTTTTAAAATGGTTTCTTCTCTCTCTCCTTCTAACTGTAATCCATTCATTTACTGGTTGTATATTGCATTGGTTCCTTATGTCCTCGATTGCCACTTTATCTCTTCGTGTTTTTCCTACTGTCTTTCTTAAAGTCTTCATCTCGAATGTTCCCATCATTTCTCTAGTTTTTGTGTATCTCCCCTTGTTCCTGCACCGTATGTTAATATTTGTCTTATCGTAGACTTGAAAATCCGACTTTGACTTCTGTATTTATGTATTTGTTATGTCATATTATTGTATTTAATGCGCCAGATGTCTTAGCTGCCTTAACAACTTGTGGAATTACTAGTTGTTTGAGATTTCCTTAGCTGATTATATTAAATCCTTGGTAATTAGAGAAAAATACTTTTTCTATAATTTTGTCCTGAATTTGTAATTTATATCTTAAGCTCCTTGTGTATTGTAATACATTTAGCTTTTCTTGCTTATATCTTCATATTACATCATTCACATATCTCCGCGGTCTTCATTAATAATCGTTAAGTAATCGCGTTCTGCTACCAGGATAGCATTATTAGGGCAGGCTATAATTGTTATGTCTTTTTCCTGCAACTTGTATCTTTCTAATGCTTTTGCCTCTTTTATTGCCTTGTCCATCAGTATGTTAAACAGTAGCGAGCATAGCGAGTCTCCTTGTTGAATTTCAGCTGTAGTTTCTGTAGGCTCCAAAAACTTTCCTTTTACCTTTAATGTCGGTGTATATGTTTTCCACTAATTTTGTAATTTCATTTGCCACTCATTCCGGCCAGTGCCTTCAAGCAAACCGAACGTGCGTGCTGAGATATACCTGCATTATCACAACGACGGAGCCGCAGCCTTGCTTAAGGTCAGGCAAATTTATTTATTTATTTATTTAATTTCAAGTGTATTATTGATCTGGCGTCATAAAGCCGCAAAGGCGAGAGGTCAAGAGCACTGCGCGTCGACAATAAAAATACATCTTATAATTAATCCTGTATGTAAGTAACAATCTAATTTACAAAGACGAAAGTGCTGTTTAGGCAGCCATGCTGCTTATCGGTAACAGCCATAATTAACAGCTACAACGCACTCACCAATACTAGCAACAATTTCCAAATAATCCACTCGCGAATAACTAACAAATAAATTACAGAAGTATGACGCCACAAAATTCCAACCTTGCAAACCATTTCCACAGTACCAAGCAATCCCACAGGTTCAGTGCTGACCAATGCCACAGACACTTCTAACTCCCCCATTTCAATCACCGCAATCTCAAACAAAAAACCAAGAAGACCAACCTATTGATCTAGACGAATCTGAAAGTGGCGATGCCAGCAATATCACACAACTTCAACAGCTGGCAAATAGTCAAAGGTCACAAACGTAAAAGAATAAGGATCATTCCAACAGAACAACGGAATCTGCTTAACAAAGCTCGTTAAGTAATAAATATTCGATACTAGCAGAAACTTCAAGTATTCCAGATGCAATTAATGCAGCTCGTTAATAAACAAGCCACCTCACAACTTTGTACAAGGCGTAGTCAATTACGACAAAATGGCAAAAAAGCCTAACAGCAGTGGCTGAAATGGAATAATACTCGACAAAAGGTTTAACTGACAATGTAATGAAAATAAATGCTAAAACTTCTGATACGTACAGAAAATTAATAAAACACATGTGTGAGAACAATATCATTGACCACTCCTACCAGATGAAACAGGACAGACCGTACAAAGTAGTGCTAAAACACGTCCACCATTAAACCCAGACTGAAGTAATAAAATCAGCCCTCAATAAATTAGGTCATAAAGTACGGAACATAATAAATATAAAAAGCAAACGTACTCAAGATCCTTTACCAATTTTTTTCATCGACCTGGAACCAGCCCAAAACAATAGATAATTACAAAATTCGTTTCTTAAAAAACGTAGTCGGCAGTGTTGAACCCTAACGGAAAAATGTAGATATAGTCCAATGCACAAGGTGTCAGAATTATAAACAAACTAGAGCTTATTGTAACCGACCGTTCGCATGCGTCAAATGCGGAGGACCACATGACACAAGAACTTGTAATAAATCCAGAGACACACAAACAACATGTGTACTATGCGAAACGCCACACCCCCGGCGACTACAAAGGATGTTCAGTTTACCAAGAACTACAAAACAAATACCACCAAGCCATCCAAGCCGATCGAAACTTTCTACTACTACATCTTTAATGCACACCCATCCAATTTAACCTATGCACAAAAAGTATCAATCAAACCAACCAGAATCAAGACTTGACACTTCAACAAATTCTGGACGAATTTAAAGCCCTATTTAATCAACTACTACAACAAAACAACAAAATACTAAATATGCTAAGCACCATTATAAACAAAATAGCGCAATAATGGCTGACTTACTCAGACTAGCACTGTGGAACGCCAACGGAATGCAATACAAATCATGGGGCCGGCGAAGAGGTTGCTCTGTAAGCAATCCCAGAACGAACTTAAAAAGACCTTTCGATTTCGATTTCGCATTTCGGCAAAATTCAAAATCGAATATCTCGAAAATTATTCTACATAAAATTTTTTCGACTTCATTTTCGAATTCAGCGTAAAATTTCCTATAAGAATCCATTTTCAAATTTAAAAAAAACTCAAATTTTGTGACGGAGCGACAGACAGACATATAGAATTCAGTAACGAACTTTTTAAGTTCGTTGAAAACTAGAAATTGAGAACTTCTTGCAAGTAAACAACATAGATATCATGCTCATCTCAGGGACTCACTTTACAGATAGAACTCACCTAAAGATACTCCACTATTCTATTTATCACACAGAACATCCTGACGGCACGGTGCATGGAGGATTAGCAATAATAATTCGCAGCTCTATTTCCCACCACGAACAACCAAAATACAAGACAAACTTCTTACAAGCCACAACAATTCAAGTTGATAAACTCACAACCCTACTAAATGTCTCAGCCATCTATTGCCCTCCAAAGTACAAACTGACCCAACAAATCTTACAAACCGTTTTTAGAAACTTTAGGGCCGAAATTTATAGCAAGCGGTGACTTTAATTGCAAGCCACCCACTGGGGTTCTCGGCTAACGACTACTAGAGGAAGAAAACTATACAAACTAATTACTAGCAATACCTAGTTTCCTGTCCACTGGTAGTCCAACATATTGGCCCTCCGAGTCGGGCCAGATTTCAAACTACATGGACGTTACTCTCCATTTTGACCTAATGTCTAACCATTATCCACTAATAGCCACAATCAGCTCAACCATAATCTACAAAATATCTAAGCCTTTTTTCAGCAATAAGAAAACAAACTGAAACATCGTCTAAGACTACATCGAGCAACATCTCGACACGAACATAAGCCTAAAAACTACCAAAGAAGTAGAACTCGCTAAAAACCACTTTATAACTACGGTTCAGAAAGCAGGTTGGAACTCTACTCCTTAGACAACCCACACAAAAATCAACAGTCCTAATATACCACACAAGATCATGGAGATTCTGAAAGAAAAAAGACGGACAAAAGCAAAATGGTAACGTACCCACAACATAGAAGACAGAAGAAGATTTAACCAACTAAACAATAAACTCAGAATCAAACTAAAGTCTTCCTGTAACGAATCCTTCCAAACCTTCCTTCAATCATTAACAGTTTATGACAACTGCCTATGGGCTGCTACCGAGGGAATCAAGAGACCCCAAATACAAAACCCACCTATCCGCGATCAAAATAATTCATGGCTGAGATCGGACAAAGAAAAAGCAGAAGTATCCGCAGACCACCTGGCAGATGTGTTCCAACCAAATTCTAACCAAGTAGATGAGGAAATAGAGGAAAATCTATAATCACTTCTTGAGTTGTCTCTACCAATACGCAAGATTACCATCAAAGAAATCAAAGACGAGATTAGACGACTGAAAAATAAAAAAGCTCTAGATCTAGATCTAATAACCACAACAATTTTCAAACGATTACCCGACCACGGAATCAAATTCCTACAAATTCTTTTTAACGCGAACCCCCCAACGAAATTACTTCTTACCGCCCAATCAGCTTACTCCCGTTAGTGTCCAAGTTGCTGGAGAAATTGGTGCTAAAGCGTATTAATGAAGACTTGTTACCAGAAACATGGCTGTCCAATCACCAGTTTTGTTTTAGACAGCAACACTCGACAATCCAACAGAGCCACCGCCTAATAAACACAATACAAACCGCTTTAAAAAACAAAACCTTCTGCTTCGCAGTCTTTCTAGACGTGAATCAAGCTTTCGACCCAGTGTGGCACAGATGACTACTATATAAAATCAAGAAACTTCTTCCCCTAGAATACTACCGATTACTATAATCGCACATTACATGCAAAAACTTGCAAAATTGGCAACGAAGTATCCCGAATCAAAGAAATAGAAGCAGAAGTTTCCCAGGAAAGTGTCTTCAGACCTATGATATATCTATTATTTACCTCGGACGTACCCATAACAGATCTTATGGAAATAGGTACATTCGCCGATAACACGGCGATTCTGGCGTGCCACAAAAATCCTATGACTGTTTCAGCAGTATTACAAATTCATCTAAACTAAATCGAACAATGGCTGTCTAAATGGATCAAGGTAAACGAGAACAAATCTACTCACGTCACCTTCGCAACTAAACACCAAGAATGCCCACCAATCACTCTCAACATCAAGCACAATCCCCAATAAAACAAAGTCGAATGCCTAGGACTTCACATTGACAGAATATTCACTTGGAAAACCCATGTCACTAAGAAATGACTGGAAATGGAAATCAGACTAAATAAAATGTACGGACTCATAGGGAAAAACTCTTCACTATCACTAGCTAACAAACTCTTATTATACAAGACTATTATTCGACCAATCTGGACCTATGAGTGTTAACTGTGGGGCTGCACAAGTAAATCAAACGTCCAAATTATTAAACATTTTCAGTCCAAAATAATTCACAATATGGCAGCCGCTCCATAGTTTGTGACCAACCAAACACTCCACTCAGACCTTAACATCCCATATGTGAGTGAGGTAATCAAACAGTACGCCACTAAACATCAATCAACATTAGAACTCCACTCAAATGAAACCATCGCACCACTAAACGAAGATTCTCCCCTTAAACGTCTTAAAAACAAACGGCCAAGACTTAACTAAATAACAGTGGAGTGACTCCACTGGGAGTCACTCACCACCACTTAGTTAATAGATACCATTAGCTGATAGAATGTACTAATATTCTGATTGCTAATCAAATACAGATATTAAAAAAAATTGACACTTGTCTTTATTTCAATATTTGTAACACGTCTTTTAATAGTACTGTGCCAAAAGCCTTCTGCAGGTCTACCATACAAGTAAATGCTAGTCTATTGTATTTCACTGATTTTTTTATTAATTGTTGTACTATAAAGATGGCATCAGTACAGGAACTTTTTTTTCTAAAAGCTTGTTGTTCGTCTGTAAGAGTTACGGTGTTTTCTATGATTTCTTTTATAATTCTTTTTGTTAGCTTAACTGAGGTGTCCCTTTCTGAATATAATTATGCTATATTTCTATGTTTTAGGTATCTTCGGTTTGTAAAATCTTTTTATAGGCGTTGCAATATTTTATTTTCAAGCGCATCAGCTCCATATTTTAGAAATGTTTTGTATATTTCGTTATGACCTGGAGCTTTATTGTTTTTTAATTTTTTTATTTGTGATTTTATTTTTTTTAACTTTTATTTTGTTTTTCATTTATAATTATTATCTCTTGTTCTTCATTCTGTATCTTTATCGTGTCTGGTTCTTTATATAATATCTTGAAGAAGTTCACCCTTACTTTTGAGTCAATATCATTTATTTACTATATGTTTGCTCGTCCCCAACTTGCCACCGAGAAACTATAAACCCACCTTACTCTCCTTCAAGATTGGTTCCAGACCTGGCGCGTGCAAGTAATTCAAACCAAATCAGCTCAAACGCACAAACTGTTCACCCGTTTCACTTAATGGGACTCAATTACCGATTCATCACCTTCCACGCAAGGCAATAGTACTTATCACCACCATCTATAGTAGCATCCTACGCTTAACCTACTTTCCGATGCAATGGAAGTTTGCTCAAATTATAATGATTGCTAAGCCTGGAAAACCATCTCACCAATCCTCTTCCTATCGACCAATAAGTCTCCTTCCTCTCCTATCCAAGACATTTAAAAGATTATTACTTAAACGAATCAAAGATACAGTTGACCTCGACCAGATCATACCTCCCTATCAATTCGGTTTCCATGAGCACCACTCGAATGTACATCAAGGTCACCGAATCATCACTCAAATAAAATCTGTACGACTGCACTCATAGACATAAAGCAGGCGTTCGACAAGGTATGGCATCAGGGACTGTTGTACAAAATTAAACTCCACTTTCCAAGTCAGCTGTATTTGCTGACCGGCTATTTCAAGTCAAAATCAACAACACGGTCTCTGAGTACCACCACATTACATCAGGAGTCCCTCAAGGCAGTGTACTGGAGCCACTCCTCTACCTACTTTACACCTGCCAACCACAAACGACACAGTGCTTGCCACATTCGCGGACAATACAGCTATTCTAGCAGCTAGTGAAACACCACAGGTTGCAACCAATCGCCTTTAGTACCATCTGGACCTACTACAGGACTGGACCAAACATTGGAGGGTATCAATTAATACTGAAAAATCCGCCCAAATAACTTTTATCACCAGACGATCAATCTGTCCACAAGCCAGATTCAATGACACCCCCTTCCCCTGAAAACTGAAGTAAAATAATTAGAGTTGCATCTCGACGCAAAACTCACTTGGAGCACCCATATTAAAGCCAAAAGAAAACAACTCTACCTAAAACTCAAGAAAATGTACTGGTTGCTGGGGCCCTGCTCTCAACTTTCCCTCACAAACAAACTCCTTCTATACAAGACCATATTAAAGCCCATATGGACCTATGGGGTACAACTTTGGGGCTGCACAAAAGCCTCCCACACCAAAATATTACAGCGGTTTCAATCTAAAATTGTCCGCTTGATTACTAACGCGCCTTGGTACATTCAGAACGATACCCTCCACACAGATCTGAACATCCCAACTGTTGCATATGAAATCCAGAGACTCGCCACCACCTACACCATCACCAGCTCGTAGGCACTAAAACAGCCTCATCGATCAGCTGTCCAACCCACCTGCAATTGTCCGCAGACTCCAGCGAAATTAGCCACAGGACCTCATCCCCTATCTTCCACAACCACAACATTAATTACTCGGGAGAATAGCACTGGCTATATCCCCCCACATGACATGTAATATTCTACCATTTACTTATTACTTAATTAAAGAGTAGATTGTAAATAAGCAAGAAATAAAAAAAAATTACCGATTGTCGATCAAGTTAAATACTTGAGACTCATAATGGATAAAAAACTTACGTGGAAACCACATATAACAACGAAGAAGATTCAGATCAACCTAAAACTTAAACAAATGCATTGTCTTCTTGGACGCAAGTCAAGCTCCGAACAGAAAATAAAATCTTGCTCTATAAATGTATTCTAAAGCCAATCTTGACGTATGGCGTTCAGCTTTAGGGATGTCCAAAGCCTTCAAACACCAAGAAGTTCCATACCAAGAGTTCAGTCGAAGATTCTCAGAATGATATTTAATGCCCCATGGTATGTCAGCAACAAAACTCTACATGACGACTCAGGCATCCCACTCGTAGCAGACGAAATTTCCAGACTAACCACCAAATACCTAGACAGCCTTGCTGGCCATCCCAATGATTTAGTCCATCAACTGAGAGATCCACCCGAGGTCAGAAGACGTCTGAAACGACGATGGCCAACAGACAATAATTAAAACATAGTAAATGATCATCCTTATCTTTTGTACTGTCATTGGACAGCTTCTCCTCTCATAGTTTAGCTTTCATCCCATTTACTTATAGCTCCCACAGAGCAGCTTGTAAATTTGCACTGTATATAATTAAAAAAAAGTTCGCTCGTATTGGCCTTACTACTTATTATTACTGTTTATATTTGCTTTTGAATGCTATAAAAATCACATTCCAATTTCTTTGAAAATTTTTTCTCTCGTCCTTAATTTTTCGAATGTCGCTGTTGACTTTATTTCTTACCGCCTTATATTTATTGCAGTCTATAAATGCTTTTCTCTTTTCTTCACTTAACCTCTTGACTTCTCTTGTAAACCATGGAACTTTTCTATTTTTTTTTTACTAGTTTTTATCTTTGTTCCCAGAGACTTTTCAGCACTCTTTAATAATAAGAAATTGGATGTTTATTTTTTTACATTTAAGGCAAATTAATCAAATTCCCATAAATATCCGTGGTACATCGATGATCGGTTAACAAACAATTCGGATAGAAACATCGTCTTTGAACAAACTATATTTGTTAGATGGCAAGAGACGTTGTTTCACTTTTCTTCAATTTTTCTCACAGTAACTTTTAAATTTATTGAACTTTAGATTACCTCTTTTGGATGTAAATTTTATGCAATTATTACTTCTGCTCCTTATTACAACCGGACCGAGCCACTTCAAATTAATAAAATCAAAAATTATTCGGTGTGTGTCAGGGACCAACAATGTAAAGCTCTGTTTTAACCCAACGGACATCGCCTGATTGAAAGGGGCGCGTGGCCATAATAATCGGCAAATGCCCACTGATTAATTAACTCGATCGTAAGTTTGAGTGCGAAGCTAACCTTATTTTGTTTGCCACTGTACCTGCACCTCCACTAATTGAGCTTTAATTGCGCTTGCAAAGCGCGCGGCCGGCCGATGCACCGCGACAGCTGGCCCAGTTGTCATAATGCAGATTAATAGCGGCCAGCGCTTCCTTTTGCGCCGGGCTTTCGAAACCTGGTCATGGCTGCAAAGGTCCCGCTGCGCCGTGGCGAAATCCGGCCCTAATTATCTTAATAAGATAAACGGCGCGGCAGCCTTAATTCGCTCGCCAAATAATGCGGGGGCATTGGCACGGAAACTCGGCTTGTTAACAAATCGTTTATTCTCAAGGTTTATACAACTTTACATGGTATTTACATAACATATACATGCTGAGCTTCTGCCCGGTATTTACACGCAGATCTCTGCTACGCTCTTGGGGTGAGAATAACATGCAACAGATAACTCGATAATAAGGGGGTGAACAAACTTGTTTACATTAGTTGTAAAAATAATGTATTTGGCTTTTATGTTATATATAAGAACTAAAAGGGCTAACCTTCTGGTACGAACGACACTCAAAGCATTGTGAAGCTGTGAAAGCTCGACAGTCAAATATAACTTATGGCACTTTGGCTGTTACAGCAAAGTGAATATGCTCATTAACGCTGTGTAACAAAAATTAACAATAACATTTTTTAGAATACAATTTTTTAAAATTTATAAAATCAACAGAATTTATTTAAAAAAGTACTACCAAACAAATTATTTGGTAAATTATTTGAATCTAGATTTCGGTTATTTGGAGAAACCTAAAAATATTGTTTCTAATTAGATAATTAAGGTAAACAATTATTTTAAATTTCAAAGTAAATAAATTAAGTTTTACTTGTAGTTTCGCACATTTGTATTTAATTAAATTTAACTGATAAAAGATCAATTTTTTATTGTCTTAGTACCGAGTAATTGTTTATGAGTTCGTTGTTTATCATTAAATATTTATAGTGAAATGAAGTGAAAGTAAAGTGAAACCATTCCTAACAATGAGCATTAACTGAACAATTGCCAATTAATTATATTATTCTAAAGTGGAGAAGCTTATTTTTTAATTAAGCGCGAGGTGAAACGGATAAATCTTTGAGAAGTGTCCTCTAACGTTTGGCTTCCAAAAAAGGCAGGTTTAATTAAAATTCGCTAATGATTCAGTCAATACCAGAAGGCTAACCAGCCATAGCGGGATAACTACTTGAAATTTAACTAAAATGTAGTACAACTGCCACTAAATAACACTAAACAACTTGTACGGTAGTGTACGCGCTAAATGTGACCTTCTTCTCGTTATTCCGCCGCTTATTGTCGTCCTTCTTTATGACACTTTTCAAACTGCCGCCCGTGCTGTTAATTTTGTACGTTAGCTCCCCCAAACTGCCCCTCCTGACGTCGGTGCGGCCGTCCCAGTTGTCGTATTTCTTACCGAGGGTACCACTAACCGAACTGAAGTCCTTGAGCTTCGAGGACATCCCGAATAACCGATTCGACACGTTACTAGAGTTATTCGCACTCACGTCAGCCTTGATCCCGTAGTAGAAGTTCTTGTTCTGGGAGGTGGTGTCGATGTAGCGGTACGCCATGGGGGTGAAGTTCCGCGTCTCGCTGTGGCTGCGGGGCTTCCGCAGGAAGCGCGGCACCGAGTAAGTCCACGAGCTTTCGGGGAGGGGGCGGCTGGGCGCAGGCTCGGCCCTTTTGGGCTCGACGTACCTGAACTGCTGGAAGAGCGAGTCCTTGCCGGGCTTGGGGCTGGGCAGCATTTTCTGCGTGAAGTTCTGCAGCCGCGTGAGGTTGTCTTTGGCTGCGAGCTTCACGTCCAGCGAGGCTACGTTGACGCGCACGTACTGACCCCGCAGGACATCCTGCTTGGCTTTGCCGTCCTGCGCGAGGGTGGGCGGCTGGGGGGCGCGCGCCTTGGGCTTCCGCCGCCGCTCCGGCCTCTTCGGCGACGCGGCATCCAGCAAGTCCTCGGCCGAGTTCCACACCTTCTGGTTCAAGCCGTTCTGCTTGGCCTCATCGGCGGCGCGCGGAAGCGTCTGCAGGTCTAGAATGTTCTCGCTGGACGCCGACCTCTGGGAGCAAGCGCCCGCGCCGACTTTCGAATTGTGGGAATTTTTGGCGCATTCTTTCCGAGACTGCGTCTCGTAGAGCGCGGCACTTTCACTGCGCTGCCTCGAATTAGCATCCTTTGAATTGGCTCTACTCCTTATGAATATTGAATGGCGGAAGGGGGCTGCCGTCCGCGCCAGCTGTCCTCGAGCCGTAGAACACGGAGCCCGCTTCCGGCGTGTTCAGGCTGATTATGTCGCTGTGCTCGCACTCCCGCGGAAGTGCCAGCCGCGTCTCCGGCTCCTTCGTGATCTCTATGTGGGTGATGCCATTCTTGTCTGTCCTCTGCAGAAGGTTGAATTTCGTTCCGATGCTGCCGCCGTAAGCCTTCTGGTTGGCGATCGCCTTGAATGTGCTGAAACTCGTGTAGAACGTCCGCAGGCTGTCCAGGTCGTCGAAGCGGAACACTAGCGCGTCGCCCTTCACCACGAACACCAGGATGTTGGGGAATTTGATGTCGGTGTAGCACATGCAATCGACTAGATGGTGGCTCTCGCTCTCGGCGGCGCTCTTCTGGGGTGGCGCTTCGGGCGGCGGCGCCTCCGTGTCGGAGTCCGAGCTGGCGGAGCCGTTCGCGCTGTCCGTCTCCTGTATCTTGGAGCCGCCGTCTCGCAAATTGCCCGACGTGAAGCTATCGTCGCTGGACACGATCGACAGCGTGTCCACGTCCGATTCGAAGCCCTCGTCGGCCGGCGGCGGCTTCGCAGGGCGCGCAGGCTCCGACAGGAGCACGAAATCGAGCTGGCAGGCGTTTAGCCGCAGGTCGTATTCCGGGAGCGGCGGCTTGCGCTGCTGGGACTTCTCCACGATGGAGCTCAAGGACGAGGTGGCCGGCTCTCGTAAAAGAAGCGTGGCTGCTGGCATTGTGGTTTTGCATTATCTGAAACAAAAATTAAAAGTCAGATTAAGCAAATATGAACGGCTTGCGGCCATTTTTAGCACTAAACTAACTTTCAAAAACACCAAACGGGTCGTTCCAAGAATAATAACAGCTGATGAAGCTTTGATACCATTTTACGACATTGTTAGCTGCGAATGTAGATCCATGAAGGTGATTTAACAACACGAAAACAGCAACGTCCGTGGGAGAGTGGCGTGTGATGTCGTCTTCAGAAATACATGCTTTGCCGAAGAAGAACTTTTCAGTTTCAATTCAAAGATTTTCTACTACATGGCTAATATGAATTTATACTAACAAAAGCTTGTTTATTCTAAGCTTCAGCGAGCTCATTAGCGGGCGGTATTATCTACAGGCAAGTTTATTACTTTTCCTTTCCTTGTTAAGTTCCCTCGAGAAGAGGTCTATCCACTTTTCCACACAACCGTACAATTAAGAAAACAATCGCATTCCGCGCCTTTTCACTCTTGAGTTCGATCGCGGCCGATACGCCATTCAAATCCATCCAGAGACCGCTTTCTGGCATTTTTCTACAAATTACAGTAATAGCCAGTCATTGTACGTGCTAAGCCGAGTTCTCTTCGGCGGGACAAAAACAATGGCAGATTACTGTTATGCCTCTGGGGCCGCCATTATTTATAATTAATTTCAATAAACAATACCGCATTGAAAGAACAATGGCAAATAATAGCCGGACAGCCACCTGCGTGCTCAATCAAGGCGCAATCAGCGCCGTGCTCATCGGTGCAATTTACGATTCCGCTGCACTCCGAGGAATGTTCTACCGAATATCGAATTATTGCCCGATGGAAACGCGCTAGAAATTACGCGGAAACGGCGTCTCCGAGCAGGACACGCCAGCAGCGGTTGCGCAAGCGGGATACGCGGATGTCTAGTTATGTCCGAATCCGTCCCCGTTCGAAATTTTGTTCGATTTTTCGGGCGGCAATTATTTACAGCTTTCTCGGGCTTCTGTACTTCCCTTGTAATAAAACACTTTTCATAACGCGGTAATAGGCAATCTTCCGTATAAACGCAACGCCAAATTAACATTTCAATACAAAAAACGTTGCATCATTTCAAATGCCCGAAATTTCACTGGCTTTATTTAAAGCATTTTAATGCGTACCCGGTAAAATATTTGAAAATTTTATTTTTACAAAAATATTTTGATGTAGGTCACTTCCTACTATAAGCTATTCAAAGCAATTTAAGTTAGCAACAGGCTACAAAATGTAAAACAATTACAATTATTACAAAAACAGTTTAAGAACTTTCTAAATTAGAAAAATTATTATTTTAATATTCTAACAAAAATTATATATATTTTTTAAAAAATTTCAGAAGAAAATCTTAAAAAATTTTTCCCGAAATTATTCGCGAAGCTTCAAAGAGTTTCTCAACTCAATTGGCAATCTAACAACCCAAGAACGAACAACATGATAACATATCCACATTAATATTTATGGCTAATGATTTTAATGATACATCAGAACGCGAAAGGTCACCACATACTCGGGTAGTACAAAATCAATTTTGCCATTTTTAGTACAAAAGTTATCTCTATAATAATTAGACACAAAATTAAAAAACAAAACATCATTGTATAATACACATCTATTTGCGAGATAAGTTTTATGCTTGTTGATACCACTTTTGTGGACTAAAATCAAAGAATCGACGACACTCTTCTTCTACTCTTGAAAGTTGACAAAGAGACGTCCAGTTAAAACCTGGAGCAAATGGAAATCTGATGGTGCCAAAGACTATGTGCGATATATTTAGAGCAAGTCTTGTTCTATGGTACATATCGTATATTAGAGACTAATTAAAGTTACTTTTATACCAAAATCTAGAAAATAGGACAAGATTAGGCTTAGGCTCTAAAACAAATTAATTTGACTTTTTTATACTGAAAACACCAGAAAAACTGCTAGCAGGCATATCAGGGATGGTACATTATTTATTCGACCTTTCAATTACGATCGTTATGTATATAAAGCAGAAGGATCTACAGAAACTGAGTTACATGGACTTTTAACCAGAGTGGGGAACAAGAGGTACTTTCAGCTGCCTTTTCGGATATAGACGGACCGTATGCTGATACATCTGTAGATTCAATTATTAGAGCGTTGAGGAGTAAAAGACTGGACAAAACAAGTTGTATGCTTAAAGTAAGATTAACATGTGTATCCTTAATGAGAGAAACAGTGACCACTCGTGTTGCAAGAAAATATCCACAGGACGGTGTTCTGTCTCGTTCACTGTAGAACTTTCTAGTAGACGACTGTTAAAGATACTCAAAGGACACGGATATGCAGATGACTTAGTCTTGCTATCCCAGAGAAGATTTAACAATACAGTTACGGAGCGTATGCAAAAGATTCTAAATCTGGATACAAATTAGACAAAATCTACCAAAGTAGCATTTACAAGAAGAAGAAATCTAGAGAGACTTCAAGATATAGAAAAAAAGTTTTCAGGTGAAGTTATTTTAAGCTTAAAACTCACTTAAACATTCAAAAAGTAATAACCAGGCAAGCTCATAGAAAAATATGAGATCTAAAACCAAAACTGATGTATTAGATATATGCTATGGTGATCCAAGCCACGATTACACATGCCGTTTTGGTATGGTGGACAAAGATGATACAAATAATTGCTATACAGTACTAAGTAAGATACAAAAGCTTGCTTATTTGAGAATAACTGTTAGATCTCCCTCCTCTTCATTTTAAATTGCTCAACGCTCCCTTTGAGAAAGAAAGTATAAAAGTCAGGCATATTAAAATTGGACATATGATGGAGGCATACTAAATATGTGTACAAACCATATGACGCCAAAATTTGCATTTGATATAAAATTTAAAGTTAATATTATGGATCGAGATTAATGTATAAATAAAATAAGCAACAGAAAGAGACTCGAAAAATTATTTTGCATCCAGAAGAATCAAGAATTGTGAAAAGAGAAACTTGCAGTTTAGTTTTGCATTAGGAAAATGTACATCTGTTTTCTAGGTGGAGATGATATTTACTATAGTCGAGTATACCAGACCAAATAAATTGAAGGTTTATCAAAATAGGCGAATCAACATATTCGTGGACAGGTAGGCATCTTTGGAGGCTTTCAAGAATCCAAGGCTGGTATGGGAATGCCAAAAAGAATTCAGTGCTCTGGCAGACGACAATACAGTTAACTGTATCGTGGGTACCAGGACACTGTGGAATTCCAATGAAAAAGCTGATAAGCTGCCACAAAAAAGGATTATTAACCATATATAGGCCTCGAACCGGCTCTGGAAGTACCTAAAGGCACAATGTAAAGTCGGCGGAAGAATGGGTCAGAAAACAACATAAAAATTTGGGAAATTATACCGGTACCAAGACATGTAAAATCTGTTATGAAAGGACCATCTAGTAAACGAACTAAAGGACTGTTAGTATAAAGTAGGAATCAATCTCCTCACAGGTCATTGTTTTCTCAAAGGACGCAATAGGGCCGTACAATGCATACAATGTGTCATCCATATTTTGTGCGAGTATGGGGCTTTAATTTATATACTTATAAAATACCAGTAATGGATCTAAAAAAAATACAGCAACTATCCAGTAAGGCACGTGTAAAGACTGGTTTAAGGAACAAGGGAAAAGTGGTATAAAGAAAACGGGAGAAGCACAATAAGTCCATGAGGCTATTATAATACTAAAGACATAAGCCAAACGGCTCTCAACAAAAAAAGACTATTGGTAGCAATTGGAACTGCAGCACGATGTTCCTTTTACTCTGACAAGAGTAACCAGGAATCGAATTTGGTCGTGGCATATTACGTTAAGATCTTTCGACAAATTTCCACGCGCTTTAATTTTCGGAATCAACAATTTTTCTTCTACTTCTCGGACTGTCAGTTGCCAGTCTTTGTTGATCGTAGCCCGTACACGTTCTACACTTTCTGGAGTTTTGCTCAGTATTAGTCTTCTACCTTCAATAGATTTCCGGCCATCTCCAGATCGTTTATACAATGTCCTTTAGTGATACTTAAATTGAAATGGTCATGGACTGCACAACAGATAACAGATGGGCGAAATAGATGGTCCAGTGGAGACTGCGATTGGGAAAAAGAAAAAAAGAAAGACCACCCTTAAGGTGCAACAATGACACAAAGAGAACAGCCAATTATAACTGGATACAGAAAATCCAAGACAGGGATCTGTGGAGAGTACTTTGAGAGACCTACATCCGTAAAATGGTAGATATATAGGCTTATGATGATAAATTAATCGAGTAATTCTTATATACGAATATTCTAGCTTTTCCAAAAAAAAATTTAATATACTTTTCAGTCGCTGCAAATGCAACGATCACACATTACATGTGCTTAATCACTGGCATCCAATTACGAATTGACCCGGCCAGTAAAGTTGTTTTCATTCACGCATGCGCATTATAATCTCTTCTTATCGGCTAGACAGACATGGTTTGTTTACCACCTGCGCAATTTTAATTGTTTTATGTTAATATATAAATTGTAAAACCTGAGAAAACTGTCTTATTTTTCTAGTTTAATTGCATTTAACACAGTATTTTAGGGATCCGGTAAATTTTTTTTTTTCTGGCAATTATCTACCTTTATTAACCTGGTGTTCAGCTTGCTCTTGCTTTAAAGCGTGGCATTTCTCTGCGTTTGCTGGCTTTGGCGACTTATTGGCCATCGGGACGATTAAGCTCCTACGATAATCGTCTAGTTCTTATGTTTCAAATAAAGCTATCACATTTAAAGACTGATGTCACCACTATTAGATTTTTCAATCTAATATCGCGTCTATCAGTAATCCCTAACAACGATCAAAATTCCAATATTTAGATTAGGCATTTTGATTACATTTTTACTACGACGTAGAACTTGACAAATAGAGTCAAATATAATTACCCAATAATTACAATGCTGTTAAGAATAGGCAGTCTAAAATCAATTATTCTAATATTTTATATTGCAAAAATATAATGGAATCCAAAGTAATTAAATCCAACAGAAATCATTCAGATGAAATAATAATTAAGTTCGTTTTGATGTAGTTTCGTTACAAACATAATAATACATTTATATTAGTACAAAAAAGTAACTGAAAACTGTGCTTGATAAGCAAAACCTAATTATATTTATGTTTGAATCTAGAGATTTCAATGGTACATCAGAAGCTAAACTTGATTAAAATGTAAACGCATTATAGAATTCAACGATTGAAAAAAGTGAAAGTAGAAGATACCCGTAACTCAGTATAACAATAAATTAGATCATAAACTAACAAAATATTTTCGTTGTTAATTTTTGTAAAATATTTTAATTACAATTATTTTTGAGGGTAGCCTTTAATAATATATTTATTTATTCAGCACGTTACTTTTACATTTTTAAAAGTTTATTACTAGCCCCTCAAATTCAAAAACTATTTTTGCTTTTAACAAATTTATAAATCATATCTTTGCGGGTTCTACGACAATTTTCTCTGGTAGGGAAAACGGGAGACATTTTAGAACTCTCGTGTTTAAATTTATTTTTGTCTGACAAGTACAAACTTGGAAAAGGTTGAGAAATCTAATAGGCAAAAAATATATAGGAGAGTGAAAGTTGAAATAGCCAAGTTAATTAATTTAAATTTATAAAACTAAATATAATGAAGTGCATGACTTCAGCGCTGCGGCAGCGTGCCATAATAATATTTTACATAAAATCTGCCCCAGCACAGTTGCAGCTATATTATTACTGGAATAACATTACTATGATAATGTTGGGTTTCGGATGCTTAATGCTGAGTAAATGTGTAAATTAGAAATAAGGTGATAAATCTTCATTTTAGAGCAAAATATTGCTTGCTGCCAGAGATTTTGACCTACACGATGTTGAACGTTCTGGAGAACCAAAAGAATTTTTTTTAAATTTATTTAACCAGATCAGCAACGTCGTGCTATACATGGGTCTGTTAACTATTGATTATATGTAACACTATTGTCGCTTAGGAATTGCCTATTGGCTTACCCATTCACTGTTTAGTTTTTTGTATTATTTTGGTTTAGTCACTACTCTACACTTCATTATCACTACTATCGTCGGTTGAGAGGAGATCTTGCGTCAGTTTACGTTTCAAGCGTTGATGCATGTGTCTCATTCCTAGTGCGTAATGGACTGCTCCTGCACAGTTGTTTAAATTTTTAAAGAAGGTTGCCGCTAATTTTTTAATGAGTTTTTCTATGGTTGGGATATTTAGTTCAGCGTGTAGTTGGCGGTTCTTTATATACCATGGAGAATTTGTGGCTATTAGAAGAATCTTATTTTGTAATGTTTGTATTTTTCGGATGTGAGTCGGTGAAGCAGATCCCCATACACAGCACGCATACATTACCAGTGGTCTAATTATTGATTTATAGATTAGCATTGTACAGTCTATGTGTAGAGAACTTTTTTTGTTTATCAGTGGGTATAGTAGGGCTAATCTAGTGTAGCTTTCATTCAATTTGTGGTTAATATGGAGCCCCCAGGTTAGTCGTTGGTCTAAGCATACCCCTAGATACTTAACTATCTATTTTGCGTGTTCCATAGATTTTATTCGTTATTTATTTGAATGTTGGGTATATCTCTGAGGCGTCGTAAGGTAAACACTTGGGCTTGACATTTGGTTGAGTTAAGATTTATGTGCCATTTTCCCATCCAGCTTGATATTGTATTTAGGCTGGATTTTAGTTCGTTTGATGCTTCCAATAGTTCGTTGCTCTGGGTAAGTAGCGCAGTATCATCTGCGTACATAGCAATGGCTGCTTTGTCTATTTGAGGCATATCATGGACGTAGATATTAAATAGTGTTGGGCCCAATACGGATCCGTGTGGGACGCCAGCATGGATAGGTCTAACTGTTGAGTATGTGGAATTGATTCTAATGGAGAAGGTCCGGTGTGTGAGAAATGATCGAATAATATGTATCTAGTAATCTGGTATGTGGAGGCGCTGTAATTTATAAAGTAGACCTTCTATCCAAACCCTGTCGAAAGCCTTAGCAAATTTTAAAAAAAAGATTGTTATCGCATACAGTCAAAACTCAGGAAGAAACTCAAAGTAAGACATCGAGTTATTTCTAGATTCCTACATAATTTGTAGAAGGTTTACAAGAAAGGCCCACGATCTCACAGCTGAGAACGAGGGTAGAAACCATAATATTGCTAATGATCACCGGACTGTTCCTTTCGCTTCTGTCGGATTGCCAAAAAGAGTCCGATCGAGTTAACTAATTTCAAACCACCCCTTTTCCGTAGCGGAATTCGACAACTGACCAAAAGAGAGCATAAACGCATAGAAAGCATGAGAGCTTACTTCATATGATAGATATTATTTATGTATATTATATATTATGTATATTAAGTTAAAAATTAAATAAGAAGTAACTAAATTAATTGTACAACTGTATTTGCCCCTATAATTAATTTTATATTGTTTGCTTAATTATATAAATACAGCTAAAAAATAAAATTAGTTAATTTTACAACACTAAAATTTAAATCAAAACCCTGCTATAAAAAATCAACTGGGGCGGCTTAGTAGGCTGACACGGATACTAACGAGCAAATTATCCGTAATATGGTTTTTTATGAATTATTACCCGTTATCGCCGAGGTGCCGGAATCGCAAATCCGGTAACACGGAAAGGATGTAGAATAGAACTGAATAAAATTAATCTTTCATGCTACGTTGGAGATGCTGCTTACGAGCAGAGAGCAATGATACCCTGCAACCCGACATTCCGATTCGCTATTATTGTAATTTACCTAAAGTAGCAATGCATCAATAAATATGTTAATCAATAACTATCGAATTTAAAAAATAGTATGCAGAGAATTCTTTACATTTGAAAAATGAAATAGAACTGCGTGAGAATAAGATACGTAGAATAATTATCTTACACTAATTACATAATAAATGTGAGACAGTTGAATCTTAATTTTAAAAGTTTCGCGATTTAAAGATTAGTTTAGAAATTTTTTATAAAAAATTAATTAAACTAAAAATAACAAATATAAATTTAATGTTTTTAATATAATTGATGATACAACTAGTACATATTCTAGAGATCTCTTGCCAGCAAAAGTGATACATGCTTTACACGATTAAATTTTGAATCAAAATAAACTTCCAGGGCTATTAGCGCTTCATTCTGCTTCAAAAACACCGTAATATACTCTTCTTGAGCTTACGAGATGGATCGTGGCCTGTGGTCCGCAACTTGATAGCAAAGTAAACTGTCTTTAGATTTTTGAAGTTATTGATAATTATTACAGTTTTAATTTCAATATTTAGTTAAATAATTTTACTTATAAACAAAACTGAATATTGAAATATAAAAGTAAAGGAATAACTAGGTTTTCGCCATCAATAAACTTTACAAAATCACCATTACAGCTTTTATATTCATCTAAGCAGAACTACCAATAACCAACAAATATTTAATGTAATAAATTTTAAACTTTTTAATAATTGAAGAGTTGTGCTTTCTTTTTACTTTATCGAAAATGGGTTAAACTGTGTTAACGAAAATACATTAAAATAGCGCCATCTTTCAAATTTTGTTAAGATGGTTTCAAACTCTTAATCTGCAGTGCATACGAATTGAAACTGTAGGTTTGGGTAATACTTTAGTAACTACAAATTATCTATAAAAAGTCTTGTAAATATTTGTATGAGCAAAAGAAACCCGGAGGAATGTGGGCTAGGGGCTACCAAAGAAGGTAAATATTTTTGCAGATGATCTCAAATGAGTTTGAAGCAACTGCGTTGAATATATGATTAGATGATGTAAATATTGAACTAACTTCCACAAAAAAGGTAGCGAGTAAAATTAAAGCCCAGATAATCTCGATTTCATAAATGAAGGAAACCCAAAACAATTTTCCAGAAAAGAAATTATCAAATTGATCAACTTAAATATCTCAGTCTCAGTTTAATCACGTCATTATGCTGGAAGATCTCAAAGGTTATAATAATTCTTGGAAAACTTGGGAATCTAAACGTACAGACCCCAATCTCCTCTATCAATTATTTGTAAACTGTATCAGATGTTGTTTTTAAGAGATTGGAGACCATTATTGATAAAAAAAGATTATTCTGGACTTAAGGTCGAAAAAGTGTTTTAAAAGGCGTGGCATCCCAGATTGCAACTGAAGATAAATTGATGGCAGCTTGTTACCGAAGTCTTACAATAAGCAAGGTACTTTCGCATTCTATAGGAAGAATTACTCCAAATTAAGATCCATCAGAGTTGGTATGCTACAAGGTAGTGTACTTGTCTCATACTGTACAGTTGCGACAAACTTCAAACTGATAATACCCCGATCGTTACATTTGCAGGCCACACAGGTATTTTTGCAATTGGAATTGAAGAGTCCGAGCCCAACAACAACTTACAAAGCTAGGGCATAAAACTCAACGAGAATAAATCTGCCTATTTGTTATCTTTTCTAATCGCAAGACCGAACAGTTACCGTTGATGAACAACGGAGAGGGCGAAAGAAATGTAAATAGCCATTAAAAATTGCACTAATAACTGCAGACGTAATAAAAAAAGTCTCAAAATTGATGATAGTAAATAGACGCGAAAACTTTCATGGTCGGTGAATTTTAGAAGTTTTCTGAAGATATCCGCCACAATTGTGGACGAAACGCCAAGAGTTTCCAAACTCGAGAATCAACTGCTTGATGCTAGTAAATAGAATTTTATATTTCCAGCGTCGATAGTGCAAATGATGGTATATGCAACGCAAACATGACATAAACGCAAATCGCTACTTTCAGATGCGTGAAGGTTATGTATGGCTCAAGGTATCTCGCTAAGATAACAGTAGCGATCTTATTTTACTATTTTACTCTTATTGTGCGTGCGAAGTTACAGCACCATTTTCGAGGACGTTAGCTGGGACGATGCGGATCGAGTTCAAAAAGATGAGTTGGTTAACAGGAAAAAAGTTAATTCTGTACAACTATATGTTCAAATCTATTTGGATATGTAGCTACTATATATAATGGACTTTTCTAAAATAGTTATCTCTATAGAGATCTAGGGATGGAATCAGGATGGATAAAATTGGATGATTTACGAGGAAGTACGAATGCCGGCTTTATAACCACACAAAAACTGAGGCAATTGAACTTTTAAATCAGGTTGGAATAGTGCGATAGCTCGATGCGAAAATATTTTTAGTTAAGTATAAAGCAGAGCATTTAGAGTGAACTCTAGGACACTATCTGATTAACTTCACGATTGTATTAAAGTAGAATGTAATTAAGCGCCAGGAGGCGTTTTAAATAAAAAGAGCATAAGTTCTGTTGAGTAATGTTTTATACTAAGCATCACGATTAATCTTATGTATTTCGATAGTTAATTCATAAATGACATATTAAATATCTTTCTCTCTCTATCCAGCGTTTATTGTCCATAAGTGAACATACGCCTCCTCCATTTCCCTCCATTTATTTCTATCCTGTGCTACGTTCATCCAGACCCTTCCTGCCACTTTCCTGATGTCATCGTACCATCTTAGTATGCGCCTTCCTGGGTTTCGTTTTTCTCCCCATGGTTTCCATTCAGTCGTTTTTCTTGTCCATTTCTTCTTCTCCATCCTCGCTATATGTCCTGCCCATCTCCACTTTGCTTGTATTATTTTGTTTTTGACATCTTCCATTTTGGTTCGTTCTCTAATCCATTTTATCGACTTTTTGTCTATCAGTTTTATGTTGAGGATCGCTCTTTCCATGTGTCGTTGGGTAGTTTGCATCTTACTCATGGTCTTCTTTGTCATTGTCCATGTTTCAACTCCGTATAGCAAGACCGGTATTACACATTGGTTTAATAGTTTTATCTTCATGTGTATCTTAAATATTTTTTCTTTACTCTCTAATATATGTTTCAATCTTCCGTTAGCTGTCCATGCGAGTCTAATGCGTCTATTTACATCTGCCGTTTGCATCTTCCTGTCTACTCGCAGGTTTTGTCCCAGGTATATATATTGTTCTACTTCTTCTATAGTTTCCCCATTTAGCGTAATGGGACCGTCATCTTGGTTACAGGATCTCTTCATTATTTTTGTTTTTGTCATATTTATAGTTAGTCCTATTTCTTTTGATTTTTCGTTCAGTTCTTCCATCATCTCCTGCAGTTCCAATCGATTTTCTGCAATAAGCACTACATCATCTGCGTATCTTAGTGTATTTAATTTTCGTCCTTCTATATTGATACCATGGTTCTCCCAATTAAGGTTTTTGAATATGTCCTCCATTGCCAGTGTGAAGAGCTTTGGCGATATAGAGTCTCCTTGCCTTATTCCTCTTTGGAGTGTAATTTCACAGTGCTTGTTGCTTCCTTGTATATATTTTCGATGAGTTCTATGTATCTGGAATCCACTCTGCTGTTTTGTAATGAGTTTATAATTGCCCATATTTCTATCGAGTCAAATGCCTTATTATAATCTATAAAAGCTAGATATATGTCCTTGTTGTATTCTGTTGTTTTCTCGATGATGTTTCGGAGTGATTGTATGCGATCCAAAGTATTGTACCCTTTTCTAAAACCTGCTTGTTCGGTGTTTTGATACTGTTCGAATTTGCTTGTTAATCTTGTTGTTATTATTTTCGTCAGCATCTTATATATTTGACATAAAAGACTTATTGGCCTATAGTTTCCTAGATCTGACTTATCTCCTTTCTTATGTAACAGCACAAATTACGGCGTTGTTCCAATTCTGTGGTATTTTCCGTTCTTCTAAGCATTTATTTAGTAGTATCTTTAGGTTTTTTATTAATTGTTCTCCTCCGTATTTAATAAGTTCCGGGATTATTCCGTCTTCTCCCGTAGCTCTGTTTAATTTCATTTCCCTAATTGCGTTTTTTATTTCGTCTGCTTCTATTTCCGGTATTTCTTCCGATCCGACGTTAAGAATATGTCTTCTTTTTATTTTATCTGGTTTTTCTATCTTGGCGCTATACAGCTTTTGATAAAAGTTTTTTGTTGTGTGAATGATTTCTTTTCTATCATACGTTATTGTGTCGTCTTCTTTTTTCAGATGGCTAATGATGTTGATATTTGTGTTTATTTTTCTTCTCAGCACTTTTAAGCTTTTGTTTTCTTCAATTGTTTTCTCTATTAAAACCTCTGTATTTCTTCTGATATATTCTTTTATTTTCTTTCGTACAGTTTTGTTTAGTTCCGTGTATTCTACCGTACCTCGTTTACCTTGGCTTGCTAGTTCTTAAATATCTACATTACCATATTAGAAAACAATAGAATACATCGGACTTTGTGGTTGAATGTATAAAATTCTATTATAAACTCATTGTTACTTCTTTAAAAGTCGATGAACCACAAAATTCAAAATATAAAGTTTTTGTTGAACTGTGCAAACTTTGAGGAACAATTAACCAATATTGTCCATTAGTCAAAAACAAACATCACATTTACATCTACAAATTTTGTGAATTTGAAAACAATTAGTATTATTGAAAAGTTGATGTTCATAATCTAAAATTATATTTTTTTATTGTTTTTTAATGTTATGTTGTATTGGTAATTGTAATGATTTTGAAAATGTGCCTCCATCAAGCAGTCTCGTAATCTAATATCGGTTCTCGGAGTTTTGTCCCACCTGGGATGAACGATCCGCATCAGCTTAACTTTGTTTACTAGAAAAACTGTTCGGCAAGGTTATAATTTGCATGTAGTAGAATTTTGAAAGAGTTCTGCATTTTAAAGTTGTGCCAAACGGTCGCGCTATCAATACCAAACTCATTTGCAGCAAATGGACTGTGTCTCGGAGAAGTTGAAGAGAAGTACTCGACTTTCATCCGACGAAAGCGCGGTTTTGGATCAGCAGAACAATGCCAAACCACACACCAAGACAACTAAGGCGAAGTTTGAGTAGCTGGAGTCAAGAGTCTTATGTATCCAGCCTGCAGTCTAGGCGTTGCTTCATCCGACGGCACTCTCTTTCAGTTCCACAGATTTGAGTATTTTGATAAAGTTGAAAAAGCGTGTCAAGAATTTTTTGATTCGAAGAAATCATAAAGGTATTTTGATCATATCCGATAACTTTCAGAAAGGTAGCAGAATATTGTGGAGGATGATTTATGGTTTTTGAATAAATTTATTCATAAAAAATATCATTTTTGGCTCAGTCTTATAATTAGTACTTTTTAGTTAACATTAATTGTTACATTTATGTTTTATCTAGACAATCATATCTAGAGCAACTTAAAAATTTTCGAAAGTAAGCTATGATAAAATCGTAAATCAGAGTAACTTCAACTTTAAATTTTAAAGCATTAATATTCTACAACAAAATTCAAACAAAGTAATAATAATGAATCAAAAACAACAATCAGAATAAAGGCAGTAATTTATCTCTAAAAAGAAAAACATACAGGAAGACATAGCAAGCAATGCGTATGATTAGTAATTAGTGTTAATAACCTGTTTATATTTTAATATTATCATTTGCTTGTTATATTTTGTGTTATCGACCGATCCTCATAAGCATTTTAAAGTACCTCTGAGTTTACTTATATTTTTTGTGTTATTTAAGTTAGAACATTCAATTTCTTATCAAAGTAAACTGAAATAGATGTTTTAGTGCACATAGATTTCTTAGGTGAAGTTGCATTAAAATTTACTTCAATATGTTCAGCAAAATAACCTTACAACGTTGTAATTTTTATTCCAGAAATAATTGAAAACAAAAAGTGCTTCTCTGTTTTGTTTATTTTAACTTTTTTTTACTCTTATATGTTGTTCCTTTAATTTTTATTTTTACTTAAAACAAGGCAGTTCTTTAATTTAAAAAAAAACTATGAATTTCTTGACTAGGTATTAGTGTCCTCCGTTCTTATTCCCTAAGTTTTAATAATTATCTAAGTTTCTATTGGTGGTATTGTTTGCCTCCAGAATATTTTTTCAAATGTTTGTAGTTACGTATTGTTGTTTATGATTTTCATGATTGTTACTCCACTAAAACCAAATTAAAAATTGTTTCCAAATTAGAAAATAAAGGTTAACTGGGATTAATGATTGGAGATCACATTTACCCTAAGATGTTTGGCATATCTGACTGTTTTTCTTAACAATATCTTACCAACAAACTAATGAAATAGCTAACGTATCTGAGGAATTAAATATGGAAGGACATCACTTGGAACCCTGTTCAATAAAGCCCTTAAGTCAATAATTATTCAGTGAATAATCGGTTAACGAACAGTTTGGACTGCTAACAAACACTTTCGCAAAAGATTTTTATTTAAAATTAATAATATTATAAGATCTAAAAAGAGTAAAATATCAAGAACTGTGCTTACTATAGCAACCAAGTAAAAGATAATAGCCAACTTAGAGAGTGGGCAGAAGATATCTGATGCTGCTAGACAGTATGGCTTGAATATATCTACGTACGAGGTGTTGCCCGTAAAAAATGTATTTTGGCGTCCTAAACTGACAATTTTTCACCAGCTTTCCTCAAATTTATTTGAAAATGATAACAGTGGGATAAGTCTGTACGGCGACATTCGAAAGTAAGATACACGAAACGATCCTGAAGATAGGCAACCCATCCCACATTTCATATCAGCTGTCTTTGTTTACTTTCTGTTCTAATGTATAATAAATAGTAGGCAACTATCTAAGAAAGATATAATAAAGAAGACTAGCAACTAAAGGAGTAACTAATATCACATCTAATAAGCAGGGGTGTACCATCCATGAAAAAATGAAGAGACTGCTTTTAGTTTGGATAAGAGGAAAGGAAAGATATAACTAGTACAACTATCATTCAAGAAAAAGCTGGAGAAAGTTTTGAAGAACTGAATAAATAAACTCCACATTTGTTGCATGAGGAGGTACAATTCAAGACTATCGCTGGATGGTTTGCAAAGTTTAAAAGAGTATCTGGTATTAAACATGTGGTGATGCACGATAAGTCCCTAATACAAATACAAAAGAAAATAGAAAGTTCCGATGCGAATTCGAATTTACAAGAAAAGAATATTGTACATGAGCAATTTCAATTGTTATGAAATTAGTTTATTTTGAAAATGCACGCCGAACCATACCAAAGATGAGAAAAATATTTCTGATAACAAACACTTCAACAACCAATTTACGTTACTTTTTGGAGCTAACGCTAGTGGTAATATGATACTGATTCCTATCTATCACTCTGAAAACCCTAGAGCACCTGTTATTAAAGATTTTTGAAGAAGTAGACGAATATAAAAATAATGGTCTTAGAATGGCACCCAAACCAGATTGAGGTCAATAGAGGTCTACAGCGACTATGTTGTCCTGAAGAAGAATGAAAAGCAATTGACATTGGACAGATTCTTTAACGCCGTACAAACGGAAGAAAAACAAGACTGATGAAAATGCAAAATTAAGTATGTATGTATGTTACTACATGTAAATAAACGTAACAAGAAATTTCCCTGAAAATTTATGTTAAATTGATGATCGATTAACGAACAATTCTTCAGTCTTTAACGAATTATGATCGTTAATCGATCACACACTGTCTTTACCTCATAATAAAATTAACTCTTATTAAGTTGCTTTTATATTACCAATTAGTGTTCTTTACCGAAATTAAATTTACCTCCCTTTTTAGTCACTAGCAGTCGGATTATCATTTTACCTCAATTTTTAATTAACAGCTAATTTTTCCTTTTTGTTTGATTTTGTCCCAGACATTCGAGTTTCAACTCGTATCTTATCAAAAGCACGTATATAAAGTTAATAAAGTTGTAAGAGTTTTGTTATTGAAAATATCGAAAAACGCCTAATAGCCTGGCAGGCAATTCTAATTTCCGATTATTATTGGAAATAGAAAATCCATAGTTCAACAAAATATATTTGGTGCTGCCCTGTTAACATATCTAGGAATGTAGCTATGGGAGATAATTTTGTTGCTACAAATTACTAATGAATGCGTTAAACTGTGGACAACCTTGAACATTTATGACTCAAGAGGAAAAACTAAGATTGCTCTAATATTAATAAACTGACCCAGAAATTTGTAGATACCAAGAACGTCCTTGCATTAACGACGAGTAAATTAGTTTTAATGTTGTCGATATCTATTTGTCTGCATGTTTTTCTGGCAAAACAAAATTAAATAGCTTTCTGTTGCTGTAATGACTAGCGTGTGTTCTTTTCTAACTTAGCATTGAAATCACAGGTTATTTTCATTTAATTTTTTTTATTGTTACTGAAAATTAACTGTATACTCTAAAGTTATATTGTACAGAGTATTAAATAAGTGTTATAGGAAAAGATTGACATTAGTTAGGTACTATTTATCTATCGATTTAATTCATTAAGCCTTCTGATCATACACTTTCGCATCGTCTTCCTACTAAAAGTTCATTATAGAGTTTATTTTCTAGTTTTGACTGGTACTTTTTTCCTTGGAGTTATTAGTAAAGAAAGCGATGGCATCGTTTATGAAGGAAATTTTGAGATCCTCAGGGAGTTTAGTCAGTCATTTATCAGGGTGTATTTGCTATCATTTGGGGTGTTTTGCAGCTTGACTTTGACTTTGACTTCTCGTTGGGGGTTTCTGAGTCCAACCTCTAACCCTCATCTCTGCGGTGACCTGGCTTGGAAGGTGGTGGGACTACAGTAGGTCTACCGCCTTACGGGGGAATCAGAATCTTTGGGCGCTTACGGCGGGCGCATCTGTCCAACTCATAGTCGTATAGGGCACGGATGATTGGGTTTCCGTGTCCCTGAACGTTGGTAAAGAGCTTCTCAGCGCTCCGGGAGATAAACTCCTGGATTGATAGCATGTTAGCGTCGCAATGTAAAACTGTACTCCTGAGCCAGGGAGCGTCAAAGATGGACCTTAGGGCCCGGTTCTGGACCACCTGGAGTTTTTTGATATGGGTCTTGACGCAGAAGCCCCAAGCGGGGCTTGCATGGTGGTATAGATAGTCATTTTGTTTTGGAAGGACAGCCTGCTCCGAGGGTGGAGAAGGGCCTGTCGCTTTGTTTACCGCTCGATCAACATGTGATCTCCAGTTGAGCTTCTCATCTAAGGTCACTCCCAGGTATCGTGCCTCTTCTCTCCAGAGTATCTCCCGGTCGAAAATTTTGAGTCGTGCCAGGTCAGGCCGCCGACGAAGTCCAGTGTTCGTGGTGAATAGGGCGGCAGTGCTCTTCTCCGCATTGACGCCTATTCGCCATCTGGTGCACCATTCTTCTAACGCGTCCAGCTCCTCTTGGACGCGCTCTATTGCCATCGTGGGTCTTCGCGAGCTTGACAGCACCGCTGTGTCGTCTGCATATTGGGCCATCGTCGTGGGATGTCCCGAACGTAGATGTTAAATAACGTCGGGGACAGCACCGAGCCTTGGGAGACGCCGGCTCGGAGACGCCTTTCCGATGACTTCACGCCACCGAGTTTGATCCGAATCACTTGAGTCATCGGTAGCGGGATCGATGCTGAAGTCATCTTATAAACGAGGCCCTTGTGCCAAACCTTGTCGAAGGCCTTGGCCACATCTAGAAAGGCTGCTGCGGTATGGAGCTTCTTGAAGAAGCCTTCCGAGATCTTTTCCACCACCCGAAGGAGTTGGTGGGTGGTGGAGTGGCCTGAACGGAATCCAAACTGGTTCTCTGGAATCAGTTCGAGGTCTTCGACCGCTGTCTGTAACCGGCGGTGGATGATGTGTTCCATCAGCTTCTCCAGGGTTGGTAGGAGGCTGATTGGGCGGTAATCCTGGGGATGTTTTGCAGTTTTAAAACTCAATTTGGTATGTCCAAATCAGTTTTTAGATAATTTTGTATATTGTTAACTTACTTTTTAGAGATAATTTTGATTTTTTATCAAGTAAGCAGCACATTTGTTTCATTTTTAAGTTTATTTGGATTTTTGTGGCCTTATTGTAGTTTTTAATTTAGATGAAGCCTAGAATATTTTACTATTATTCTTTTTTGAATCAGCTCTTGTTAAAGTGGACATTGTAACAACTACATTAGCTTGTTTCGAAGAAAATTTGTGACGATTTCTCATTATTTACTTTAATGATTTTACAGATTTTTAAAGACTGTTAGGGTTGGCATCTGATAGGATTGTTGACGCCGATAAATATAATAATTTTCGTCTCTTTTGTATAATAGTATATCGTTTGTATGACTAGATAGAGGCATGGCCCGAGAACATTCCCTTAAGGTTTGCCAGTTTTGATAAGATGGTATCCGAAGAATACATTGTTTATAATTCGCTTATTTCCTTGCTAACCCAGCATTGAAATCACTAGTCATTAGCATGAAAAACCGTTTTGGCATCCTTAGAAAATGTTAAAGCTCGTTTTCGTTGTCGCAGTCTGGCGTGAGAAATTTAATTTATGTGAGATATGCACGGCCGTAAACAATGCGCCCCACAAAGACTACAGAAAGACTGCCGATAAGCAGAAGTTATGCTGATCCATAAAACGGTTGCGGAATATTCGGCTAATTACACATGCGGCGGCGCGTCAGGCCGCTTGGTATTTAGGCGGGCGATAAACCCGGCCGGGCCGGGCACGCGAAGTTCGTAACTGGGTAAAAAGGTTGTCACACGGTCTCACCCTAGTTGCGCGGGCGCAGCCGTGCGTTATGTGAAGCACAGCCAACGTCTAAATGCCGGCATTACGTGATACCCGGTGTCTCATTTCGTATTATGATACCCGCGCGGTGACTCATGTGGCGCACGTATGGGCGCTGTCACGCATGCACTCGCTAATTATAGCACATTCGAACGAAACAACCTGCTGCACTTGATTATCCCCGGCTTGCGAAAGGCGGAGAAGAGACAATGGCGGTTGCGGCGCGTTGCGAGCCGGCAATACTGCAACGAGCCGGTGACCGACTTGCAGTGCAACGTCTCCACTGTTTGCCGAAGAGTTGTGCAAATCGCGAACGCCCATTATTTAAGCAAATATAGTTCGGTCTCACGCGTGCAGAGCGTTTAAGATTAAAATCGCCCATGTACCTCGCTCTGGAGCTTGGCCGTACTAATGACAGTGACAGAGGAGAGCTTTTTTGTGAACATGGGAACTTAATTCTCTAGTAAACGCTGAGAGATAACAATACCAATAACAAAGAAACAAAAGAGAAGAAAACATCAGATTGTGGAGAGATAAAAATAGAAGTACAAGAACAAATTGATGCTGTTTAACTGTCCTTTGTTTCTGTTAACACTTTGAATAGAAGAAACCTTTTTGAGTTTAAAATCAAACTGGGCTATCAAAATTAAATTTTCATTGAAAATTTTTTTATTTTATGCTATATGTATTTACGTGAGCTTTGTAAGTGGGGCAAATATGAAAAAGTAGACAGTTTGGATTTCACAAAATCCAGTTTTTTAAGAGTTACGAGTGAAAGGTTATTATTGGATTTCAAATAGCCATCTATAAAAATCCAGATAAATGTGAGTTGAACAGCGTAGATCCTGGCGAGTTTAATGGTATCTCATTTAGGTGAAACAAGCGTTATGCTTCAAAGTTACGAGAGATTAGAGTTTGACACGGAAATTCACTCCGGCGTATCTAGTCGCGGCCTAAGCTATTCATTTACCATAAATCAAGTTTCAGTTTATAGAATTTTATTGTCGAGCTCTCATAAACAGGCCCTGATAAACCTATAGGCTAAGTAAGCTGCATCCTAGAGTGCCAGGATTTGGAGAGCGCAAAATTTTGAGCGAAAATATGAGCTCAATCAGAGAAACTTTAAATAGGTTGTGACTATTACACATTGAATTCATCGTTCAGCGATGTACTTTGAATTTTTAAGAACATTTATATTGTAACAGAAATAACATTTCACGAGAAAATTATTCAATATATTTTTAGAACGACCCCTCACTGTCCGCGCCAATTCTAGCGACGCTTTTTGGTTTAAACTTCAAAACCTGCTGATTTATTTGAGAATCGCGCGTTTGAATGTAAAGCTGAACAAATGGGCATTTGCGGCAATCGAATAGGAGAAGTCATACAGCGAACAATAGTAGTGTTACAGTAACCGTTGCGTTAATAATGTTGTAATTTATTTATAATTATTGTGTGACAGCGCAACCCTCGTAAAAAACTTTGATTTCGAATTTAATCATCGTTCAATTCACATTTTATTTATTATAAAGGTCTAGACTTGTTAAAAAAAAACCAAGTGGAGCAAAATTCAGAAAATGTTCTTAAACGACAGGATGCTGTGACAAAGACAATACTAAAACTACATACTCTTTTCTCACATAGTCTACAGCAATAATAGTCGTCGCCATCAACTTTAAGCCTAAATTGTAGTGCATTAAAAATACAAGTTGAAAAGGTTTTGAACCCACAAAGCTTTGCAATGTTCTCAAAGAGGTATCACTCGATCGGCATTATGGTACTTAAATGTGGAAGTCGTGAACTGGTGGCCTACAATAGCTCTGATTAAAAAAAATTGTACCAATCAGTTGTCTTATAAAAAGTTAGCAAATTGTTTATTCAAAATCGCCGTTTCTAGCTGGGGAATTGATGATTAGAAAAATAGCCATATAATAAACGATCATAATAACTCTGAAGACAGTGTGTGTATTTCAAAATTTATCACTAGAAGTCGAATTTCACAAAGAGTGGATTGTAAAATAGCAGGAGAGTACAAGGAAGAAACTTAATATTGGCGAAATATTTTCTTAAAAGTTGTTGAAGTTGTAAAGTCTTTAGTTTTCTGCAAATGGCCAATTTACAGCGATAATAAAATATTAGGTTTGTAAGAAAATGTGAGAACAACAAAATTTGGATATAAAGAAAGAAGTGTTTCTCCATGTTTATTAAGTACAACCGTTATTCAGTCAGCGGACCAAGTTAAGGCTGAGATTGTCCAAGATATTTTAAATGCAAGTTGTTACTCCATAATTGTGGATTCAACGCCAGATGTGTCGTACACGTAACAGATAGCTTTTGTGGTACACTATATGCTGCCTACGGACACTCCTGTTGAACGAATTTAACGTTTCTTCTTAATTGTGGCCATAAAGGCGAAGGGATTGCAAATTCTGTAATGTCGATATATATTTTGTAAGTCTTGATCTAAGTAATTGTAGAGGACAGAGCTACAACTCTAGCAACATGTACAGATGCTACAAAAGTATTCAGGCTAGAATTAAAAAAAAATCCTTTGGTCACTTACAGCTCTGCAGCTGCAGAAAGAAGCAAGAATTGCTTTCTTTAGAACAACAAATCTATAACTTTTTTAGTTCTTTGATCAAAAGATAGGATGTCTTTCAGTCTCACTTTAAAAAGGACTCATCATCTTCAAATTTGCAAATTATAAATGCTAAGTATTATTCCTTAATTGTAGACTCAAGCCCGGATGTGTATCACATAACCCAACTAGTTTTTATGGTATTTTATCTTATATCTTCGAGAATTATTTTTTTAATTTTTTTTTTATTTTTTTAATTGTGACCATGAAGGTGAAGATATGGCAAATGCTGTAATGTCAAACGTAGATGCTGTAGATTTTGATCTAAATAACTATAAACGACAGAGCTATGATAATGCATACATAGGTCTTTAGGTTAGAATCAAAGTAAATGATCTGGCCACTCTTTACAACTGGTTGGCTCTGTAGCTTTTTAGTTCTTGAACGGAAAGATGTACTATCTGCAATCTCAACATAAAAAAACCCTTATCTTTAAAAACATTGTCGACAACCCGACAGAGTGCCTGTGCTGATGCCAGTGAAGCATTATAAAAAATCGTAGCAATAGGTTCTTAATGCTCTGACACATATTACTCATGATAGTAAAACTAAGGGCGCACAATCTTAAGCTAATGTATTCGAAAAACTTAAGTCTTGACGTAGCATTAATGGTATGTTTTTGAACAATCTCTTGAGAAGTAAGTAAAAGACTTCAAGAAGGAAACACAGACAAAAGAAACGCTATGCAGTACTTTAGAAGCTTTTATAACACTCTTCGAAACGAGTTTCTAAAGCTAAAAATTAAACACAGTTCACAAGCACAAAACAGACATTACAAAAAAGCCAAACGTTCTCTTTGGTAAAAATAAAAGTGAAAATTACAAATTTTCTAGACGGCAGCCTTTCGTGATACAAAAATATGCAGCAATCTATTCTCTGAAACTCAACTTGGCACGAAAAACTACAATTCATACAGAACTGCATAAAGTTTAGGGGTTTTTGTGCAAAATGACTTAAATGGAAAACAACAAAATATGATAGGGAGCAAGTCAACTATTAAAAAAATTGCTTCTGATTTAGATAAAATATTCTCTGAGAAATGTGTACATTTATCAGCAGTTTTAAGAATCAATAAAAATATTGAATGTAAAAATACCAAATCAAAAACATAATTTGAACCACAAAGGCTCCTAGCACCGTTGAAGTCATGGGGCCTAGAGTTTACTTTTCTCAAAACGATTCTTTTTAGTTCTTAAGAGAGTGAAACACTTTTTGATATCAACGTTAAAGGAAGACCAAATAATTTATTTATTAAGAATGAGGTTCTACAGTCTTTCTTGTGATAACGTGGTTCAAATGGTTGCTAATTTCAAAGTCAAAAAAAGATTTTTAAATAAAAGTTTTTAGATTACAAATATTATATTGAAAATGAAATAATCAAATATGGCATTATTGAAGTCATCGGTTGTAAAGTCTTTCCTCTTTCCCAATACTGCAATCGTTTTATAAATATGGCAGTTGCTAACTGCACTAGAAAACCATCCTTTTCAGCTCTTAAGAAACTGAATAACTTTTTAAGATCAATGTTAGAGCAAATCAACTTTTTTGTAACTTTATCAAATATAAATCATAATTTCTACGTCGTAAAGTGAATGCTGTAGAAGCGGCTTTTAAGTACTGTAGATGGAAGACGCCTGAACGAGATTTTTCTCGTACCGTATCTGGCACCACCACTTCTTTCGATAGTATCAGGTTGTTAAACCAAGAAGTACCATTGTCTATTGCGTAACATATTATTATGTAGCTTTTTATGACAGAAGGTGTAAAACTGTGTAAGATTTAAGCTCTAATATTCTAAAGAAGACTCCAGTGTATGCGTGGTAAAAAACAATTTTTAGAAAGAATAAGAAGCTGTTGAAAATAAGTCACCGATGTCAGCAAAGAAGACGTTATTCACCGTCTCAAGGATGATCTCCCACTAACAGTTGTTAAGGTTGTGTTTCTGACCTGCCCGTTGAAAGAGCAGCGCCAATTGAGAGCAGAAAAGTGGCTTATCAAAGATGGACTAGTGTAGCCGCGGGCGGTGCAAGACATTACAAATCTAGCGGAGCAGAGAACTTGGTAGAGGGTGTTCTCCGAGTTTACAGCAGCAGTAGAATGTTTCTGCATTACAGAGACTTAGGCGAAGATAGTAATATAAAACAAGTGTCCCTCGCAGTGATTATGAAAGAAAAATAGTCCTTTTTTGCCTCCCGAGGCGCAGTTTATGTCGCGGGCTCGTACGAGTGCGGTGCCATAGTTTTAAGCTTTAGAATAAGACAGTTTGTATCTGGGTCGGAGTGCCAAAATACAAAAATTGTACTTAAACTAAGTAGAACTAAGCGGCATGTAACTTTTAAGTTAGCAGGACTGACTAAACGCATGGAAGTTATCAACCAAATAAGGCAAATGTCAGTGTAGTATCGCAAGGCGGAGCATTGATTGTCATAACAGTTTTAATGGATAAACAGTACAGTCGTTAAGGTTGGTTCGATCAATCTTTGAACAAAACAAAATTCACGTTTCGTCATAAAAGAGGCGAGGCGTCATCCTACTTTATAATGCCTAGCCTCGTACAGCCGCCTAAACTCGACAAAAATTCTGTGTTTGTTCTGGACTACATTAGAACTTCCTCTCTGCAGTCTTGTGGTTTTACCAGTATCAGTTGTTTGAGACTCTAAAAGGAGAATTTGAAAAACGGAGGTTTAATAACAATATTTTAGGATAGCAAGATTAAAAGCCACCAATTTGTTCAAAAATTAGTTTCTAAATTTAAATACGAAGAAAATTATCTTTGTATCGTGAGTAATTTTAATTGTTTGCTCGTACGTAGAGACATTAGAAAGACACATTTGGTTGATTGCAGCTGCAGCTTCAAGCTCTTCGTTTGAGCAATGGAAATTGCCCAGGTGATCCAGCGACCAAAAATGAATCATGGGTTGACGTGGATCTAGACGTGAGTATCCTTCATTTTAATTGGCTACTTCAGATGAGTTTTTAAAGGGGTGTCCTGAGATATTGAATCAGCGTTGTTCTGGATACTGTACTCTGACACTACAGTGTTTGTGTCAACTTAGAGTCCACGTCTGTGAAGACATAGTTGCTAAGAATTAAACATTACAAGCCTTCCTTCTAATCTTTCTTCTTTTTTGGCTGTACGCTTATAGTATGTTTATACAGTATGTTTGTTTTTTTATTAATTTTCCTGTACTACACAGTATGGTTATAAAATTTTAGCTGGGTCTTGTTCATTTGACAAAAATGTATGCCCTTATTGTATATCTTAGTAGATATTTATGTGTTTTTCTTACATAATCGAGCTTGTTCATAAATTGCAACCACATGATTATGGACAACCGTTGAATTTTGCCGATAACTTTAACAGCTTGCTAGAGAAGAAAGAATTACACAGCTGCACCCCATTAAGTGGATGGTGTGGGGTAACGACTGATAACACCATTTGTCCATATTTTTTTCAAAATAACAATGCTAATGCAACAGCTGCTACTGGAAAGCAATATAAAGATATAATCCAGAATTTTTTATGTCATACGATCAGAAATGTGGTTTCAGAAAGATGAAGCTACTGCTCACACAGTAGGACTAACAATGAAATTATTAAAGTAAGTTTTTGAGAAACGATTAATTTCGAAGTTGGCAGAAGTTTAATGTTCGGAATGTTTTCTCGAACTCGCGGCGCCTTCCTTTTATCTGTGGTGTTACCTAAAAGAAAATAAACCAGAAACCCTACAGCAATTAATGGACAATATACGAGTTGAAATTCTAACAATACTATAGATGCTTTAAGTAATTTATGCAAAAAATACTTCAATTGGCCTACCATACTTACAAGTAGTTTTACACTATTAAGGAACCATTGTCTAAAAAACAATTTGGAATTTTATAACTAATTTCTGCATATTAATCGTAGGGTCTGTCAAATTGATTACATGTTTTGCAGATTTATTTATTTTAGTTTTTATTTGTGTGTTATTTATTACTAAAAAGGACAAAATGAAATCATAGCTTAGAAGGCCCTTCCCGGTCTTGAATTATTACAGATGCACAATTTCACAAGTGCTGAAGCATCGACTGCATATATAAGATTATGATGAGCTAAGGTTTAGTTTATTTCAGGTCCAGATTTATACATCTAAGCAGCTTTCCAGTTCAAGTCTCGGCATCTTCATCTGCGAAACTTGATAGTCAAAATGGTATTATCAGAAATCTAATTCATAAAGCTTTGATGCAGTTTTACAAGCTGGTTTAATTTTGTGGGGAAAACTTCCTATTTACATATTTAGCAAGGAGGAGACCGCAAACGATTTTTGGAAATGCATGAGCAGATTCTGTATTTTTGTTATTTGTAAGATAAAGAGCACAAAATTGAAAACCTACACACAGTTAGGCGAACAAGCATTTATTTTAAAACTTCTGCTTATCAGCAAAGCATAAATGTCTTCATTGAGATAGTTAAGTAACTTTTTATTTTAATTTTACACTTACTACTCGATTGTGTCCTATTTTTTTAGGAGCAAATGCACTAATTTAGATCACAGGAAATCGTGGATTTTATAAATTTCTATTTAAAACAAAAAAATTAAGTGTATATATTATAACTCCCATCTTAAAGTCTAAAAGTTTCTTCTTCAAGTTCTTAAAGTGGAACTTACTAGCAGATGTAATTTGAAAAGCCTCCTATTAAGCTTACATTCACAGTCACAACAAGGAACAAACCTGCCTGACTTCAGAATAGTTAAATATAGGTCCTACACAATATCTAATTGAATAACCGCATTCATAATTTTCGAGATTATGACGTAAACATTTATAAAAAGCTAAAATGTTTTATAAACGAACTCTTTTCTCTTCATAGAGACAAACGTGTTTCTAAAATTGACAAAGGGAAGATACAGCATATAAACTGTTACGTAAGATTTAGGGGGGGGGGGTATATATTTATATACCATAAATGACTCACTTGAACCATTTTTCGTCATATGCCCCCTCTCCCCCAATTGAATGTTTTACTCACTATCAAGAAAGTGGCGATGGACGCCGGGTGCTAAACGCAATAGGTATTTATTGCTTCTAATAACACATTTGGAGCTAAGATATAAATCCTAATTTTTTTTAATTTGATGTTGACTACTTTGGCTTGGTTTTCTGTATTTACTTTGCCTTGAAATATTATATAACACAACATATATACCAATATTTATATGTTGTTACAGATTTTCATGTTATGCTATTATTAGTACAAAAAATTGGGTTAAAAATGAAAACCCACTAAGAAGAATTTTAACTTTTCTATCTACAGGCTACGTGATATTAGTTTATTTGTTTTTTACCAACTCACATCCATCAGTCACTTAAATACCCAGTAAGCCAAGAGTTTAGAAGTATTTTTCATAATGAATTTTATTAGTGTCAGTCATGTGGTGAAAAGTATATAAGGTTAATGAAAGAATAGAAAACGTAACGAAATGTTGCCCATTGTCGTGGGTCCAAAAGTAGTAAATAATGGTTAAACTCTGTACCTCAGGAAAAGAGTGATTATTGGTTAATGTCGCAACTAACTAGGCGAGTATTATATTTTCTAGTAATGAACAATTGTATTGTATTCAGTAAAATGCTGACTTTAAACAACCTTACATTCAAAGCTAATTGGAAGGTAAACGATGTTACAATAAATTCAAAAAAAGAATAGTGAACGCAAGAAGGAAATTGGTAGGTAATTTGGCTTTATCCGTTGCAATCGAGATAAGTATGTCTATTTTTAACCAGAATTTGGTTTGTATTTTAATATTATGTTCTACTTTGCTATCATGTTAAGGCTAATAAAATTGATTTGAAACAAAATGATGCTTCCAAAGGCCCTGAATATCGCAGAACAAGAAGTTGCCCAATATCTAGCGTCGGCCCCTTAATCTAATCCGAACTTAATAGTTTCTCCTGCATCAGAAGTAAGCATTCTAAACTTATAATAGTGATTAGGTTATTTATTTAGTTAGTTTGCTAACATTGTTGTTGTTTTTAGGTTGATGAACTTCTTTTGGGACAAAGTAATGATGATAATTTGATACAATTTAGATCAGAATTCAAAATATTTTCTTGAAATTTCTAAAACCCTGAATACCACCGAGCGAGAAGTCCACCTTAGAATTCATCAGTTTCTTCTACAACAGAGATAAGCGTTCTAAACCTAATATTTTAAAACGTGATAACGATGGTGTATCTGATGTTTCAAATCAGGATTCAGAATACCGTTGTAAAACTTCAAAAACTGCGAGTATCATCGAACAAGAAGAACCTGCTGGTCGACACTGGACAGAACCCAAGGTGCTTCCAACAGTCTTCGACTCAAATAGTAATAATGACGTTAAAACCGGGAGGAGCTGGAAAAGGAAAAGTAACGTAAAGCTTTGGAAGGTGACCGTACGAAAATCAAATAATGAAGCAGGCAAGAAATGCTAAAAAGGATATTCTTGTGACGACTAAACATCTGGAACCTCCATGCACGCTATTATGTACTAAGGAGTGTACAGAGCATATCGTTGAAAGTCCCAGGCACGATATATTTAATAATTTTTATAGAAGAGGTAGCAATAACTGTTATAAGCGCCAGTTCATAAGTGATGTTGCGTAAAGAACAACCGTTTTACTTGCACAAATGTTTCGAAAACAAATTTAACCTTGAGGCATTTCTTTGGAGTGCATGGCATTAAGATTCAAATTTGCAATTTTTTTTTAAATTTCAGTAACTACTGTGAAAACTGCCTTGGTCAAAAAGCTGAAGGGGCTTAATACTGCTCGATCAGAGGAAAACGAAACACCCAGTCAATAAAATAAACATTCGTAATCAAATAAAAAGTTTCTCAGCCGCCGAAATCCACTGTAGTAGAGAACGGTTTGCCAAAAAATATTTAGCCAATAAATTTAATATGAATTAGTGTACTCGTTGTATATTGAACGATGGCGATACACGACACGAGAAATAACTAAAGACTGATCGCCCAGCCACATTTTTAAGGACAACTGCAATTTTGTGGTTAGCGTGACGAATGTGCGCAATGATAAAGAATACCAATGGATAAAGCAAACAAGAATTGCGGGCGAACTGTGAAGAGCATTTGGCAAAAGTGAAACTTAGATATAACATAAAGAGATCGGATAAAATTTCGTTGAAGGCAACTGGCTCCAAAAAATTTTGTGATGATCGGCAGGTAGAAATATTTGCCAATGACTAATTTGACCAAATTACAATCATTTTATTTGGGAAAACTGTGGACTCAATCTAACTATTCTAAATTCTACAAATAGAAAAGCCGACTGCACCATGTGGAATGAAACGGTTGGGACACGAGGTGGTTGTGAGGTCCCATCCTGTGTTTTGAGTAAGCACGAAATAATATAACACTGAAGAACTGCCTATCCGGTCAGATAGTTGTGGAGGACAAAACATAAGTTTTAAATTAAAAATAGTCGACCAGTTCTTACTCCTAGGGCACATCCATATGCATCTCGATGTAGGATCTTCTAATTGAGCGTGCAAAAAAGAGGCCCACCATGAAGACTTCTTGGAATTGCCAGTAATTTATCCGTCAGGATCACGACGATGGATTTGAAAAGAAAAATTTACCTCTAATTAATCAAAAAAGAATGTAATGCAAGTAGACTTTCAAATCAGCGAAAGACTTTTTTCTGATGTAAATTTAAAATGATAAACATAAAGAGGGGCACAAGCCAAGCAGTAAATTGGTCTAAAAATATTCCCAAAACAAGATTCACTGGAATAGCTACTAGTAGTGTCTAGTATCGAGACTTGCTAACACTTCTAAAATGTGAACCCGAATGTTTCCATCATTTATATAAGAGTCTCCCACGTTCATTAGAAGCAGGGGACTTCCCATCAGTGGAAAGAAAAAAGATATTTCCTTTAGCAATAATTTTTAATAATTAATTTTCCGGTTTAGTTACGTTGTTTATGCAAATGCAAATAAATAATTTTTTAACAACAGTTTTTTTACTAATATTTTGCCCTTATTGACCAAAAAAATTGCTGTTTAATTACTAGAAAGTGTTACTGTGAGATAGACCGTCATAACTGCTCCTCATCGTGGTCCTTAGTCGATGAAATTCTAACAACGTAAGTCAACGATAAGTTCAAAGATAAAAAAATAAATTTAGCTAGTCAGCCAAGACCACAATCGATACATATCTTAAGTAATGAAACGGGACTAACATATAAAATACTAATTTTGATAACCTGATGTTTCTTAAATTACTTTACCCGATAGAAGTATTTTTTGAAAGTAGCGCTGGTTTTACTGCATTTCTGATATCCGTATTTGGATTTAATTAATGCAAGACCTAAAACCTGGAGACCATTCTAAATGCCGTAAAATTGTCGGCCAACGGTAAGCGCATAACCAAATTGTTGGACTAAATTGGATGATCTAAAAATAAACGATATCTAGTTCTAACAAGGCGGCGTCACACGCCATATATCGAATCGTTTTAAATTAGCGGTAAAAACACATTAATTGGTCACTAACATCGTATGGCTCGACACTATATAGGACTTTGGAATTCTTTTAAATACTCTGATAATCTAGAGGTGAGTTACTGGTTGAAATCAATCAATCACAGCGAATGTTAATGCAGACAGTTCTCTGTTTTTTGAATAATGCTTTTAGCCCGTCATTTTTATTGGTTTTTGCAACCCACTTCTCGGAGATAGAGCAAACGATTCCTAACAATGCAAATAGCCGCGTTTCTGCTCACCGAGCAATAACTGTAAATTTAACGACCGAGCCGATGTCCCGAGCCGCGGAGCGGCCATCCAGGAAAACGCAGCTTTTCGAGCGCAATTAACCCGAATTTGTTGCTTTAATTACTTATTATTCATTCCCGAACGCGCCGCGAACCGCGCTGACACAGAAATTAGGCGCGCATTAGCATTTTAAATGCGGAGTACAGTTCGCCGCCTCTTGAAAGCCGAAGAGCGTAGGAAGTTACTTAACACGCCGCGCGCCGCTGTAAAAGTGGAATAGTGGTTTAATGGGGATTATTTGTTATTCCTGGCTGCAGCGCGGGAGTGGAGTTTTCCATACAATGCGTACGCGAGAGCGCCAAGTGCATTCGCATCGCGAAAAAGGAGGCTCGCACATATAAAGCAGCAAGGAAGTGCTGTTACTCGAATTTTTCCTACCCGCCGGAGCCCCGTAATCATTTTCTAATTGCGGCCCCGTATGATCCCTAATTAGTAAAATTGCGCCGTTCGGGGCTTGCGCAAACAGCAATTTGGGCCGGTTCTGGCCGCAGCGGAGTGCTTGGGAGCGAAATTTGGCCGAGTGCCGCGCTGGTGATAGCGCGGGTGATGAACTAAAACCTATCACGTTCGCGGTAATTCAACGGGTTGCTCAACACACGTAACAATGTAACAACCGCTCCGACATGTGTAACAAGAGTTAACATGCGGTACGTGAACGAGCGTGTTACAGTTAAATAACGCCGAATTGCTGCATCGCAATTAAGACTGCACCTTGTAGGACTTTGTTAACCTGCAGAATTAGTGATGCGACACGAAGCTCCAAATGATGATTACGTCAGCAAATGCAAATGACATGCAGCTTTTTTCAGCAAAAATGAAAGAATTTGGGGTCTTAATTTGATTTCAAATATTGTGATTTTACAAAGGTTTTGTTCTAACAACAATTTTGTACAATGATAGCTTATAGGGTAATCCAAATTGACTTCAGGATATTTTTTTGAATAAAGTACAAAATATTGGAACAACCCAAATCAACAGAGCAATCAAACCTAACAAATGCGTATAAAAAACACAACCAATATCGGTTACGGTAGGCAAAGCTTTTTTACCTTACATCAACAAGATTACGAAAAAAATTAGGAAAAATTCTCAATAAACACAAGGTGGAAACCATCTATACTAACACCGCCAAGATAGGGGATTTGCTTAGACCAGCCAAAGATACAAGAAACCCACAGGATACACCAGGGGCATTCTGCATACTTTAAAAATGTGAGCAACTCTATATTGGAACTACGGGTCGAACAATTATCAGTAGGATAAAGGAACACAAACACCATCTACACCTTAATCAACCCAAAATCAGCAGTTGTTGAACATGCTTTGGAAAATCCTAACCACGAGATAGAATTCGGCCAAACATAAGTTTTATCCAACTGTAGCAATTACTACCCTAGATTATATAGAGAGGCGGTGGAAATTTATAAATATAAAAATAATATTAACAGGGATGACGGATTCAATCTACCTAAATATTGGTTTATCACTCTCAAGGGGTACACAACAGACCGCGATACGGTGAAAGAATGAGTGAAGTCAGAAAATGCCAAAACATTACCTGTAATGACCTGATTACCGTCGGCAGCTAGCACGTTATCTACCATCCCAGTGACGTCAACACCATCCCCACCATACTCGCAGGAGTATAAAAGCGAAAACGCATGGGACAGTCGCTTAATTTTTAGAAGATTTTCTTTCTTCTGACGAAACGTCAGGAGTTTCGAAACTCCGACCACGGCCTTATAACCCTTATAACTACACGATGCGCTACATGCTTGATATTGTCTTTTAGCCCCGGAATTGTAGCAAGTCTGTTGACACAAACCATTTCCTTTAAATATCCCCAGAAAAAAGTTTAAGACCCCAGTAGTCAGTCGATATCACCACTCTACTAGATAACACGGCCTTCCTGATTTGCAATAAAGTCAGTGTCTCATCTGCTGTGTGACATGTAGCTCCATCTTGTTGAAACCACATGACATTCAACTTAAAATCGTCGATTTAACTGAAAAAACTGTTAAGTAACTTCCAATAAAGTACACCACTAACAATAACAGCGTTACCAGATTCACTCTCAATAATTCCTCCATGTCAGAACGTAGATTCTAAATTTAAGTACAAAAAATATTTAAATATGTTTTACAGGTTAGATTGTTTGTAAAAGTTATAAAAGTAAATGCAAACAAAATTTTATTTATAAGTGCATTTGAGTGCAATGACTATCGCATACAAAAGTAAACTATAAGGAGTTAAATAGAAATAGTTAAAATTAAACAGTCAAAATTAAAGGTTGCTTTGTTGCAAAAGGACGTCAGGAAAACCACCATAAACATAATAACTACAGTTGTTACTGGTATATACAAGAACTATAGTGTACAACACAAGAATGTTAGTGTACAACAAAAACTGAGGTCAAAAATTAAAAAAAAATAGAAGGAATGAACACAAAATATGTGCAGGCTCAAGAGTCAAAGTTTATAAAAGTTCCATAGGAAGGAACACAAACAGCACAAGATTTCAAGATGTAGGAAACCAAATTGCTAGCAAAAAATGCCAAACAAACTGGTAAGGAAATATGTAATTTAGAAATCTAAAGCTCACATAGAACATCTAGGCAAAATGGGATTATAAAAAAATAGTCACCAAAATAAAATTTAAACCAGACGAGAAATGCAAAGCAAAAAAAAAGATAGGAAGGCTAAAATGGAAATTTTAAAAATAAAATAAAACTGAACCAAGAAAAAAAATAATAAAAAGTATGCCAGAACATCCAAGCAATATAAAAAAAATGAGTAAAGTGGAATTAGAACCAAAAATCGGAGAAACTTGTCCAAACAGCAACAGTAGAAAATACAAAATGGTAATTGTGAAGCTGATAATATGAAAATAATAAAAAATACGTCAAAACTAAGCGGAACATGTCTACATATTCACAGTGACTTACTGAAGAAAAGAAGAAAGATACAGGCTATAATAGAAGGAGTGAGTAAAGTAAGAAGCACTTAAAGGTGCTACTGCTGTTTATCTTAAAGTGGACTGAAAAGGTACGTAAATTGACAGTTAAATAAAGACTTTTAAGAGAAAAACCTGCAAGAAACATATTATGAAGAAGCTTTAAAATATTTAGAAATGGAATAATAAATATATAAAGTCGATACGCTAGCAATACAAGAATAAAAAATCCAAAGGGGATTCGAGATGGATTTGGACCACACCTTGATCAAAATAATTATAATTGAAAGAAAGATAGAAAGACAATAAAAAATGTAACTAAATGGGTATTTAGATAAGGTAAACCAGATAATTAAAAACTCAAATAATCAAAAATAATACCGACAAAGAATTACACAAAAGTGTAAATAAATAAGTTGCACAAAAACAATACAAAAAAATGATAGAAATGGAAACAGAAATAATAAAAGAAACTGAAAAGATTGGGGATTAAATTAGCAATAAATAAAAAAAGTAACAAAGCTGATATGGGCACCAAACAATCGCCAAGCAAATCTCAAGGATTCTGACAAATAAAGGAAGGAGAAAAAGCTAAGAGAATATGTCAAATAATAAAGAAAAAAGAGAAGTTTGAAGAACAGGAAAAAATTATAAAAAGGGGGTCAGGAATTTTTGTCAACAAATACAAGAATAGAAAATATGCCGAACATATGTATAAAAAAATCAAGAAAAAGGTAATAATACAAGGAAGAAAAATATGTCGACGAAATGGTCAATAAAAGCAACGTAGGAGAGAGAGGTTCAATACAAAATAAGAAATAATTCTAGCAGATGAAGAAGAGATAGAAGCACAAACAAGAAAATAAATATGTCAGCCAATGAAAAACAGGAAAATGGAAGGCAACATAATATTCATGCGAACCCATTCAAATGCTGGGACTTTGACACATTTAGCATTAGGCTCTTTAGAGTATTGTCTTTGATATTTTATATTAATACTTGTATATATAAAAGCCAACTATTTGTTTATCAATCCTTTTAAATCACTTAACAATCTGCGCTTGGCGGCATCCAGTAAATTTTCCTGACTATAATTACTATAATCCGAGCATTTTCACAATACACAGAAATAGTGGTTTGATTATTAGGCTTAGCTTATAAACGCGTTAGTAGCTCGAGAAAGAATATTCTATTTAGTCTTGTCTTTTCAATGTCTAGGTCTAATTTCACTTAACTCTTCTAATGGCAAATATTAGATTTTATATGTCCTCATGAAGTACTAGATCTTTTTCTATAATTTTTTTGTGTATTTAATATGAATTTCACACCTAGGACTGGAAGCATTTCAATATTCCTATATTGGAATCGCTTGCAGTATCAGGTAAGACCATATTCGTTTGATTATTGCATTTTACCGGCAAGTGACGAATGGTACTTTCTTGAATTTCGACAAATCTATATTTTTAATTATTAAACGCATACCTTTTATGGTATTCGTTAACTCCTTAAGTAAGCCTGTAGACAAGTACTTACTTCTGTCTTGATCGTTACGTTTGTTAATTTTGCCTCATTTATTTCAATGCTTCATTTCTTGCACTACTGTTCTAGATGATACAAATGGTTTTAAAGATAACAATAGAGCCGTACCGTCTTTGAACATAACAACAGTTGTTTACTGCATAGAGTAGGTACAGAACTGGTCCCAACACACTCCCTTGAGGCACATCAATATTATCTCCAATTGGAAAGGTACAATTTGAGTAGTTTGTAAAAGTTCAATGGAACTGTACTTTTAATTCTGCATAATAAGTCATCATGTCAAACTTGTCAAAAGTTTGACAAAATTAGCAACATGTTTATGGGTCTGTAAGGTAACAAATTCTCCAAGGATTTTCTAGATTTGGATATGATTTATGACTGTAACCTGTAACCTTCTATTGCTCTGGAAAATACCCTAACATTAAAGTAGGACAGTACAGAAAAGAACGTATTTAAAGCCCTTTTCTAGCAAACTCTTTAAAGTCGTTTCCAGAGCGTATGTGCCTTGACTGGTTGAATTGGTAGAGTGATTTCAAATGGTGCTCCAAAATATTCGTAAATTTTGTTTCTGTCTTTTTGGTCTAACTTTAGGCGCAAATGTTGTAAACCCTTCAGACAAATTGCTAGTAAATACTGAAGCTTTTTTTGATTGCTTTTTCCCAAATATTATTTTTAGTCGAACATCTATAATGTGCTATTAGGGCCATTTTAGTCTCTTGGTGGCTTTTCAAAGCAAGTAGATGAAGACCTCTGTGGTTCGTAAATGCAACAGATAGTTTCGGATAGACTAAGTAGATTTTTGAGTTTAGTTATCAACAGAATATCTTGTAGATTACTAGTTATTTCTTCAATTTTTTTACTACAATAAGGGTAGTAGAATTTGCCCTATTTTTGTCTTTATTTGTAGTTGATTAAAAATTTCAATTGCTGATTATTATCATCGTGCAACATCTCTCAATCTTGGCTCCCCAAGGTTGCATCGAATGTGAAATATTTATTAATTAATTCTCGAAAGTATTCTCACTTTGTATTTTTATTATATAGAGTGTAGGTCCGGTTACACAGTAAATGCGTTGATACTAATACTAAATATAATGGAAAATTAATTGGTAGAGTGGTCTAACCAAAATTTTGCTTTAAGGTAATTTTTATTCTTCCTACAATACAAAAATCTTACAAATCTGGTGTTCTTGTCAAATCTGTTGGGCAGTAGGTGGGTGAAAATATAGTATGATTTATTACTACTTATTGTTTTCGGAAATTTTCTTTATTTGTAATTAATCTCGACCTCTAAAGTGCCTGATTAGCATTATAACTCTCTCCAGAGTTATTTTTCAGTATATGTAAACAGTGGGGGGTAAGGGGTGGCGCCAACATCTAGACCCCCAAATGCCAACCTCACCTACACGTGGTACCCCCTGTTAGATAACAGACGAGGCTCTGGCGACCCAGCATCGGGGGGTATAACCTGATACCAGTTGTCCCGAGGTAACGGGGCCCTTGTGGCTGGGCTAATCACCCGCACAAGGTAAACAGATTCAGAGAACAAACAATCGCCTCGGAAATGGACGGAAAACTGGGAAACGGACTCGGCGCGAATCACGGATAAGAATTGGAACATGGAATGTAAACGGTATAAACGGAAAGGAAGTAGAAATAATAGAAGAAATGGCCAAATATAATATGGAGATGCTAGGTATAAGTGAAATAAAGAAGAAAGGAAACAGAAGACAACTATTAGATCAAGGTTACCAGCTTATATACTCAGGATCAGCAGGACGAGCTAAAGAGGGCGTAGGAATAATCCTAACTACACAGATGGCCCAACAAGTAAAACAATGGGAAGCGGTAAATGTAAGGATATTATATGTAGACCTAAAACTGCAAGAAGAAATAACCATAATACAGATCTACGCCCCCACAGAAAACTCCACAGAAGAAGAGAAAGAGACATTCTACGAAGAACTCCAAGTACAAATAGATAAAGGGAGAGAAAGAAGCAGACACATATTAATAAATGGAGACTGGAATGCCAGAATAGGATATAGACAAGATATAGGATATGGCACGATAGGTAAATATGGAGGAGAATCTACCATAAATAATAAGGGAAGAAGAATGATAGACTTTTGTGTTACCAATCAAATGTTAATCGGAAACAGCCACTTTAACCATAAGATAATACACAAATTGAGGCAGCAGGAAGAGAAGCGAAAAGCATTAACGACTATATAACATACAACAGAGAAGCGAAATATGCCATAACAGATATAAAAGTAATAAGAGGGGCCGAACTGCATACAGACCACAGACTGCTAATAACAGACACCAGATTTTATAGCAGGGAACCCAGGAAACAAAGAGAATATCAGAAAATAAAAATATCAGTATTAAGAAAACCAGAAAAAGCAAAAGAATTCAAAAACAGATTATAAGACACCTTAGAAGGATGGGAAGCGAAAGAAGCAGAAGAAGGAAACCAATGGCCCATGGAAAAGAAGTGGACAATACTAAAAACAGAAATAGTGGAACAGGCAGTAAAGACCTGCGGAAAGGTAACAGTAAAGGGAGATCAAAAAAGAACCCGGTGGTGGAACGAAGAAGTAAAAGATAAAGTAAAGATCAAAAAGAAAGCTTGGAAAAGATATATACAAAGTAAGAAAGATTGCGATAAACAACACTATATAAATAAAAGAAATGAAGCCAAAGAAGCGGTACATAGAGCAAAACAAGAAACTTGGGAGGAATTCGGAAAAGAACTAGAGACAAAATTCAACGAAGATAACGGAACACAGTTTTGGAAAGTAATCAGAGGGCTAAAAGGGAAATATGGAAAGCAAGTATGGAGTATAAGGAACAACAAAGGCACAGTAGAAACAGAAGAAGGAAGAATCTTGGAGGCATGGAGAGAGTATTACAACAACATATTTAAAAAAGATGATAATATCCGGGGCAGAGAGAGAAGAGGAACAGTTCAGGAAGAAGAAGAAGAAATAGACATAGAAATAGAAGAGGTGATAGAAGCCGTAAAACATATTAAACAAGGAAAAGCAGGAGGTAGAGATGGCATAACTCCAGAAATGATAAAGAATGGGGGAGATATGTCAACTAGCCTGAAAAGGGGAAAAAATACCAGATGACTGGGAAGAAAACATAGTGGTACCTATACACAAGAAGGGAGATACAAACGATTGCGGCAACTACAGGGCAATATGCCTTTCTTCAATAGTACAGAAGATATATTCAAGAATACTAGAAAGAAGATTACGAGAAGAAGTTGAAGAAAAACTATGTGAAGAACAAGCCGCTTACAGGCCACAGAGGCAAACACAAAATAATATCTTTGTACTAAGAACAGTTACAGAAAAGAGATTAGAAAGGGGAAACCCTTTGTATCTAGCATTCATAGATATAAAATCAGCATTTGACACAGTACCCAAACAAACAATATGGAATGCGCTAGCAGAACTAAATGTATCATACCCACTACAACAGGCCATAAAAAGAGTATACGTTAATGCAAAAGGAAGAGTGCGAATTAAAAGCAAAGAATCTCAAAGCTTTGAAATGGAAAAGGGGATCAAACAAGGAGACTCACTGAGCCCCCTACTGTGCCTAATAGTAATGAATCAGATTATTCAGGAAGCAAAAGAACCAAGATTCAATGTGAAGGTAGGAAATTGGAATTTAGAGCCCATATATATACAATGCCTCATATATGCAGACGACATCGTGCTTCTAGCACTCAACTAGAAAACTACAACTAGCAATAAACAAATGGAATAGAGCGATAGAAAGAAGAGGTATGAAAATAAACACAAACAAGACTAAAATTATGAAAATTGAGAAAAATGATACAAACGAAAACACAAGAATAATATGCAATGGGGAAGAACTAGAATGGGTCAATAACTATGAATATTTATAATAAATAAAACTGGAACAATAGAACAGGAGATTCTGAATAGAAGAGATAAAGCAAGCCAAGTATATTATGCGATTAACAAATCAATAAAAGCGAAAAAAGAAGTAAGCATGCAAACAAAGCTTAGGGTATACAAAAGCATATACAGTATTAACGTATGGGGCGGAGAGCTGGACAATACAAGATAAAACCAGAAGCAAAATTACGGCGAGTGAAATGAAATATCTAAGAAGACTAGTAGGTAGAACAAAAAGAGATCGCATACGAAATACAATAACCAGAGAAGAAGTAGGTCAGCAACCGCTAATACAAGAGGTAGAGAAGAGACAATTACAGTGGTATGGGCACATAGTGAGGATGTCAAGAAATAGAGACCCCAGAAGAATTCTAGAAGCAAAGCCAGAGGGAACAAGAAGCAGAGGAAGGTCACGAGAAACATGGGAACAGAGCTTAGAAAAGAGGGTAGAATAGAGAGGAAAACACCTAAGAGAAGTAAAAAGAATGGCAGCCAACCGGGACAGCTTCCGGAAGTGGTTAGAGGACCCGACGCTTTAGGGTATAAGGGAGAAGGAAAAGAAGAAGAAGAAGTATACAGTGCTCAAAATGCGTCTATTTGTTGCTAGATTCCGGTTGATTATAAAAATTGTTACCTTTATTGTGCTAACCCATTGCCACTACAACGAACTAAGATAGCAACAAGTATAGTTAGCAAGTTTAGCATTGAAAACGCTCGGTTGGATAGTGCTGTGTTGATTATAGTTGCTTATTTTTTAGTAGTGGAAACATTTTTGTCTGCAGTTCCTTCTAGAGAAGATAACTGTTGTAGTTGAAACGTTGCTTTTAGAATAAACGCACGCGACTTCTTTGCCCCTTCTTCTGCAGCGACATTGTAACTTTAAGAGGTTTTCAATCAAATCTTTGACAGTTAGCGCATTAAGGTAACTTTTAAATTTTTCCACTAGTATTACAATATCGATATTCGATATCGTGAAATATTCAAAGTATTTTTTTCTTGTATAACTCATGGCGCTGTTTTAGAAGATGGAGCTCTTGAAAGAAAATATTCGACTATTTTTCCAATTTCAATACAAATTGAATCCGAACAAGAATGCTTCAAAAGCTGCCCTTATCGTGATAGTATTGCTGATGAGCGCACTAGTAGACGTTGATTCACAAAGTTTAAAGAGGCACATGAAGGCGCGGATGACAAGGAACATTTTGAATAAAACCATCGTTGATCGAATTGAAGAAGAGCCGTCAATGACATGCCGAATGCTGGCTGACGAGTTTGATTGCCGCTATTTGACGATTGACAGAATTCTAAGCGAGGCCGGCAAGACTTGGAAGAAGGCAAAGTGGGCACCATGCAAACTGATAAACCTCGATAAAGATAAACCTTGTTGATGCCCCCCGTCATTTGTTTGCGTCTAGAAATGGGTGGTCTTTGATAATCCACGCAAGTACAAGACGTTTCAGAAAGCTGAAGAAATGAGACTTTTTCGTTAAAAACCGATCGATCTCCTACCTGAAAAGTGGCAGAAAACCGTTAAGGTCTGATTATTGAACTTGACTTTGAACCTAATCAGTGGAAAAATAGAAGTATTGTAATAGACGGGGCAAAATTTTGCAACATTATATTATTTGGAGTTTGAATTTAACTAACGAATAAACTAATCTAACAATACTGCAGACTTTCTTATTATTTTCTTTTGGCGCAAAAAATATCCAATGTTTTAGTTCCTCTTTGTCTAATATCTACTCTATTAGTGACTGTATGACCACATGTTTGAAGTTCTTGTTTTAATTTATTTAAATTAACGGATTGTTGCGCATTTCTAAAATCACCTTAAAACTTCGCTCTTTGTTGTTTCCGTTTTTCTCTTTCTGGTAAGGCCTAGAATATGTTAATGCTTTTTGTAGCGTTTTAACTTCATCGTTGTTTAACATCTATTCAACTTTTGCTATTTTTTCAAAAGGTTTATTAGTGCTTCTCTATACTTTTCACCGCCCGTGTGGGGTTGCTAGTCCCCCATCGGGCGCCTCCCCAGGTGACGGATAGGGGAACACCTCCCAGATATGGGTGGTACAGGGAAAATTAAATACCCGGGGTGGACCAAAACTAGCATATCAACGGGCAGCAACGTGGATATTAGTTCGTATAGGCGGATGTCAGGAAGACAGGAACGACTATAAGAACAGATAACCTTAAGCACGGAATAAATGATATTGAAGTGGTTAAGATATTGCGATGAGGAAGGCAACGGAAAACCACCTCATTACTTTTCCTAGTAAAATCATCATGGTCGTGGAAGACTGACAATCTAAATGTTACTGATCATGGGTATCGGACCCCAAGATCCGGCAGGGGAGGAGAATGTTGGGCCTCTCAGGTCGTCATCAAGCGAAATCCCGGCAGAACGAACACAAACACAAATAGAAATACATTCTTGAAGATAAATAAATCACCGGTGAAAATAGCAACATGGAATGTCAAAAGCATGTATTAAGCAGGAAAGGTACAAAATGTTATTGCTGAAATGACACGGATATTCTTGGAATCAGCGATACTCAATGGCCAGGGAACGGAGAATGCACTATAAACAACAACTACAGCGTTTATTACTCTGGTGGAGATGAACCCAACCACAGAAATGGAGTTGCTACAATACTGTCAGATAGACTGAAACCGCAAGTTAAAAGCGTGATAAATTATTCAAATAGAATAATGTTGATACAACTACACTCTCACACCAATAACATCAATATTATTCAGATCTATGCCCCAACAGCAGACAAAAACGACAATGAAATAGAGGAGTTTTATAATCACCTGGATATACTGATGAACTCCATCGCTAAAAATGACGTGACAATCGTGCTTGGTGATTTTAATGCAAAAATAGGAGAAGGAAGTGTACAGGATTATGTTGGCCCACATGGACTAGGTCAGAGGAACGAACGTGGAGAAAAACTCATTGAATTCTGAACAAACAGATGGTAATATCTAACACATGGTTTAAGCTCCCTAACAGACGGTTATATACTTGGACCTCACCAGCACACACCAACGACCACGTAGTACGAAACCAAATCGATTTCATTTTAATAAATAAAAGATATAGAAATGAGCTTCTGTCCGCCAAAACATACCCAGGTGCAGACGTGGGATCAGACCACAACCCAGTGGTGGCTACTTTTAAACTAAAATTGAAAATAATAAAAAGAAAACGTCTGGATCCAAAAGTCAATGCCCGAATTTTAGAAAATGCTACTGTAAAAACTGATATAACGAAAGATATTAATATAAAATTAGAAACACTAAAGAATTCAAAAGAAACTACTATCGAGAAGCAGTGGCTAAATATCAAAACAGCAATAATAGACGCAGCCAACCAAAATTCTTCAGAAATAACCCAATATGCAAAACAGGAATGGATGACACCTGAAATCCTTAAATTAATTAATGGAGACGAGAAGGAAATATAAAAACATAGATGACAACAAGTATAAAGAAATACATAAGATTATTAAAAAAGAAATTATAAAAGCCAAAGAAAAATATATGACCGACAGATGTAACGAAATAGAGGAGCTTCAGACGAAACATGATACATTCAATTTGCATAAAAAAGTTAAGGAGATGACGGGAGTAGCAAAGAAGAGACAGAAGTATTATGAAAGACCAGAATGGCAACATAATTATAGACGTAACCAAGCAAATAGAAATATGGAAGGGATACATAAAAGAACTCTTTGACGACGACAGGACGTCAGAAATAGAAATGGAAAATAACCAAATGAGCTCGGATAGCCCGGCTATAACGCTAGAGGAGGTTAAACATGCTATATACAACTCCAAAGACAATAAAGCCGTAGGCCCAGATAACGTACCTGTAGAATTTCTAAAGCTAATAGAGGACGAAAATCTATACTTACTTGTAGATCTATACAATAATATATATAAAAAAGGGAGTATTCCAAACAATTGGTTACGATCGGTGTTTGTACCTCTACCCAAAAAGAACAACCCCAAAGACTGCTCAGAATTTAGAACAATAAGCATTATGAGCCGTACTCTAAAGGCGTTTTTGAAAATCATACATAAAAGGATCTACAGAAAATTAGAGCCAGATATTAGCGACACACAATTCGGATTCCGAAACAACATGGGGACAAGAGAAGCATTCTTTGGGATAAATGTTCTAATACAGCGATGTCTCGACATGAATGTGGATTTGTATATAGGATTCATAGATTATGAAAAAGCCTTTGATAAGGTAAAACACGATAGGTTAATAGCAATTTTGAGACAAAAAGGCTTGGATCCTGGTGATATCCGCATCATTCGTAATCTTTATTGGAAACAACATGCGGCGATCAGTGTTAATGGCCAGTTGTCCCAAAATATTGCGATCCTTAGGGGCGTTAGACAGGGATGTGTACTATCACCTGCCCTCTTTAACATGTACTCTGAGTGTATATTCCGGGAGGCTTTAGAGGACCAACAAGGAGGGATAAAAGTGAATGGGCAAGTGATCAATAATCTGCGATATGCGGATGACACTGTAATAATAACTTGCAATCCCGACGACCTACAAAACATGCTAGAAAATATCAACAGAGTTAGCAAAGAGTATGGTCTCAAAATGAACTGTAAGAAAACTAAATTCATGGTCATCAAGAAAATAGGAAATATTAACATCAACAATATAAAAATAAAAATCGAAAACACCGAAATCGAAAGAGTGCACAAATACCAATATTTAGGGACCATAATAAACAGTTGTAATGACCAAGCTACTGAAATCAATAGAAGAATCGAAATGGCGAGGGCAGCGTTTGTAAAATGAGGCAATTCTTCTCTAATCGCAATCTCGCTAGATCTGAGAATGCGCATGGTACGATGCTACGTCTTCTCGATTCTGTTGTACGGAATGGAGGCTTGGGCCCTTAAACAACAGCAAATGAAAAAACTGGAAGCCTTTGAGCTCTGGATATACAGACGCATACTTAAAATATCATGGACAGAACACGTTTCCAATGAAGAAGTCTTCCATCGCATGAACAAAGAACGAGAGTTACTACTGACATTAAAAAAACGCAAATTGGAATATTTCGGACATGTCATGCGAGGTGAAAGATACTGCTTGCTGCAATTGCTCATACAGGGCAAGATCTCAGGACAAAGATCGAGAGGCAGAAGAAGGATGTCGTGGATGAGGAACCTCCGAGAATGGTTTGGATGTTCATCAATAGATCTATTCAGAGCAGCTACATCAAAAATTAGAATAGCTAGGATGATTGCTAACCTCCGATAGGAGATAGCACTTTAAGAAAAAGAATACTTTTCACATACTTTAATTTCTTTTCTTGCAAGAATAATTGTTTTATTGGTAGTTGAGGCGTTGTTGCTTAACTGCCGCTAGTCCTTTGTTGTCTCTAATCCAAATCACTTTGTTCATTGTAATCCTTGCGTTGAACATTTTTCTGTGCTAAACTTCCAAAACGTGCACCACTTGCAACATATTCCTACCCACCTCTGAATTGTTTTTACAATGCCTTTAATTGTGTTGCTTTTATTGCATTGTTCTGCAAGCGAATGTTTCAATTTGACACCGAATTTAACACAAATTTACTGATACATGTGGCCCTCATTTACGCATGCGCATTATAGTCCTCCCTTATCTGCTGTCAGGTTATATCGTAGATGCACAAACTATTTTCGTTGCAATATATTATTATTGCTCTTTATTTTCGAAATAAACTTAACATGTTCATAACTTCAACATTCGTATGCAGCGTAGCTTAAGACGATAACAATTTAAATTAGTTTCTTGTAAGAGTTGTAACTTTTGGAAAAATTACTCTGATTTCTAGTGCAATTGTTTTGATATTAGTAACACACCTAAAGATATCAGAAAATTTTTTGGCTTATATCTAAGCTTTCTTTAAATGAATAATAACACAAGGTCCAGATAGAAACCTTTGTTGCTGACTAACATGAAATTTTAGAAAAGTAAATTTCAAAGTTATTTCCTTGGGACAGAAAGCTACTACCAATTATAAACAGAATAAACACGCATCTTGATAATTATGCAACACGTACAATCAGCAAATCTAAAAGATAATTTTATAATTTGTCTAAAACGAAATGCATCTTAAAGATGATAAATCTTTTTCGCGCGGAGATTTTTTTAAAAAATATAAATTGCAGCTAATCTAACAACCAATCAACAACTTTTATCTTTTATCTTCTCAGTTCTAATAGTCTGACATACACTTTTCACGTGTTAACACTTTATATTTTTACACATACCAGTGTGCATTATGATGTTTCTTTACACTTCCTAAGATTTATTAATGTTACTTTTACTGACTCAGTCCCACAGTTGACAACCACATGTCCATACTGGTTTTATTACCTAATTATACAGAAGTATTTTATTGTGGGTTCACAGCTGGGACTTTCCTCCCAGCAGCCAGTATACATTTTTCTATGTTTTATATTTTTCTCTTCCATTTTCTTCCTGGTGTGCTCTTTAAATTGTAATTTGGCATCCAGATTAGTTCTCAGGCACTTTGCTGTATTAGCACGTGGTAAAATAATGTTGTTTAGCGTTACTGGTAATCATTCATCCTTCTTGTTCATGACAGTGATATGTACAAATCTCCATGTACGCTGTAACATTTCTGTTGTTTCTGTAGTGCTCTTTCCTGTTGCTAGTACATATTATAGCGTATTATAACATTTGGTGGCTTTCCAAGCTTCTAAATCTTTATTACTTCATCCACCTTCTGATCGCTAGGTAAATATTTCAGAAGAAATGCTGCATTTATTAAGTTTGTTAGTTTTACTATTCCTTTTACGAGCAAGTGTTTCATTACTGTCCCTGTGATTAGATCACATCCCGGAAATTTCTTAGTTTATGTTTTCTCTACTTTCTTTCGTTGCTCCTTGCGGAGTAATGAATTTGATTGCTTTCTCTTCTATTCTATATATTGCTCTAGTATTTGTCCATTTTGTTCTTGATGTTCATTCACTTAGAATATCTTTTGGGTTATTTTGCGAAAGCCCGTGCTTTCAAGTTGTTGTCTTTTGCACAACCATTTTCAGTTGTTACTGGTGCCGTTTGGGTTATAAGTCGTTTGGATTTCTTAGTCGTCTTTTACAAAGAGTAATCGGTATCTTTGTCGCTTCACAGATTGTTTAAGTAATTATTCATAGATTAAATTTATTGTATTTCTTTTCTTAGTTCTTGCATTTTGTCCTATTTTATCTATTGGGACTTTTGTCTGATGCCATATTTCCTGTTTTTTCTCTTTTCAACACTCATCTTTCTGATTTCCTTAAAATAATCGTTGTGCATGTTTTTTTTAGTTCTAGCGTGCTAATTTATGCAGTCTACTGTGTGTCTATTATCAACTTTTCGTTTTCTGGTCCAATTGAATTCTGCCACTCAACTCGTTCTTAAAGAATTTTCAATTTGTGTACTTTTCGGTCAGTATTGGGTTAGATTGTTTCTGGATCATTTTTTCGTTTAATTTAAATCAAAACCCTCTTCGATATCAATGTAGTTTACTGATACTTTCTTGGCGTTGAAAAGTCAATCAGGCATGGTGCTTTCTTTTATCTGTTAGCCTGTAGGTGGGTTTCCAGTAAAGTGATAGATGAAATTCAGTTCATTTGTGGTTTTGTGCAGTTATTCTCCGTTAGTCGTGGTTAATCTTAAAGCCCATACTAATTTTTTTGCAACAAATTTGAATAAGCATCTCTTTTTTATTTTGATGTTCATCACTATAGCTTTTCGTTTTTGCTTATGTTTGCTTGCAATATCACTAGACTTTCTCCTCTAGTAGAGTTTTGTGGATGTATAGTAAGGTAAGAGGTTTCATATCCTTTAAATTTTAAATTTGATTGCTTTGTAAAATATGTTTTTGATACAACCTTTTGTACATTTAAAAAACTCGCCGTTCGTTTTGCTTTTGTTGGCATTCCAAATAGCTATTCTGGTGTCTTTTAAAGCTGTTGGTGTTTCTTAGAAGCTACAGTTTTGTTGCTCTTTTCTTTTGTTAATTCTTTACTAGTTTGACTGCAAAGCATCTTTTCTTGCTACTCTAACTTTTTTCTTGTTGCTCCAATTTGGGCATCAGGCTCAGTAATAGACTGTAGATATTTTTTCTGTATATTTCACTAGCTTTCTCCGATTTTCTACAAGCTGCGTTGTGATTTATTTTCTATTTTCTTTTCTGCTTTGTTTAGTTTGAGCTATTTCTTAGCTTTGTAATATTTTGGCTCCTTCACATCTTCTGCAGCTAGTCGAGTTTATTTTTCCACATTTGTCATGTTTCGGCTGTGTAGTTCTCTGCATTCTACATTCTTTCGTTTGGTATTTGCCACATACTTTATACACCTCCGATCTTTATTGTACTCATTATGCCTGTGTCCGTAACTTTGGCATTATGATATTAGTTTTGACTTTCTTAATAGTCCTATTTCCTGTGATTCTTCATAGCTCTTCTATCTTAAATACTTTTTTAATGTCCATCATTCCTGAACGCTAGCAACAATAAATGGAGTGGTGTTTTACCTTTTATTTTTTTAATGTTAGTTCTTAGTATTTTATAATCTTGATAATAAGCATTTCTATCCATTCGGATTTTTGAAAATGCCTTTGATTTGGCAGAAATATGGGCAATAATAGAATTTTTCAAAAAATGTAGCTCAAACCAAAGATACATCAATCTGATTAAAAATATATGCAGCAAAGCTATAGCTACGTACAGACTGTATGAAGATACAAAACAAATCCCTTTACAACGCAGAGTCCGTCAAGGCGACTGCCTATTACCAAAACTCTTTACTTTGGTACCAAAAGACTTATTTAAAAATTTCAATTGAGAAAACAAAAAATAACATAAATGGTAAAAACTTAAATCTAAGATATTCGGCTGGCATCGTTCTCACCGCTAATAACAAAAATGATTTAAAGGATTTAAATGAAAAAGCAGTGAAAATTGGCCTGAAAATTAATTTAGACAAGATTAAGTCGATGATGCCAATGGAAGAAGTCTAAAGCAGAAAAATAAAAGTAGGAAACATAAATATTGAAAATGTAAACGAATACACATATTTGAGACAAACAATTCGCCTTGATCTAAAGAATCAAATAACAGAAATAAAACGAAAATGCCGCTTGTCATGGGTAGCTTTAGGAAGACTACGTTTCATTCCAAGCCCCAAAAATATAGCACAACATTTAAAAACACAGTTTTTCAATAAATGCGTAATGCTCATTATGACGTACGGAAGTGGAAATTCGTCTTTGACAAAGACCCACTTACAAAAGTTAGTTACCACACTACGTGACATGGAACGGAAATGCTTTAACTGACAAAAAAGCCAATAGGCGAATCAGACAGAAAGCGAAAGTCACCGATATACTAGACAATATAGCCACACTAAAGTAGAGTTGGGTAAGTCATTTAGCCAAAAGAGGAAAACGGATGGACCAAAAGGATACCTTACCGTAGGACCATAAACAAAATAGAGGAAGATCACCGAATAGATGGTACAATGACATAAAGAACAAAGCAGGGCTAAACTGGATGAAGGAGCTACAAAAGACAACCAAATGGAAATCGATGAAGAAGGTTTTCGTTCCAACATGGACAGAAATAAGCTAAGAAGAAGAGAAAAGTACAGAAAAAAGCAATAATAGAAATAAAAACGCAAAATAAAAAAACAAATAATAGAAAAAATATGAAAAATAGAAAAAATTAATAAATTATGAATAATTTTAGTTATTGATCAATAATCAAGTGCATGTATGTAATTAATCAATTTAACAAATTCAAAACTGTGACGGGTATACATACCGTCTACTATTAAAAAACCACCTTAACAGGAGCCTCCATTTCGACTGAAATGGACCAGACAGGCAAAGCAAGGGAACGCAACTAATAAAACGGCATGACTGGCATTTCCAGAGAAAATTGAAACGTTTTGGAGCTCGGAAGCGGATTGCAAACAACAGCATTGAGGTCGGAGCTGTTAGGCTGCGTATTTGTTGCTCGACTATCTACGGCAGGCTTTGATTGATTATTAAAAACGAAAACCATCGTGTCTGCTTTCTTTCAGCCGCTGCGCGAAAAGAGCGGCGGGCCGAGCGGAGAACCACTGAATCAAAGTGTGCCGGCTGATGCCGCTTTGTGCAGGCCTGAAAGGAACTGAGGCAAAAACGCCCGTGAAAAGTCCCATATGGCGCCAGCATTGAACTAGATCACTCCCGCTTTGTGGGTCAGCAATTAGATTTAATATCCGCGACACGCGCTTAATCGCTAATCGCTCCCAGATAGGCACCTTTTCGCTAAATGTTTGTGCAGGCTCGCGGGCCTTTATGCGGCCCGTTACGGCAGCCCAGAATGGGAAAAGCAACGCGCTCTCAACCGCCTTTCAATCAAACGGCTGGCAGACCAATCGGGCGGATTTATTATAGGCGCAGTTTTGCAACGCGGCAATAAAGTGGCGGCGCGGCCTGAAAAGTTAATTTTCAATTAAGCAGTTCAACGCTCGTTCTAGATGCTTCGCGCGCGGCTAGACGGCCGCGCGGCCGCCGCCGCCTCATATGGGCAAATAATTACGCCATTTTTCAGCGAGCGTTCGGAGGCACACGCGACCAATGCGCCCGCTCCGCCTGAAAGCCTCGGCTCATTAGCGGCCGCTCGGCGCGCCTTAGATAAAGACCGTGGGCTAGGTTAAGTGGTCCTACTAATCTCGAGTCGAAAGTGATTACGCTTTTTCTGGAGCGACCGGTTTGGGCTGTCGGAAAACTCCATTCTTATCTAGCCCGTAACGGTACGCGCAACAACATACGGGGTGCTCGAAACCGAGCTATGCAGGCTACGTCAGTTCGGGAAATTTGCACTTGCAACTGGTGTATGATAATTAGAATGCAAGGCCAAAATTAGATTAACTCGAAAAAACCCTCACAGACCGTAACTACCTCGTGGCAAAATATTTGGGAAAGATTACAGGAAATGCTTTCCTTCCTCTACATTCTTACCTTCGGGCGATTTAAAAACAAACAATGGTCAGATTGTAATTAGCCATTATAACGCGCACTTCTGCCTACCCAACTTTTGTATAACTGTCGCGAATACCGCGTATATTAAAATGTACATTCTTACACTGGTTGCGTTTTTATTTACGGTTACCGCCCTAATAACCCTAAACCCTAAACCCCTGTAGCTCTATTGTTTTCACGATTCAAGAAGTGCATTTCTACGTGTTTATTTTATTCAAAACTTTTTTACCATGAACTGTGAGGGCCCTTAGCTTTTACTAACTGTTAACTTTGTTCTCTTCCCTTTCTTAGGTGTAAACTTAGAATTTTAAATTTTGGCGTCAATAATTTTTTATAAATAAATTTAATTTTGGCCTGTGCAAAAACTGTATTCGCCTTGGAAATATGAGCTTGTATAATTACGAACTTTATATCTAGGTACAGTTGTTTGATTTCAGTTTTTACAAAAGCTGTACAATTCATTATACGACACCAAGATATTTTACCTTAATTGTTCTTAATTGGAAAGCCACTAAAATATTTGCCATCTTTAATTTATTTAACTTTAAGTTGTTTGTCCATTGGTACATAAAAATATTTACTTATTTAATCCTGAGACAAGGAAGGGTGGAATTCCGAGTTGGGTCATTGTGTTTTTCGTCTGCATATCTCTCTCCACTCTTTTCTGCTTTGTACCTCACTTCATGCCACTTCATGTTACATTTTCCGCTGCACTTTTCACTTCTTCGTGGTCTTACTTTCTTGTTCTTGTTATAAGATTATGCTTCGACCGGTCTTCTTACCGGTTTTTCCTGACCTTAATCTATCTTGTATTGGTTTTGCTTTCAGGATTTCTCTTATTTTTTGTTTTATCCAGTTTTCCTTTTATTTCCGGTAGGAACCTCATTTCTGAGCTTTGAATTTTGCTTATCTGGTTTTGTGCTAGAGTTCATGACTCGCAGCCGAAAGTGAGAAATTTTCTACTTTATATTGTTTTACTTGGTTTTACGTTTTAATAGGTTTATTCAATAGGATGCACCATTGTCTTACCCCTTTTGTTGTTTTAAACAATTTTGATTTCTCATGTTTAAATCTGATAAAGTTGTTAGTCTGCCTATGTAATGCTTTTACTGTTTCTATTAGTTTATTATTTTTTTTTCCAGTATTATTCATGAATCTGTTTTATTTACCCCATGAAAGACTTTCTGTAAGTCGACAAAACAGAGGTGGATGTTTTCTTTTCCCCTAATTATCTTTTCAGTTATTTACGCCTGTTTCTCTTTTCTTTCTGAATCCTCTAAAATCTTTTCTACTTTATCTTGTAATCCCATTTCCAGGTTCTTGAATATATTTTTCCAATTGCGCTCAGTATGGTAATCTCCTGCAATTATTGCATTCTTTTACATCGTCTACTTTATGAACTGGGTTTATTACTCCTATTTGTCAGTCTTCAGGTGCCTCTTGGGTGCTCAATGTCTTATTGATGATTTATTTTAATGAGTGTTATATCTTATCCTTTTAATACTTCTTTGTAGTGCTGTCCCCATCCCTCCATGATTTCTTCTGTAAGTAATGCTCCTTCAGTACAGTACTTCTTGTATTTCTCGTATTTTCAATGACCTCAAAAACTGACTTGGTTTTCTTTGGGCGCAATCTCCATTTGTTTTAAAATTATATCCAAAGTTTTTTGTTTATCCTCTTTATTAGTTTTTAACTTTATTACTTTTTCTTTATATGTTTCATATTTTGTATGTTTTTTTCTGTTTGTCTTCTTTTTTTATAAGACGTATATATCATAAATTAATTTGGATTTTTTACTTTTTTGATTAGTTATTTAAGAGGATCTCAACCATAAACTTTTCAAGATTTAATTTAAACTGATATGCCACACCTTGGAGTTGTTACAGAACGCTTACGTTAGCTGTAGTAAGTAGAACTTAACTAAGAGAAGGACAATAAGTCGCCAAACAGTCCCATGAGGTATCAAAGTTACAGAAGTTTTATGTTCCAGAGTATACGCTGAGCGAAACAATGACCACATTCATGATCAGGGCAAAAAAAACTAAGATAACAAGTGGAAATAGTAAGGTGCTTGACTGTTAGCTATCCAAGTATGCAACATTGTTACCGGCGTGAGATGAGAAGCCAGAAGAAGATTATAGCATACTGAAATTTACTCTAGGTAAAGAGCGAGCTTGGACTCGATGCTGGTGTGGACAGCACGACGCATGCGTTGGCAATTTTGAAAATAAAGAACAGTCCCGCTCGCGAAAGGAATAAAAGACTCAACAATAAATTCCAATGTCTTAGTTGCGGTAAAGTCTGTCATAAGCAGTATAATTGTTTAAAGCTGAGAAGATGAAGAAAGTCGCTAACGCTGGATCAGAAGACAAAGTCGCGCCTGCATGGCTACCAAGTTTCCACTTGATCAGTAGTTAACCAGTGCACATGTGACAGACAAAAGTGATTTCTTCAAAACGTTCACATCTGTCACTGTAGGCGCGCACCCAAATAAGTACGGTAATGGAGAAATACTTGACGCTCTTCCCAAAGGAACGATACTATTATATAATACTATCGGCATTATAAGAATGACCATGATGGACGTCCTCTATATACCTGTAGTGAACAATACGCGTGCTGAAACACGACGGCCAACTCAAAACGAACGCAATAAATAGCGGAAACCTATATCATATGGAAATATATGTGTAATGTTACAGCATATAACACTAGGTAACAATTCTATGAATAAAATGAAGTTTGTCTCCAGCGTTGTTAATGGTTAATCCAAAGAACTAAATATCGATAACATGAAGAAGCACGTGCGCTGTAAATTTGAGTCGAACGGACACAATTCAATTAAATCCCGGAGAACTTGTGCAAACTAATGAAGGTGTCATTGCTAGTGGATCATGATATTTCATCCCACTCAAAGATGACTACAAGTCATCTAGCAGTGTACTTCTTTATAACCAAAATTTAAAAAGAGGCGACCGCTTGCGTTGAAGATTGTATGATTAAACTAGAAACAGGACAAAAGTTTCCAATATTCTAGAAAGTGTGAATAAAAGCCTGAGAAAGGTTACCAAAGTCGCGCGCATTCTACATCAAACAAGTCTTGCTTTCACTCTACCGGATGACGGCTCCATAGAGCACGAAAACCAAACACTGAAAAGATAGCGAGAACCTGGACTCACAGACATGGTCCTTCAAAGGAGCTCTAGACCGAAGCCATCATATGTACTGTCTACATGTTGAACATGATTTCAAAAGGAAACCGGAAATTAACGAGAGCGGGGATATGGAAGGGTATTAAACGTTCGGTGGGACGTAGTTGTGTCTTTTTGTCCTTTGTGTTAGTGATGGTGCTAAACCAAAATAAAACGCGAAGTCAGCCAAACATTTGTTTGCACACAAAAATCATACTTCAAAGAATGCCATGATTCATGAAAAAGAATCAATAAGCGATTAATTTCAAGAAACGGCCATTAAAGAAAAAAGACTTAAAAACAGATAAAGAACGAACACAAACTGAATCTATCAAGAAGAAGTAGACCACAGCAAGAGAATAATTTTGCTTCTGCTATGGTAGCCAATATAAATAAATCTTAGAATCTGAAACAAGCGATGGATTCTCCAAAAGCTAGCGCAAAGCGATGAAAGAAGAGATAAAATCTCACAGAATTAACAAAACTGTAAGTTAGTTGACTTGTCTCCAAATTGAAGAGAGAAACAAACGGGTCGGTTGAACGCTTTAAAGCTAGCTTAGTAGCGCGCTGGTTTATTTAGATAAAAGGCACCGGTTATGAGAAACATTAATCGATTTGTGTCTGTATTCTCAATTGAAAATTTCAGTTTAAGAGCCAAAATCTGGTTATTTGCGGGAGATTTTAATTTTCTGTTTCAGTATGAAGAAATCTGCGACTCAGGCTCATCGAATACCCTCAAATATTTATGGCAAGACTTCTATTAGTGAACAAACGTGTTGTAAATGATTTCAACGTTTCAAGAACGGTAATTTTGACATAGGAAATCGGCATGGCGGTGGAAAAGAGAAGGTTTTCAAAGATGCAGAATTGGGGGCAATACTTTATGAAGGCTAGTGTCAAATGCAAGAACAATTGGCAGGGCCATTAAGAGTGACTCAACAAGCCATTTCAAAACGCCTCAAAGTCATGGGAATTATTCAGAAACAAGGAAATTGGGTACCACATGAATTAAAGCCGAGAGATCTTGAACGGCGTTTATTTGCTTTTGAACAGTTGCTCGAAAAGCAAAGATGGAAGGGATATCTGCATCGTATTGTGACTGGGGACGAAAAATGGGTTCATTATGATAATCCCAAGCGTAGAAAATCATGAGGACTTTCCGGCCATGTTTTCACGTCGACGCCCAAATATTCACAGCTCCAAGGTCATGCTCTGTATTTGGTGGGACCAGCTCGGCGTAGTGTATTATGAGCTGCTAAAACCGTCTGAAACAATCATAGGCGATCTTTATCAAAAGCAATTAATGTATTTAAGCCGAGCATTAAAAGAAAAACAATCTCAATATAAGGAGAGACACGAAAAAGTAAATTTTGCAGCATGCAATGCTCGACCCCATGTCGCAAAGTCAGTCAAAATATACTTGGAAACGTTGAAATCAAAAGTCCTACCCTACCCGCCGTATTCTCCAGATATTGTTCCCTCTGACTATCACTTGTTTCGATCAATAGCACACGCCCTGGCTGACCAGCACTTCCGTTCTTATGAAAAAGTCAAAAATTGGATCGATACGTGGATCGTCTCAAAAGAGAAGCAGTTTTTTCCACGCGAGATTCGTACGCTAGTCGAAAGATGGGAGAAAGCAGTGGCCGGCGATGGACAATATTTTGAATCGTAAATGTATGACCAATTTTTTACAATAAAACCTCGATTGTCGGATAAAAAACGGCGAAAGGAAAGTTGTACACTTATTATTTTAAATGTTTTAAAATATTTCTATGTCTCATTGTCGACATTAATAATGTCCAAAGAATATCGCGTATAGATAAGCACTTCTCTTGCACATATCCTTTAATGTCGGAGTCCTCAGTTATTTCTTAGAAAACCTAAAGTTGGTCAATTGGCGTGAAGTAAAGAGAGTGTTGAGGTATTCAAAAAATATTGAGTCGCATGTCAGTCAAGAAAGGACGTGATATGGTTGAGAAGACTGATCAACAATATGGAAGCCTGCGATATCTGACAACCAGAGTGCTGTGCGGTTAGTTCTGAACCAGGGATTCCACAAAGGACCAAACATATCGACATTCAATAACACTTACTTAGGAAAGCGCAATAGGAAGAAGTCATCTCGGTCCAATACATCCGGGTGAAGGGTTGGTTGGACGATTTCCTGATATAAAAATTACCGAAAGACGCGACATGGTCTTAAAGCGATTTGAATAATAATTTAGATCACTCTCTGCGTAAGAATATTCAAGACAGTTACTAAACCCTTGTGCTGGTTGTGATATTGATTTTTTGTAGTAACAACTTTTATCTTTGGATACCCAATCGCAACTGAAAAATTTTGATTTGCTATTGCTGGTAAGAGAAATTGGCAACAAGAGACTCAAAGAAGACTTACTATGGTAAAAGACAAGGAACTGTAAGCCATGTGACCTTCCAAATGCTACAAGAGGCTCGATTCTGATAACTTTTGTCTTGAAGATCAAACACGTTACGGCCTAGCACCTAGATACTGCTTTGAATTTCGTAAATTGTCTGCTGAACTTGTTGTTTCGCAAGTGATTGTCTGGAATCATTTAAGTTAACTTTGTATATAAGAAGCCGAGACAAGATCCTCACCAAATGACCAAAGCACAAGCTGACAAGTAACTTGGGGTTTGTCGGTAGTTTAGTGTCGGAAGTTTAATTTTGTCAATTTCCACCTGGAAATTGATTGTTACACCATAAATTTAAAGAAAACAAAAAATGCATAAACATCAAGAAATTCTCAAACGTAGAGAAACTTTTTATTAACCTAGTGGAAGTATTTGAAGTTGGTCGTAACTGTAACCATCTCCAACACAATTTAGAATTAACGTAATTTTCCGTACTAAAATGGATCTCTATTTTTATTGTACATCAAAGTTACGGACAAGCTATCAACCTATCTTCAGTTTCGACGATTAAAAAAACATCAAGGACTTATAAATCACAAAATAAAGAAAGCAACGGCAGGAAAAAACTTGAAAAGACAGTAATGTCATTAAAATACGATAAATAAGGGTACGCAGATGAACAATAAGAAACAGCAACATTCATACGAGTTATATGATAAAATTGCATAAAAATAGGGTAAGATAGGCAAAAGCAAAATTAAAAAATTCAAGGAAAATGGTAAAAAGTGTCAAAATACACAATAATCTTATAAACTAAAACAATATAAAAATAACAAAGTCAAATTTTATTTTAAATAACTCAATTCCAAATATTTGCAAAAAAAGTGAAGAAAATTTTGAAATCAATAATTTGCTAGTTATCTAAAACGTCTAATTCTTAAATAATGATTGATGTAAATCGTACACAAATTATTCCTTACTAGTTGCTTGACGTAGTAAAAGTGGCCTTACAAAAATGTAGTTACTCTTAATTTATCTTAACTAGACGACTCATTAGTATGCTTTGTGTCGCACCTGGAGGGCGTTCGACAGGAAATTAAAATTACCGTTGTCTTTTGATGTAAAGCGCAACACTGTTGCATCAACATATACAAATACAAAGGATTCCCCAGAAGATGTTAACAGCGACGCCTAGTACGTAATGAGCTTGTAATATAATTTTATACTGCCCACAAGCTCAAAAAAGATGGGACCAAAAACTTCATTTTTACATCGTTTGCTTCAGGTTTGTTTTTATATTTAACAGTATAATTAGAGCGATCCAAGTCTAACTTTAAGATTTGAATTAGTATGTAAACATATGGAAAAGTCTACCAAGAACCACCAGAAACTCCGTACATTCGTACACTGGGTTTTAGACAACCCAACCGTTGATGTTGATTTTTGCAAAATGAAACTCATGTTGAGCTATGAAGCTAATTTTTAAGCTAATTTTTAAGTGTCTTTGTGAATTGTCAGAATTAACACGAAAATCCCATGTTCACAAAAAACCAGTGCATCCACAAAATGCACTATTTTGTGTGTATTGTAAGCTAGAGAAATAATTGGCCAGTACTTTTTAAGAACACAGCTAGCAAAGCTGCTACTGTCTATGCTAAACATTATTAGGAGATAGCAAAAAACCTTTTTTTTTAACAAAACCAATTATTTGAACTTGAATGACATATGGTTTCAACAAGATGGAACCACATGTCACAGCGCATAACACACTCACTTCACTTCAACTGAATTTCCCGGCCGTATTATTTTTTATTTTTATTTTCATTAGCATTTTTCCTCTAGGGCTGTTTGAAGGACAATCTGAGGGAAACATCAGACTTGTCATTGCCGAAATAGAGCCGCATTTACGGAAAATTTTGCTAAAAGAAGAGTGGCATGTCATACTTATACTGATGGCAATAAAGTTCGGATAGTCCCAATATTTTGTATTTTATTCAGATAAAAACTTCCTGAAGTCCAAGTTGGATCACCCTATACAAAACAAACGCTGAAATTTTAATCTAAATAATAAGTGATTTAACGTGGAACTGGTCTAATATACAGCTAAATACTTAAATTTTTGATTGAAGATACCAGTAATATTTTTAATACCCTAAGGCATGTGTACGTTAAGTACAAACATCAAAATAGTTTTGTCAAAAAGAAAACCTTCTCTCAAATTTTTGCAAGATGGAAACATGGAACAATTTATTTACGGGACCTTACAAAAGTAAGATATGCAAAACAATCCTGAAGATAGGCAACCAAACGTACGCTTAGAGCTCAGCCAAGCCACATTTCATGTCAGCTATTTTTGTTTAATTTTTCTTCAAATGTATAGTAGAATGGAAGCGCGCGTCCTATAATAATCTAAAAACTATTGCAGACTGCAGAAAACTAGCGAAACACAAAACTTATGGTGGCCTGCTTACAACATGATCACAACGCGTCCGGACAGTTGTTACTTGTTTCCAAGATAAAGAAATTATGAATATTAAAGTCCGTTCTACATTTTTTGTGTAGAGCTTCGCCCAAGAGCAAAACATTGTTTTTTAAATGCAACATTCTGGAAGAACGTGTGCCTAAAGTAATAGCTAACAGGACTATGACACGTTTCGTTAAATACTGAATTGCCACAACGCTGTTGCCAACCGCACCATAAATTAGGGCTTCAGACGTTTTCAACGGTTCGAAACGCTTTATGGCTGCTTCATAGCGAGCGCGATGCAAAATTTTGCTTTCTAAATGCTTTAAATAGCTCAGAACGAATTCTAATCAGTTTTTCGCCAGATGAGTAACGTTAATGTATGCGCCTAATGTACATACATATATAACACACCAACATTAATATGGTAAGTTCTACAAAGTCTACTCACTCTTTAAATGGTAATAAATGAGTTAGACGGATAGTTCGTGCCAATTTTCACTATATGGCACTGGAAAATGTCTGAATACATCATAGTTATAAAAAATACACAATTTGTGTCCATACTCTTAAAGGCGACATTTTAACGCATCTTTAGGAAAAAAGTTCTTTGCAAAAAATTAATTTGTGTCAATCTTGTACCCTCTTGAAGATGAGATAAATAAGGGCATTTTAAACACTTCATGCCCTTCTGTTACCGGGGAGGCAAAAATGCCATATAAGCAACACAAAACTGTGCTGTTTTTATTCACTGTTTGAAAGTGGTTTGCAAAGTTTAAAACCAATGATTTAGATCTTAAGTTCCAACGATACTCGGGTGGACCCTCAACCACTGATGATGAAGAAATCAAGACACTAAAGATACTGAAAATATCGAAAGCCATCGTCAAAGAGTATTTAGTGGTGTTTGGTTACGTAAATCGCTAACATATTTAAGTTCTGTACAATTTGACTGAAAATTTAGATTGCGTTGTACCAGCGCAGCGAAAACGCTCAATGAAAAATGAAGCATTTACAACAAAGTTGCGCGAAAAAAGCTTTGGAGGAAGCACAGTAAACCACTATTATTTACCCCCAAAACTGGCCTCCATCAAAAGAAAGTCATGCTTTGTATCTGGCGAAACTGGAAGGGAACCCTATATTATGAGCTCATAATTTACGATAGCCATCCAGAAAAAACGTCTCGGATTCCATCAAAATATTGCTAGACCTCATTTCTCTTTGAACACCTGACCAAAATTGTTGGAGCTTGGCTGAGATGTGTCGCCCACCCTCTATATTTATTAAGTATCGCACCTTTCATCTTACTTTTATGTTTTGCATTCTCTCAATGGCAAGAGCTTCAACTCTTTGGAAGTGACGAAAAACCACATTGAGAAGTTTCTCAGCTAGAAACCTGAGAAAATCTGGAGGGATGGAATTTTCAAGTTTCATGGAAGATGGAGAAAGGTTGTTGAACAAAATTGTGGATACATAACTGAATAGACATCAAAACATAAAAATTGTCTTTGAATTTTGTTTAACAATCGACACAAACTTTCTAGATAACTCACTAGCGTTCATTTCCCTAGGAAAATATTAATATTTGTTTAAAAAAATTAAGAGCGCTTTTAAAAACGATTCGTTACAAAGTACTTCGTTTGGAACTGCAAAATATTATTTTTTAATTTCCTCTTTTAGCTTTAATTTCAGCTTTTTCCAAAATAAATTTGACGATGATAATAGAGAGGAAAATAAGTCTTCAACACCAAACATCCGACTAGGACACCCAATTCCGATGTTTCACACCATTCTGCAACCCTTGGTAAGTTCAAATACACTGTTCCATAGTGACATAGTGAATCTTTTTAGATACCATACACAAGTTTCTTTTTAAATAAATAAGCTTTACGTTGATACTCATTAGAGAGTGAGAATATTTTCTTTCACACTTTCGTTTATAAAAAATGCTTAAGCAAACTAATCCCTTGGAAATTTTTTGTAAAACTTCTAATGAGTAAATATCATTAGGACACGAACGGAGTAGTCTTAAGAAGCTTGCAACGTTTAGGTTAAATGTTGCGAATTAACAAAGTTGATTCTTTTTTGCAATTTTAGCGAATCGGTTTATGGCTAGAACCTCAATAAAAGAAACCCATTTTTATGGCACGAACAAGGATCACTCGGCGGATTATATGTTTTTATGGGCTATTCGAGTTTTAGCACTTTTTCTCAAATTTTATTGCACTGCGTTCTGCTGCGCGGATTTTTAAAGCAGCTTTTACGGCTCTCCGCCACAAGTCTCGAGGCGCAAAATAAAGCATTAAAATTCCCAATTCTACAATATTGCTGTTATGAAACAAGTCGAAGTATATTTTGTCAAACTCTTCTTTTATTATAGTTGTAATATAGGTATTATAGTGAAACTAGTTGGATGGTAACTAAAAATAAAATAAGTTGTAAGCTTGCTAAAATGTACGATCATAAAATTGAAACCAAAAACGCGTTTAAATATTAAAAAAACGAAAGTTTGTAAACAAATAAAACTTCTAAAGTTTCTGTTGGCTAATTTGGCATTTAATACTGCAATAATTTTTTAGTTTCTTTTCATAACATTATCTCTTCTTCCCCAGCTTAGGTCGTCCACTGCTGGACATAGGCCTCCCTCAAACCCTTCCATTTGTTTCTGACCTGTGCGATCTGGATCCAATTTCCTGCAACTCTTTTTACATCATCGGCCCATCTTGTTGGTGGTCTACCTCTGCTTCTGAATGCGTCTTGTCTGGGCCTCCATTCAATCATTCGTCTTGTCCATCTCTCATCTTTCAGTCTTGCCACGTGTCCCGCCCAGTTCCACTTCAGCTCAGCTATCCTCAACGCAGCATCCTTCACCTTTGTTCGCTGCCTAATTGTGGTGTTTGGTATTTTGCCCCTAAGTGTTATTCCTAGCATTGACCTTTCTATTGCCGTCTGTGTTACTCTTATTTTCTTTATGGTTTTCTTGGTCAATGTTAGTGTTTCAGCCCCATAAGTGAGAACAGGGAGTATGCACTGATCGAACGTTTTCCTCTTCAGGCATATTGGAATATCTGATTTAAAGATGTTGCTGAGCTTACCGTAGGCTGCCCATGTTAAATTGATCCTCCTCTTCAGTTCGTGGGTTTGATTATCTCTCCCAATGGTTAACTCGTGTCCCAGGTATTTGTATGAGTATTCTTGTTCGATTTTTATATCATCTGCCTGATTTATCGAATCAAATGCCTTTTCATAATCTACAAATATCAGCATAAGAGGCTTGTTATATTCTACGCATTTTTCAATTAGCAGTTTAAGTACCGTTAGGTGATTATTCGTACTAAACCCTACTCTAAATCCAGCCTGTTCTCTTGGTTGGTATAGGTCAAGTTTTACACTTATACGTTTTGATAGTATTCTCATAAAGAGCTTATATATGTGTTGTAGCAAGCTAATAGGTCTGTAGTTGGTCAGATTTGTAGCGTCTCCTTCTTTATGTATCAGAATTATGATGGCCTTGTCCCATCTAGTGGGTGTTTTTTGCTCTATGAGACAATCGTTAAATAGAGATTTCAAGGTTTTTAAGACAGCTAGTCCGCCTTCCTTGATCGCCTCAATAACTATTCCGTCGTCTCCTGGTGATCTGTTATTCTTCATCTCTCCAATTGCTGCTTTTATTTCTTCCAGACTAATTTCAGGTATATCTTCCGATCCCTGGTTTCTGATATATTTTATGTCTTCTACTTCTGCAGGATTTTCATTTTTGTATAGTTTGCGATAGAAGTTTTCTGTAATTTTCACAATATCGGATTTGTTTGTAATCGTATTTCCATTTTCATCTTTTAGTTTCATTATACTTTTTGTTCCAATATTTATTTGACGTTTCAGAACTTTCAGTTTTTTATTTTGTTCGATTGTTTCGATGATTTTTGTGGTGTTATACTTTCGAACATCTTTTCTAATTTCTTTTGATATTTCCTTATTGATTTTTCTGAATTCCTCTGAGTTTTTGTCTCCCATTTCTCTCCTTTCTTTTATTAGGGATTTTGTGTTGGCACTGATCTTGCTAGTGCGTAAGTTTCCTTTGCTACAGTATTTCTGGGTTGCTTCCTTTAGTGTTTTTACAATAACGTCGTTTCTTTCTTCGATGCTATCATCATCTTTTATCTGATTTAGTCGTTCTTCTATCATGTCTGTGTATTCTTGCCGGTTTTCGACATTTGTCCATTTTCCATTATTACCTTTACCTTTAGCTTGCTTTTTACAAAGTTACCTCTTTCCTGTTTTAGATTGATATTTATAGTAGTTCTCACCAGGCGGCGATCGCTTCCAATGGAAAATTTGTTTAAAACTTCAACGTTTTTTATAATTTGCCGTTTATTTGAAATTATAAAGTCTACTTCGTTCTTGGTGATGCCATCTGGACTCTTCCAGGTCCATTTTCTGTTTTCGTTCTTTTAAAGAAACTGTTCATTATAAAAATGTTGTTTTGCAGACAGAATCCTAATAGAGTTCTACCTCTCGTTCCGTTCTCCTACTTCATATTGCCCCATTGATGTTTCCATTTCGTCCTCCTTTTGTCCTATCTTTGCGTTGAAGTCTCCTATGAGGAGTGTATAGTGTGTTGGGGTATTTTCGTTTGCCTTTGTGATATCATCATAGAAGGTGTCTACTTCTTCGTCAGATCCTTGCGATGTAGGTGCGTAGGCTTGTATTATTTTGATGTTGTATCTGTTGTTCAGTTTTAAAATTAAATATATAACTCTTGAGCTTATACTTCCTATATCTATTATGTTCTTTGCATGCCTTTTGTGTATTATAAACCCAACTCCTCTTAATAGGGCTTCCTCTTCTCCTTTGTAATAAAGTATGTTCCCTGATGTCAGGTTTATTTGGCCTTCATGTTTCCTTCTTAATTCATTCATTCCTACTACGTCCCATTTTATGTGTTCTAGTTCTTCTTCTAATTGTGCTAGTTTTTCTTCGGATGAGAGTGTTTGTGTATTGTAGGTAGCAATGTTTAAACGTCGTGTTTTTGGTCCAGATCTGTTTCTTGAGTATATTTGCGAATTTTTGCCTCCCCCAGAATCCATGAGGCTGACCCTCGCTCTGAGGGTGTGGGATTTTGGTTTATCCATGCCCACCTGGGGTATATTTCCGTATGTTTTGTAATTCGCCATTTGGGTGTGGGGTATAGGATTTAAAACGCCGCGCTATCCTACTGCGTGTTGGCGAGTGTGTAATCAGCCGCCCCTCGCATGGGGAACAGACGCTGTTTGCAGCCGCCCAATCTGGGTCAGACGCTGCTTTTACCTGTTGGTCCGTGGGAGGTATTTGATTTCCCTCCTACCTGGTATATCTACCGGGCATTCCCCTATCCGCCACCTGACGCGCCCTCTAGGGGTTACAGGTTCCCCCGAGGGCATAACATTATACTGTTTTTGTTTATCGATTTTTTACAGTAAAGGTCCTTAATTATCTGCCGGCATCAGTTGTTAAAGGTGTTATCAGAATATAATTTGGACGCATTTGGTGTTTTGTGAAGGGTTTCTTAGTTTGCCATTCAAACAGTTCTACTTTGTGGCAGGTTTGTTAAGAAATACATTCTTACTAGTCCTCGACTTAATTGTCGCCTCATTGTCGTTAACATTTTTACCTAATCAGCTACAAATTTCCCTCCTATTCTTTAGTGAGTGCTTTTGGTGTTAGGTATTCTGCGAAGAAGTTGATGTTTTTTTGAGAAGAACCGGCTTGGTTGACTGGTGTTGACTTGGCTCATTTGCACTTCAGCGCAAATAATTGAAAAACGTAGACGCATATTAGTAATGTTATTTTAGAGAAAGTAACAATGAGCCCCATCTTCAAACTGAAGAGGTAATTGATAAGATCACAAACTTTGACATTCTCCAGGACAATCTGCTTCCACAGAAAAGCAACCTTTAGGAAGATGTCTCACACATCACCACAACAACGATTTCAAAAATTAGTCAAAGTTGATCAATGAATCGCTCAGCAAGGAACGAATTAAATTATTAGAATGACTTTAACGGGTTTCATGTTTAAATAATACAATAGTTAGAAACGTACCCAAAAACTAAACAATTGAGAGGATTCTAATGAATCATTAGCAATCGAATCACTCGGCGTTGTCAACCAGTACTGGTCATGCTTTTAAACACCCAATTATATTAACTGCTTTCTGGGGTGACTATCGTCATACTTTACTGCATTTTTGTGTCATTAAAAAAATTGCTTGTTGTCATTGGGGAGTAAACAATATTTAAGTTCGTATTATTGAAATTATCCTATTTTTTACCTTTAGCTTGTTTAGTCTAGTATTACAAATATAGGATGACCAAATTAAACTTAAGGATGTTTTTTCTAGATAAAACACCAAATATTAGAGCAATTCAAATTTTATTGCTATCAGTGTAAAGTATAGGGCTATCAGTTATGTACAAAATATAATATGCCCCCCTCAGGAATTCGTTAACGTGCAACCATTCTTTTAACATGCTTTTCCATAAATGTAGCTCTATTTTAGAAGTTACATGTCTTACTTTCCCTTTTATCTTTAAAATCGTAACAGGTTTGTTGGCATAAACCCTTTCCTTTAAATCGTCCCAGAGAAGAAAGTCTAAAGTGGGTTAGATCGTAAGATCGCGGTGACCAATCGATGCCCCCCTTCTGAGAGATAACGACCAGGAAATTTGGTTTTAAGTGTGTGACATGTGGCTTCTTGTTAAAGCCATTTGCCATCGTTGGTTTAATTGAAAAAAAACTGGTTGGCACCTCCCGATAGTTTACACCATTCTCTAAAACTGCATTTCTGGCGGTTTTTGAATCAAATGTATTTTATGCGCTTGTAAATGCGTTATGGAATGTTTGAATGAAAGAGTAATTTCAACGGCGATAAACTGACGTGCTGAGTTCTTACTCGAACAATATTTTCACCTAAGTTATCGTTGCGTTGATAGCCTACCTTTGCTTCTTCAAGAGACATACCACTTGTTTCATACTTTTGCACTAGGTTTCTAGTTGCATGCTCACTCGAAACGTTTTTTTCGAGTAGTTGTAACTGATCGCCTAAATGATATTGATACGTTGCCGCAATAGACGGTGCTATGATGACTTTGGTGTGCGTTTAGATACCAATAGTACAAATGCGAACCTCCAACGTTCACAGGACGCAAACAGCGCCCAATTCCAATCCTAAAGTTCAATTTGGGTCACGCGCGCAGCGTTATATAAATATGACTACTTTATGACGCAATTGTTATTGTAAGGCTCTATATTAGTAACGCAATGTTAATAGCTTTCTAAAAATCAATTATAGAAAGTTATTACTGAAAAAACTGTTAAAATTCGACAAAAGCCCTTACATACACAGACCAGTCTTTTTAATATGTAAAAGTAAGCACCAACAATTCCGTTTTAATATTACTGTCCCAAAAAAGCCTTGCTTAACTAAACGGACATATTTTATTGTCAATACTAATAAAATTTAAATTTGCAAAGCCAAGAAGCCTAAACTCAACCATTTAAGTTAATTGGGCTCTACAGGTTTGAAAAACAAAAATTATTTTAAAAATAGTTTCACCAAATACAAATACGAACTTAATTGAGCTAAGTACGAAGAAACCGGGAGGGCACGTTTGCCGAATACCTTGCAAATATTTTTAACACAATATTACATCAGACAACAATAAGTGAGTTTAAATTTTCTTTGAGGCAGACTTGTGTCAACCGAAAGAAGCATTTTTATGCTGTTAGTAATGTAAAACCTGCTAAAATAGACACGCAATCTAAAGGTGCCCAACTAAAGCTCTTTCCGTAGATTGGTTTTGGCTTTTTAAGATCTTGTCTTTCAGAAGTGGAAAAACCGGGAAAACACCTTGTCAGATATCCTCTCTCACTGCTTAGCCGTGCGTTTATCCACTACCAACAGCACAGCTAAGAACAACCAAGTGTAATCAATGGTTGTGTTACCAGCATCTTGTTCAATGATTGATTATAAAGGAAAATATCTAATTAACAAATTATTAATGCATATTTATAAAAATTACGTATCGACATAATTAATTTAATTTCACCTGGCATCCAATAAAAATAAACTGTAATGGGCATGCGTGGATGAGGAAGACATCACTGGCCGGATCAGTTGGGAGTTAGACGCTGACGACTGAGCAAATATATTGTGATTGCTGCATTTGCAATTGCTGAGAGTATACCAGGATATTTGAATCAAATTTCGTTAAAAAGCTAGAATATCTACCTACAGAAACTGTTAGATTACTCCAGAAGGCTTTCGGAAACGATTCAATAAGTGCAACATGAATAAACGTACAAAACAAACGATTCAGAAATAACCAAGGTTCTCTTAAAAGTATTCCACGTTTTAGCAAACCAGCAAGGAGTAGAACACTAAAATTGTTGAACATGTACGGATTACAATCAAGGTTCAGTGACTAACAATCCAAGACTTAGCTATGCATTAGGCATGTCTTAGCATAAAAGTTTGATGGTAAAATTTATTAGGAGTAAAAGAAACATTGTATTATACTTGCTAATGATTACTTTAAAAGGATTGAAGCTACGTACAATGCTTATTGTATGATTATATAATTTTTTTGTTATTATAATTGCAATTCTTTGTATTATATATCTCGATATTTTGGAATAGCCCAGGTATTTCCCGTTCAGCCTTTTTTATTTCGCAAAAATGTAAGAACAAAGGTTGCAACTATGTATTAATAGCAATCAATTCTTGAATTAGCATAAAATCGACTACGAACATTCTTAAAATTCTTAATTCTTGAAAAATACAAATTTTATTAATATAAAGAATATTGGAGCAGGCCCGAGGCGCTAAGAACAACGGGACTTAAAAATTCTACCCCCTCTAAATCGACCTGCTTATCTATGCAATAAAATTTTACAGAAAATGGCAAATCGTTAATGACTGACGATGCGTTTAGAATAATGTTCAATAAATAATTTAAAATGAGATGCGTCAGGTAAACAGACAGTAGCTACCTATTACTCTACGATTGTATTTTTCTTTAGATTTGTATTCTTTTATAGAGCAAGCAATTGCTTTGTTTCCGTTTTTTAACTGCTCTGTTTATGAGGTTTAAAGCTGCCGCTGCTATTAAAACTGCATTTAAAGCCTGCAGCGTGCCTTCATCCGCATCAAACTTTCTAGGTGAAGCTTTCTGCCTACCTATTAACATTTGGATTGTAATTGTGTCAAAAATAAAGAAATCCATGCGTGAAAATATCCAAAATTTACATCTTTCTAATGAATATTAAAATTTCATTTATTAGAAAAACTAATTTAATAGTTTTTTTTAATTTTTGGTTTAATTAAATTTCCTCGAGCGAATGAAATGATTACGATACTCCTTTCTTTTGTTGGGGAAAACTTACCGCTACTGCAGCCTTAAGGGATTATTAAGCCCACTATCCTGCAACTTAAATACAAGACGTCACATACACCCATGAATTTCTAGCGAGACTCAAACTCGCCCGCGCGTTGGCCCCCTGAACGGAGGAGTATTGCCGTGACCAGTAAGCCACAACAGCGGCCCATTAAAATCCTTGGAAATAAATCCAGATTTCTATTAACGTTTTATTAACTTTAGACAGCGGAACGCTATATGCGAAAGTTAATGATTTTAACATGGTATCTGTCTGTCTGTCTGTGTGTCTGTCTGGAGACACGATAACTTCCGTTATAATCATCGAATTCACTTCAAACTTAGCATACATATACCTTAGGTCAATGCCATCTTAGCTATTGGATTTCAGCCAAATCAGCTAAAGGTCAAGGGGTCAACGGTGAGGTTAAACTTTTTTCCATCACATATGTCATGTGATACCTCATTCGAAAGCAGACGTCATAAGGAACATTAGTTTATTTCACCTCTCGCTAATTCACACGCTGTCGAAAGTTTCATTTATGGTGTTACACCATTCTTGTTTTTTTTTAACAAATGGTAAATATTCTTAATTTTATTTTGTGTCTTTCACATTCGGTGAAAAAATCACAATCAAAATATTGCTATTTGCTTTTCCAGGCATAAATTTATTGCTATACTAGCTTTTCAAAATTCATTCATTAGTATCAGGTTTTTAAAATAATTAATATTATGTGTGTTCGCGCCAATCTCAAATTACCTTTTATTTTAATTTTTAAATTAGGGCCGGCCGTATTTTGATTCCCTCTTGTATATTTTGCAGTGAAGATATCGCCATGAATTTGTCCGAGCACGCGTTGCGCTGATATATATGCCGCAGGCCGGCCCTTTTTCGTTCGTGCTTCGCCGTTTTTTGTACGCGCTTTTTCTATGCTCTAGCAGGCGTCGTTCTTTTGAATTTAGTTTGTGACAGAAATTTTCCGTAAGACGAGAGCATTTTTTACCGAGGTTCGCCGGCGGATTTAATTGGCAGCAGAAGTTTTCATTCTCTGCGAGGCTTTGTTAAAAGTTAATTTTCGGGATTGAAATTTTTATCGGTAAAAAACGAGGTTCATTTTCTTTGCTCTGACTCGGCAAGGAACGACTACACCAGGAAAGGCGCTACCCTTCGGTTCCGCTGTAAAGATTGGGGTAACTTGTCCTATCTTTTACCCATACCCTTATATCCTTTTCCTGGAAGACCAAGGACCACCAGCAGGGAACCGATATCTGCGGGAAAGCGCCGTTTCCACAGGTCAGTGTTTTTAGCTTTAGCTTTGTTTCAAATTCCCTTTATTTAAAATTTTAAAATTACTATACGGTCGCACCAACATGTAAACATACGCGGTACTTACCAAAAGTTTCTAGCTCGACTATATTTTAAAGGTAGTAGGAATAAAACAATAAGATCATTTTGCTATGTAGTCTCCATATATTACAACACATTTATTAAATCACTAAATTAGTGTTCCCGTGAAAAATTAATCCAAAATTTTAACTGAAAAATGCCCCTAAGCAGCTTCTCCAACCTCTTTATAGTGTTAAATTTCCTGCTTTACAGGCTTTTATTCCGAAAACAGATAGTCACTGACGGGTTAGGCCTGGACTGTAGGGTAAAAGGAAAAACTCCTCAAAGCTATAGTCCATAAAACCTGGGCAATTGCAGACTTATCGTACTTCTCTTTGATTTGTATAATAAGCTGACCCTTTACTACTTTATTCTTTAGCTTAAAATCAATTAGCAAAATGTCCCCTGAATACTTAAAAATGGTTACCATAATCTTTTTCATCGATTTGGCCGCTTTTGCCTTTCTTGGAAGTTGCGGTCTGTGCCATTCTATTGAGCCTGTTTTTGCTAGAAGATTATAGTGCAAGATCCCCTGTAACAATAAATTATTATATATTGTGACAGAAGCATACAAATTCTTTATAACAGATTAATGTTTTTGAAACGGCGACAAGGGTATCTATCTTATTATTCATACGAAGAAGCTCATGAAGAATGTGCCGAATGACTGTATTTTGCTGATATTATTTCTACTTTTAAACTTGTGGCACCTCACGCTCGATCAGGGTGACGTTTTCTTCAAAAGCCGACGTGGTTCTCATCTTCGATGCTTTTTCGAGCCCAAGGGAATTTTTAGCCTATTTTTTACAGTGAAATATGAAGACAAAAATTTAGAACGTACACACTACCCAAACCTTGTTTAGTATTACTGAAGCAAGACTTGGTTTAGTGACAAATTTAATTACAGTTCAGTATTCGATTTTCAAGATTGTGTAAAATGACGCGGTATTACCAACCCAAGTGACTGACAGTCAGACCGGAAACTATTGGCGAATATCTTATACTGCGATTGAAACAAGAAGCAAAGCGCCGCGTAATTGAAAAAAATGATTTATCTTTAAAAGAAGCTTAACAAATGGCTAATTTTCAATGCCAGACATGTGCACTCCTTTATGCCATTTTTATAATTTATTGGGACTGCAAATAAAAGTAACAAAAAAAACAACAACAATAGGTAGTAACACCTACGTACAAAGGAAATGAATACAAAATATTCCCATTATTTTCTAGTACACCTTATTTTCAAATGCAGAACAATAACGGCTGCAAGTGCGAAAAAACCTAGCGAAGCTTCAACTCGCTGCGCACGCTACGCTTTTGGTTTTAGCGCGAAGAGGAATCGCAATTTCATTTCCAGCGAGAACGCTATCGGCGCCGCATTTTCTTCCCATCTTTCCATTAAAATCTGCTGAACGTGCAAATTTTAATGGCTGTGGGGCGATTGTTAGTCCTAACAGCATAATAGCATTCCAGGTGGGTCGGTTATCATTTACAATTCAATTAAAGTGATATTTTCCCACGGTCGTTATTTGTTGGTGTAATTGCAGGATCAAGTGGAGCTGAGCCGGGGGCCGCAAATGCGCCCATTGTCTCAAGGTAATTGCGGCAGTCTTCCTTAATGGAGCTGTTACTTGGTTCGGTAGTGCTCCACATAGTTGCCAGGTTTCTAGCTTTGGTGAAACTTAAAGTTGTGTGTAGGCTACTTAACTAAATGAAAACCTGTATTTGTCTTTAAGTTTTTAATTTTTCTATTAAATTGAATTTAGTGATTTAAAATAGTAACACGTAAAATTTTGATGTAAAATAAGCTTTGAAAAAGGCTGTACTGAAAAATCAATTAAATTTAATTTTGCAGCAACTGCGTATTATGTAAAATTAATATTGAATTATTAGAAAAGGGCGGTTAACCAACTAAGAAATTTTGAATTTTGTGTTAACGCGTTGTGAATTGGATCTAAATGGCTGTCTGTGTTTCAGTTATATAAGCAATCCTTTAGACTTTAGAGAAACAATCACATTGTTAGAATTTTATCGATTGTTGATAAAAGGGAACTTTTCGAACTTACGAATTAACGAGCGCTTTGTAAAATTTGTTTTTTGTTTATATTGCGTGTCCCAAAATTAACATAAGATTTTAATTTCGCGCCATTGGTGCGGTAAAGTGTTGCCAACGAAAAAAAAACAGCGTGCAGAGATTAATTAAGTCAACACAAAAGATCGAAGCAGTTCATGAGAGTGTTGTTGCTGAGAGGCCAGGAACATCAATTCGGCACCGTGGTAAAGAATTGGACATTTCAAGAAGCTCTTTACAGCATATTCTCACGAAAGATTTGCAGCCTTATGCTGACAAAGTTCAATTGACTCAAGAACTGAATCCTACTGACCACACACAGCGCAGAGACTTCGTTGAATGAATGATGGAAAAACAACTGGACGCTGATTTTTCGGACAAAATCATTTTCAGCGATCAGGCTCATTGAGTATTTCGTTAATCGTCAAAATTGACGCATTTGGGGGTCAGAAAATCTACGAGTGATGGTTGAGCAACAAATGCATCTTACAATGTGTCACTGTTTGGTGCAGATTTTGGACTGGAAGGATCTTCGGACCATTCTTCTTCAAAAATGCGGCTGCTCAGGCAACAACAGTTAATGGTGCTCGCTATCGCGACATGATAATCTAGTTTTATGTGCCTGAATTGCAAGATATGGACGTCAGTGACATGTGATTTCAACAAGACGATGGCCTATGCTATACAGCCCACTAAACAATTCAATTACTGCATCAGTCATTTCTTGGTCGTGTAATTTCCCGTTTTGGTGATCACAACTGGCCGTCCAGATCGTGCGATTTAACGCCGTTGAGCTTCTTTTTTGGTTTTTTTGAAGTCTAAGGTTTATGTTAACAATCCCACGATCACCACGCCTTTAAGAATGAAATTAAGCGCTGCATCAATGATATTCAGCCACACTATACAAAACGGCGATAGGAAATTTTAACAATAGAGTGCGCATGTACCAGCAAAGCCGTGGAAGCCACTTACCCGGTATTCTATTCTATACGTAACCCTAACCTGTAGACTTTATGAATAAAAAAAATAACAATTTTTAATTAAAAACCCGTGTTTTCTATCAAAATTACTCTTTGTGTGAATTTTGGGGCACTCTTTGGACAGCTTTTGGTCCACTTTCTAAGAATTAAGTTTTTTTAAGCACCCACAGCACATTTCAGTTAACAGATGGTAGATTTTGGGATGAGATCTACCAATTTTTGAGGAAAATATATTTTTAACGCCAAAAAATGCAAAATACTATACGTATTTGTTATAAAAGACTTATAAACATCAAATATGCGCAAAAAATGTGTAACCGTAACCACGCCTTTTAAACTGAAGTTGAAAGTAATTTTTATTGATATTAATATTGCAGTATTCTATTTTTTAATTACCACTAAACCAGCAAGTAAGCAAAACGTAAGTAGAATATAGTCCAGTAGTAGAAAGTGGAATGCGCAGAATTAAAAAAAATATATTTAAATGATAACAGAACTTTAAAATAAACAAACAGAGCTAATAATAGTAAAAAATAAGTTATCAAGAATTCAGTAAACTTCAAATTATTGTCTGTTTAACCTTTTCAGCTGGAAGACTATTTAGTTTATTGCATTTAAACGACAAATACCTTATATACTAGTTTTACGTATAAAATATATTTACTAAAATCAATAGACACATTTAAGTTCATATGCGTACATATCGTGCATCAGTCAATCTCAGTTGTACCGTCTTGCTGTGCATATAGCTGAATTAATTTTAAAATACAAAAGCAATTATTAAATTTTCTTTAAGAGTTTAATTCGCTAATGTTTCTAAATTAATATTTCTGTAGAAAAGGGACCGACGAAAATATTTAACCGAAAAAGAACTTGCCAAAATGACTCAGACATCATGAGTATACTTCATCATCATCCTCAGCTTTCAAAGATTCCATCTCTGGACATACGCCTCCCTAAGCTGTCGCCATTGTGTTCCTGAAACTTTAGTGATGTCGTCTGTCCATCTGTTTCTCGATCTTCCTGGTTTCGTCCTCCCTATTCTTGGCCTTTGTTCTGTTACCTTTTCTCTACACCTATCGTGAGAGCACGACAGCCACAAGGTAGAGACCTCGACTTGCCATACTGGCGCGCGACGGCCTCGGATTCGAATCCCGGTCATGGCAAACGTCTAATGCTCTCCAGTCGCCATAAAAATACCTTTGGCGGTCGGGAAGCGTGGCGTTTAATTGCCAAATCCCCACTGAATTGCAAAAACTGCAAAATTTAAGGGAGGTCTACGTCCTGCAGTGGATTTCAGTGGCTGGAAAAAATTGTCTTCTCGCCGCATACCACATCCTCGACTTTGGTTTTATCTTAAATTCGATTGTAGTCGCACTTCCAACATCGATCTTTCTATTCTTTTTCGCGTAACTTTCAGTTTTTTCAGTTTTTTCGGGGCGTATGTGAGTATTGGAAGAATGCATTTATTAAACATTCTAGTTTTAAGGTTTTGCGAGTATGTTGTTGTTTTGAACACATCTCCTAGATTTCCATAAGCAACTCAACCTAACTTTATCCTCCTTCCGATTTCTGATGCGTGGGTATCTGTTCTGAAAGTACAGACAGTAAATATATGTATTCATTAACAATTGCTATCAGGTCATTCTCGAGGCTAATGTGTGTTACATTGTCATTGTGTGCAGTAATCTTTGTCTTTGTAATGTTCATTTTTAGCCCAACGTTTCTTGTTACTTCTTGCAGGTCTTTAATCATGCTAATAAAACAATGTCGTAAGCAAATCGTAAGTTAAACAGATATTAATTCTTAATTAAAGCTTTAGAATCATCTGTTAATAAGTTAGTAAAGAGCTTTGTATTTCCTCTTCTTACTTATATCAGGTTCATCTTTTCGAATATCTAGAGTGTCACTGTTGCGTTTTCGTATACTTTCTTGATTAAATCTATATATTTATAATCGATCCCGCATCCCTTTGATGCATTGACCAGCGTCCGCGTTTGCACCGTGTCAAACGCCTTTTCAAAATCGATGAAGGCTAGGTAAAGGGATTGGTTATATTCGTGCACTTTTTCCGTAGCTTGCCTTACAATGTGTGTATGACCCAAAGTGCTATACCCCCTCTAAAACCTGCCTGTTCTAGGGTTTGGAATTCGTCTAGACGTTTCGTTATTCGTGTTGGTATTATTTTTGTTAAAAGTTTATACATGTGGGATAACAACCAGATCAGCCGATAGTTTTTTAGGTCCTTTATTCCCTTTTTTATAAATTAGCACAGCATTAGCGTTTTTCTATGATTCAGGTATTGTACCTGTAACTAGGCACTAGTTAAATAGTGCTTTAGATGTCCTAGAAGAATTTTAATAGTTCTATTATTGTCCCGTCCGGGTCTAGAGCTTTATTATTTTTTATTTGCTTTGTATGTCTTTTGTACAGTGTCTCGTCAATGGTGCTCGTTTTCGTTTGGGCTAGTCGGTGGTTCTTGAGTATTCGATGAGTGCAGGTCCTCCTTTGTTGTCTATTATATTTACTATTTTTTTTCCTTCTCGTGTTTTTCTCCCAAATACTTTTGGTCCTTGTTTCTTTCAGTGGTTTCTCTAATAGTTTTTTCGTTGTACTCTGATACGTCTATCTTTTATCTCTTCTTCTGGCATATGTAGTTTATCTTTGTTCCTTCGGTCTACTAATTTTTTATTTCTTCTTTAAAATTAGTTTGTCTTTTGGTTATTTGTCTATTATGTTATTGATGATGTAATTATAAAGATCTTCGACATCTACGATCTCTCTAATCTGGTTGCTTAAAAATGTCCTCTGTAGTACATTTCTGTAGGTATCCTCTTTGTTCCACACCTGTATGGCCTATGCTTCTAGTTCCCCCATCAATTAATTTTTTTTCTATAATCTTGTGTTTATTTTTACACGTGTTCTTACAATTCTATGGACGCTGGTGTTTATTAGGTTGAGGACGGATACATCCTCTTACGGTCTGAGATAAGCCCATTAAGGCTTTTTCACGTCCATTTTCGGTGTTCTTTTTTTTTAACTTGATATGCTTCAAGAAAGTTTACTAACGCTTGCCTTCTATCTTTACGTGTTCCTACACAATGCATACCCATGGGCGTCTCTCTTCTTTGGTGTTTGCCAATTTTTTTATTAAAATCTCCGATTAAAAGTGCATAATAAATTTCGTTTTTAACCATTGCCTTCTCTTCACAAAACTGTTCAATATTTTTATCAGTGTGTTTAGATGTTGGTGCGTACATTTTAATAATTTTTGACTCTTGATTGTATTTCCAAGGCATAACAAATATTTTTGGTCCATTTCCTGTTTTTTTTAATTCTAACACCATTAATACTGGCATCTTCTTCTCCCTTGTAATATAATATTTTCTGGTTTTAGAACTAGCATTTCCTCTTCTCTTTTCTTTTGCGTTTGCTCAGTTAAACAATGTCCCATATCAGTTTTTCCTCCACTTGTGCTAATCTGTTCTCTGTATAGAGTGATCTTACCTTCAGAGTTCCAATGCTCATTTTTGCACGACGACCTGTTCTTTTGTCTTATACTTATTAGTGGTAAAAGTTATTTTAAAGTAGCGTCTGAAAATGAAATTAGCACTGATACTAAAGTAGGAAAAGTAACAATATTATCTAAATCCAATAATTTTTATAAGTACTTTATTGAGAATTATACCAATTTAGAAAAGAATATGAGAAATTTGGATTCTGCTGAGTTTATTTATTTTCTTGAAATTGTTTTACTTGCGACTAGAGTAACAAAATTACAAATTTGTAAATATTAGACAACAGGTCACTTTCTAGATGTACCTAAATTTTCCAAAGTAATGAAAACAGATTTAAGCATTTTTGTAGCAATAAAGACCAGATTTATGACAAGCCATTTAAAACTAATTTCTCAGCTGCAAAACTAAAAAAACACTTTCCAGAATAATTTTACTTCATACCAAAACTGCAGTATAAAACACAACAATTTTAATAAAGAAAAAGCTTTGTAGATAATTTACAAAAAGGTAGTTAGTTTACAAAAATATAAAACATTATTAGCTAAGGGTAGTTAGTAATTGTTATGGCTAAATTTCGGGCAGTCAAACGACAATTTATAGTCCTTTATGTTTAGGCAAAGCTCGTTGTTGTGAGCGGTATTGCGGTTTGGCCTATTGTTATGACCTGCACTAAAAATTCGCCAGTGCGCTAGATGCAATCTGTCCGGCTTTTACACCTGTAATTCAGGTTTTCCCTGCACGCCCAGCTCTTTAAGTACTTTAGCGAAACCAGATTAGTTTTTCTTTCCTTTTCTTCCTCATTTTATTGTTTTCGCCCCTGAATTTGGTAATCGTGGAGAAATTAACCGTATCCATCGGAAACCAGGAAGAAAGTGGACTTTTATTAGTTAAATTTAGTATAAACTAGTTTACTGTTCCAGTCATATCAAAATATATGCAACTTTAAAAGTTGTCGAGGCCAAAAAAGCTCAAAGTAACGAGAAAACATAAATTCCTGATACGACTTTTACCATTTGCGTTCAAATTTTCAAAATACAATCTCATAAATAATTACGTAATTAAAAAACGTGCTAAAATGGGGGTGACGTTATAAATATTTATATCATAAAAAATGGTACAGATATTTGTAATAATTGGTATCCGGTTTGTACCTTTTAGAAATCCTGCCACAAGAACTTTACGAAGATAATATTACTGATCAACAAATGTTAAATTGCGCATCTATAAACTAGAGAAAAGTAGGAAAATAGAGTTTTATGCTTTAAAAAAAATTAAAAGGGAATTAAGGAAACCAAGCAGCAACCATGTAATTACTCAAATATGACATATGAGTCAAAATAAGTTTAGAGCTAAATACAGAGTAAATCAAGTATAAACCAAAATTATTATTATTTTAAATTTATTGAAGCATTATAAAAATACAAATATGCAGAGTTATTGCTTTACCCACCCGCCTAATATAAAAGCGAATTTGTTATCAAATCTCCACTTCTTCTAAATCTCCCCTTCTTTTGCCACGGAAGCTCGCGGATTACCAATTTAGCTAAAACTTTTTTTTGCATAATTTAAGCATCGTAAAAATAAAGGTTGAAGCATAATTTTAAAAATTCGAGATCTTGATTATTTTGGTTATCACTAGTTTTCGCAAATCAAACAGGATACGAACGTCGAATGAAACTATCATTGACGTTGATTTCGTCCAACCCCTAACCCCTTTCTATGTTGGTGACCAGGCGTGGTGTTGGTGGGCCTACATTAGGCCGGACCACTTTACAGGGGGATCAGAATTTTTGGCGCTTTTAGCAAGCGCTATCAACTTCATAGTCGTAGAAGCACAGGATGATATAGATACCGTGGCCTTCAAGGTTAAAGAAAAGTTTTTGAACACACTAAGAAATGTATTTTTGGATGATTGGCATGTCGACGTTGCAATGGAGTGTGGTATGCCTGATAAACCAGGGACCTCTAAATATAGCCCATAGGACGCAGTTTTAGATCATTTGGAGCTTGTAGATATGACTTTTAACACAATACTCGTCAAACGGGGCATCAGTACATCATGAACGGATGGATAATGGTTTTATAAATCATTAGCTTATTGCGAAGAAACAGCCGGATTCTAGAATAAAGGAGAAAACCAAGGACCTGCCGGGTAGTTTGTTACATGTGAGATTTTATCTAAGAGCGCTTCCATGTATCGCATCTCTTCTCTCCAGGGTATTTCCCAGTTGAAACCAGGTCTGGTAACCAACGAAATCGGCGTGCACTCCTATTCTCCATGTGTTGCACTAGTTTTCTAGTGAGTCCAGCTCCTCTTAAATTTACTGATTATCATCGATTGAAGTTATCGAGAAAAACGAGTTTTTATATAAACAACAGGTATAACAGCGCCATCCGCTGTAGACTCTTTCGTACTCTTTCGTTTTCGTTTTTTGTTTAGATAGAGAACCCACAGTAGGCTTGGCTAAGTAAGCGGAGCCAAATAATCTAATTCATTCTAATCTCTAATTGTTAATAATTTGAAACGGCGAAATTTTGCAAAGAGGAATATTCAGCAAAAATAAGGCTTCACTTTTTGCCTTTGCGATCAGTAAATTCCACTGTAATCCAAAACAAATTTTTAATTTTCTGTTGAATTTAGATAGTTGCATGGAACCAAGCATTAAAGCAAAACAGAATCACATTACTAATTGAAATTTTGCATCTTTTCTGAAGATATGCAAGTTTTGCTTCGCCCAAAAAAAAACAATCAACGATCATCCTTAAGCAAGCGCCGAACAACGCAAATATTCTGCTCAATCACGCCGATCCTTCCTTTTCAACTGCTTTTCGTTCTCCCAGAAATAGTTGTTACTATTCGTGCACCTAAATCTTTTAAGGAATGTTACCTCCAAACTGTCTTAATTTTTTTAATTTTAAATGGTTTTATGACAGCTACTGTAAAAACTTGATATTAATAAATTGCGTAATAGGCGAGAATACCTATTTCTCTGATATCATAATAATAACTAAAACAGCAATAGAAGATAATCTATGGCGAAATCCCCTCCAGGCTTCATTATCTACAACACTTAGAAGCCGTGCCTCTTTCTGCTAATTTCGTGGTGGGTAAAAGAAGAATTCTAACCTATATTTAATTCATCTGTATGTATGGTAAAATCTAAACACTGTATAAGTACATACGTTCTAAGATATTTCGTAAACTTAGTTGGAAACTCATGTCTGCGAATGATGAAAAAATTGCATTTTGTCTTATGATGAGTGAATAAAGCCTTATTTAGTTAATAAAGTAAAGTTTGGTTATATAATAATTAAATAGTTAATTGGTAGAAGATTAAATCTGCGTTCGACTGCTATTTTCTCGTAAAGCAATGATATGTCGGTGTGCCAACAAAGGAATTAAACAATTGTTTATTGAAATTTCTTAACCAAAATTCCACATATTAGTGGAAATATTAAAATATATACAAAAAATTAAAACAAATAAATACAACAAGATTAAAAAACACATATGATATGGCTTAGAAGACTATAAGCAATCTAACGAACAACTAGAGCTGTATGATACTTTTAGTCTTTAGGACGAAGGCAACAACTACTTTTTCATAGCAGTTCACGTCTTGCTTTCGCTTTTAGTATATTTTTAATTTTTTCTAAAGATCTAAAAATCAATACAATAAAAATTAAAGTGATCGGAGTAAATAAGGCTTCTAAAACCCATACTGAACTACGTTGGGTGATAGCATGTTAGACCAAATTTTAAGCTATAAATAACTTGTTTGCCAATTAAAGTACAAATGGGACTCCGTCAAAGAAATAAAGATCCAAATAGACATGGCAAGACACCTTCCCTGTGTAACAAAAGGTTAAATATTTATCTCAGATAGCGCATGGTTAAATGTTATGTATTGCCTGTACTACTTTATGGTTTTGAGACTTCACCTTTTAAATTCTATATAATTAAGAGCCTAGAAATATTCTTCATGTGGATGTGAATGTGAGGCAGGATTACAAATGAGGAGGTGGTTAAGAGGATAAATAAAGACCTTCATTTATTTTCCATAATAAAGAGAAGAAAAGACTAACATACAAAATATCAAATATTTTGTCTGATAATCATGGGAAAATAGGGAAAAGCGAAATGGGAGTACAAGACCTATTTAGGATAGGGGGATAACGAAAGGCAGTTAAAAATGAAGACCACAGATGTCACCCAAGGGTGAGTCTGACCAAGACGAATATTTGTATTGTTCGTTGTTCTCTCTAGGATGATCAATGAGTAACGGTTACTGAAATTGTTTTGCGATAACTTTCAATTCTATACAGTTGTCTAAATTTGGTAAAATTAAGGATTTGTTCTGGACTACACTGAAATTCCCTTCAGACTTATCGCTCTACAATTACCATTGGTTTGTACAACTAAAAGAAGGACTTGGAGAACAGAAATTTAAATCAAAATGTTGATGTCACAACCATCTTTATTTTATAATAGCCTAATCAACAGAGTATCGTTTGGGAAAAATGCGTTTCTAAGTCAGAAGATTATGTAGATAAATAACTTTGTGTGTTTGTATTTTTATGATATTTCAATAAATTAAAAAGTTTATGTTTGATTTACGTAGCTTATGCGCTGTGGCCGAGCAGTTCAGGTGCTCGACTGCGGTGCGGGCGGACCCGACACTATTCTGTGCTCAAATGTCTAACGGATAGACTACTCAGCCACTAAAAATAATTGAGTACCTGCGTTCATTTCGAACAAGGGATAAATGCGCTCGTCTAAGGTGCGTTGCTTGCCATATCAGTGAGGGCAGTAAAGGCAATTATTTGGTAGCTTTAACCCCTCATTTTGCAGGCCGTGCTCCCACGCAGAGAGTAGAAGCCTCATAATCACGTATTTTATACAAACATTTTATTTCAATTATTATACTAGATAGCACAAAAGTTATCACTCTACCAAAAGATGCTCTGATTTTTACCACTGGCGTCTCAAGACTTGAAGATGTTCCCGTACAAAGTGCAAGCAGTGCATCAGCGTTTCCCTGCTGATCACCAATCGCGTGTAAATTTCAGCCAAGCTCTCTTAAACTTCGGCCGCGACGAGGATGATTGAAAATCATCATGAGCTACAAGGTGTATTTCCACCTGTCCGGATATGTAAATAAACAAAATTATCGTTTCTGGGGTACTGAAAATCCGCGTGTAACGTTACTGTGACTGGCGAGTCCTACATAGCCATAATAAACGACTTCTTGGTGCCGCAAATTGACAAATTGGAGAACACGTGGGTCACTTAATCTCTCGTTTTGGCGATTTGGACTGGTCCGAAAGATCGCCCGATTTTCCGTACTAGACTTCTTTCTTTGGGTTTTTTAAAGTCGTGGGTTTATAAGGACAAGCCACAGACTTTGGCCGATATTATCTTCGCAATTTAATGCAAAAAATTAACGTTTAAATAAACATAATCAACAAACAAAACTGATTTTTTAGGAAATCAAGTGATTAATTTTGCGCTATCTCATATAATGTTCTCCGTAAATTATGACCAATAAATTCAACATTTTATGATATTTTAAATATATCAGGGTACGAAACTTGTTCTTTTTTATTAAATAGTTAATTGCTTATTTATAGCTAAAACAGAGTCAAAAATTTGAAGATTTGAAGAATAAAAAATGACAGTAAACCTAAATGCACGCATATTAGGTATAATAAAAAAATTAATATCTTTTAATGTGCAGTTTGTTAGTTGGTCTATTATTTTTGTAAATGTATGTTGACATGATATCTGGAATACCTTAAGACAGTGTGCCAGTAGCTATCCTGTACCTACTATTCACAGCCGACTTACCAACTACAAGATTAATCTCAACTGCCACCCTCGCTAATAAGACTTTCTAGCCCCACATGTCAATCCTACAACTCCATTTCACTACCTGTAAGACTCTCTCAATAATACCCAACAATAGTTTGAAGTCTGGATAACTAGAATATTTGGGATTCCACTTAGACTAGCATCTGAACTAGATATTCCATATTTTCAATAAACTGCTCGGGGTTCCAACTGAGAAAGTTTTACTGAATGATCAGAATGAGATCTAAATTATTATTAGAAAACAAGCTGCTACTGTACAGGACTGTCTTAAAACCTACCTGGACATATCTCTAACGTAGTTATCATTGAGAGGTTGTAAAATAAAGTTCTACATACTACAGTTTGTGCTTCGTGGTATATGACAAACAAAGTGATTTGAAGTGATTGATCCATACTCGCTGTAAAAAAAGAACAAAACTCTTTCAAAAAATATAAAGCCCGACTGTTGGTACATCCGCGTGCCGCGAGTATAAGCATCTCTTGGAAGATACACGTACGCGAAAGTGAAAAAAGTTTTGCACGCTCAGCGTGGAGAAAGACCCGTAGGGTACCGCGTACCGGGTGATACGTGAGAAGCGCCCAAATACTTGCGACTTTGTGTACGAAAGGCGAATGTTAATACACAAGAGGAGCTCGCGGAACCACAAAATTTTGTTAGAAAACTTCTTCCCCTGCGACGATGCGGAAGAAGGCGACGCAGATCAGGCGGAAATAAAGCGCGAAACAGCGGACGAAATGTATAGGTCAATAGCGCAAATGAACGCCAAAAAAATCCTCGGACACGACGGCGTTACAGCGGATGCGATATTGAAGGCTTTCGAGATTGCTCCAACTATCTTCGAAAGCATCTTCAATGCGACATTAGAATTCGGCATCTTTCAGAGATGTTGGAAAATTCAGGCGGTGCGGTTTATCCCGAAACTGCGAAAAGAAGATCCGACCAACCCAGGCAGCTTCCGGTCGATAACCTTGCTACCGGTGGTCGGTAAAGACTTAGATCGGATCATTACAATGCGCCTCGAATACGTAGTACGGGAAAATGGCGATTTCCACGAACGACAATATGCTTTTTGAGCGGGTAAATCAACGACGGACGTAATCGCGTACGCGTGGGACTCGAAGGAATATTGCGCGTTCATCGCTTTACATACCGCGGGGGCGTTCGACAACGCGTGGTGGCCTGGAATTATCTGAAAACTAGCTGGGAGAGAGTGTCCGCAAAATTTCCACTCGCTAGTAAAACACTATTTTAGAGAACGGACAGCGCAAGTCGAAATAGGCGACAAAATTGTGACGTAAGAAGTAACGCGGGGGTGCCCCCAGGGTTCGTGCTCTGGTCCGGCATAATAGAAGCTGATATACAAAACTATATTTAGAGCTTAGTTGCCGCAAGGATGCCGGATCGTGGGGTTCGCGGACGACACTCTACTGATAATTCGGGCAGCGCAATTTAAAATGCTGAAAGCGCGCGGAAACGAGGCGTTCGGAGCTTAAAACATGGGCGGTTTAACGCAGACAAGACAGGGGTGGTTTTCTTTGGCAGGCGACCTGGACAAGAGACCAATTTTCCTGCTCAACGGCAAGCACGTCTACTGCAAAGATCACATCCGGTACCTTGGAGTAGAGATAGACGATCGTTGGAAAAGTCACATACGCGCGGTTTGTGACAAGGAGAAACAAATTTTCCACCAGATTGAGGCTTAAGCTCGATGAACATAGAATTTAGCGGTAAAGCGGCGGCGCGAGTATTTGAGGCAGCCGTACAGCCGGCTATGCTGTGCGCTGCTGAGATATGGGCAAGAGAGTGCAAGGTCAGGAATGTAGAGACTTGTTGAGCGTTCAAAGAATACTCGCAGTTAAGGAGGCAAGTGCTTACGCACTGTAGCCACCTAAACTGCATTAGTGTTGAGTCAGTTATCGCCTTTGCATTTTGTTTTGCAGGAGGCGCAAGATCGCAGGAGGGTGACGACCGGGACAGAGCAGCAACTTCCAGAGGAGCTGGGGCTGCGGCAGGGTGTCATCGAGCGGAGGCAGTCCATGGAGGAGACAGAGTTCGTGGTCATGCGAGGAGAGGAAGAAGTTTATTGCGAACGAGCAAAACTGGAAAACCGAAACACTACCTTTCAGTGTAAGCTAACAATAAGCATTCGAGAATGCCTGGCGTATATCCAAAAGTACAAAGCAGTAAACCCAAGATGCGCTGTTATATCTGACAGCAAGTCATCGCTACTTGCTCTCAGAAGTATGACATCGCCGATGAATTTCGAGGTTTGGAGCCTTGCAAAAACGCTGTCGGCTGAGATCGATGTCCGATTTGATTGGACCAAGGCGCACGCCGGAACTCCAGACAACGAACGCGCGGATCAGTTGGCCAAAAAGGCAGCGGCAAAACCGGGACCGCCACTTTTCGAGACGATTCCAATGTGGCTCGTAAAGAACCGACTACTAGCTAGGACGAACTGCAAGGTGAGGCAAGAAGGCAAGCAGCGGTGACGAGGCGACATAGGCGACATTCTCACGGCCGACATGGCGCGACAAGTTGCGGAGAGCTTCAACAGGCACATCGTTTAGCTTATCAATGGATATGGCAACTTTCAGTCATACCTAATAAGAATCCGGAAGTTGGTGGAGGATCAAAACAGATGCGTATGTGAGGAGGTCAACAACGCTATGCACGTCCTGCTAATCTGCAACGCTGAGGAAGAGGCCAGAGCCAGGGCGGAGAGGACCCTAATTACAAGCGGCTCGAGATGGTCCACAAACACGAGAGGAGATTCAAAGGCTTTCGAGTGCGCGAATGATAGTCGGCTCTTGCGGTTTTTGCAGAACGGTGCGCGATATTACGGGTTGACGCAAATTTGTGATGGGGGCGCGGGGTTGGGAAAATAAGTGCTGGTGCGAGATGCGAACTCTGGACAATTTTAACAGACACTAAGTGCGGCGTAGGTTAAGGCAGTTGTTTAGTCTGTTTTTGGAGTAGAAATGTAATCGCTAGAGGACTTGGACCCATCAGAGGTTTCGAGTCGCCAGCCCTGACTCGGGTTTTCGTGGTTTTCCCGAGTCTTACACTAAGGCGAATGCCGGGGCCGGTAAATGTGCGGCCACGATAGTATTTAAGAAATTATTATAACAGACAGCCAATTTAATATTAAGACATTATTTGTAATGTTTTATATTTATATTTTGTTAATAAATTGTATGTTGATACATCCCAACCAATTGATGAATAGTCTAATAGACGAAACTGATAAATCAAGACGCCTAAAGCAATTTAAATCCACTGAACTTCTTACGCAATTTTAGTTTTTAATTTTGACTTCTCGTTCAAACACTCACTTGTTATGTAGGTTAGTAAAAATTGTGCTGGGATGGCTTGTTGGAGCCCTACCGTACATATCCAAGAGCATTAGGCAGCTCCAACTTCTACTTGTACTAATTTATATCATACACCACACAAAATACTTATTGTCCTTCACAAAATAGGACAGATTATATAAGAATAGAGTAAAATATTGACATGACAAAATAAGGGGAAAGCTCTACAATCGCTTTAGAGCTACTTTCCATGCAATTTAGAGTCTAGTAAGTACACTTGGAGGGAACAAACGATCTATAACAAATTTCAACTATGTACTATATGTATCACGAAAGATCTAAATAATATTTTGGAATACGACAATTAAAAGCATTCTAACATTTCATTTGCTGTTTGTTTGAGATAATTAATAGACATGGAATGATTAGATTTTTTATATACTAGCAAATTAATTTTTTCGTAATCTTCTAATATTAAATGTGCTTTGCAGATGTGATTCAAGCAGTGCCATCGCACTCACACTGCAAGAAGGAAATAATTTGAAGGACACTTTCCCAGGAGATCTTTTCTACCGTTCTGGCCATGTTCAGTAACTGTAACGTTACCTAATAAGACCACTCCAGACTTGTTCCTTTGACGTTTTTTAATGTCATTAGTGCTTGGCAATAACGCACAAACTCTGTAAACACCAAGAAAACGTAATATAACATAACAGTGTAGAATTAATTAATTGTAGAATTAATAACATCTCCTAGGTACTTTCTGAAATCCCCAGTTCGCGTCTGAAAGAAGTGTCGCGTGAGACGGAAAACGGAAACGTCCAGATGTCTCCAATACAAACCCGCGATTAAAAATTTCCCCGGCGATGCGCAAACAATGGCGAGGAAGTAATGACGTGTAATTGCGCGGATGTGCGTTTGCCTAATAGCAAGCAATTAAAAAGCCTTGGCCGGTGCCGGCCGCGAGGTCTTCATTCCTGGCGGTCCTGTTCTGCATGCGATCCCGCGGATCCCGTCCCCCCGCCCGAGATCGAGCCAGATAACGCGCGCGGAACCGTAAAATTCTAATAACCGATGCGGAATCTTCCGCGTTATGAATCACGGCAACTTCCTTTTCGCAATTAGTGTCGCAATGGCTCTGATTAATTTATAAGTAACTGTTCCAGAGACCGAGTGCGCATTATGCAGATTCAGCTAACTCTAAGTATGTAAGCAGTGTTATTAATCGGCTCTCTTTGCGGAATTGATTAGTGCGTCCCGGCCCGATTTTCATCCGCGTTCGTTGTCGCATCGGCCGTTAAAATCGCCGGCGCTACTGTTACAATTACGCGCCCACAATGAGCCAATTAAGGCGAGGATGTACGGAGAGACAAAGCGCGTGAACCCGGAACAGTTAGGAGGTGCTAACTCTCGTGATTTTCTCCAGTTATCTGATATTTATTGAATCCCATAGCGATCGGCTGGCACTGGCTGCGTACGGTATTATTTGCGGATTTTTCCTTTTACGAGCCGGCACGGCAACGGTGAGCTGGCCGAAGCCGTTCGCGCCGCTTTTTGTTTATCATCGCACACAATGTCGGTAATGACACTGATGAGAAAGTAATATTCATTTAATTGCGACGCTAATTGCGTTCCAACTTGACTTTGGCAGAGACACTTGAGATAGCAGCCGAGAGTTGTAAACTTCTTTGCTGGCATGCTGCTTGAAAGCGCACGCTAAATGTGTACAAATTTCTATATTTGCACAGAATATCTTAGTAACTACAAATAAAATAAAAAATTGATCCACCAGCCTCACTCTCTCTTTTGAGGAAATTAGCGGTCGTTTATTTTTGTTCCGATTATTTGCAAAAATTCTATTTTTGACTTTTTTTATTTTCCATTTAGCAACACAAACACTCTTATTTATTTATTGTAATACAGTTCGTTTAATTGTTGGTTTTTAATTATTGCTTAAAATTATTATAAAAAAGTACTAAATGGTATACAAAAATTGTAAGATTATTTTCAAATAGAAATAACTAAAGTTTCAAATGTAAAGGAAACACAATTTAGTTACCTGTCTCTTGTAACTCTACACCACAACGTCGTAGTTTTTTGTATTTCATATTTGAAGCTAATTTTACGTTTGTAGACCTGATTTTTCTTTCATCATTGCCTACATTTTGTATAAATCGGTTCATAAAAGGATTGTTAAATTACCTGAAACAGATTAGTTGGAATGAGAAATATGTGTGACAAGGTCAAGATTTTCAAGGTTCCACCATTTCAGTAAGTTACAAAGTAATTTATATTTGTATATAAATAATTTTCAATTATTGTTTCCTAATGATTGTAGATGATATGAAATAATAAATTACGTTAATCATTATTTTTCTCTTTTTGTGAAAGTTTGAAGTCTGATCCTCATTTGGAACTCAAGATGTCATCTAGAATTTTTCCTTCCATTTTTTCAGATTACAATGATACGCCATGATGAGTACTTGCACTTCGTTTTCAATAATTGGAGGATATTACTAATTATCTAAATTTCATGGCTTCCTATAATTAAGATGAATTTGATGTAAATATATCAATTGACTTCATCAAACTTCCGTCAGATCATGCAGATGATATTGATATAAATACATTAGATAATGAGCTTCTAGCTGATATACCTGGTAGTTTGGATTTACAGACTAACTATGGTCTGAATAGCTGCAAAACATCTACAAAGACAATGGAAAATAATGATGATAAAGAAAGTAAAGGTAACTTATAATAGTACCTATTCTGATCCACAAAAAATTGAACCAAGGAAATGAGATTTGATAGTCTACCAAAATGGCAAGACAGTATTCGATGTATTGATGAGCACGACCGTCAGATAGAGTCTTGCATATGCTGATGAGCGAAATAATCACAATTTTTAACTTTTTATTGTGTTACGAAGTTCATACGAACATTGCTTTTTAGTGCATATCATGCATTGTCTCAAGAACAATTATATTGGAGTGAAGATGAAGACTTCAATATACCGCGCATAAGAAAATGTGGCTTTAAATATCTAGAGATCAACTGCTATTTACATTTCAATAACAATGCACTCCTCAGCAACATCTCAGAGAAGGATAGAGATATTTGCAAAATTTCTCCACTGATAGACCACGTCATTAAAAATTTCTTAAACAAGCAAATTGTTAGGAACTACGAGCAACGTTATCTTAAATAGTTCATCTGAGGAAAGTCTGTGAGATTCGGGTTCAAGCAGCGGGCCTTTTCTGTTTCTAAAATGGCTACTGTTATCAAATGTATGTCTATGAGGAAAAGAGTAAGGATTCATGTGATGTTCTTGGAGGTATTGGTTCTTCAATAGCACTGAAGACGATCGCTTTCACAGATACTCCATAGTTTCACATAATCTGCTTTGACAACTTTATTGTTATAGTTATAGTTTCAACTTGTAGAATACACTCAAGAAAATATAAATATGAGCAAAACGTACTGATAGAATAAACAGGATAAACAACTGTCTTATGAAAAGCAAGAACGGTATGAGAAAGAAATATATGGGTGTCTATAATTATGGATTCAACACCAAGCATGAAATTTTGGCACTGGCATAGTAAAATAATAGATCTCTCAAACTGCTAACAAATCGTACCACAATAGGACTAGTAATCTACATCAAAAACAAAACAGATGTGAAAAAAGGTGCAGGTAGTAGAGTACCATAACCAAATGGGTGGTGTCAAAAAGCGTACTAGCATATGCAGAAGTACCACATCAAAATTCAAGAAAATGAACTGTACTTTCCATTCATATTTAACGCATTGGAGGTGGTGTTATTCAATGCACACGCTCTCTACTGCCTAGCCAATAAAAAATTTCATTGATTCAATTTAGAAGGATGGTGGCAAGAGCATATCCTTCAGGCCCGAAACAGGCTGGACATCCATCGTACACAAAACCATCAACATTCCGTATTCCAGTAAAGGTCAAGACTTCCATGATTGAACGCAAGGCCATGGAAAAACAAAGAAAATGTGCAGCCTACAAGAAGAACTCGAGGAAGCAGCGCTGTGTTTGCAACGTAGGATGCACGTTGACTACTTTGTTGTTTGGCATAATAAAACAAAACGGAATAGGAGCAAAAATAAACATGACTTTCTCCATGATCTCTAATTGGGCGTCACACACAAAAATTCTACAGATTCCAGTCAAAGACCAACCGCATGATAGCCAATGCTCCTTGGTATATCACAAACGAAACCCTTCATAACGACTCGAACATCCCGTATATAGCCAGCAAAACCAAGAGATTGTCAACTGCATATACTAACTGCCCCACAGGACACAGTAACAACCTTGTCGACCAGCTCTCCACTCAACTACCCGTCACGAGACGTCTCAAGCGCCACTGGCCACTTGATCTACAACTGCATCCTAGAGATGGCTACAGCTTTACTCATAGCATCACCCAACAGAACATTTACATAATACTCAATACTGACTATGAGTAGATTGTAAATCTGCATATTACTTAATAAAAAAAATTTAAAAAAATTGGGGATTGTGCTATTTATGCCCCTAATTTTAAAAATATTGATTTATGTGCTTTTGTTATCTTTTATTCTCTTTAGATGCCTCAAGAAACCCATTCTACAGTATTTATTACAAAAAATTACGGTTGGTAAGTTAATTTTTTTAAATTAATCTTCTCTTACTAACTCCTTCAACTTGTGATACCAATACTGGTTCTGAAGAATTTTAACTAAATTTTAAAAATTTTATTTAATTACTTAACCCTACTTGTATCGACTGAATAGGGTAAATCTTTCGTAAAATTTTGGAAAACCCAAAGCATATCTTATACTCTATAGGCTTCAAAAAATATTTCTTTGTTGTTAAAAAATAAAACAGAAATTTTAATGGCCAAAAATTGGAAGGAATCACTAAATAGAAGTATGGTTCTGTCTTTAGCCGGGTCAACGTAAAAATTCAGGGCACTATCAAAGTTAATTTAAAAATCATTTTTGTTTAATTAGCAAAAGTGTTATGTTTAGGAACAAAACAGTGCAAAATCGTCAGTCAAAAACTTCATTTTTAAAGAAAAAGCTCGCTGCTAGTGTTTTTCCGTCCAAGCTCGGATTCAGAACAACCGCACACTAAAGTGTAGTTCCTGCCAGCAAATAGTGCTATCAAATGTAAATGCATCTTCCTGAATATCGACTCTACCACCAATTATAATAGCAACGCCCCAGATGCAAATAGATTTCCAACTTATAAGTCAGTAGCAAACTATCTCACAAATTATTTAAATTACCAGCAAGCATGAAACACTTGATTCAGCAAGAATTTAAACATACTTTGCCATAAAGTAGGAGGTCCAAAAAATAAACCAAAATTTTCTATAGCTTTATAATAATAATAATAATAATAGTTTCCCGTAACAGGCCTTGAAGGCCCTTTGGGGTCGTAACAGGATAGATCTGCTACAATCTAGAGCCTACAGTACACAAGGGTAGTAACGTGGCTAGCGCTACGTACGACTGCCTATTATTACCCCAGAGTTTGACCTCCAGGTACTCATTTATTGCAGCCTGAGTCGAGCTGGGCCGTAAAAATGCCAGCGATCGAATTGGCGAGAGCTTTATACACATGAAATATTAAAAAAAAAACCAGCAAATAAACAGTATAATAAATATTATTACATACGTAACCAATGTAAATCCTTGCCTATTATTTTATTTTAAAGCAATTTTTTAGATACATACAAGAAACTAATTCAACTTCTAAGTGATGAAAAGATCACGTATCAACCAAAAGAAGAGCATACGAAGTTGATACAGAAAAAACTTTCATTACTCTGTTTGTAGAGTCAGAACTCTGAATACTGATGAATCATTTACTGCTATTCCTGAATTACTAGCCGAAAAAAGACGAGTCAGATCTAGATAATATAAGGACTAGAAATTCAATGCACAACAATAGCCGGAAAATGTGAAGGCTTTTATTTATCTAAATCTTAATTCACCGCTCTTAAGGGGGGAAATAAACTGTTAAGCAGTGAATAAGCAGATGACGTTAGCAAATGCCGTGATGTTGCCACAACCATCCCCTGTCATACACACACACAAGTATAAAGACAAAATCGCACAGGACAGTAACCTATTTTTTAATAGATCTCCTTCTGAGGAAACCTCAACAGCTTTCAAGTTTCGATTGTGGCCTAACAACCCGAGTATCAGAAACACGATGCATTGAACGATAGCTGGACTAGACTAAAACTAGAGAAACCGCTGTCTTCGTTAAATACTTCTCAAAAGTTTCCAGTCCTCCAGATACTAATCCAAAATTTTCTACATACTCCTTGTCCAATGTGTCTTCCTATTAGACCATTTTGTCCATCGGAAATAAAAATAAAAATGTTGCATTTGCTTCTCGAGAACAAAAAAAAAATCCATAGTACCCTTAACCACAGTCTATAATAGCATACTAAGATTAACTATAATACATGCTCATTACTTGGAAATTTGTGTAGACTATAGTGATACACATATTTGGGAAACCTCCAAACTCACCAAATTTATGACAATCTATCAGTTCATTACTTTCGTTATCAAAAGGCAAGAAACTAAACCCAATCTTCATGAAATTTACTCAAAAACAAATTTATTTTTCGACATTTTACAACAAAATAATACCACAAAATGGTCAATGAGATCATAAACATCTTAGAAGAGCTCTTATTAACATCGAAAAATCATTCAACTGGATTTGGCATCAAGGGTTCCTATTTCTCTTCGTACAAAATACTACCACACCACCAAAATATTTTTTATGCGGCACCTTTGAACTAAATTTAGCCTCAAACGATTCTTGGACTATCCCATTAAATCTGGCGTACCCCAAGGTAGTGCATTTGGTCCGTTCTTCTTCTACTCTTATAGATAGGCTGTTAGCCTGGTTCTAACTACACATTTCGTGTCCTACTATGGTTTGCTGTATCTTATATTCAATCAATCATAATTGTGCACAATGATAAAGTTCTATAGAAAAGCTAAAATTAGAAAATTTTGAAACGTTCTAAATGTTAACAATAACAATTATATATTTACCAAATAAGTGAGGAGGAAGAATTCATTCAAGAATAAACCACATGCAATTAAAATTTAATTTAGCTATAGACACAATTTATTTTTTACGTTACAAATGTGCGTACACTATTCAATATTTTTTAAGTTACACTTACTAGTCTTTTCAATGAAGTTTTTTGGCATTTGAACCGAGGTCCGTTCGCTCCGTAGCTTCAACAGCTAGGTCACATTGGTGCTCTTTACATTAATTACAATGCAATTATTCTACTTAATTACCTACAAGTTAAATAATTGATTAAAGTCAACCGTTGCGTTATTTTTGCTATGTTAATCTGCTAGACGGTATAAAAAGTGCACACATCGATTTTTTAATTCTAAGAAAGAAAATTATTTGATGGATTGAATTTGTTGCGATGCTTACATTCTAGCATCTTTATATATATTGTTTTATCAAAAAAAGTTTTAACAAAAATTATATTAAATAATTGATCGGGGGAAGTAGTAAAGCGATCAAATTTCCAATTTCATAATTTGTGCTACATATTTCTCTTTGAAATTAACCTTGTTATTTATTTCACGTGAGTGTGTTTTGAAACATTTGTGTATAGATATTATGTGCTGTAATCACTGTCATCATAATAACTCATCTTTGAGGAATCTTCACGGCATTTATCAACAAGATCAGTTTTCGTACATTAAAATACCGGATCTACAGCCTAATGGCGTTCACATTCACGTCATTGCCGGTATAAACATCTTTGAGATGCGAATGAGTATCGATAGGCGCTAGTTCTCTTATGGCATGAAATTCATAGCCTCTCATTGTTGAAAACACACACTGGAACGTCCTCTACTTTAAAACGGTTGCATAACACGTTCAGTAATTAATAGCAATGTCGCTTATAATATTAAAGTCATAATAGCAATAACAATCTTATTACGATGTTTGTTTATTTTTAAACTTGGCCACTCCAAGCTTAAAACTGAACATAAAATTTATTTATACCAAGGTGCGCAATAAACAACAAATGTGTCGATGTGCAGCATATCATAAAACATGAGTTTCAAAGCTTCGTTTTGTTCAAAGCTAAATGTATATTTGAGAAAGTTCAAAAATTTTAAGCAGGCAAATTTCGTCTTTATTGAAAGCGTTTTATGGATTTGTTCTTGAAAAAAATTTGATTTGTTATTTGTAACCTATACGTACACACTTTTTGCAAATTTATTAATTGTACTAATAAGTTAAAAGTCATTAATCTTATTAAAATCATTAGATCAAAACACGATGCAGAATCATTACACTAGAACGTCCGTACTCGGGTTGCTTTACTATTTCCAAATATTTCTAGATATACAATAGTTGAGCACAATTAACTTATAAATTAATTTAGCAACAAATAAAGCAAATGCGACCATTTGGGGTCCCGCTCTGCAAGTGTAACCTACAACGCAGGAACACAAATCATTTAAATAATTACTAATTTGTTAATATAAGTAGTCATGACGTAGAAAAATGATTATAGGATAAAGTAGGTAAATTACATTTTTACTTTATATACTTCTTCATATACAGAAAATTTAATTAGCAGAGGTATCAAAAACGTTGCAACGTTTTGCTACCAGCAGAAATTAGAGTAGGTTAGCAAGGTCAAGTTCAACGACATTAACAAAGACCATATGCAAATAGAATAATTTAAATATTTCCTCGAAGTTTCAACTGTAAATTTTATCGATCATGTTTTCAAATGTACTGAAATAAAAAAGTTAAAACAGTATAGGAAAACAAACTTATCTGAATAAAAATTATTTTGGAATTTTCGGTCAAGAATAAACAACTACTTAAATTAATTTCAGTTAAATGCACTAAAATGCAAATTAAACAATTCATGATAATTCCTACGGTGTGTAAGATGGAAATTAATTAACTTATTTTTTGAGAGTTATTTTATAAAGGTAAAATGCTAGCGTAAGTTAGTTGTCTTGTTTAACTTGTGGTTTCTTACTTCTTCATTGTTTTCTAACCCAGCATTAAAGTCTCTTACGTACGTTACGTTGCAGTGTCCTGAAGTGTAACAAATCTGTAATATTCTTTTGTTTCTTGCTTTGTGTTAGGGATCCGGATACAATAAGTGGGGCAAAAGTCATCACCATATCGGAAGATGCTCTCATTGTTGCAGATTGCTTATGTCATTTTGACACTTATGAAGCAAACAAGCAGAATATATGATGACAAACCATGAATCACTATACTCCCAAAAACGCAAAATAATTGTGTCAATATGACAAATAATTGGTGTGTGGTTTTGGGTTAACGCGTATTTCGTCGTCGATTCCCTGGTTGTGCGGTATCAATTGGATAAACATTGCGGCGTTCATCCGCTCGCCTCGAGGAGACTGGCTCAACACGGCACAGTAGGAGACATGGCCGACTCAGGAGCAGCCGTTCAGAATATAGGTGTTGTGGCTGCAAATGTCTAACCAACCGACGGTCCACGCGCTATAGAACCATGATCAACGACTTTTGTGACCGCAAATTGACGAATTGGGTTTGGAGAACATGTGGTTGCAGCAGGACGGTGCAACCGCACACACTGCACGGGCGACAGTGGTCATTCTGAAGCAAGCGTTTCCAGGCCGTTTGATCCCTCGTTTTGGCGATTTGCACTGGTTCGCAAGATCGCCCGATTCGACCGTTTCAGACTTCTTTTTTTGGTTTTTTTGACGTCACGGGTCTATACTAACAAGCCACAGATAATGGCGGTCCTAAAGGAGAACACCCAAATCTATCGCCAAGGAAACTGCTGTGAAGCGAGCCCGAATGTGCATCAAACAGAACCAATTTTCTTTATTTACAAGAAAAGTTGCTACCTTAAGAAATCGAGCGATGACTTTTGCGCCACCTTGTATATGGGATACGGAGAATTTAATTTACATGAACTGTTCAAACTGAAAGCCAAAATGATAAAAACAACGCATATCTGAGTAATTGATCGTAATCAGCGGGGCTGCATAAATTATGTTTTGCTTGCTCACTTTGGGATACTTTCCTGATTTCTCCATAATTACACTTAATTATCGGCAAGCGCATCATTTTCAGCTGCAATTAACATTCAGCAGTTTCTGCAAAACCGATTTTCTTTCGCGGCACGCCGCAGACGCGATTTCCCGTCGGCGGCAGCAAAAATCCGCGCGTTTGGTCGCGCCTGTCATCGGCGCGCTTTTTGCCGAAATTCCGCAGTCTTTCTATCGAAACCGATACGTCTGGAATGCGCTTGCACAATTGCGCGGCCGAAAAACGCCGCTGCCGATTTCCGAGCGTAAAAGTTCCGATGAAAGTAGGTCCGTTTTTGTCGAAGACAGTTCTTAATTGGATATTCGACGGTGCAGCCCGCACAGACCTGGGAACTGTCGTTTGACCAGCAGTGCGCCGCAGGGCGCAGCGTTCGGCCCCCAATTATTCCGGCGGGGGCAAAATGCGCAATAAACGCATATTAATAGGGCCAAACTACGTAAACGCTGCCCTGGTTTAGTTGCGGTTCAATTAGCATTCTCAGTCGCCGGCTCAAAATATTTAACAAACTCAAATGCCTGATGAATAGTTGTCAAGGCGAACTGCATTTCCACAGAATTAATCGTAAACGGTTGTTGTATAACTAGCATTCCACTAAGCGCAGCTGTAGGCGAGATTTCGTAATCTTATCGATGTGCATTTTTATTTGGAGATTAGTTTACCAACAAGGCAAATGGGCTGCGAGGGGTGGCAGCGTGCGGCTCCTTTCAGCGTGGAAAGCAGACGCGATCGGCAGCGGACGAAAGCTGGCTGTCCGATTTATCAACGTCGCTGAAATGAAAGCTTCAATGCCAGTTTGGTGTATTGCCCTGTCTAGACGCAGTCGAGCTTTTTGCGCAAGCAGGTGTGAATTCGGAATTTTGCTCCAAGAATGCCAGCATAGTGTTTGCTGAAAGTCAAGGCTGAATCTGCACGCAGTTGAAAGTACGTCCCAGGAAGCCTGACATACAAGGCAGGTGCAATATAAATAAACATTATGTAATAACGCTCCTATTTAATGGATAACTTTTTAGAAATTCCTAAGTAGGATTACCCTTTCCTTTTAAATTAATTTATGCTGTGTTATTGTTATAAATGCTAAGATTGCTGTTTATAACAATAACATTTTATTCTAAATCTGCTAAAATTGCATCGTCAAGGAAGCCGGAAAATGAGTAAACAATGAATATAACAATAAAACTCAGCAAAATTAAATCAAATAACATTGAGAAATATATTATTCAATGTAGTCCCCAAACAACGGTTCGTATCCGTGTATCACTACCCTCTTGATGAAGACCCTTACGCTGTCCTTGTTATAATGCCTCTTATTGACTATCGCCTCGTCCACACCCCACAAGAAGATTGAAACCAGAGATGGAGGGTGGCCACAAGTCGGTAGCTCACAAATTATTGTGAACTGGAAGGGAGTCTTGCTGAAACATCTCTTCTGCCCACGTTAATATAGCCTGTTGACGGTCGCCTTCACGTCTTCTGCAAGTAAATGGGTAACCATGATATTCCGTTCGCTGCCCACAAGCTTTGCGAGATGCTGGGCACTTCAGAGGCATCTTGACAGTTCCAACAGTCATTTTGGTAATTCACCTTTCTGTCCTAAATGAAGTTCTTTTTGTCAGAAAAGGTTCTCAGAAAGCCAGTGCAATCATACTTTACGTCGTTCAGCAGTATTTGGGGCTTTAACTTCATGCCCATCTTGTATTTATCAATCAACAATTGATGGTTCCTTAGGACGAAAGTGAGTAGCGCAGGTCCTGGTGCACTGCTAAACTGACCGTTGACCTCGCCAGGCCAGTCATCCTCCGCCCAGGATCTTAATCGACCTGCTCCTTCAATTCGCGGACGAATGTATCAGTTCTCTTGCGATCAGATCGCTTGTTGTGTGTTACTCTCTTAGCAGTTACCTCCTACTGGTGGTTAGATTCCCTATTCTTCTTTGTTACGTCGTAAACCTAGGTCTCTTGAGGCAAGTTACGTAATAATGCCTGTCGGAGATTTTCCGGCGCGAAAGGATTCTATTATAGCAACTCTGCAGTCCTGTCCTCGAATCATTTTGTTGACAATTGTAGATACCTAATAGGGAATACGCATAAAACGGCGCAAGTTTCCCTCAAGACAAGGATTCCTCATTTACTCGACGATCTTGTAGAAATAAAACACGAATAATAATATGTAGTTAAATTGTTAAATTAAAATGTTTACATCATTCTGTCTGTTCAACGAACAAATGTAGTTTAGAGGTTTTTTTAGTGCAAAATATTTTTCTTCTGCAGAGGTAGTTATTTTAGAACGTCATTATTTCGATTAGAAAGTTAAGTTAGTTGAGAGTTGCACGAAGAAAAGATGAGAGTGAAACTAAAGCATTTATATTCAATTTTTTGTTGTACTTATCATAATTAATTTATTTAAGAAAACTCTGAACCAAAACCACTGCATTTGGTTCAATACCTAAATCACAAAGAATAAAAATAGAATTAGTAGTATCTAAAAACAAAGACAAATGAAAGAAATTAAAAATCTAATGTGGATGTATTAAAAGGCATTTTATTTTATGTGTTTTGCCCCCAAGCTCTCAGGTACGTATTTTGATGCTATTTATAGTTAATAAAATTAATGAACATGCATTTTATATATTTTTTTGTTATTCAAGGTTTCCTTAACATATGTGGGTAATCTAAATTAAAAATGTCCCCAAAGGGCGTCATTTTGGGACTTTAGAAAACATCCAAAGGAGTGTAACGGACATGCTGAAGACCATACCGGCTGAAGACTTCCAGTGCTGCTATCAACAGTGGGAATAACGTCTCGATTGGTGTGTAGCTGCCCAAGGGAACTACTTTGAAGGGGATGACATTGTTAAATAAAAAATTAGTCTAACTACTTTTCTGCCACACCTCATACATGAAAGCCAGGATAGCAGAACTTGAGACAATCTTGAAGCTACATCTCAAAAAATCAAGTAAAAGAAATAAAATCAGTGCTTAAAAAAGACAAAACATTTACAGAAGAAAGGAGTTACGAGGAGAAAATATAGATAATTTATAAGATTAACTAAAGAAGCATGATAAAAAAAGATGTTAACAAGAATTACGACCTTGAAGTTAAGATACGATTATTAAAAATTTTCAAAGATAAGTTTATTAAACAACCAATTCAAGAATGAAATGAGATCGAAATACATATAACAAAACAATTCTATGAAAATCTATGCAATTTACAAGTGGTAGATATAAAACAGAACAATAAAAAAAAACAGATAATGAAGAAAGAGCTCTCACAAATTACGGATGATAAGGTAGAACTAGCCCTAAACTCTAGGTCCATTGAGAGGAAAGGGGAGAAGAAGGTAGAAATCCCCAGCCTCGTAATTGCTTAGGGACTGGGCGAGTTCCAATATATTGTTCTTTATGTTAACAATTTTAATTTTTCTACAAATGCTACAGGAGAGCGCCTTTAGATCCTGTGCAAATTCGAAGAGCTGGTTAGCATTGAAACACAGCCGCATCCGTCTTAAACAGCACTCAAGGCAAAATACATGGTCCGTCCGAAAAGTATAGAGCTATATAGTACGAATAACTACAATTACAGTAATTTTCCACCCTTTATTTTTAAGAATTTCCGGCTAGTTCTTGAACCATTAGTCGCTGATATCATTATTAACTGTAGCTCATATAAGTTCAACATTTTCCAGAGCTCTCTTATCGTCCTAAACGGTGGATTACGTTACATTTCTGGACCGTTTGTAGCATATCCTTATTAACTCTGCAGTTATCGCATCGTTTTGCACACAACTGGTACAGCAAATTTAAAAACACTTTCGCTGATTCAATTTGTCCTCATCTACGCATGCGCATTGATTTATTCTCATCGGCTGCCAGGTTAATATGGCAGTTTAAGTATAGAATTAAGTGTAGAATCATAGAAATTTCCTATTTACTATGTTACAGAGGGGTTAGTGAAATAATTAATATATTCTATTATATCTTTTTTATTGTTTTCAATTAGGCCGAACCAAAATAATTTAAAATGTCGAAAAAGAAGAAAGTGTTATAAACTTGCGGCTATTCACTATGAGAAAATTTTCATGTGTTAGAGCGGAATAAAGAGGCAACATTTTATTAGCATTAAGGCAGCTTTTATACGAGGAACATCAAAAATTGTCCAAAAAAAATGAAAAACAATCCAAAATTTAAAATTCTCAGTATGTTTTTGGTTGGTGTGAAGCAAATATTACAAAGCCATGCGTCGATAGAATTAAACATGAAGCTGCAGATACTATTATTTATATTAACGAGTGTTTTCCAAAAATGATTGATTCTATTGGCACTTTAGAATAGTAAGGTAATGTTATGTCTGATATTGCTTCTTGTTGCTATGTCAGAAGAAGTAAGCACTCCTAAAGAAAAATTATTATTGATTTTGTACTTAAAAATGATAATCCCCAACTATTCTTCAAGCGCAAACTATTGAAAAATAATTCTGAAGAGATATCGCTAGAAAAGTTTATACCAGTGCTTGAAAAGATCAAAATGAATAAGAGTTGCAAATTTCTTTTTTGGGAAAATGGATGTTACTTTTATCCAGAAGAATGAAACAAAATATGTCAGTTTTATAAATTTAGTTAACTGTTTATATATATCGCTTATGTTACATACGTTAGACCGGTAAATTTCTTTTATTTTGAACGCCATGTTCAAAAAGACTTTATCAAAAAGGATAATTTAACAAATTTCAAAGCGGTATCGTTCCGCTAATTACGTTTTCTCTCAAAATAACACTATTCTTTATTTTAAACTAATTTGTATTTTCTTTTGACTAGATTATAACGTAAAGGCCGCTTTGGGGTCTTGTTAAAATATACTGCTCTACGTGAGATGGCAAATATTTCGAGCGGTATGCGTTGAGGCGCTTTGCGCCTTGTCAGAAGTGCAGCCCTACCTTCTTTCCCACATAAACGTAGCCACTGGCATATAAATGTGAAAGGGGCTATTTTTAGGCCACTTGCACTTGTTTTCTTGATTTTCTGATCGCGGATTCGGATTCTACAACAACAGTAAACTGAAATTCCTAGAAAATTTAAATCAAGCATGAAACACCCATATAGCACTAAATAATTTATATATAGATTTATTTATAGATTTATATAGATAGCAACATACACTACTTTATTTTAAATTTAAAATTACAGAAGGGAACGAAAATATAACTATAAGAAGGTTAGATTTTTTAATGAAAGTTCAATTCAAAAACAGTAAATACAACAAACAAGATGACCTAAAAGCTATTTAAACACTAAACACACATCTATTTTTTTTTAAATTAAACTGTATATACTTGTTTGAACCGTACGCTAACTCTTCACCTCATATAAGTCCCAACTACCTGAGCAATTCTTACAATTAATTGGATAGTTTTAAATAAATCCTTAGACTGTCAGCTTTAAATTAAAGCTTAAGCCTGTCTTCCGCGTTTCTTAGATTTTGCTTGCAATATTTGCGCAGTTTGTTTTTAACAAACATTTTTTGGCTAGTGGCTGAAGTTTGAAAAAATTTCAGACTTTGAAAACCGTAAGTAAGTAACGCTACCAGTTGGACCAAGAGAAATGTAGAATGCGCCAGAATTTTCGAAAAATACTCTGCAATACTTCAGCTCGCCAACCCCTGCTTCAATATAATGGATATTCCTTTATTTTAAAAGTGCGATAAGACCTATTCAGTTTGCAAATTGCTTTCGGTCATCTTTTACCATTAAATTTTAGGTATAATTACATTTCTTAATCTAAATAAAGATGCAACAATTAGAAAAAAGTGGATAGGCACAAGAAAGGAAGAAGAAGTGAAAAACGTAATAAAGAAATAAATATAATGAATCACAAAATAAATCATGAAAACAAATACAGACAGAAATAAAAACACAATTCAATACACAACAGTAGTAAACCAAACAATACGATAGGGAATGCTCCAAAGAAATATACGAAAGATAAAATTAAGCCAAAAATAAAGAATGCAATACATAAAATACAATATAATTAATGGAAAAGAAGTTATAATAATGAGCAATTGGAATGGGAGAATACAGAATAATCAAATTATTAAACAAGCATGTAGAATACTATATAGAAAAATATATATAAACAAAATTAGTAAAAAAGTAATTGTTGTTGTTAGGAATATAATTTGTTTGTTGGAAATACTATCTGGGGGCAAGAGTAAAAGAAGATGTATACGTGTATACAGTAGAAGAACGCAAGAATTGCAATATTTGATAAAACAGGTTAAACATTGATAGTGACAAAACTAGGAACCTTGCACAGATTAATTGTAGCAGTGCTAAAAGGCGTCATAGTTATGGTAAAAGGGGAGAAGAAATTAAAAAATGTATAAGTGAAAAAACAATATCAAGAACAAACAAATAACGAGTATGTAAATGGTAAAAACTGAAATAAGTTAAGAAAAACTTGACGGAATGAAGAATTTAAAATAGCAGATAAGACAACGAAAAAGATTAGAAAAAGTTTAGGAATTTAAAAGAAGAACAAAATAGAATGGATTACCTAAGGAATCAGACAAAAACTAAAGTCAAAAAGCAAAGCATCTGGAGCGAGTTTAGTGAGAAATTAAATTATAAATATTAAAAAGGCCACAGATTATTTTATAGCCGAACGTACTTTGAGAAATAGATAACAAAAATGAAAACCACATTACACTGTATTTTAGACATTGGGGGAAATTATTTACCAAATAAAATAAGACAAATAAGCAGGGATGTAGGACAAACAATTGCAAAAATTGAATTAGGAAAAAGATGGAGAAACAACACAGACTCTGAATTGATAAAATGGATGTGAGAAGAAGGAAAAACATGGCTTTGGAGAAGCTTGCAACACAAACACAATACATAATTATAGAGCAATCTGTTTGACCTCAACATGTTTTAAAAAAATGTAGAAGAAAGAAGAAGGGAAATTTAATATTTGGCATGATAAAATTAAAACACTAAAAATGTAAACAAATATTAACACAGCAAACTAATGATAGTGAGTATGAAGGACGGAAATAATATAAAAAATAGAAAAAGGATATCGGAAGACCAAAATTTAGACACAGCGACAAAAGTGTTGAAAAAAATAGATAACGAAATTGTAAATAGAGCAGAGAAAGTTAAAGCATATAGTTTACGATAAATAAAACAATAATGGAAAAGAAGAAATGCAATTATTTTATATATTTATATATGAAATGAATCTGGGGTACACAAAAAAAAATACATTAAAATAAATGTCACAGAACTGAAATACTTAAGACACTGCACAACAAACGAGAAAATTAGAAATACAATAGGACAAGAATCAGTAATAAAAAAACAGAAAAAAATCAATGAAATGGTTAGGATAGGTAGGCTATCCACCAAAAATCGAAAGTTGTAAGTAACAGAACTACACAATCCCCAACTGCGGCGATTTATATTAATGTTCCCATTTTACCCGCCAATAAAAATTGTGAAATGCGCTGGAAACAATGGAATTAACTGCGCCGCGCCGCACACCATCTGCCTGAAGCCCGCGTGGAAAGCTGACTTATGCGCTACCGCGCATTATTTCAGATTAAATCGGCTCTCCATGCTTATTAGATAACGAGACTATCAGATGCTTCTTAATGACTAAATTCGCTGACGGTTAAGGCACGGAACGTCCAGAAGCATTTTAATTTACGGCGGCTAACGGCTTTTTTACAGCTTCCTTCTTAATTTGGTATTGTAGACATTAATTAAGGATATCGGAGCTGCTTCGCCATTAGTTTGCATCGAAACTTTAAGTGACTTGCTGTTGAGATGCTTGCATTTATTTAATGTTCGCAGCCTTGTCTACTGTTAATATCAGTATAGGGTGTCCCGTAAAGGGCTTCACTTCGATTAATTCGGTTAATTTAGAATTATGGCAGTTTGTTTTGGTTTATTTTACGTCATGGAACAACGCAGCATGTTATTGTTAAAACATTTCACCAAAGCTGCGAAAGTGCCACCCAGACAGTGCGATTCTCGAGAGACATGAACCACTCAGCGAATCTACAGGTCGAAGACTAATGAGGAAATTTGCGACGTCTGGTTCAGTGGGAACGCTGAAATCACCCGGCCGGATGAGTCTTGCCAGGCAAAGCAACAAATCTCTGCTGTGCAAGACAATATTGCTGAGTCCTGGAAAGTCGATTTGCCGATGCTAGCAGCAGTTGAGCATTCCGACAACTGTGCATAAAGATCTTCATTTGCACGCAAATAAAATTCAACTATTGCAGCAACTTAAACTTGCTGAACCAAACTGAGGTTCTGGAAAAACAGTGCTAAATTAATCTGTGTGATAATAGATAACAAAAATGACAAAGAAATAATTAAATTAAAAATAAAGAATAAAATATATGAGAAAAAAGACGATGATTGTGCCAATTATTCTTATAAATGCTGCTATTTGAAACGAGCGCGTGTAAATACGGAAGGCATAAAGTCGCCTTTCAAAAAATAGCCTGCTTAATGGGCAGGTAACGGGCTCTTTAATTGCAGCACATAAAATGTATTTAATTTCTCATTAAGACCAACATTAAAGCAAAAGCAGAGTTTAGAATAATTTTGAACAGCGTAATCACGCAGCCAACACAAGTATGCGACAATCGTCGCTAAGTGACAAAGGCATCTTTTAGGTAAACAGCAGGGAAAGCGCAGGCGTCTATGTACTTGCAATACAGAGTTCGGGATTGTTTAAAGAGCAGTTTATTGCTTGCGTTAGGCGCGCTTGCTTTATACGGAGAGATTGTTGTAAACTTTCGTTTCAGCGGCCGATTAGCAACAGGAGCGAAGTTACAGCAATTTGTGGCAGCTTTGCTGATCGTGTAATGTCTAAGTTAACTTGAAACCACTTAAGAGGTAATTTATTATAAATTAATTGAAATAGATCAAATGGTCCTCAATTAAAAGTATCATTTTAAATTTTTTACCTGTTAAAATTAGGCATGCGAAAAATATCGCTTTTCAGTCAAAATGCTCGGTCAGCCAGATCTGTTGGCACTAGCGCCGCTGTAGCTGAAAGTGTTTTGCAAAGGCCCAAATTTGCTGATACATATTTGTAATAATTGGGCATCTCACAAATTAGCCTGCACAAGGATTTCAGCCTAAAGGCTTACATACCTAACATAAAAACTCATGCCAGCATACCATAAACAATCCCATACACTCATTAATCGGGGCTGAAGATCCAATAAACTGACTGATGAAGCCCATTTCCCCCTCACAGGGTACGTAAATAAGCAAAACTGTCGTATCTGGTGCTTTAAAAATCCAAAATAAATAGGTAAGAAATCTTTCCACCCCCAACGAGTTACAGTTTGGTATCATAAAATTCTGACCATAAGTGGATTCCATAGAGAAGAGCGACCTTCATTTCCATCAGGACGTCACTACTTGTCGTAATAGTTCCAAAACTGTTGTTTTTGCTAGAGAAATATCCTAGCCAGCACTTTCTTGAAATGGAAACTTCAATTGACAGCCCAAATCATGCAATTTGACATTATTAAACTTTCCTCTTTTGACCTGCATCAAAGATAAGTTCATGTTAATTTTCCAGTTACAATTTAAGCTCCCAAAGAAAATATCAGAGCTTTTCAAGCAAATGGTCGTCTGTAAGAAGATACTGTGATGATGAATGATAGACTTTGTGTATTTAAATAAAAATAATCAAACGACTCTTAAGAAAAACGTCATGCTCATAAGAGCAACTAATTTGATAAAGGTTGTATGATATCCTCTTTTAACAATACCTAAAATGTTGTTTTATTAGAGTAACCTGGTGTGGTTTAAAAGTGTAGCAAAGTTGCTTTGAAGGAATGCTTTCAAATGAAATAAACAAATAAAACATTCTTATATACGTCAAACACAACAGTAAATGAATCATTTTGTGGCCAGGAAACGATTCAGGGAACAAATTCGCGAACAAGCCTCAATTAGCACTCCAGGACGATTTTCGGTCCTTCGAGCCAGACTCCAGTCATGTCCAATTGGCCTGGGCCCCGTTGTGCGAGTATTAAGATGGGAGGTGGTGATAAAACGTTTTTAATTCCTGGCCTTTGTTGCGCGATTTTTCAGCGGCGCTGCGCGGCAGCTCGGGAATTTATGGATCAGTCCGTTGCGCCATATCGCTCCGCGGAGAGCCGAGACCACTGGAGGCTGTGGGCAGCGGCGCAATGCGGATGAATCCGCCTACCGAGATTGAACTTTCAGTGATCGTGAACCCGCTCTGCGCGTCTTTAACTGTATCGCCGCTCAAACCTTGCCCATTACACGGGCATTACCGACTATTTAGCTCTGCACCGCTGCAAACCGCATCTACAAACTGGTCATGTAGAAAGTTTCGCAGAAGCCCATTGAAATGCCTCGGATCGGCCGAATCGGAGGGTGCGCGAGGTTTTTCACCTCTCGCGCGGCGCCGATCGCGCGAAAAGCGCGCACGCCGCTAATTAGCCTAACGAGATGTTCTACATGTGCCGAATCGCGGGATTCGGCGCTTTTCTGGGCTAATAATAAATTGCCGCGATGGGAAGCGAACTTTCACAAACGACTGCGCTCATCTGCGAGTCATCCTCGAAACGCGCGTCTCAAACGCTTCTTTCTCTCGGCCAGACGCGAGATGAAAGCTCAACCGGAATGCGACTCGTGTAATTGAACAATTCAAAAGTGGCATACACTGAGCTGTCTTTGAGCCTCATTAACGAGACTTTCAGGCTCTGTTCGAGCGCTCATTGAAATCTCCGCACTTGTTACGGTTCAACGCTTGGATGGTGAGTCATCTTCCTCTTTTTTAATGTGGTTGCTCATTATTAGACCGAATTTTAATAGGAAAATGTAGATTAAGGAGCGTCTTTTTAGGTTTGTGTGCTATGCAGCCATTGAAATCGCTGGCAATAAACAGAGAGCTGACTTGTACTGACCTCATAATTTATCCACAGGAAAACCACCCTAAGGGCACATCCTGACGCACAACTACGCTCACTATCAGAACACTAACCCATGCCTCTAGCGCCGAATGGGCGTTGGGTCGAACGCAACGATCGCTCACTCGAACACTGCCAACGCTTCGGAGCGGCACCACGGCTCAGTGATGCTGACTCTTCGGAACACCTGTTGCTACTAAAAGGGGAAAACAAGTAGGCTGCGTGTAGAGCTGCAGGTGAATGGAATATCTGGGTGTGCATTGCCGAAGTGGGGGCCGCCGGACGCCAAAGCTCGGGCTCTAGAACGGTTCTGTTTAGCGCGCCGGCTGCGTTTTCGAAATCTGCGGCTTTTCGTCGGCTGCACTTGAAGATCGGCTCGTTTGATGCGGGCGACCTCAAAACGCACAACTGCCTGCCTTAAATTGGGTGTTAGTATGCGAAATCCAATGCCGCGGAGGCTGTTGTGGAAGGATAATCGGCATTTGCATAATCCTGCAGCCCCGACCTCGCCCACTTAATTAAACATTAAATGCTGAAACTATTTACGACTTGGCAGGTAGAGAAATCAGATTTCGGGTACGAATTCATATTACGGATGAGGATCTAATTAAGGTACTTATTAAAATTCTTTTTCATGTGGAATAAAAAAATTTAACTCACATTTTGTTTGACTATAATTATTTAAGCCTGTATCCATGTTGTTCCTGTTTTTCCCAACATTTTTCCTATTACTTTTCCCCACGTCTTCCTTGGTTTGCCTCTTTTTCTTTTGTTATAGTAAATATTTTTGCTTTCCACGCTTTCTTCATCGGCTTTGTCTCCTTGATTTTTGCAGGAGACCCCACTAACTTAAGTGTTTTCTTCTATATGTTCAAATATGGACGCAATATCTAGGTCTTTATATATTTTTATAATTTTTTAATTTGTCTTTTCACACGTCTTAGATATTTCATTTTTGTTGCTTGCATCATACTCTTATGTCTTTGTGTCAGTATCCAAGACTCGCTTCCAAAAGTTAGTATCGGTCGGTATGTTGCTTTATATACTTTTAATTTTGTTGCTGTTTCTTCTTGTTTATAAAATCATTAGTCAGTGCGTAGTAGATATTTAGTGCCTACTTAACTCTGTTGTAGATTTCTACATCGTCTGCCTGTATTTTCTATATTTATTTTCAAATATTTAACTGTGCTCAATTGTTGTATTTGCTTCTGTTCCAGTTCGATTATCATCATCTGAAAACTTACTGTCTTAACCATTCTTTAAATTCATTTTTATTCCGAATTCCTCTAGTGTGTTTTTTATATTTCTAGATTTTTTTGCAAATCTTATCGTTTCTCCGCCATTACTACTACGTTGTCTGCGTAAACTTCTTCTGAGATTGTAATTCTTTGCAATTTTCTATATCCATGCATAGCTTTTCCGCTTTTCCTGAGCACTTGTTAAATGTATCATCTATAAAGGTGTTAAATATCAGGGGTTTCGGCCTGATTTTAATTTTTTCCTGACTTTTTATAGCGTTTTTTATCTTTGTTCTAGTCCCCTCTTTATTAGACTTTCTCATAGTTTTTTTTCTTAAGACCTGATCAAACGCCATTTCTAAATCTATGAAAGCAAACGTTGTTTCTGCGTTTTGTTGTATGGCTTTCTCGATTATTTGTTTTATCGTAAATATGTGTTCATACGCACTTCTTCCTTTTAAGAACCTGTTGTGTGCCCCGTTCAATGTACTGTACTTTTTACCTGTGATCTTAGTTTCTTATCTACTAGTTTTTCGTATACTTTTACAGGTGATCTTAATAGTGTTATTCCCCTACTATTACCACATTGTCTGCCGTCTCTAGCTTTATAGATAGGTAATAATAACGCAACTTCCCAATACTCGGGTATCCTCTCTAGCTTCTAGCTTGTATAGCATATTTCAGTAAACAATTCTGTTCCTTTTTCACCCACATTCTTCAACATTTCTGACGCAATCTTGTTATTGCTGGGTTCTTTGCCTTGTTTCAACTACATTATTGCATCTTCAATTTCTCTTTTAGTTATTGTTGGGTTCTCGTTATGTACTAATATTTTTTTCTCTATTTTCTTGAACTGTTTAATAGTATTTTGAAATATTCCTTTGAAAGAAGCAATAAAGGTAGAAAAAAAGAAGTCCTGGAAGAAGATGGGTGAAGAGATAACAGAACTACACAGAACAAACGCCAGAGATTTCTGTACGAGAATAAAGAGATTAAGAGGAAGTAAAAGGAAGGACATAAAAGCAATAAGAAATAACCAGGGACAAATGCAAACTGATACAAAGGAAACTCTAGAAACATGGAAAAATGATTATAAAAATATGTACAAAACGACAGTAGGACTAGAAGATAATATAACACAACAAATAAATTTGGAACAAACAATCAAGAGGGAAGAAGTAGAGGACGCAATAAAAAAAAAAAAATAGGCAAAGCCAGCGGGGAGGACGATTTATCTCCAGAGATGTTAAAATGGATGGGCCAAAAAGGCATAGAATGGTTTTGGAAAATTTGTAGACAAGTATGGAAAGAACAGAAAATACCGAAAGACTGGGAAAACAACCTAATAGTACCAATTTACAAGAAAGGATTGCAGTTCCAATGCGAGAACTAAAGGCCAATATGTCTAGCCCAAACTAGTTTTAAAATATACACTAAAATCTTAGAAAAAAGGCTAACAGATTATATAGAACCATTTATTAGAAGAAGAACAGGCAGCTTTCAGACCGAGTAGACAAATTGGTGACAATATTTATATAATCAGAAATATAATCGAAAGAAAAATTGAAGAAGGAGAAGAATTGTATTTAACATTTGTAGATAGAACGGAAATTTGGAGGACTTTGAATGAACTGAATGTGGATAAGAATCTAATAGCAACAAGAAGTTAATATAGAACAGTCAAAGCAAAGGTACAATTGGACGGGCAGAGATCGGAGGTGTTCGAAATGAATAAAGGTATCAAGCAAGGTGACAGCTTTATTGTTCATAATTATCATGGACAAGATAATCAAAAGAATAAAAGAAAATATAGTCTACCGAACACAGTAATTGGATATAAAAATTTAGAACCAGTAAAACTAAGTAGCCTACTTTACGCAGACGACGTGACACTAATCTCAAACACCAGAAGCAAAATGCAGAGGTTGGTGAATGCGTGGACGACTCAAATAGAAAATATGAGTATGGAAGTGAACATAAATAAAACCAAGACCATGATTGTAAATGAGAAACAAAAAAAAGGTCAAAACAACAATGACATAAAATGTAAAGATAAAAAATTGGAGAGGGTAACGACGTTTGAATTCCTTGGAAGCACAATAACAGAGGATGGGAAATTAGATGCGGAGTTAGCAAACAGAGCGAACAAATCGTCAAGAATCTATTACGCCATAAATAAAACTATACTAGGCCATAAAGACATTGATTTAGAGGTGAAAAAGAAAATACATAATACGACAACCCTTCCAATAATAACTTATGCCAGCGAATCATGGGCACTTAAGAAGAAAAACAAGGTTAAAATAAATGCTATGGAGATGAAACATCTCAGGAGGATGGCAGGAAAAACTAAGTGGGACAGAGTGAGAAACGAAGACATAAGAGAAATCGTTAAACAAGAACCTATACAAGGAAAAATTAAAAAGAGGCAACTGAACTGGTTTGCTCACCTGACAGAACTGCAAGAAGACTAATGTAAGTGGGAAAACCACCTAAAAAACAAAGTGGCAGATCTAGAAAAAAATGGATGGTCCAAATCAAAGAAATAGCAGCAGAAAAAGGTGTGACACTGGAGGAAATCAAAACAATAGCGAGAGACAGGAAGAGGTGGAGACAATGGATACGGGATTAAAGACCATCATCCGACGCTCGAAAGGGCATAAAGGATTAGAGAAGAAGAAGAAGAAATATTCCTTTGATTTTATTTGTTAATATTTTTTTAATTCATTTTTGATTAGTATTTCTTCATGTTCCTTACGCCCTCGTATCGATTTAATCACATTAAAAAATACCTTCTGATTACTCTTACTATCTTTCTCTAATTTATTCCCGAAGTCTGTCCAGGTACTTTTCTTTGCTTCTTTTATCATATGTTTTACGAGTTTTCGTTGTTTATATCTCTCATACTTTTCTATTATTCTATTTTCCAAGTCATTTTTCCATGCCTGTTTTTTTCGACTTTACTATATAATATTATGTGTTCATTTTTAATGCAGTTTATTTTTTCTTTTTTCTTTGTCTCTGTTAATCCCAAAACGATTCCACTTGATATTTCAATTTTTTTTTTTTAAATTTACTTTCTTTTCCGTTAATACTTTTTATATTCCATGTCTTCTTATATTTTTCCTTGTTTTTAGTTTATGTGTGGAATTCCTTTTGCTGTTATTTTTTCGTTTTGCCAGACTCGAAATGATCTTTTCCATTGCCTTTATTGTTTTCATTGAATTTCCGTTTATCTAATGTATCCCGTTTTTTCCCTGGTAGTTTTAGTTATTTTCCTTAGCTGGGCTAATCTTGGATCTTTTTCAGGCGATTTAGTGCTAAACTGTTCTTTTGTTTGATGTACTCATGGTTTCTTCGTTTTTCGCCTCTAATTTTTGTATATTGTATCATTTACTATTATTTTATTATATTTAATTACTGTTTTTTATCCGTTCGCTTGTGTTTCTTTTAGCATTGGTACTAGAATTTTTCTTTTTTGTGCTTTTTTCGTAAATCCTCCTCAATCCATATATTTTACCTTTTTATATTTTCCACAATTTTCGTTTTCTTTGTGTACTTATAAATGGCTTTGGACCCTTCCGGTTGCCACTTCCAATCCTCCTTATCTCTCCAAAATTACTGTGTACATCAATGTTAACTCTAATTTTGTGTAACATTTCTTGTTTTGTAGTGTTGTTACTTTCCCTTTGAATTCTTCATCTGCCAAACCTTTTACTGTTAAGTTTTTTCTTCTTATTTCTCTTTCCATCATTCAAATTCTTTTTTTCTATTTTGCAATTCGTTCTTTTAATTGCTTATGCTTTTCTTTGTTTTTCTTTGCTTACAGAGCTAAATTTCTCGTCCATATTATTTAATCTCTTCTCAATTCGAGCAAACATTTCCTCTATCCTCCCATCCTGCTCAGCGGTAAGGGTTTTTGTCCGGTTCAACGTTTACTAAAATTTCTTATTCACAATTTTCCTGTAGCTATACTGCTGTAAGTCTTCCAGGCGTAATGTGTTGCCCATCCTTTAAATTTTTTTTGCATAAGTCAAGCTTATTTATGTTTAGTTCCTTATCATTATCTATTTGTTGCATGCCATTCTTAATCTTATTTGTAAAGCTCAGTTACTGCTTCGGTAAAATAAGGTTCGATTTCAATCCTCCACGATTGGTTTCTCTTAGAATTTCTTTTTCCGCGTTTTGTAAACTTGTTGGGGTGTAAAATTAGTCTTTTATATCGGACCACCAAAATACATCTGCACACAGTTTATTTAATCCTAAACCTCCTAAAAATGTTATAGATATATCTAGCCTTCTTTTTTCTAGCCTTCTTGAATCAAGTATTAGACATAAACTTTCCTTAATTGTTACCATTTTACGTTACTGCTTTTCATAACCATTAGCTATTGAAATCTTGCAAATTTTTATATCTTCATATTATCTCGCTAGTAGTTCTTTTACTGTTTATTTTTTCCGATCATGGTCATTGTATTATTTTACTGTTTCTATTGTGTCTTTAGATTTTTGCCCATTTTAATTGTGTGACTTTTTTTAGTTATTTGCAAGGCTTGATAAATCCGTAGACTGAGTAAGTTGCAGTCTAGGGCTCCAGGTTTGGGAAGTAGAGGGCAAAACTTTGGGTAAGGTTTCGCTTTAACGTAAGTGACGAGTTGAATCGATTGACACCCCTCCCAACATTAGGAAACTTTGAGGGCAAAAGTTACACCTACTGAAACTTTCCCTTGGACACACATTACTAATGTATTTTCTATGGCTAGACAACATTGTTTTCGGCAGACCTCACAAAAAAGGTCGAAAATACATTTCCAGAATTTTTTTTTAAACGTAACCCAACCGTACAATGTTGAAACTAACCTTGCACTGTGAAAACCGACAAAAATCTAACTCAACCTTGTAGAAAGAGAATCTAACCTAGCCTTGAATGCGCGAGAATTTAACTTGTTTAATTAAATAGCCGGAATACAATTACAAACAAATAAAAAGCGATATTTATTTATAAAACCATTAATAGTGGCCATTTGTCGGTTATTTAGTGTATCCAGGAAACACCGCGTAAAAGCAGTCAGCTTCGGTAAACCTTTATTAGCACGACGTCCTAAAAATGGCGATCTAAGCTGATGTGGATACAAATACGGCAATATACTGTCTAAATATTGGCATCCTAAATCACATAAAGATGTACGATTACATAAAACTATATTTTAAAGAATGGGCGCTTTATAGCTGCTATACAAGTATTGAACAAAATAATGGAAACACTTTGTAAATGTCGAAACATTTTGTATTAACATAGTGTTGGCCCACCTTTAGCAGGCAGTACAGCTTGAATTCTGGACGGAATAGACCGATACAAGTCCTGAACAGTGGTGAGTGAAATTTGAAGCCATTCTCCATGCAGCGCAGCTTTCAGCTTAGGTAGAGACCCTGTTTTCCAAAACTTGATGATTATTCAGATATGGTGAATAGACGGGACAGAGAAAATATTGAATCTCATCCGCATGCTCTTGAAACCACTCTTGAACAGAACTAGCGGTGTGAATTGGGTCATTATCACCCTGGAATATAAAATTTCCGTCTGGAAATACAGTTTGCTTCATTGGGTGCACCTGGTTACTCAAGAGATCTCTATACACTGCTGCTGTGACCCGACCGTGTAATGTGACAGGGGGGGGGGGTGAATATCGTAATATAACGCTCAAGACCACACTACTACCTCCACCATATTTGACAGTCGGACGGAGACAGTTTATATCGTATGCTTCAGAGAGTATTTGCCAGACAAACAATGTTTGTAGAGAAGAAAGCAAAGGTTGACTAAACGACACGTTTTCAGTCCTCCAACGTCCAGTTTTTGTACGCACCATGCGCATCGCTTTTGAACATTAGCGTGTTCTATTAGGGGCTAGGCAATAGCAACACGTCTATGGATACTCATTTTATGCAGTTCTCGCCTCATCGTTTTGAATGACAACGGGGTGGTTAGGTGCTGATTAAGTTCTGTAGTCACTTTCTCGGTCGTTGCTTTCTTCTGCGACGTCACAATTCGCTTTAAGGCCCGTCGGTCTCTATCCTTCGTCTTTCGTCCTCTATTATGCTGTGTATGCGTTCATGCCCCGAGATTGCGTCTTGTGTTACACAGATGTTCCAGCTAGACGAGCACCAATTAGACTCATTTAAAACTCCGTCATGTCGAACTTACTGGTCACTCATCACATCTCAACAACGTCCACAATCACACTGCCTCACTCTATTAGTGCACACCTATACTACCTGTAACAAACAAGAGACGGTTGATTTACGCGAATGTTTAGTGTTAGCAGGCACAATAAAAATATGTCCCACTTTTTACAAGTGCGTCCATTATTTTGTCCAATACCTGTATATACCCAACTGTGGAAATAAACAAATTCCAAACTTTCGCAGTTTGTTTTGGAAGAAAACAACCGATTAAAAAGAAGAGTTTATCCTGAAGCGGTTGAGCACTCCCGATCTAGTGCTGCATAACACTGAAAACCGGTCTACGTTTGTTAGAGGCGTCCAACAGCCCAACAAGCGTCATAATTACAACCTTTAAAATGGCTGGGAAGATATGCGGATGGAAGCTCTTAGAAGAAGACACTCTAAGCTTACACGTATATATTATATTCATGATAAATAAGACTGGTTCCCGAATCTAAACACATAAGGGGACAAATAATTCTCAATGAAGGGCCTTTTGAAATCGCGTTGCAGCAAAAGGTGCGTAATACCGCTAAGAATTTCAAAACACTTGCCAATAGTATTAAAAGGGTACAGAACGAAGAGACCTGTAACTCCCACAAGTTATCCCAAAGGCAGCAGCCTTACTAGTGGAATGAGAATGTTCGGAAGGCTATGCATAACTCCAAGATATGCAGAAGGAAGCTTAAGCGGGCCAGAACATGCTCTACAAACTGAACATGGAACATAAAAGTTTTAAAGAAGGATCTATAAACAGTTTTAAAAAAAGATACTAGAGGATGTTTGAAAATGACGTCTGGAATCAAAGCTGTCATTTAGTAATGAGGAAACTCAACTAAGCAACGTAGAGATGAAAAAAAAGAGGATTATTTCTGGCCCATTTTTCGCGAATAAGTACCAGTACGATAATTCTAAAAAATTGCTTTTTTCATCCAAAGAACAACCTCAAACCCCAAAAATCTTTTGGTCCAAAAAGGATTTTATTTTAGTTAATAATTAAGCTATTAGAATAATACCTCTAAAAATCTTAATGGCAGTAAATAAACTTTTAAAAGAACAGTTCTTTTCGATACGTTATTCTCAAAATCCTTCACTTCAGCTTTAGTAAAATGACGTGTGAAAAAAAGGATAATAAATATTAGTAAGGATTCACATGGACATCACTAATATATTCTGCTAATAAATAAAATAATAGATCCTTGTTCTCCTGGTTTAGCCACAAAAACTGGTTGTAACTTGAAACAGACTATTAAGCAAAATGGAAACTGAAGTCCTTCCAAACTCTCGGGAAATAAGCGAGAAATTGTTGAAAAGTTGATGATATCATAGCTAAGCACTCATTCTCAAAAAATTGTAGAAAACTATGGTAACAAAAGTATCTTTTATCTAAGTTGTATCAAATGCAAAGTCTTTGATGGGGATTCTATTCATAACACAAAGCAGCGCCAGGTCAATCACTTTGTCGTGATTTTTTGAAAAGCTTTGAGGTACAAGAGCAGCCATCACCAGGGAGTAGAAAAGATTGAGTTGGGATGGTAAACTGCGAGAAAAAAAATGCTATTGCTAGTAAAGTCCTAAGCCAGATTCAAAGTTACATTGCAGTTTTGTTGATTTAGTTAAGAAAAAATAGGTGTTCAAATAATTTGCAGTCTCTTTATAGCCGATATTAAAGACATATTTGAAAGATCTGGTTTAACAGAAGAAGTAAAGTTGGACTATATCAGCTAATGATATTACTGAAACCAATGATTGCACTTGATACTTAGTTAAGAAAGCAAATAGACTTAAATTAGAAAGTTTTTTAATGTAACTTCACTGTGTATGTAAGTTGACTATTAACTTTCTACAGCGGAGTTTATAGAAGAGTGAGATTATCATCCTGTCTGCCTGTCTGTGTGCCTGGAAACACTATAATTTCCGTTCTATCCAACGGATTCACTTCAAACTGGGCATACACACATCTTAGGTCCGTACCTTTCATGGGATTGATTTTCAGCCAAATCGGTTAACGGCAACCGGAAGTGACCGTTACGATTTCGAAAATTCATTATACTCACATATGTCATGCAGCATACCATTCGACAGCATTTTTGACGCTGATCATTATGGAGAAATTAATCAACATCTTAATCCCTTTTAAAAGTTTTTTGTTTGAAAAAAACTTTTCATTTTCTTTACGTAGGAACGTATCCTTAAGGATTATTACATTACCATGACTTTATTGAAAATTAAACGATTTTGCATGATTTATAATTATCCAGTTTTTGAATCTAAAAAATATTAGATTTTTATTATAATTTACAATAAATTCTGTATTAATATAACAGACAAGAAAAAGTAAAACTCAGGTATTTACGCTGGATCAAATTACCAAGTCAAATTCTTTAGTCAGTTCTGAAACGTAACATATGTGTAACACTTTATGGTAATGGTATGGGTTAGCTGGCTGTGTTGGGTTTTATAAATAATAAATTACGTAACGCTTGTGGCGTTTTGTGTTTGTAAATGTCAAATCACAGGAGCGAATATCGTGTTAGAGCTAAAAAGTATCAGATATTACCCAACTCTTTATAAAAAGTGTAGAAATTAAAAACTTGGTAAAAGTATTCTTTGGGGAATTTGTGCCAGATACAAAAATTGTAATTTTATTTTTGTTATAGAAACAAAAATTTTGGTTATTGAATAACACTACATTAGTAAGTAAGACTGTCATTTTTATTCTGAAATTTAGTTTTAACTAAATTCTAACACGTAATTTGACATAGAATAAGTCCGTAGTAACTAAAAATTTTAAAGTACAGTCTGTATAACAAGAAAGTGCTCATTTAGGCAGTTTGGCGACAGGTTGTGCTGTTGATGTAAGTGAATTCGTTATATTTACACGGAGTGCACAATTGCTGAAACAATGCAAGACTGTTTTTAGTAAATGATGTGAAAGGACCAAAACGGACTTATAACACGGCTGAAAAAATATTTTTTATTATTACCAGAAAATAAAGTAAAAAATCGATTAACGTGAAGAAAGAAAAATCAACATAGAAATTAGAAGAATGTCATCTTTACGATCAAATCTTCTTTATGGGCATAGTCCTCGTTATCGAAATTGGTGGCCAGCGAAGAGTAACAGAATGATTTAGTACACAGTAAAGCACCATATACATGCATGTTTGGGGATGCATCTGTAAACGAACAATTTAAACTGCTTGCTGAAATCTGCTAAAAAGTTTTTTAGCTCTGACAGATCAAGTTGGGAATTGCAAAAAGACAATGACCCTAAGGATTGCAACAAACCTTGCAGTGCGTGGGAACCAAAAATAACGCCACTACCATGAAATAGCTGGAAATGTCTCCAAAGATGTTAGACCTATTGAAAATGTGTAGTCGTACATTAAATAAAGATCAAAGAAAAGCCACAGTACACAGTGAAATAGCTGTCATTTCAAGTTTAAAAGATATGATAACCGTTGCCAATTGATTAAGGAGGAACCCTCGTCGAGAGCATGAAAATACATAAAAATACATAGAAAATTAAAATGTTATGTTCGAATTATTTAAATTTGTCTGAAAAATCTTTTAAAACATTAAGTTTGACAACTAGAAATAGAATCTAATTGGAGATTAGATCAGGAACGAAGCCTCACTTAGAACATCGTACAATTTTTCAAGCCCTCTAAACTAGAAAGGAACAAGTAAGATTTATTCAAAGTAAGATATTTATAAATTGAAGAGAAGATGGACATACAATTATTTAATAAAAAAAAGACTTAAAAAGATAAGTGTCGTTCGTCCATTAATATTTCTATAGCTGAAAAGAATTTGTGCAAGAAATATAGTAAACTTCACAAATTAGAAAATACACGTAGATGTAAATTTTGTGGAATCAAAGATTATTATGCAGCAAGACAAATAAAAAGTTAAAGAATTGTAGAGGGCCTATTTTTAAGGAACTTTTTTTATTAAGGCGCTGTTACGGCCGAAAAGTGGACTGTATAGTAATTTTAAATTTGAACAAAAGCAAAAGCTAAAAACACTGACTTGTGGAAAAGGCGCTTTCCCCCAGAAATCGGCCCTGGGGTTCCAGGAAAAGGATATAAGAGTGTGGGAAAAAGATAGGACAAGTTACCCCAATCTTCACAGCGGAGCCGATCTGTAGCGTCTTTCCTGATGCAAAGGTTCCTTCTTGATTCATTGACGAGTCAGATGCAAAGCAAATTGGACCGAGTTTTACCGGAAAATTTTCAATTCCGAAATGCAATCGGGAAACAAAACGACCTCCGGGAAGAGGTTAATCTTGTCGGCAAAATATCAAAAAACGCTCTTGGCTTACGGAAAATTTAAAGCCGGTTGTCCGCTTTCTAAACTAACACAACTATTTTCAAAACGAAACAAGCGAAAAATAGCCTTACGGGCCGAGAGCAGAGAAAAAGGCATCCCGCGTGCCAAACTTCGGCCTTATATATCAATATCAAATTGGCCGCCGCTATCTGAAGTGCGTATACAGTAGGGAACCAAAAGACGGCCGGCCCCTAATTTAAAATTCAAATAAAAGTAATTGGGGATTGGCGCGAACAGAAACACTTAATAGCACTTCAGTTTTATTGTGACTACTAATATGTAACTTAAAATACTACGTCATGAGTTTCAGAACTGGGGAGCATTCGTTTTGACTAGTCGTCCACAATGGTGACTCCATTAAGGAATTTAATAGGATATATCAAATATAAACCAAAATTTTTTTAGCTCCTTAAAATAAGCGAAAACTGTCGTGACTTCTAAAAATTGTTGGTAAAAAGACCAAGTATTTCTTGTTCGTTGCGCAAAGGATTATCATTGAATTTCCCTCGAGAGAGAGTGTAAAACGATACGAGATTTCAAGAAGACTTAATACACCGTTTAAACACCATATTGTTAAGAATACTTAAGTGCACGAGTAAAAAATTTTTGATCGGACCATGAGTATTTGATAATGAAGGTTACTAATGTTTGACGTCTAGCGTGATTGAAAAGAATATTTGCAATTTTCGCCGCTTTCTCAAAGATGGGCACCGATTAATAATTGCTGAGGTAGCAATAAGGTACTGCAGTTCTTGACCAATCCGAAATATTATCTTATTTGGCAATGACCCACAGGCTCATACACTTGACCAAAAACGACAAATAATTGAAGACTTGTTCTAAATTACTGTTTGGACTTATCGCCCTAAAGATTATTTTGTTTGGACAACTAAAAGAACTTTTTGCTCTAGTTCTGTATTTAATTTCTTTTGTTTCTCTTTGGTTCTGTTTCCATTGTCTCATTTTTCGTTGTATGGCTATTGTTTTTTACGCATTCGTAGATTTTATTTGGGCCCTGTATTCTACCATTTCTCATTAATTGCATTTTTATCTATCTTAGTATAATTTTTTATACGTTCTAGCTTGAGGAGCTTAGTATCTTATTTTAGAGTTTGTTTTTCGTTTAATCTGTTGTACTTTTGTTATTTTTTATTTGTTGTTTTATGGTAAACAAATTTTGAATGACTTTATAGTCGTCTATTTTGCATTCCGGCTATCTATATACACTTATATCCTTTATTTTCACTTTTGATTTTTCTGGTCATTATTAAGTCAATCATTGTTTTGAGTCTTCATGTTGTGATTGTCTTTATGCTCGAAGAAGGTACTGACCTATGCCCTCCGCATAATAAGAGTAGTTAATTCCCATTTTATTCACCATATATTTTCTTTCTTTCCAACTCAGCTGTTTAAGTCTTTAATTATTAATAGTCCGCATTTGTATTTCGTAGAGTAAAGACGCTGTGAACGGTCTGCGAGATAACAAGTGCTGTGCGATAAAGTGTGACCTTTAGTCAACTTATGATATCAACTTTAAATAGTTAACAAACTGTAAGTGAACATTTTTATTTAAATTACTTTAAAAGGATTTATTAATAAAAACAAAAAATCTAATAAGTACTTACCAACAAAATGCCGCCGGTCGGAAACGGTTTTAATGGTGCATATAACATTAATAACCAACAAAATATGAATGGAAATCATCTACAAATTCCTCAATCACCGTTTTTACCCAACATACAACCCAACTGCTCTTATCAACAAACTCAATATTCATACTTATCACCCCCTAACTCATCCTATTATTTACCACAGTATCAATCAACGTTAAACTAGCCACAAAGGGTCCCACCGGTTAAGATAGGCGAAATGCCCCCAGATTCGGAATTTCTAATGAACCTAATAATGTATTATCTTGAGGTAAAAATTATACGCGGACATAGTTCATATGGTCCCAACCTCCTTCTCTCTCCCTCCTAGGGTCAAAAAGGGTTATTTTTTGTTTTAATTTTTTTTCTATTGATGTGTTTAATGCAAAATTCTGAAAAAATTCATCAAGGTAGGTAATGAATAGACCTATCAGTAAAATTTTTTTCAGTGTCATCCAAGGTCATTTGGTATTTAAAAAAAAATAAAAAAGCAAAATTTTTGTTGCTTGAGCGAGAAAGCGTTGAGTTGCACGCAGTTTTTTTTCACTATTTTATAAAAGTCCATTAATTTTACCTCTAACAGGAACTTTTAACACATTTCGTGTGGTGCGCCACCCCTAAAAATCCAATTTTTCGCATTTTTTTCGATTTTTTCGATTTTACAGGTAAGGGTTGATATTTAGCAAAGAAACTAATTGAAACTTTTTTATAGCATTTTATAAGACAAAAATTTCGTTTTTTTTAAATTTTTTTCTAGCTCTAATATTAAAAAAGTTATGACTAATTAAAAATTTTTTTCTACTTGATTTTCCAATTATAACGGCGGAGGTGGATATTTAGCAGAAAACTCATAAGACATGTTTTGTAGCATTTTTCAAGACGAAAATTTTAGTTTTATTTACATTTTAGACTTAATACAAAAAATTATGTAAATCTATTTATAAGTTTCTAAAAATTACATAGTTCTTAATTTGTGATTATAGTAAATTGAATTATAATAATATATAATATATATGTAAACTACATTTTAATCTTCATCACTGTTTTCATTAATCACTGGTACAAAGTTATCTATATCGAAAATATTGGACAGCATTTCAGCGGGACGTACTATTTTTGATAACCATCGGCCGTAAGAAAGTTGATATATCAAACTAGCCACGTGAGAACAACATCTAGCAGTGCGTAGTCCATTAGCACAAGTACAACAGTATTGTTGTATCGCATCGATACCTGCGCCTTCTTTGTTGTATTTTACATAGCATTTGTATTCTTTCGATTTTATATGACGTGATCTTACGTCAAACCTTACAACGCCTGGTTCCTCTTTAATGAATTTTAATATCAGTATTCCATCCTCTGTAATCATTTCTCCTAAGTAAGATAATGCTTGAGCGAGTTGGTATGAACCGGTAAATAAGACTTGAAGATCTTCCAAAGTCAATTCAGGAAAATCCATAAGTTCTTCTGAAGTTGTACTTTGGAAAGGAACTGATTTTTTATTCAAGTTTTCTGCAGCAACTTTTTCAGCTAAATCGTTGACCTCTAGTAAAAGCTCTACGATTTCGGAAGAAATAACAAAAAACCTTCGCAACAACCCATTGAATCATTGGAATCTAGTAATTCATTCATTCAAGATGTTCCATGTTTTCAAGAAACAGGAAATATTGAAGATCTTGCAACGCAATTATACAGTAACTCGGAAAGTTCTGAAATGCAGAGTCAAGACAGTTTAATTTCTAATGAAGATTTAACCTCTAACTTCGCGAGGGTCAAGTTTATCATCAGGATTTAGCATAGCTATCCAAAAAGTTCCACCAGAAACTGTAACAATGCTGTTTGACCGCGTAATTTTGACTAAAAGATATTGTTTCATTTGTTTTTCAGGATACAATATGTGTGATGTACCTTTTGAAGCAAGAATCCAAGTTTTTGTAAAAAAACGAATTTTTATTCCCAAAAGAAACCGATGTTGTAAAATACATTTATTAGGTTCACGTTTTTATGAGCACGAACTCAAAAACATTAGTGTTTATTCTAACGAATCCGATGTTGAAATTGATGAAGTTAAAAAATATCTGGACAAATTATCAACTTCAGATTTACGTATTATAGACAAATATGCGGATCTAAATATGTCAGAAGAAAGAATAAAGTTATTAACTGGTCATTCGTTGAAAGATATTCTTGAGCTACGTGAAATGCTGAGGACAATGCGGGATTCTAGCAATCGAAATCTACTTCAAGCTCTCATCATTTTTTTATTCGAATTAAAATCTGGAAACTCAGATAACCTTATTGGAGCTGTGATGGAAGTTGAAGAGCGAGTTGTAAATAATTCTATTCATTCATTATTGGATTGTTTTGAGAAAGAAGTTCTACCAGAATATTTTGGAGTAGATTCTAAGAGCAGAGAGTTTTTTCTTAGTCAAACAGAACCAATAACTCAATTACTACACGATATTGGTGATAATAAATTAATATTAATATGTGATGGAACCTATCTTCGACACGAAAAAAGCAGTAACAACATTTATCAAAAAAAGTCATATTCAGGACAAAAAAAGGCATCGGTGTGCAAGCCCTTTACAATTTGGACTTCAAATGGATATGTAGTTGCTTTACCTGGACCATTTAACGCAAATATTAACGATGCTCAAATCTTAGAAAGCGTATTAAATAACCCAAATGGTATCAGCAAAATTCTTAAATCTGGAGATATTTTTATCTTGGATAGAAGTTTTCGAGATGTTGTGGACCATTTGAAAAATAAAGGATTCACGGTCCTCATGCCAGTTCTTAAAGGTAAAAGAAATCAACTAACTGCTAAAGAATCAAACTTTTCGAGATTTGTCACTAAACTTCGTTGGGTAATCGAAGCGATTCACGGTATCTTGTGCCAAAAATACCGATTATTGCACAACCAATTTCGAAACAGCATGTTGCCGGTTACTGGGCTGTGATGTCGAATTGCATGTTTTCTACAAAATCAATTCGGAAAACGACTTAACCTTACGGATAATAAGACAAATATTATAGTTAATAGAATGAAATTGACATACCTGGAGGTCAACGATTTAGCTGAAAAAGTTGCTGCAGAAAACTTGAATAAAAAATCAGTTCCTTTCCAAAGTACAACTTCAGAAGAACTTATGGATTTTCCTGAATTGACTTTGGAAGATCTTGAAGTCTTATTTACTGGTTCATACCAACTCGCTCAAGCATTATCTTACTTAGGAGAAATGATTACAGAGGATGGAATACTGATATTAAAATTCATTAAAGAGGAACCAGGCGTTGTAAGGTTTGACGTAAGATCACGTCATATAAAATCGAAAGAATACAAATGCTATGTAAAATACAACAAAGAAGGCGCAGGTATCGATGCGATACAACAATACTGTTGTACTTGTGCTAATGGACTACGCACTGTTGGATGTTGTTCTCACGTGGCTAGTTTGATATATCATCTTTCTTACGGCCGATGGTTATCAAAAATAGTACGTCCCGCCGAAATGCTGTCCAATATTTTCGATATAGATAACTTTGTACCAGTGATTAATGAAAACAGTGATGAAGATTAAAAATGTAGTTTACATATATATTATATATTATTATAATTCAATTTACTATAATCACAAATTAAGAACTATGTAATTTTCAGAAACTTATAAATAGATTTACACATAATTTTTTTGTATTAAGTCTAAAAATGTAAATAAAACTAAAATTTTCGTCTTGAAAAATGCTACAAAACATGTCTTATGAGTTTTCTGCTAAATATCCACCTCCGCCGTTATAATTGGAAAATCAAGTAGAAAAAAATTTTTAATTAGTCATAACTTTTTTAATATTAGAGCTAGAAAAAAATTTAAAAAAAACGAAATTTTTGTCTTATAAAATGCTATAAAAAAGTTTCAATTAGTTTCTTTGCTAAATATCAACCCTTACCTGTAAAATCGAAAAAATCGAAAAAAATGCGAAAAATTGGATTTTTAGGGGTGGCGCACCACACGAAATGTGTTAAAAGTTCCTGTTAGAGGTAAAATTAATGGACTTTTATAAAATAGTGAAAAAAAAACTGCGTGCAACTCAACGCTTTCTAGCTCAAGCAACAAAAATTTTGCTTTTTTATTTTTTTTTAAATACCAAATGACCTTGGATGACATTGAAAAAAATTTTACTGATAGGTCTATTCATAACCTACCTTGATGAATTTTTTCAGAATTTTTCATTAAACACATCAATAGAAAAAAAATTAAAACAAAAAATAACCCTTTTTGACCCTAGGAGGGAGAGGGAAGGGGGTTGGGACCATATGAACTATGTCCGCGTATAATTTTTACCTCAAGATAAAACATTATTAGGTTCATTAGAAATTCCGAATCTGGGGGCATTTCGCCTATCTTAACCGGTGGGACCCTTTACTCTAGTCAGCGATACAACAATCGATCAATCACATCAAGATAAAAGTAACATAAGCGAAATTTCCGAAGGCGACGAAGAAATGGAAATTAATCCCGCTAATAATTGGCAACGCATTTCGAATAATAAACGAAAACAGTTAACAAAGATTCACACACAAACTACTAATACTGTAAAGGAGCCAGTAACCACAAATAAAAATAGATACTCAGTATTAACTGAGGAAGATGAATCAAACAAACAAAAAAACGAAGAACATCAAAACGTAACTGTACATAAACCACCACCAATTTTTGTACACGGTGTTTTAGATTATGGTAAGATGATCACAAACTTACAAACAATAGTGGAAGAAGAACAATACACCTGAAAAAGCTTACACAATAATGTAGTTAAAATAAATGCAAATACCCATGATACATACCGTAAACTTATTAAGCACATGCAAGATAATAAGATTATACATCACACGTATCAAATGAAAGAAAATCGTCCCTACAGAGTTGTATTAAAATATCTACACCACACTACCCCGATCGATGATATCAAAAATGCCCTTAAAAAATTAGGACACACAGTGCGTAACATTATGAACGTAAAAAACAGACAAAACAAAGATCCTTTGCCAATATTCTTTATAGATCTTGAACCAGCTACAAACAACAAAGATATATACAATATACATTCACTGAAAAATAAACGTATTATAATTGAACCACCAAGAACAAACAGAGATATTGTACAATGTGCTAGCTACCAGAACTATGTACATACAAAAAGTTATTGCAGTAGATCTTTTGCTTGCGTGAAATGCGCGGGTCCTCATGACACAAAAAGTTGTCAAAAAACTCGAGCAACTTCAGCTGTATGCATTTTATGCGTAGGGCCCCACCCAGCTAACTATAAGGGGTGCTCCATATATCAAGAGCTTCAACGAAAATACCAACCCAACAAGCAACAAATAACCCAAAGACATCCAAACCTAACAAGAGAAAATTTTCCGTTCCTAAAAAGCCAAAATAATCAACCTTACACTAACCTTAGCCAGCAAACACATACACATTTAAATTATGCGGAAGCAGCCCGAAATCAACCCTCATCCTCAGAAGATGTTAGTCTTAAACAGTTTCTTGATGAATTCAAAAATATGTTCAACCAATTACTACAGCAAAATAGTATCATGCTAAATATGTTAACTACAGTCATCAACAAACTCATCCAATAATGGCCAAGTTCTTAAAAATAGCACTGTAAAATGCTAACGGACAACACAGAAAGCTAGAAATTGAAACCTTTACATGTGTTAATAACATCGATGTGTTACTAATTTCAGAAACACACTTCACCTCAAGATCTTATCTAACAATACTTCAATACTCTGTATATCACACAACGCATCCAGATAACACCGCGCATGGTGGCTCAGCTATAATGGTAAGTAGCTCCATTAAACATTGTCAGTTACCTTCATACAAAGCAGACTACCTACAAGCCACTATGATAGAAGTTGAGAGGTTGCCAGTACCTCTAGTCATAGCAAGTGTTTACTGTCCACCACGTCATAACTTAACTAAACAAATGTTACAACCCTTCTTTGAACTACTAGGACCTAGATTTCTAACGGGAGGAGACTTCAATGCAAAACATACACACTGGGGCTCACGACTAACATCAAAAAGCAGAGAACTACTTAAACTAATAATAGATAACAAATACGGTTTTCTATCAACGGGAAGTCCAACATATTGGCCCTCAGATTCCAATAAAATTCCTGATTTACTCGATTTCTTTATTATCCATGGTATGTCAGCAAACTACATGGATATTATTCCCAACTATGATATTTCATCTGACCATACGCCTGTAATAGCTACAGTGAGTGCAACTGTACTGTACCAAGAAGCAAAACCTACTCTTAGCAATGCCAAAACTAACTGGAAAGTGTTCGAAAACTATATTACTGAAAATCTAGATACAAATATAAGCTTAAAAACAAATCAAGACCTGGAGCACGCAACAAACCACTTTACATCAACAATAAAGGAAGCAGGATGGAGAGCAACACCACAAACAAACAACTTAAAATATAATACTCCTAACATCCCTACCGAAATAATAGAGCTAGTAAAAGAAAAAAGAAGAGCAAGAGCAGTTTGGAAGCATAGTCGGAATATTCAAGACAAAAATAGATTAAATCAACTAAACAACAAACTGAGTCGTCGGCTGCAACAAATACGGAACGAGTCTTTTAAATACTATACAAGTTCACTTTATGTAAATGACCAAACAATTTGGAGAGCAACCAAAGGAATTAAGCGACTTAAAGAGCATCCTGCACCCTTACAAGATGAAATGGGAATATGGGCAAAGTCGAATAAACAGAAAGCTGAAGCATTCGCCGAACATTTACAAAACACCTTTCAACCAAATTATAACGAACCTGATCAAGAAATTGAAAACTACCTAACTGCTCCACTACAGCTATCGTTTCCAATACGTAGATTTACACAACAAGAAATCCAAACTCATACAAAACCGTTAAATAGTAAAAAATCACCAGGTTATGACCTCATAACGGGAACTGTTCTAAAACGTCTTCCCAAGAAAAGAATTTGATTTTTACAAATATTGTTTAACGGAATTCTGCGACTTGTATATTGGCTTTTGACGTTGAAGTTTGCTCAAATTATTTTAATAGTTAAACCGGGTAAACCTTTTAACCAAATCAAATCATACCGTCCCATCAGCCTCCTCCCGATAGTATCAAAGTTGTTGGAAAAATTAATATTAAAACGCATAAAGTGAACTCTAAGAAGAATGGCTACCAAACCACCAGTTCGGCTTTCGAACTAGTCACTCAACAACACAACAATGTCATAAACTGGTAAACAAAATCCGTGCAGCATTCGAAGACAAAGTGTATTGTAGTGCAGTGTTCTTGGATGTAAGTAATGCATTTGATAAGGTATGGCATAGAGGCCTGCTTTACAAAATTAAAAGTTTATTGCCGCAAAATTACTATCTACTTTTACAATCCTACCTAGCAGATCGATATTTCCAAACAAAAGTAGGCAGCGAAACATCTCAAATAAGAAAAATAAATGCAGGCGTCCCCCAAGGCAGCGTCTTAGGGCCAGTAATGTACTTACTATACACATTCGACCTTCCAACCACACTATATACAAGCCTAAGCACCTTCGCTGACGATACTGCCATACTATCATGTAACGAGGAACCCAGTGGTAGCATCAGAGTTGCTACAAGAACACGTAAGCTTACTAGAAACATGGATGGGAAAATGGAAAGTGAAAGCAAATGAAAGCAAATCAGCACATATCACTTTTACAACCAAGCACTCAACATGCCCCCCGGTTACACTCAACAACAGGCACATACCCCAAGTAGATGAGGTCACGCACTTGGGTCTACACCTAGATCGACGACTGACATGGAGGACACACGTTAATAAAAAACGCAAAAAATGAACCTACGTTGTAAAAAACTATATTGACTCATTGGCAAAAACTCAGCCCTTACGCTAGATAACAAGTTAATAATTTACAAGTGCATAAGCCGTCCTATATGGTCCTATGGATGTGAACTTTGGGGATGTGCCAGTTCATCAACTCTAAATATTATTCAACGTTTCCAATCCAAAACACTTAGAATGTTATCTCCAAACCAGAAGATTGAAAAGAAAGTAGCCAATAGACGGATTAAAATACGGCCGACATCACTGGATGTCTTCCCCTCATGACTGTATCAATTTGCATAAAATTAGCTCATAGAATATCATGTAAATATTCTGATTGCTAATAAATTATATATATAAAAAAAATTATGAGTGCTGCTGCTGCTGCTGCTGTCACAATTGTCAAAGTTCAACATATAGTAAAAATTGTTCGTGCATTTCCGTGCCGACCCGAACGCCTCCTAATGACAAATTCTGGCTTGGCGGCAGGTGCGACCGAGGTAATATATTTCCGGAACCGCAAGCAATAGAAAATTTTCGTTTGAGAGCGGGTAATAAAGCACTCGTTATATTTAAAAATTTTACGTTGAACTTTATTTGGAAAAAGGTTTCCTAACAATTTGCCTTGTACTGCAGGCTACAAGCGGAGTCGCAGGTTTCGGATAGTAAACGGCCTCTAGATGTAAAGGTAAGCTGCGAAATAAGCAAAAAGGTTTTGACGAATAAGCAATCCCCGGTCAAGTAGGCTGAATGATCACCGATATAAGTGACCCCTTATGTCTACTCAACAGCTTTTCATGAGGATGGAGGAACAAACATAAGGACACTCTTTTGTTCTAAGTGTGAGAAATCGCCACTAAAGGTGGTTGAACTAAATATAGTCAACAGGAGAAAGCAACGGGAAACCATTGCATTAAGAATCCGAAATGGATATCGCTAGTAAAATTATTATGGCAAAACACATCATATATCAAGCTATTACCAATCATAGTCTATGGAAGCTAAGATTCGTCATGAGGGAAGACATCTTTGAACCTCCCAGGTCGTCATCATGTAGAATCCTTGTAAAAAGAACAATGAAAATATTCAAAATACTAATAACCACAAGATAAATGCAGTTATTAGCTTTGCAACATGGAATGTAAATAGCTTGTATACAGCAGGAAAATTAGAAAATGTCATAGTTGAAATGGAACGACAAAAGTTAGATATACTCGAAACAGGACAGAACATGACTCGTAACGGAAAAATATAATAGTCGGGAAACAACGATAATGAACATATACATGGAGTAAAGATAATTCAAATTTTATAATAATAGCACGACGATTCAGAAACTCCAACACCTCAGCAAAGACTTATTCTGGAACGGATACTGATTCAAATTATAATTCCATAGTTGCAACTATGACAATAAAAATGAAGAAATTAAGGAAATGTAGCAAAAGAATCATGGACCTCAGAAGATTAAAAACCTGGAATAAAAGAAAAAGTGGCAATAGAAATAAAACAGAAAATAAGAGAGGCGAAGAAACAATACAAGCATACGAAAAACGTGAACGATTAATGGAAAAATATAGCTAACGGGATAAGAGAGGTAGGCAAAGAAAACCTAAAACCCCAGAAACACAAAAGCTGGATAACAACAGAAATACCTATTTTCATGAATAAACAAAGAGCGTATAAGACGACCAACTTAAAAAAATACTGACCAATTAATAAGTTAACTAAAGTAAAATTACGACAGGCAAATAAAAAATGCCTACAAAAATATTGCTAAGAGGTAAAAAGGCCAAAAAAACATAACACGTTTAACATACACAAAAAAATCAAAGAAATAACAGGATCAAATTAAAAGAAGAAAGGTAAGAGAAGACCATGGAGACATTATAGTTAGCATTAAAGAGAAAATGAAAAATGTACCGACTACATAACAGAGAAAACAATTATCAGATGGGTTATGAAGAAATGGAGCGTGATAATGGTTGGTTAATAATTAAAAAGAAATTAGATACGCTTTATAGAAATAAAAAATGGGAACGCTAGTGGCCTCAATAAAATTCCAGTAGAGCTACTAAAATTAATAGACGAAGAGGTTATAGATATTTAATCAGGTTTAAGCAAACTGTATTGTACGAGGCGCATTCATAAAGTAAGGGCCGTTTGGTCACAGAAAAAAATGTACTCATAAGAAACAAATTTTATTGTCATATTTAGTTAGGTACAATCTTACTTTACTTCTCTACATAATCGCCGTTCACTTCTAAGCATTTTTCGTACCGCTGCACCAGCTTCTTTAACCCCTCTGCATAGAAGCTTGCCGCCTGAGAGTTGAACCAGTTGACAACGGCGTTGTCAAAGTTGAGGAAATTTGTCAGCCAGGCCACTAATCGTCAATCGACGATCAGATCGCAGTGCTTGGTCCACTTGAAACGATTTCATCAGTCTGGATACTGGGCCTGCCACTCCGCTCTTCGTCATGGACATTTGTTCGGCCATTTGTAAAATAACGGCACCATTGTCTAACCTTTCCTTCACTCATAACTGTAGGTCCGTAAACCAGGCATAACTCCCGATGAATTTCAGCAGCCGACGATCCTTTTGCACATAAGAAACGAATCACAGAACGCACTTCACACTTGGCGGGATCAACGATTTTCGCGGCCATTGTTCTTTGCATTCACTGACAACAATACAATTTCAGAATCAAAACAAATGACGCTGTAGCTTCGCAATGAGTCAGTAGATGGCGCTGCAGTGGTAAAACTGTGCTTCGAAGCGCCACTATTTATATACATGCAAACGGCCCTTACTTTATGAATGCGCCTCGTATTTTTAATTTTAAAAAAAGAATTCCAATCAAAAGGTAAAAAGGCTGGAAAACACTTACCGTGAAAGCGGACGCTCTGCTGCAAGAATCCGAACCCCGGGGCTATAATCAAGGAAGATCGAGGAAGAGGAAAGAAGGGTGTGAACGAAAAAAGAACAAGTTACCCAAATCTTCGCTTCTTTGTTGATGTGGGTCCTTCAGCTGGTCGTGTCCGAGTTTCTCCGTCGGCAAATATCGATTTTCGTACATGCAATCGGTCTACAACAAACGACTTCCGAGATGTGGAAACTTCTGCCACAAATCAAATACGCCGGCGAACTCCCAATCAAAACGGTTTTATACGCACGGAAAAATTAAAGCCGGTCGAACGTTTCCAAAACCATCATGGCTACACCAGAAACGGCCGTAGCAGCTCCGCTTTTATAGCGAAGTCGTCGGGCAGGCGAACAAAAGCCGCGGCTATTTCTAAACAAACAAAACGCGTACACAGGGTGCTACAAAACTGCCGACCCTATGAACTGATTATTTTAAAATCCAAATAAAAGGAATTGGTGATTGGCCCGAACAGATATTTCCCTGGACCTTTACAACAACATTTACATAACAATTGAAACACCCACGGAATGGTTAATCTCCACCTTTATAAACATATCTAAGAAACCAAATACAAATGAATGTAGCAAACATAGAACAATAGCGCTATTAAGCCATACACTTAAGATCATTTTTAGAATAATACATAATCCTGTGTACAAAAAACTATAATCTGAAATAAGTGACACTCAAATAAGCTTCAGAAAAGATTTAGGTAGCAGAGAGAAGATAAATCTAAATAAAAAAAATATGATAATAACACAAAATCAAAACAACAAGGATACTCTCAACATCAACTATTTACATATTGAAAGGGTTAGCCACTATAAATCTTCAAGAACAAGATACAAGAGCAATGCGACTAAACTAAAAAATTCAGAACCCAAATTGAAATCGCCAAAAATGTCTTTAATAAAATGAAAAAATTCCTCTGTAGTTGAAACATCAATAATAATTTAAAACTAAGAATGCTTCTTGGTCTGGACTATAAAACAGATTCACATCAGAAAAGTTGAAGCCTTTGAAATGTGGTGTTACAGGATGATGCTCAGGGTTTCGTGGGAAAAAGGGTAACAAATGTAGAAACACTACAATGATTAAAGAAAGACTAGGAGGCTATGACAATTATTAAGAAAAACAAACATGAGTATCTGGGACTTTTTATAATAAGGGAAAATACGAACTATTAAGAAACATTATGCAAGGCAAAATAAGAGAAAAGCAAAGTGTTGGAGGAAAAAGGCTGTCCTGGTCGAGAAACAGGCAGGAATTGTTCAACTGCAGCTCCGGGGAAATATTCAGATGAATTGATAACAAAATTAAAATTGCCATAATGGTTTCCAATCTTTGATAGGAGAAAGACCTAAAGAAGAAGACAAATTATTTATGCTGTCTTGAGATCATAACCTAGAGTTTTGTAATTTTTTAGAGCTTTTATGCTGGACCTTACTTTAGCAGTGGTAAAAGTTGTATTGGTAGTAACAACTGAAAAGAGGTCAACTATTCCATTGTTACATGAAACTGGCATATTATCAAATGGTTCGAAAACTCTTGCTGATGATTTTTTTTATCATCAAATTGTGTCCAAGCGCCGTCGTGTTTTAATGTTGCTAATTTTTGGTCCTATAAATTTTTTGTTGCTTTCCATAAAAAATTATTTTCCTTTTTTAGATTTGTGATGTATTCTTGGAATGGTACATTTTATTGTTTTTTCAAAATAATGGTAGGTTTTTTATTTATACTAGTACAGGTACGCTGGTCTTCAGACTTCTTCTACATTATCTTTTCTCTGCAGTTAGTTCTTGAATCCGCAATTTCTTTGTAATAAGTGGCAATTTAGGATACTGTTTTTGTATCTCTTAGATTTTACTGTGTAATATAGTATAAACAAGTCATATAATTCATTTATACGATGTCGTAGATCAATATTGTCTTGTAAAAGATTTTGAAATGTTTCTCAATCTGTTGGCTTAGTAGCTAATATAACATTTTGTGGTTTATTTACTACTTCAGCACTTAGAGTCGTTATTAATTAACAAGAAAAAAGATTAGTAGGTCTGGGATTTTTCGATGATCTGCAGGTTAATAAGTAGGTTTACCTGATAATAGTTGGGTGTAATCACATCCAGCGATGGTTTTTGAACCCAATGTTTGAAAAAATGTTCAATATGGATTAGTAAATATCGTGTGTTATGGAAGGCTATAGATAGCCATTGTAGTAAAGGCCTACAATAAAGCATTAATTTGTAAACTGGTAGCTTGTAAATATTAAAAAAAAATTATTAATAGTGCGCTTTGATTACTCGCATTCTGTTTGTTCGTCGAGTATACTGAAATTTTTTTTAATCTGCATGCGCATCATCGTTTATAGCATACACACATATATTTATCATATTTGTAATTTGTAATACCTTCATGGCAAAATTCTTTTTTTAGCCTATATTCTCAAAAAAGCAAAACTGTATGTAATTAGGTGTTTCATCTACTCGACCCAAAAAAACTTTGTCGTATAATTTCTAAATTATTGGAGATTTTCCATAGACACAACTTCTCTCATATTTATTCTATAATTTGGCATTTCTTTACTACAATAATATGTAATAATGCAGTATATACTAGAAGAAAAACCCAATTTAAGATCAAACACCTTCCAAACTATGTTATAAACATTTTATGTAGTACCCATTTGTCACTTTCCAATATCACTGTGCATAAGATTGCAAGCCATTCGTTAGTGAACTGACCATTGAAGCTTTTAAAAAAGGTTTCAATTTTGCTGTTACTGTAAATCTTGTCATGATCGAATACATTATATTTATGTATTATCAAACTCCCCAAAAATCTGGACAATTATTTCAGAGCAGTTGCAGCCAAAATGCTGCGCACAATCGTGTTATCCAAGTTCAATATCAAATCATTCGAATTACAAGCCGTAAAAAAGACAAGATAGAAACGTTATAATCTCATCGGTAGACAAAGGTTTTTTTTATTAATTAACATAAGCCCATGGCTTAGATACATAGCACCTAGTTATAAACTAATAAGCTATTTTAATATTAACCTAATTTACTAATAAGATTGAAATTTAACTGTCACCCAATGGCTCGAGTCAATTAATTGCGCACTTTATTATAATATTGTCACTTAAAGTCACAGTGATAGATTGCGCATTTTACGAGTGCTCTGCTTTTTATGTCACTCCCGCACTTTTCACGTACACTTGGTTTTATGTCAGTTCAAACGGTTTAGTTCGCTTGAGGCGACGAAGTAGATTAACGTTGTTCAGGAGCTGGATAGCCGCGTTGTTGAGATGTCGATGAAGACGCTCTTCATGGGATGTTGCATATTTTCGAATTACGCTGAACACTGCGTCTACTTCCCCATAGCTGGATGCCATAGGTCCAAGTCAGTTTTAAGATCTGTTTGTATAGGAGAACCTTATTATATATTGATAACTTAGAGTATCTTCCCATTAACCAGTACATTTTACGGTACTTGATGTCGAGTTCTGCTCTTTTCTTTTTAACGTGCTCTTTCCATCGGAGCTTCGGGTCAAGGGTCATTCCAAGATATTTAGCAGTATTTACATATGGAATGACTTTACCATTAATTGAGACGGGAGCATATTGATTTCTTTTATTTGTGAAATTAATATAATTTGATTTGGCCTCGTTCAATCGGATCTGCCATCTTTTTGCCCAGGTGTTAATTGCGTTTAGGCCTTTTTGTAGTTTTGTAGTAGCGCTGTTTACGTCCAAGTCGACAGCCATAACAGCTGTATCGTCGGCAAAAGTAGCCACTATCACATCATTCGATTTTGGTAGGTCGCTGGTATATAATAGGTAGAGTGTAGGTCCAAGTACACTACCTTGTGGCACTCCTGCACTAATCGGTTTGAGCTCCGAGTAAGCATCTTCGTATCTCACGCGAAAATATCTATCTGAAAGATATGAGCGGAGTAGTGCACTGATTTCAGCCGGTAGGAATCTGTTTATCTTAAGGAAGAGTCCATTGTGCCAAACACGGTCAAATGCTTGAGCCACGTCGAGAAATACTGTGGCACAAACTGCTTTTCTTCGAGTGACTTTTCGATTACATTCGTTATACGATGCACTTGATCGATTGTTGAGTGCCTATCGCGAAAACCAAACTGATGTTCTGGAATTAGTTGTCTTTCTTCGATCACTGGTTTGAGTCTTTTCAGTACTAACTTTTCAAAAGTTTGAGATTACAGGAAGAGAGAGATGGGCCTGTACCCCTGCACTTCATTCACGTCTTTACCTGGTTTTGAAAGGACAATTACTTCTGCACATTTCCATGCTTTTGGCACATATTGTAGTAAGTTTCACTATCCCTTTCCGTGGCAGGTTTTTCAACACTTCACCGCTGCTGAGGTCGAAGCCTGGAGCTTTGGCAGGATTGATGTTGGTCATTATCTCCTTTCTCACTTCTTTGGGTGTTACTAGTTGAATATTTTATGATTAGCTTGGGATCGCGTAGCTCTAATTATCTGTCGGTTTTCGTAAGGTTTAAACGTCTCCTCGAAGTGTCTTGCAAATAAGTCCGCTTTGTCTTGGTTACTTCTTGCCCAGTTGTTGCCATTTCGGATTGGTGGCTTTTGAATGATGGGTCTTTTGATTGTTTTGGTCATCTTCCATAGGCCATAATCCGTCGTTAGATCGTCTGTCAAATTTTCTAGTACGCTTGTAATGGTTTCTTGTTTCCATTCTTGGACTTGCTTTTTGATTTCGGCTGTTAGGTTATTTAAAATGGTTTTATCTGCAGGGTTTCTTGTTTTTGTCATTTCTTCCTTGCCTTTCTCTTGGTGGCAACTAGAGTTCTAACCTCTTCGGGTAATTGTTACCCTTAAATATTTTCGGGCATGTAGGTGTAGCAGCCCATGCTGCTTGTTGAACGAGTTCAGTAAATTTTTCTACTGCATCTTCTAGCTCGTCTGGTGTCTTTAAAGAGACATTAAGTTGGATGTTCTTATCCAGGTGCAGGCAGAATTTATCCCATTCAGTGTATTTATGTGTAAGAGTGGGCTTTCCTTCCTTTTGATGATTCTTTCACTCAGAGTTAGCACTACGGGAGAGTGATCCGAGCTAAGGACAAATTCTTCCTCAATCTCGATGTAATTGTCTGAGATGTTTTTGAAATAAAATGTCCAATAGATCTGGTCGCTTATGGATGTCGGTCGGCCAATAAGTTGGTTTTCCGGATGTGTACTTGACAGTTGTATTCTCTAACAGCCTGTAGTAGTTCTTTTCCTTAGTAGAGGTTGTGTTAGAGCCCCATTCTATATTCTTGGCGTTGAAATCTCCCCAAGTATAAACTTTCCTTGAAATTCTATGAGCAGACTTAAGTAGTCTTCTTTTAAGTTATACCGCGGAGGTATATAAGTGGCGCCCAAAGTAATCCAACCTTTTGTGGTTTTAATTTTGCTGAGGTTACTTGGTATTGTGCTGTTTGAATATGAAAATTTTCATATTGTGATATGTGCTGCCTAACTATGACAGCACTTCCACCCCTCGCTGTATTGGATGGGTGTGTTGTATGGTAACAGCAGTAACCTCTTATTTTGACATAATCCTCTTTTGTGAGGTGAGTCTCTGATACGAGGCATATGTCTATATGTTGTGTCTCTAGGGCTATCTGTAGTTCATCTAGCCGTTGTCGTAGCCCATTAGCATTCCACGTCATTATGCGTAGTCCATTCATTTTTTGTTTTTAGGAATAGCCCCCAAGCTCCGCGGTTTTTCTAGATCTTCTAGTCTCTTATTGAGTATTTTGTTCATTTCCTCTTGCTGGGATAGCTTTTCAAGGATCTTTTGAAGTGTCTGCTCAATGCCACTAGGTTCACAATTTTTTGGGTCAGGTTTTGTACCCTTTACTCTCTCTGCATAGGTTTGATCTGTACGAGTAGCATCTTGCATTTTGTTTTGAACCTTTTGTTTTGGTTTTGTTTGTGTATGTATCCATTTTCTTTTATTATGTTGATCACGCATTTTTTGTAGCTCGCGAATAACTTCACAACCTCTATAGTTGGCCGGGTGTGGCTTTCCGCAATTGTGACATTTTGGTTTTTCTGTTTTGTTTTTTGGGCAGTCGCTAGATCTATGAGTACCTGAACAGCTTACGCATTTACTTATTCTTGCGCAGAATCGTTGAGTGTGTCCCCATTTTTGGCAATTTTTACATTGCGGGATCAGTTTAGATTTGCGTAGTGGTTCAATATTCACTTTTATCCCTAAAATTGTTTTAATTCCGTAGATCTTTTCCACTGGTGTTTCGTTTTTGAAACTGATTCTGTACATTGACAAAGGCTTTTTAGTTTTTCGTTGTAGAATGTTTACTATTTCTTTGGCATTTAGTCCTCTTAATTCCAGTTAATTTTAATCCTTGCTCCGTCACAATTTTCCGGAAGATTTTTGACTATTACTTTAATGTCTCTAGTCTGTTTGTTTTCATACGATGACCATTCATATTCTAGCTCTGTCAATAATCTGGTAGCTGCTCTATACTTATCATCGTTCTCAACATTTAACTTATACGTCTCGTTGCCTTGACGCCTCATTTGGAACTCTGTAATTTTTCGCACATTTTATCGTAGAGTTGTTGATAATCTTTTACATTATAGATTACTATTGGTGGTGGGGGGTTATTTGGTTTCTGTTCATTTTTAGGCATTTGTTTTGAGGTTAGTTCTTTACTGTTTGTACTCGCTTTTAGTTGTTTTTCCTTTTTCCTATTTTTTTTAAGGATCCACTCAGTCTCGCTTGCCACGTCGGCATCCACATATGTTTCTGTTAACAGTTCTTCTTCATCTGTTTCATATTGCACTTTTTGAGTTTCTGCTTTGTCGACTTTTTTTCGCCGTTTTTGGCTTCCTGTTCTAGTTCTAATACTCTATTTCTCATACTATTGATATATATTTTTAGTTCATGTTTTTCATGATCAGTTTTTTCTAATCGCTCGGTAAGATTTCTGATTTCATCTTGTAACTGCTTAGTAGATTCTGAGAATTGCTGTTGCAGTTGATTATATGCTGCAATCGCTTTTGCAAGCTCTTGCTGTAACATATTTTCATTCGCACACTGCGTGTTTACCTGCTGTACAAGAGCATTATTTTTCTGCATGAGCAATGCTTCACCTGGGGTTGCTGGTCTTGATGGGTATTGATTCATTGTTTTGCGCGGATAAATAATAAAATATGCTAATAACATACAATAAACTTACGTATCTTATCACAGAATTTTAGCCGCATCGTCTGTTTACTTGACCCGTAGGTCGTACTTGAATTTGAACTTGTCGTTTATCACTAGCTGCAGTTAAACACAACTTTACGCTACGAGAACAAAACGACAACTACAAATCAAATAATTGTGAATAACAAACAGTTACGCTGATGCGGGGCAATATAAATAAAATGTAATATCATAAAGTTGAATAAAATCCCCCCGCATCAGACGACGCATACATACACGTTAAAATTGTTTCATTAGTAGTGGTAGACAAAGGTAACGCTACAGTTATTCCTAATAACAAGTATATTAGTGAAATAGAATATTTATTAAAATTATTTGAATAGAAAATTAAGATCTTCATTACCAACTTAAACCTGTCTACCAATAACAAAGATCAATTTATATCTCGAGAAAATTTTTTAAAAATCCCAAAATTGTATTATTTTCAAAAACTTTAAATTTTCAAAAACTATAGTTCTTTACAGCCTTATCATACGTAGAAAACTTCTGCCATTTAGAAATTCTCAAATTCTTTTCCATATGTAAAGAAAACATAAGTTCTTATATTGTTTTTCCGTAATATTCCGACTCTTGAAACTACAACTACTAAAAATCAATCAAAATCTAAAGAATGGCAGCCTTAAATTAATTAACCAATAAATATCATATGTTTGTTTTATCTTTCAAAACAAATTTTATTATCAAACCAATCATTCTTATGAGTTTTCAGTTTTACCTATCGTAGTAAACCTTTTTCTGGTCGATTTTCTCTTATATCATCTACAGAAAACTTACCCACACCAATTGCTCTTTAACCACTAAATCCCATCATTGGTGGTAAGGCTCTAATGGCTCGCTAGGAGCAGGATCTGCCCACTGTGCTCAGTCGTCGCGCACCATATCTGATGGGGCCATTATTACCCCTTGTTCGAAGTGAACGCAGGCACTCAATTATTTTTAGCGACTGAGTAGGCTACCCGCCTGGCATCAGAGAGCACCGAAAATTGAACCCGGGCCCGTCCGCCACAACTGCGCGACGACGCTGGCTCCATTACTCTGTTCAAACCCACTATGTTGCAAAATCCCTTATTGCCAAGTCTCCCAATATTTACAGCATTAAGAACAAACAAACTAAAATTAAAATCATTACCCAAAACCTTATAGAAAAAGAATGTCCCAAAAAGTCCTTAATCCAGATCATTAAAAGTATTAACAAATTTCAAAATTCATGACCAAGTAAAAGAGTTGTTATCTTACATTAGAAGCATTACTGACAGAATAAGACGCATACTGACTAAAGAAAATATGCAAACGGCTTTTGCGACTAACAATAAAATCTGAATTCATCTGCTCAACGAAGGATCACAAATTTCAAGGAGTCTAAGAAATACCTTGTAGTGACTACGACAGATTGAAACCTCTAGTAAATACCTAACTCCAATCTCATTTTATAATGACATCAGGCTTAGCACTTTACGTCAGGAACACCCCAGAAAAAATAAAGGGAAATTACGTCTACGTGAAGTATTTCGTTGGTCAGAAATAACAAGAGTTTTAAAGAATCTAATACATAGTTGTGAAGCTTATGAAAAGTATAAGAGACAAAAAAAGAGTCTGATACCTAAAAATTACTTCTAGATCCCCCAAATTTAAAATGATAAAAAATAGAATATTTTTAAAACTCTTGAATGTCTTTAATCTGTAATATGTTATTCTCAAACATCTAAAGGGAAGCATTTATTGTCAATTAATTGGTCCAAATACATCAAGTGCTGTTAGTCCATTTTACTTATTTATTTAATAAAGTAAGAAAACAAATTAAATATTCCAATGTTTGTATTAACGTATTAAAATTGTGAAAATGTGTTATGAAAATGGTGAAAATTTTGTAAATATTAATTTTCAGTCAAAATAAAGCGCCGTGTCGCACAGGAATTGCGGAACTGGTCAGAAATTTTCAAATTTTGGATACAAAAAACTGAAAGCGTGCTCTCAGTCAGCCAGATCTGTTTTAAATATTGCTGCTGTAGCTGAAAATGTTTCAGAAGATCCAAATTTCTCGATTTTAAGATGTTCCACAAACTATCCTGCACCGTATATTCCACAAACATCTAGGCTTGAATGTCTGGAGCCTAGTTTATACAAAAATTTGTACCAGCATATAATAAACAACCCCAGGCATTAATTAATTGTGTATTGGAGATGCACGACACCGACATCCATTTTTTCAAGAAAATTATCCTTGTGGACGAAGTCCATTTCCATCGCACCGAGCAGGTAAATAAGTAAAACTGTCGAATCGGGGGGTCTAAAAATGGAAGCGATATGTCGAGAAACCTTTTTATCCCCAACGAGTTACAGTTGAGTTGATGGCGTCCATATTTTTTCGAGAATGAGGCTGGTGAGACAGTTTCAGTAGTGTAAAATGCTAAGTAATATGTTGTGGACAGAAGTGGATGCCACAAATGAGGGCGGTGAAACAACTGCATTGCGCGTATTGTGCATAAAACATTCTGGACAAGCAAATTCTGGAAATAGAGACTTCAATTGGCTGCCAAGATTGTACGATTTAACACTATTATACTTTTTTCTTCAAGACTACGTTAAAGATAAGATATACGTCAATATTCTAGTAACAATTCAAGTACTCAAAAACAATATCAAAACATTTAAAAAAATTCAAATAAATAGTCTGCAAGAGGATCCTGGGCGGCCACTTAAAAAATATTGCACATTCATTTATGATTCACTGCGCAAACGCCAAGAAAAAAATAATTCTTTAAGCAGATGATAACAAATGACAAAAAGTGCATCATCTTTAAAAATCTAAAGCGTAAACATTTATAGAGGTACCACAGATCATATTTTTGTAACGTGGTTATCCACTGCAAGTCTTATTCAAAGCAATTGATTCAACTGTGCATTTTTGGCTATTAATAAGGCTAGATTAAGCTTTCTCCCAAAACTGGCAAATCAAAACGGTATTGTTTTATATACGTCTTTGACCAACTGGGACCTATTACTTATTCCTAGTTGGGATGCTTTACCTTATCCTCCGTACTTTTAAAACTAGATTTTTTTAATTACTACTTATTTCAGATATTGCAGTAATAGGAAAACTTTTAATAATGAAAAAGCCGGCAAAAGGCACTGGATCGGTTTTGCATGGCTAAGCCAAAGATATCTTACCAACACGGCATAATGCAGTTGGTAGAAAGATGGCAAGAAATTACCAATTAAATTATCTATACATAATTGATTATAATTTTTTTTGTGTCAAAATAAATATGTTTCGTTTTACTTCAAAATAAAAAAAAACTTATTTGCTCATCTTCTAATAAATTAAAAAAAATTGATTCACAAAACGCCCTGTCCTCAATAATTTATTAATATTTTAGTTAACGTGTTTAACAACCATTTCAAATGCATATATCAACATTAAAAGAGGCATAATTGTTAGTTTAAAACAAAAATAAAACATGTATTGATTCGTCTTCTGCCTTACGGTCTGTAGGTAATATAGTACAGATTTTTCCAAAAACCTTACTTTTGCCTTCTGCTGCCAGTTTTATTTTTTTATAACACATTACGTATTGCACCATTATGGATTGCTTTTTTACTATTGTCGAAATGCCTCCTCCCCCCCCAAAAAACCAATCAGCCAACGGAAATTAATAATTAATATTAGTGCGTTGAATAATTAGTGACTGTACAAATAAATAGTGTATGTACATTGTCAATAACTGGCACCATAATTGGGATCTGTAGCAACCCCAATAAATATTTACATCCTCCTCCTATGGCGCTACAGCCCAAATCGGGCCATGGCCTCCTTCAGTTTTTCCCCCCATCTTCTTCTGTCTGCTGCATAGGCTCTCCAATTCCGTATTTTCAGGAGGTTTGCAGCATCTTCCGCAACGTTGTCTTCCAATCTTTTCTTGAGTCTTCCTACAGGTCTTCTCCCTTCCATTTTCCCCACAAGGGCTCTCTTGGGTATTCTTGCTTCTTCCATCCTGATGACGTGTCCGGCCCATCGTAATCTGTTTATTCGTATGTATGTCTCAATTGCTGGTTCTTTAAGATGTTGGTATAGCTCATGGTTATAGCGTATTCTCCAATTGCCATCCTCACATACGGGTCCAAGTATTCGTCGTAGTATTGTCCTCTCAAACCTGTTCACCGTTTCTATTGCTTTCTGATTGAGAGTCCATGTTTCGCTGCCATAACATAGCACGGGTTTTATTATTGTTTTGTAAATTCTGATCTTTGTGTGTCTGTGTATGTCTCTGGATTTAAAAATTGGCAACAGGGCGAAATATGTTTTGTTTGCTAGAGTTATCCTTCTGCGAATTTCTGCATCTTCATTTCCGTCACTTGTGATTGTAGCACCTTGATATGTGAAATGTTGCACTACTTCTATGTTGCCGTCCCCTATTGTTATATTTTGTCGAATTCTATTTGACCTTGTCTGCTTCAGCATCTTTGTTTTTTCCACGTTTATGGACAATCCAACCTCCTTTGCTCCATTTTCTAATTCTATGTATGCTTCTTTTGCTCCAGCAATTGATCTTCCCATTATGTTAATGTCATCCGCATATGCTGCCAATTGAGTGGACTTATTGAATAGTAGATTGTTTCTGTTAATTGACATCTTTCTTACTGCATACTCTAAGGCTATGTTAAATAGCATCGGCGCTAGGCCGTCCCCCTGCTTTAATCCTTGCGTTATTGTTATTGGGTCTGTCAATTGGTTTTGTATTCTTATATGTGCTTCGGTATTTGTCATTGTCATTCTGACAAGTCTGATTAGTTTTACAGGTATGTTAAAATCCAACATGATCTGATATAGTTTGTCTCTGTTGATATTATCGTTTGCTTGGCGGAAGTCTACGAATATTTGATATATGTCGATGTCATATTCCCAACTTTTGCTTAAAATTTGTTTGGCGGTGAACAGTTGATCAGTGGTCGATCTTCCAGATCTGAATCCAGATTGGTATTCTCCTATGATATTCTCAGTGATCGGTTTCAGCTCTTTACTTAGTATGTACGTGAATGCTTTATATGTTGTGCATAATAGTGAGATACCTCTATAGTTCTTGCACTATAATTTGTCGCCTTTTTTATATATTGGGCAAATTATGCTTTTACTCAATTCGGCTGGCATTCTTTCTTCTTTCCATATGTCTGCCATAAGCAAGTATATTGATTGCATCATTGTATTGCCCCCTGTTTCAGCTCCGCTGAGAGCTTGTCTATGCCCGGAGTCTTATTATTCTTTGCGCTTGTATAGCTCGCTGCACTTCTTCTCTGGATGGTGGTTCTGAGAAATCATCGTTCTCTGTTGGCTCAGGTATGTCAGTTTCTAGTTGAATATCGTTTGATCCTGTGCTTAATAGTTCTTGAAAATACCCTTTCCAGGTTTCCTTTATGTTTTCTGTGTCGCTTATTATTTTACCGGACTTATCTCTACATAAGTTTGTTCGGGGTTTGAAGCCTTCTTTCAGTTGTTTTAGATATCTATATGCGTTCCTCGTTTCGTTTTCTCTGAAGTCTTCCTCCATCTTTTGTATCCGATTGTTTTCATACTTCCTCTTTTTTCTTCTGCATATTTTATCCGCCGCTCGTCTGTTGTCATCAAATAGTTCTCTTCTAAATTTAATTGTTGTTCAAAATTTGGTTTAAGCTTTTGTTTAAGTTCTTCTTTGTATCTTTGTAGCGTGTCTGTATCTTTTAGCTTCTCCACGTTAAGCTTTTCTTGGTGATGCTGTTCCTCGCGTTTGCATCTGTTGACTTTGCATCTGAATTTAATTTTCACTAGGAAGTGATCTGATCCACAGGAAGCACCACGTCTGGTTTTCACATCCGTTATGCTGGTTGCGGCTCTTTTGTCGATCAGCAGATGGTCAATTTGGTTGACTGTATTTCCGTCCGGTGAGATCCACGTGCCCTTGTGTATGTCTTTATGTGAGAAATATGTTGAGCTAACGATCATATTTCTGCTGGTTGCAAAGTTTATTATCCTTTCTCCGTTTTGATTTGACTCTTGATGCAGGCTGTGTCTTCCAATTGTGCCTTGATACTCCTCCTCTCGCCCTATCTTATCGTTTAAGTCTCCTATTATGATTTTTATGTCGTTCTTTGGTGCTGCATCGTATGCTCTTTCTAATAGTTGGTAGAATTTGTCTTTTACTTCATCATCTGCATTCTCTATGGGTGCATACACGTTTATTATTGACACATTGAAAAATTTGGTTGCTATTCGAAGCCGACATAGCCTCTCATTAGTTGGTTGGAAGTCTATTATGGTTGATTTTAGCCTATTGTCAACTATGAAAGCCGTTCGTCTTTCCCTTATCCCTTTTTCTTTACCGCTATGTAATATTGTGTGAGTTTTAGTATCTCTTATGGCGTTCCCCATCCATCGTGTCTCTTGTATGGCTGCTATACCAATTTTGTATTTCTCGATTTCTTTGAGTTCCTAAGTCATATTCCATGTTTCGTTGCGCTAGTCGTCGTCGGTAATTCCGTCCTTTCCGAGGCTTATCTGAAGGTTTCATAACTGTAGATTTTTTCCGGGGAGAGGGATTGCTAGTCCCTGGGGTAGTTAGCCCCACGCCCAACCCCCTTTTCGGAGGACCATTTCTCCCGCTCTCGTTTGATCCCGACCCTATCATCCACCCGGGTTGGTTACCGGATCTCTGGTAGGGTTGCTCGGGTTGGCAGGGTTCACCACGTGGAGGTGAGAAGTCGGGATTGGGTATGAGAGGCTGTGCGGCATAATCGGGATCTGATGCCGTGTATTGCGCTTCAATACCCCATTTTGAACCCCTAAATATTTACATAAATTAGCATATTACGACAGGCCAAATTAAACGAATAAAAGTGGCAAAATTAAAAAGCTAATTATAAAATCGAGATTCAAAGACAACAGGAACGAAAACTGGGCTACAAAAAATATTTTGAGAAAGGCCAGAACTTTGACACGCTTCTGTTCAAAAATATGTAATCAGATAAGGAACAACCAAAAACCTAAAGTAAATAAAGTTTTGAAAAACAATTTGAAGGACAGTTCAAAACGAAAAAAAACTAAAAGGAAACTTAAAAAAATCAAAAAAATAAATATAAAAGAACAATCGAGAGAGAAACTACAAGAAATGTAGGTATATTCAAAATAATAGCAACTTAAAAGGAATTTGGGATAATGACATCCAACAGTCGCTACGATTATATCACCCAAAGAAGTTTATTGGCGTGCTAGCATTCTATAGAATAATAAGCAGAAAATATCGCACGATCTAAAAAATCCAAGAAAAAGGCTAAAAATTTACAAACAGCTAGATCAATAACTTGAGCGCTTCAGTATTCTTTCTTATGGGTAGTTGAAGGTAATACAGAATGATGTCCAGACATCTCTAACACTAATACGTTTTATAACTACGGAGTTAGCATTAGCAAATATACCGTGAACCACAAATAATTTGACTGAGATTTCGGACAAATTAATTTTGAGGACGAATCCTTTAAAAAATTTTGTCTATAGTAGTTTTGATCAAGAGCTTCCATTTTATAAACTTAAAGAAAAGCTATTCGTGTAATTGCATCAGCTCAGAACAAGACAATAATATCGCACATGTGTAAAGACACAGCAAAAAAGCAAGCCTATGATTACGGATAGGACAACTCAAAAATCTTAATAAAAGAGATCTTGTAAAGCTTAATCCACAGCCACGTCGTCTATTGTTAGTTACCAAACAGGAACCTCTAAAAAAATACTATAAGAACCTACCTTTCAAGATGCAAATGGAAAAATCGTGAACAACGGAAGGTCTGGGTGAAAATAAAAATAATTACGTAAGAATTCAAAGCTAATAAAACAAAACCACGTAAATGTGTAATACTTCGTTGCACAGGAATAATATGAGTTTTAGAGAACTAATACATAGTTGCGTAACTTGTGAGAAGTTTAATAAACAAACAACTAAAGAGTTTCTGATTTCTTGAATATATTTGTAGCTCCCACAAATTTAAAATGATCAAAAAAGAATAGAACATTTTTGAATCTCCTTAATGGCTTTATCTTCAAGTGTATTATGCATCATTTTTGAATAATCGTTCCAAACAAACTGAATGCTGCTATTCTGTTTTAGTTGCTTAGTTCTTTTATTCTAAAAAGATACTATTATTTGTATGAGTAGCGTATAACTGACAATAAAAATAAATATATGAACATATGAGCTCTAATAAGAACCATTTTTAGTTGCTAGAAAATTACCAATAAAGTAAGAAATAAAATGCCTAATTTGATTATAATTTTTAACTTTATTGGAAACAGTAATGTGAATAAATGCTCTTTTGATATATATTAGGATAGCAGTGAGTTAAAAATTTGGTAGAAGTGTAAGAGCATATCTCCAACCCAACGCAGAATTTATGGTCAAATTAGAAACAAAACAACCAAACACAATACTGAAAATGGTGTATATGCCAACGTTTAACTACAAAGAAGATACAATATAAGAAATGTGCGAGAAGATAAACAAAATTATAGAGAAAATGTCGAAGAGTCTATAAAACCAATAAAAAATTTTTGCTATTATTTTTTACAACAGTTAATAACTTTTCTCGTGTTATAGGTAGTTTAGCTCTGTTTTTTGTTTTTTTGAAAAAAACGTTAAAGTTGTTGATTGCCTTTTATTATCAATTTTATATCCAAATAAGCACACCCAATGTAGCATTGTTGTTTGTGTCTGCATCTTACATAGATTTTTTGTCTAATTGGAAATAATCCATGCCACAATTAAGGCTTAGTCGATGACAGGCTCTTTATGAATTATCTGTCCGGTTATACACGGTGTCTGGTGGCAGATTTATATTTTTAAATACGATTATTTCAAAAAGTAATAAACGGTGCGGGGTGAGGGTGGCGCCGTTGAAATCACCGATCGTGCGGATTTGTTAGTCACGATGTCGCAGTGGTCGAGTGAGCATCGCGCGTTCGCTGTAGAGACATTTTTTAAGAGTAATGATTCTTACGTAATTGCCCATCGACAATTTTGTTCAAAGTTCGGTATTCGGCGAATACGTGATGGACCGAGTGTAAATTTAATTCGTTCGTGGGTGCAGAGATTCCGCGCAACTGCCTCGGCTATGAATGCCCCACGGCCAGGGGCCAGTCGATCTTCCCGAAAACATTGAACTGGTTGAAAGCAGTTTACGTGAAAATCCGCGACTTTCAATACGGAAAAGAGCAGCCTTACTGGGACTTCCAAGAGCGATTATTCATGAAATTTCAAGAAAGGATCTGAAGTTCCATCCTTTTAAAATTCAAATCGTTCAAAAACTGAAGTGACTTTGATTTACGCAAAAAATTTTGTGAAACGATGTTGGAGCGTTTTCGCACTGTAAATCCCATTTTTTGGAGCGACGAGGCTCATTTTCACTTAAACGGCCACGTCAACAAGCAAAACTGTCGTTACTGGTCTCCAAGAACCCGCAACCCTCGATTGAAACATCAAAAAGCCATTGCATTGCTCCAGGGTAACTGTTTGGTGTGTCTTATCCACGCATGGGATAATTAGACCATTTTTTTTCCAAAATTCTCGAGGTCAGGCGACGAATGTCAATGGTGAAAATTATCGACGCATGATTACGGATTTCTTTTTGCCAAACCTGCGAGCTCATCACACACGTGGTTTCGACAGGATGGGGCGACTGCACACACAGCCAGAGCTTCGATGAATTTGCTTCAGGAAAATTTCCCCCAAAAACTGATCAGTCGCTTTGGGGCCACCGAGGTCGCCCGATCTAACTCCCATGGATTTTTTTTTATGGGGCTACCTCAAAGAGAAGGTTTATAATGACAATCCCCAATCTCTTGTGGCTTTAAAGGAAAATATTCGTCGAGAAATCAGCTCAATTGAACCAAATTTACTGCACCGTGTGGCGCAGAACACAAGGCTTAGTTTTGAACAGTGTGTGCAACTCGACGGAAGACATTTGGATGACATACTCTTTAAAAAATGAAATCCGCATTTCTATGCTATCGTTCAATGCTCTTAATAAAACTTTGTGTCAATTATTACGTTTTTTATTTAAGTTTGAAAATATAAATCTACCACCAGACACCCTGTATTTACGTATTTCTTCGATTAACTTAGTTAGCAGCTTTGATATGTTATCAAATCCTAAGAGAATCCGACGAAAACATATACGCAGATCAAGAAAGCTACAAATTTTATGCTCATTTCTTGGTACGAACCGCTTTACTGCTTTTATTGCATTCAGGTTAAACTTTGCGCCATCTCTTGACAATACATGGCCTATGTACTTCATATCCTTCTGGGAAAGGAGATATTTCTTAGGTTTCAATTCTAAGTTAGCATTTTGCAACAGCTGAAATACGTATCTAAGGTCCTTAAAATGTATTTAAAACACTACCGTTACGTCATTCATGTACTGTTTCTGTAAGTCGCTCAAAAGTGGGCGGAGCTAACCAAAATGGAATGGTGGTAAACTACCATAGTTCCTACTGACAATGCGGTTTTTTCTTTTTGTATTTAGGTTTTACTTTGACTTAACCCGCTCTTCAAGTTTGCACAAAAGTAACTCCTTATCTCGCTCTAGCAGTAACAATTTTTGACTGTCTGCCATCTTACTATAGAAAGATATTTTGAGATTGCCATATCGGTCGGCCGTTTCTAATATTAATTCTAGGGTCTATGACATTTTATTTAACTTTTACTCAGGGTTGAAGGCAAATACATATTTTTAATAATCTTTTTTATGTTTTTCAATTTAGCCTTAACGGTGACATTTTGGGATTTCAGAATCGGGTAAGTTCTTGCGGTATTTTCTTGTAGGATGCACATTGCGTAACATTTGTAGATTGCTGAACGTAATTTTTAGTTTGATCATGGCGCACTAATTCAAGATGTGCAATTGCAAAGCTAAGATACTGTAATTTTTTCTTGAATTTCTGGCATAGCATGAAGAGCATTCATAGCATTTTGCTGTAAGGCAATTGTTTATCTTTATCCGCCTACCTATCGGGTGTTGCAGCAGCTTCAAATTGTTTGCGATGCGTAAATCAGGCCGTTTTTCTGTTAAAAGTGAGAGATTTTATTTTCATTTTTATTGCTATATTGTTTTCTACTGACAACTATTTTAGATTGAAAATAGCTAATTGATTATGTAGGACGATAACCTGTTGTTTCATTTCTACTTTAAGATTTTTAGGATTGTCTAGTATTTTCTCTTTCATTGCTCTGAAATTTTCTGTTATTCCGTTTTTACCGTTTCCATTATTTATTCTCCTAGAACTATACATTTTTCCAAAATATTATTTTCTAAGATTTTAGAATTCTTGTTTATCTTCTATTCTATAGCTCTAAAGTGTTTTTTAAAATATTCTTTTGTTATTAATCTATTTTTTAAATATCTCTTTAATTTTCAATCCTTGTTTTCTTCTTCCAGTTTTTTTATTTTAAGTTTTCTCTTTGTTGGTCAGTGTTCCTTGCTATCTTGCCTATAGCACGATTTTTGTTCTTGTCGTCTCAAAGACTTTGATGTTTAGCTAGTTATAATTAACTTGGTTGATAATTCCGATTTATTTATGTATATCCCATATATTTACAGTACACAGACACTATTTCTATAGATTTCTACCCACTAATTGTGGAAAACTATCTAAAGTGGTACAATAAATGGGTAATACAAAGCAAATCTAGTAGCAGACAAAGTCTTTCCGAGTGAGTTGTGGCTTCAAATTGTTGCAACCACATTTTTCCATGTTGACCCGTAAATGTCGAAGTTGTGGATGCAAAAAATTGTGTGGCATTTCGATAGAGCACTTTTAAGTTACTGTCACTGTAGCCCCTTCTTCTTCAAAAAAAGCAAAGTCCAACTATCTCTACTTTCGAAACGCAGCACCAAACTGTAGCTTTGGCACTATACAGAGGTCTCTGTTGCAATTCTTGTAGATGTTCTGCCCATAATCGACAATTTTGCTTATTAACTTAATCATTCAAATGTGCATCGGCATCACACTTTCATCATCGGAAGCAATTATTTGAAGCATTGTTTGACAAAACAGTTTGCGTTAGACAAAATCACCTCAAAGCACCTTAAACAATCATGATTTTCTACGGATGGAATGTAGATTTGTCGTGTAGGATGCACTGTTAAAAAACGAGACAGACCCAAAGTTTGGAGCGCGACGTCTAGTAGTAGAACCGACTTTCTCACTATTCCAACATTTTTTGGAATCGGCGTCGCACGGAGACATTCCAGTTAACTTCTTCTTAATAACTGATCTACTTCTACGAAATTGTTTAATACATGAGAGTATTGTGTATTATGATCAAGAATCGTCCTATCACGCGCTACACTGAACTGTTGATGGAACAGCAGTAATCATTATTTCCAAAAAACTGTTCGACGCCAAAAATACTTCACTGCGCCATGGCTACTAAACTGAACCTTCTAAATTATTCACATTATTATTGTTTTAAAACTAAATCTGTTTATGGGCCACCTATTATAATAAATTATTTGCAAAAATTACAAATACTTGTTACTAATAATGCATCATAATACATTTATAATAGAAAATATTCTGATAAAATGTGTTAAATATTAAAAGTTATTATAAAAATTTTTATTTTCGTTAAAGTATATTTGAGAATGTTTTTTTTGAAAAAACAAAAATTATTATTTTAGTTGTATAACTAAATTAAGTCTTTTTGACGCACCAAAGTTATTGTTAATACACTATTTGCTTGAACAATATACTAAATAATGAATATGTCCTTTATTTCCCCTTTAAATTACATTAGTGCTCTGTTTACACTATCCCAAGGTTATTTGAACCTAAAAATAAATTAGTATTTACTTAAGCCGCCTTAAAATTGTCTAAAAAGGCTTTTTTTGACGAATCCATTAGGCAGAAGAGCGCTGTTTACGATAAAATTGTGACTCATTGCTCGTTTGTGTCTGCTGACGCAAGTGGTTGTATAATGTTATTGTGGATGTTTGTAAATGATGATACAAAGTCGAAATTACTACTTTAATTGGTTGTATAACAATTTGTTTTGCATTTTGCAAGTCAGGGGACTATAACTCACCGTCAGAAATAAATAAATTACCATTCATGCACAACTGTGGTAATTGTTGAATGCACTTTAACTAGATTTTGTGTACAAGTTGCATTTATAAAGTTTACTATTAATATTTTCATTTACAATACAGAAGAGATCTGATTATTATTATTATTATTATTATTATTATAATCGTTACCCTTATACCTTTTGGTGTCGGGTTTACATTCTTATTTATTCATATTACATTATATTTTTATAATTACATTTTATTTTTATTTTTATTTTTCTTCTATAAATTTCTTCCAATCTTTTCTATTTCTTGCTACTTTTTTTGCCTCTTCCCATGATTTTCCTCTTTTTTGTAGTATTTCTTCTATCACTTGGTCCCATTGTTTCCTTGGTCTTCCCCTTTTCCTTTTTGTCTGTGTCTTGGCCTCGTATACTGCCTTTACTTGTCTTTTGTTATTCATTCGCTGTATATGTCCCCACCAACTGAGTTGCTTTTGTTCTATAAATTGTATGATTGGTTTCACCTCTAATTCTTTTCTTATTTCTGTGTTTCTAATCCTGTCCTTTCTGGTTACTCCTAGTATTCGTCTAAGGTATTTCATTTCTGTAGCTTGAATTTGGTTTTTTTGTCTGTTTGAGAGTATCCACGATTCACTTCCGTAGGTTAGTACTGGTCTGTATATTGTATTAAAGACTTTTATCTTGGTTTTATTACTTATTTCTTTCTTGTTTATGAATTTTTTGTTCATTGTATAGTACAGTTTTATTGTTTTATTTATTCTCTCGTTTATTTCTGCAACTTGTTTCCCTGTTTTGTCTAATGCTATTCCCAAATACTTATATTCCTTTACTTGTTCTATTTTGATGTCTTCTATTCTGATATTTGTTCTAATATCCTGTTCTCCAATTACCACTATCTTAGTTTTATCTATGTTTATTTTCATGCCCTCTGTTTCTACTAGTACTTCTTTCCATGTATTTATATTTTCTTGTAAAGTTTTTCCTGTCCTGCTATTAACACCACGTCGTCTGCGAAAACTCCCTCGGCTATTTCTACTCTTTCTAAATTTCTATGTCCTACAAACAACTTCTTTATGTTTTGTTCAGTTTTTCTGATGATATTGTCCATGTGTATATTAAATAAGGTTGGGCTTAGTCCTCCTCCTGTCTTAATCCTTCTCTGTCTTGAACCCTTCTGATTTCCTATTGTTACTTATTATATAATTTGTGTTGGTTTCATATAGGTCTTCAATCACTCGTATAATTTTGTTATTTATTCCTTTTCTTTCAGTCCTTTCCATACTTTATCTCTAGGAACTGTGTCAAATGCCTTCTGCAGATCTATAAAGGCTAGGTAAAGATTTTTGTTTTGTGGTTGTCTTTTCTCTATTAGTTGTTTAATTGTGAAGATGTGGTCTTGCGCACTTCTCCCTGGTCTAAATCCACTTTGCGGTTCTGCTAGTTGGGGTTCTAATATTATTTTTAATCTGTTATTGATTATTTGTTCATATATTTTATAATAATGTTCAGTAGCGTTATTCCTCTATAGTTACAGCACTGTTTTCTGTCTCCCTTCTTGTGTATTGGCGTTATTAGTGCCACTCCCCATTCTTCTGGAATTTTTCACTTTGCCATGCTTTGTTTAATATTTCTAGTAGTAATTCCATCCCTGTTTCTCCCAAGTGTTTAATCATTTCTGCTGTAACTTTATCATCTCCCGGTGCTTTTCCATTTTTAGTTTTCTTACTACATTCCTCAGCTCGTCCATTTTATTTTTCAATTTCCTCTTCTTCTATCTGGTTTGTTTTCCCGTTTCATTTGTAATAATTCTTGTTGTACGTGTCTGTTGTCCTAGTAACTCCTGAAAGTATTCTCTCCATCTTTCCATTATTTCTGTTTCATTTGTTATTGTTTCTTGGTTTTGTTCTTTATGTATATCTCTTTTCTCTGCTTTTCTGTTCTAAAGGATTTTATGATTTTGTAAAATAATTTCTGGTTACCTGTGCTATCTTTTTTCATTTTGTTTCCAAAATCTGTCCATAATTTTTCTTTTGCTGTTGCTACTAATTCCTTTACTTTTTTCCTTTGATTTTTATATAATTCGTATTGTTCTGTTGTTTTGCTTGTTAAGTATTTTTTCCATTCTTTCTTCTTCTTCATGGTTTCTTCTTTTATCTCATTTGTCCACCAGGCTGTTTGTTTTTCCCGTTTTCCATCCTATAAGTTCCACATATCTCTTTCACTGTATTAATTAGGATTTCTTTAAATAGCTTCCATCCTTTTTGTGCTTTATTGTGTTTTATTACGTCCATTTTGTTCTTTAGTTTGTTTTCTGTTTTCTGTTGATTTATTTTTGCAGTTTCTTTATTTCTAAGTTTATATGTATTTATTGTTGTATGGCTTCGTTTTATTGTTTTTAATGTTTTTTCTATTTCCGTGTCATTTTGTCTTATTTTTCCTATAAGCAAGTAGTGGTCGCTATAGATTTCTGCACTTCTTTTCACTCTTACATCTAATATATTTTTCTTCTCTTCTTTTTGTGCTAATATATAATCTATGATTGATTTCTGCCCTCTATTTATTTGTACTCTAGTGAACTTGTGTATTTCCTTGTGTTGATAGAATGTGTTGGTTATAATTATGTTTTGCAATTGACAGAAATCCAAAAGTCTTTTCCCGTTATTGTTTCGCACTTCCTCTCCATATTGTCCTATTATTTCTTTATATTCTTCATCTTTCTTCCCTACTCTACTACTGAAGTCGCCTGCTATGTATATACTTCCTTTTGCTTCTTCTGTGGTATTTGTTAATTCTTCCCAGAATTTTCTTTCTCTTCTACTCTTTCATTTTCGTCTGGTCCGTATATTGATATTATTGTCATAATCTTTCCATGTCTATTCCTTAATTCTACTAATAGTATTCTTTCCGATATTGCTTTCAGGTACTGATTTGTTCAATTATTTTTTGTGTATTATACAGCCAACTCCACCTGCTGCTCTTTGATCGTTCTGTACTCCACTGTATATTAATATGTGCCCGTTTGTTAGACTGATTTCTCCATTTCCTTTCTTTTTGTTTCATTTATCACTAATATTTCTAAATTTGCTGCTTCAAATTCGTTTATTATTTCCACTTCTTTTCCTTGTATACTTCTAATATTCCAAGCTCCTAGTTTCCATGTATTTAGTTTCTTTTTATTTGTATTTCTCTTTGTTTTCTATTTCTTTTGTTAGTGTTTCGTCTTTCTCATTTTTGTCCCTATTTTCCATTTTCCAATTTTCCGTAATTTGTATTCCGCTTCATTGTCCTTTTCTTTGCCATTTTCGTCATCTCTATTATTCCTTTGTTTGGTTTGTTCAATTTTTGCTATGGTTACGTCCTTTTCATCATCATCCCAAATGTAGGCTTCTCCATCAATGGTTATTTTCCTGTATCCTATTTTTACTTTGTGTCCTTTGGTAATTTCTTCCTTAGCAATTTTCCTTATCTCAGCCTGTATTTCTCTTTCCTTTAGTGTTAGATCATTTTCAATATATATCTTACTACCTTTCAATTTGTATTTGTTCTTCATAATTTCCTGTTTAGTTTCCATGCATTTACTTCAATAATATTTACTAATCGTCCCTCCTTGGTTTTATGCTTATTACTTTGTTAACTTCTGCTTCTACCATTAATCTGTCCTTTAGGAATTGTTTAGCCGCGTTTTGTTTCTGTTGGGGTCAAATCCTATTCCTTTTATCACCACGTTGTTTCTCCTTTTCTCCTTATCCATTCCTTCTATCTGGTTTTCTAATTTGGTGATCCTATTTTTTAGTTGTTTCTTCTCCGTTAGCCATCTTTCCTCTTTTTTGCATTTCCTCTCTTAGTTTACGTGTTTCTTCGGTGTTTTTCTTTATTTCTTCAGTCATTGTTAGCATCATATTCTTGATTTCTTGGAAATCTGCCATATTTGTTATTGTCGGCTTCTGTTTGTGTTCTTCAGTTGGTGATCTAATTACTTTTTTGCTAGGCTTGACTAGCTCTATTTCTTTCTCTTCACTGCTATTTAAATCTATGTTCCTTTTAACGCTGTTACTCATTTGAAATTTACATAAATATTTACACTAGTACTTTAAATAAATATTTACAGTTTTTAGTTTCAAACTCCGATAATCGCGGGCCGGCTTATCGCACAGTTCATTCGCTCAGGTCGACCTCTAATACCCCGTTGCGCTCTCTCGATTGATAAAGTCGGCCGTTATTGAAGGAAAGTTTGGTTTTAGCTTGTTATAACTCAGTTTAAATTGCACTTCAGTTTTAATTATTATTTACTATTGTTTACTTCACTTATGTCACTTCTGCTTACCGGTGTTCTGCACTTCACTACGTTCAATTTCAGTGTGATAAGACCCGTATTCGGGTTATTTATCGCCACTATTAAATTCGTCCGTGTTCCGTGCACGACCGCCGCGGTGATTCTGATTAATACTACGATATTTTTTCAAAAAATAAATGAAATCGGAGCATTTAGACAAAACACAAATAATAAACCTGCAAAGCTTGCAACGCATAGCGAAGTGGCGAAGCAATCTCCCAAATTTATGAAATCGCGTTTCCGTGTTAAAGGTCACGTAGTATTTCAAAGCTTTATGTTTAAATTAATTAGTGTTCGAAGACTAGTTGAATGATATGCTACATGTCCTATGTTGCTATTTTGAAAATTTGAAATCCAATCAGTTTCAAAGTCACTAGCAAACAAGCCTTTTTGGTCATCTGTCGATTGGTGAAAACGGAATTTGGAAATTCCCAGCCATTCTCGAGTTTTTGCTCGGACGGACGGACAGACAACATGAAAGTAAGTGAAATTCTGTTAAAGCAATTGAACAATGACTTTTATAATCTTGAACTTTCTAAAATCCAAAATTAAGTAAAAATATCAAGTCTGGTAGTTGTTCCTAATTTGACCCAGATCCTACAGTGCTATTGAAATATATTTTTATAAATTTTTTCGGATTGATTCCCATCCGGGCATATTTAATGATAATCTATTGTTGTAAGAAAGGAGGATTAGTGGTACCTCGTTCACTATTAACAAGTCACATTTCACACTTGATAGAGGGTACAGATCATAGATTATAGTTCAAAGTTTACAGTTCACAGTTCACAGTTCACAGTTCACAGTTCACAGTTCACAGTTCACAGTTCACAGTTCATAGTTCACAATTCACAGGTCACAGTTCACAGTTCGCAATTCGCAGTTCACAGTTCACAGTTCACATTTCACATTTCACAGTTCACAGTTCACAGTTCACAGTTCACAGTTCACAGTTCACAGTTACTAGCATGTGTTTTTCAATGTACATATACAGTTGAGACTTCCTTTGTATTTTAAATAGTTCATTTATTGTCATGGTATCATATGTCTTTTTAAGGCCGGTTTTCTAGGTTTAATTGATTCATGCTACCCAAATTGTACTTTGTTTATTATATTGTCTCTCTTTCTATAGTACTTATGTCATTTAATAATTCTAGGACAAACATTGTCCTCATTACAATGATCCGATTCGTATTTTGGTCATCCACGCTATTTTATGTCATTTATTTTCAACTGACTCTTTTAATATAGAATAGCATAAGTAATTATATGTGTGAGCTTACTTATAAAAAGGACACTAATTTTAAATTATGGAAAGCCACAAAGAAAGTTAAAGAAATAAATTTACATGTTTTGCTACTGATAAGACCTAGAAGATTGTGAGCTAGGGAAACCTTGCTATATGCACTTCCACCACTACCTTCTAGGTAGTCCTCTTCTGTTTATTTCTTTTGCCTTTTGGTAAAGAAGTTGAAGTTCTTTCTTCTCTTCTTACTGTCCTAACCAATTCAAGCGATTTTGTTTTATTACATTTACGATATCAGGTTCGCGGTGCTTTTCGTATAGCTCTTTGTTTGTCTCCTTCTCCAGAGTGTGTCGTCTTTTGTTCCTCCGTAGATAAGTCTTAATATCTTTCTTTCGAACACCCAATATTTGGATTTATCCTTTTGTCGCCGTATCTAGGTTTCACCCCCCGAAGATTACTATAGGTCTTATCATTGTTTTGTACACTTTTACTTTAGTTGTGAGGGTATTATTTTTTGACCTTGGCACTTAGAGCTCCCGCACTTTCTAAGTCACTGGTCAATTTTAGTTGATAGGTCTCCATCACCTGTTATTTCCGTTCCCAGATATGTCACAGATTCTACTCGTTCGAAGGTATAACTTTTACTGCTGTAATCACTTTTAATTTTTAGTTGCTGTATTTCCTGACGGTTATGCACTCCATTTACCAAGTACTTAGTTTTACTTTCATTAAATGCTAGCCCGTACTTCACTTTCACTTTTAACTAACGATTTTAGTTCTTCTTAGACTCGAGTCATAATCGCTACGTTGTCTGCATAAGTCACCACTAGGTATGCATCCCTGAGTATGTTGTTATTTCTCTTAATTCCGCTTTTTCTTACTATTACCTCCAAGATTAGGTTAAACAGAATTGACGAGATTGGATCCTTCTGTTTTAGTACACTTTTCCTTATGAATTTTTCGTATAGTTACCTTGAATTTTCACTTGGTTGCTAGTGTTAGCTATTGTCATTTTGATCAGCTCGATTAATTCTTCAGGGAGATTTAACTCCTTCAGTGCTTGTAGCATTTTAGTTCTACTTACACTATCATAAGCTTGCTTATAATCGATGAATAGGCATATATAATGTAATCTTTTTTTAGAAATTTCTCTTGGGTTTGTCGTATTGTGTGGCTTGGATACGTCACCGATCTGTTGCTTCGGAGACCGCATTGGTACTCGCCTATTTGTTCTTGCTCTTTGACTTTAAGTCGTTTGTTTATTAGCATTGCTAGTATTTTATAACTTACATTTAGAACTGCAATGGGTCTGTAATTTCCACACTCTAAACGGCCCCCTTTCTTGTATATTGAACTTATTATTGCTTCAAATCATTCGGTCGGCATCCTTTTGTTTGTTTATATTTTATTTATCAGTTTTAGGATTCTTTCAGTTAATTTGATTTCTTTGTATTTTAATGGTTCTGCACGTATATTATTGCTATCGCTGCTCTTGTTGTACTTAAATCTTTTTATAACCTCTTCGATTTCTTCTTCTGTTAGTGGGCACATTTCTTCATTCTGTGTAACAACTACTGCTTGATCGTTGTTTGCTTGCTCTTGTTCTATGTTTGTAACCAAATGTCCATAGTATAGACGCCATATTTGTACTACCTTAGCTTTGTCTCCTATTATATTACCTTCATGGTTTTGTTTTTTATTAATCCAATGTTTTTATAAAAGTTTTTGGGTGTTATCTGTTGTTAACTTCTTCGATTTCTTCTGGTGTTTTTTTTTGGAGCTGTCTTTTCTTATTTCTATAGGGTTGTTTAACTCTTTTTCTTACTTCGTTATATTTTTATTGGCGTTCGGGTGTCTCGTTTTCTAACATCTTTGATCTAGCATTTTTTCTTTCCTCTAGAATTTCCTCGCATTCTTTATCAAACCATCCCCCCGTTTAAAATTTTTACTAGCAGCTTGTGTCACGGCCTCCTTTATTATTTGATATTCAGTTTCTATTTTTGTCGCTTCTTTGTTGGTTTGCGCCTGTTTGTCCATTTCTTGATTATATACCACCCTTCGTTTTTTCACCTTTTAGTGCTTTCTTGTCCTATATTTTCTGTTTGTTGCTTTTACTGTTCTCTTCCCGTCTGCTTTTTATAATTGTAGTGTGCATTTAGCACAGACCAGAAAGTGGTCCGATCCTACGTCGGCTCCTCTGCAGCTCTTCACGTTATCCACACTGTCAGCGTGTCTTTGCTCAATGAGCACGTGGTTAATTGTTTTGCCATCAAGACTTCTTTGAGAATATTTTTGTGCTTTAGATATGTATCTCTCACCACCATCCTTTTCTCAGCTGCAAAATTAATTAATTTTTGTCCGTTTTTATTTGCTGTGTGTATCGACCATTGGCTGGTTTCTTTTCTCGCACCCTAACGTGGCATTAAAATCTCCTGCTATCATTTTTATATCGTATTTCGCCATTTTATCATACTCTTCACCTAGTGCTTCATAGTATTTATCTTTTTCCTTATCTTTCGCGTCTTCTGTTAGTGCCTGTACATTGATTACACTAATCTTTCTATATATTAGATAACACAGTCTATCATTAATATCTTTAAACTTTGTTAAGTGCCTCCTTAAATATTTTGTTATTGGGAAATTATTACCTAACCTGTTTTGTGCTCCACCACTTTTTAGGAAGGTATACTCTTCTATTTCTGCTAGGTCCGTTCCTTTTATATTTGTTTCTTAAACTACAATGAGATCTATTGTATATTTTCTTAGTTCTATTACTATATGTTTTAAGGCCCCTCCACTATTTAGAGTTCTTACATTTCAGCTGGCAAAAATTAATTTTAGGTGTTGTTTTTGCCTTTTTTCTATTATCCAGAATCAAATCTGTTTTCGCCCTTGTTTTCGTTATCCTAAGTAATTTACTCTTTTTACTTTTGGTTTTTTAGTATTTGCTTTAAGCTCATTGCATTTTCATCCGACCATTCATCTACGTCCATTTTCTGGTAGCTTACTTTGGTATTGTTGCCATTATTCCCCCCCTCTCTTGCAACTTTCCTTATCGTTATTTGCTCTTCTGTAGCTAGATCGTTATCAATGTATGTTTTCTTTCGCCCCAGCTTATATTTATGTTTCAATACTTTAATTTTTGCTCAAATGTTTTAAATCTGATTACGGTAATTTTCTGTTCTTGTTCTCCCACTCTAAAAACTTTTTTTTGTCGGTCACCATATTCATCTTTTTTGGAAGAATTCAGAGATTTCTTGTACTTTGTTTTTGCCATTGAAATTTTCTCCCTTGATAACTATGTCGTTTTTCTTACGGCCTCTTTCGTGGTTCTCCAATTTATTTTTTATTGCTTCAATTTCTTTGCGTAATTTATTTTTTTCTTTATTCCAATTCCACTTCTTTCTTTAGTAGTTGTTCCTTGAGTAATATTATTTCTTCTCAATAGTTTTTTATTTACTGATTGACATTGGTTACCTTTCTTTTGTGCTACCAATGTCTTTCTTAATTTATTTTAATTGTGTAGCTATTTTTCTTATTATTTTTTAAAGGCTGTCTATGTTTATTGATATATCTTTATTTTATTGTTCTGTATTTGAAGTTATTAATGGTGGAGTTTTTGTACCCGGGTTTTCTTCTTGAAACTTCAGTTTTCTCTTCTTTATTTATATTATCTTCAATAAACTTCTCAACCAAACAAAGTCTACCATAAGGCTGAATTTACCGGTTAAATACATGTTCCAAAGATGTAAGTATAGAGCCGACTATCTGAAATTGGGCAACGAGGGGATTAAACAAAGGTTAAACCTCAAAAAGTTTCCTGAAGTAATTTTTTATAAAATGAACTGATTAATTTAATTAGCATTTCATCCGGTTTAAACAAATGTTATTATAATCCCCAAACCCGGGAAAACCAGTGAATGATATGGTGTCGTACAGATCAATTTCTTTGCTACTAGTTTTCTTTAAAATCTATGGGTTTATTTCTATAAAAATTTGAGCCTATTATTGATTTAAAAATCATATTGGGTCATAAATTTAAATTTAAGAATAAACTCGCACCTTTAAATCGGGTTCATCGAATCACCAACGTCATCGAAAATGCGTTTTAAGAAAAAAATATTTGCTCGGCTATATTCTTAGACATAACTCAAGTATTTAATAAGATGTTGCATATGGCATTTAACACAGTGCTATAGGATAGGCCATAAGAATTTGATTATTTTGAGTTTGGTACTATAACGCATAATCTGTATGTCTCTGGGATGTAAAACAATAACATATAATGCCGTTTAGACTGCTTTTGGCCATTGCATTATCAAACGTTTAATTCCATTTGTACAACTCTCCTTTAATCTATCGTGTACGAGTTACATCGCTCTTTAAACCATGTCGCCTGATATAGTTGCAATGTAACTTTGAGTTCTTGAATATTTCTAAATTAATGTACAAGGAAGGCTTCAAGGATTGGAACTAAAGATGAGTAAATGACTATCTAAAGACTATTACTAAAATCTTAAATTAGCAACAGGTATTTTCGCATTCGACAAGATTAAAATCTATCAGATCTGGAATTTTACAAGGATTCCATATTGTACTTATGTACACTTGCGACATTCTTCAAATTGTTAATACTCTATCGCTACATTTGTAAACGATACATGTATTGCTGTAACTAGAACTGAAGAGCTTAAAACCAATAACAATTCGCCTACCTCAACTTTACGTAACGTACGACCAAACACTTGCAGTTAACGATCGACGGATACTTGTTCAAAGCAGAACATGGAACTGCATGCTCCATTTTCTAACACCGCGAAATACTTAGGTATAAATTTAGATGCTTAACTGAGGCGGAAGAAATACATCAGAACTAAAGAGAGAAAAACTCAACATCAAGTTTCCAAAAGATGTATTAGCTGATGGACCGAAGATCTGCTATGTCATCATCTAAGTGAATATTTTAATATATGGCTACTAACTATAGTGCTGTGCTAATAACAGCACCTACATGTTATACAACTTTTTCAAAACAATGCGTTAAGAAGCATAGCAACTGCTTCATAGTACGTCAAAAAATTTAGTCATACGGCTCAAAAGCTTAAACTTTTAAGTTAGTAGACTGAGTAAGGTGCCAAGCGTATTTTGATTTCCGTGTGATAATAATTTGAGTCATGCTATTGGAATGAATTCTGAGACACTAACTGATTAAACTGATAAAACATAATTTTTTGTTACTCTATATCGTAAAATAATTGTAATGCATTAAGGGGCAATGAGGGGTTTTAAATAAAATAAAACGTGATGTCGTTATTTATCTACTTACAATTTTATTAATTGCCGCTCTTTGTATGCGAACATTAAAATTTCCCATTAAAATAACTTTTTAAGTTTATGTCTCGACAAGATCATTGTCAATTTATCGTAAAACTCTCGTTTTATTGTTAAATGAGCGCGATCGTCTAGGGCATATATACCTACAATAACAATCTCGCGTATGGCCCTCAGCGCTGTGATAATAAATATACACACACGATGTTTGACAATCGTCCCAGGAATCCCCTACCACCATGTTGGATAAGAAATACGGAACAAAAAAGACTAGTGTTATAATTTGATCAATTGCATAATTACCTGGTAATCACAGGTAATAAGCCGGACAGTGATGAACTACTGCTCGCGGTGCATTCGAAAAGCGGTGGTGGCTTAACGCAGCCAAGAGTATCAGCGTAACTTAAGGTAGGGACTCGCGTAGAAGCTCCATTCCATTTCGAATGCACTACGAGTAGTAATTACAAGGTAATTATGCGGTTGCATAGATCTCTTCACTCGGAGTCTCGATTTTCCTACTCCTAGGAGAACTATGAGTCTTTGAATAAGACTGACCTTTCGTGTGTCCTGCTTTGTCATTTATAGGGTTGGATGTCAAAGTTTGGCAGGAATGTCGTTTGGCGGGAGATGCATTGGGTTGGGAAGAATTTGTTGGTTGAAGGGTATTGCGTAATTAACGATGCGGGTTGATGAATGATTTCCATATGACGGAAGTTCAGGAATTGTAGATGTTTTTCTATTTCAATTGCCTTACGTACTATCCTGCTGGTAAAATGGGAAATAGGAGCAATGGATTTAGCACTCGAAAAATTGATTTTGTGGCCTGTTTCTTTATTATGTTTGGCAAGTGCTGCACCATTATCGCTATGGCCAGAGAGTAGTCACATGTTTGGATGGATATTTGTCGATTTGTTTTACCTATATAAGTCCTTTGGAAGTCTCCACAAGATATTTCATAAACTCCTTGATATTTATTAGGGCAGTGATCCTTTGCTGATCTAATAAACCCAAATATTTGGTTATTGGTCGTGAAAACCGTACGTATTTTTGCCTCATTAATATGCGGCTTATCTTATCGGTCATGCCTCTGATATAATCGGTACCTAAATGCTCAATTTTATTACCACCCCACCCAACAGAAAGCTGACATTTCGTACTATAAAAACTTATTTGTGAATGGTTGACTCAGTTTTGTTTGAGCTCACGTCAAAGATGGACACGAGCAAAGAGAAAATACTCTATATTTTACAGTTTTTCTTCGATAAAGGTGAAAACGCAAGCCAGGCGGCTGAAAATGTAAATAGTGTTTATGGTTCTGATACTCTAACGGTCAATCAAGCGCAGTTTTGGATTCGTCGATTCCGTTCCGGTAATTTTGATGTCAAAAATGCACCACGGAATGCCACTTGTCAAAAATGTGGATAAAATCATGGAAACGACCAAGTCCAACCGTCATATAAGCACTGTTTCTATTTCCCATGAGCTAAACATTGCACAAAAAGCCGTTTGGAACCATTTGGAAAAGGCTGGATACAAAAATAAGCTGGATATATGGGTGCCACACGAGTTAACGCAAAAAAACCTCATGGACCGAATCTCCATCTGTGAATCGCTGCTGAATCGCTACAAAGTCGACCCTTTTCTGAAGCGGATGGTGACTGGCCATGAAAAGTGGATTACTTACGACAACTTCAAGCGAAAACGGTCGTGATCGAAGCGCGGTGAGCCGGCGCAAACGATGGCCAAGCCAGGATTGACGGCCAGGAAGGTTTTGCTGTGCGTTTGTGCGGATTGGCAAGAAATCATATACTATAAGCTGCTCCCCTACAGCCAAACTCTTAATTCGAACCTGTACTGTGAACAATTGGACCTTCTGAAGGAAGCAATCGCCCAGAAGCGGCCAACTTTGGCCACTAGAACAGGAATTGTGTTTCATCAAGACAACGCCAGGCCACACACATCGATAGCAACTTGCTAGAAGCTCCGGGAGCTTGGTTGGGAGGTTCTTATCTATATCCACCTTATAGTCTGGACCTGGCACCAAATGATTACCACCTGTTCCTGTCCATGGCGAACTATTTTGCTGGTGAAAAATTTGCCTCAAGAGAGGCTTGTGAAAATCGCCTATCTCAGTTTTTTGCCAATAGGGACAAGGGCTTCTATGAGAGAGGCATAAGGAAATTACCTTCAAAATAGGAACAAGTTATCGAACAAAACAGCGCATATTTGACCTAAATCGGATCATTCTAAGTGTGTTAAATAAAACCTTCAATTTCATGCAAAAATACAGGATTTCTTGTTACTAGACCTATTATATATATACATACATACATATCATTACTTATTTGTTCCTGGACTATTTTATTCATTTCAAATATATTTAGGACAGCTATAAAGATTCAGATTATTGTAGAAATGAATGCAGTCCTATTCTTTCATTTTCTTTCTTTTTTGTAGTTTGGGTGAGGACTGCTATACCTTTTATTTTCTGCAGTTTCCTAATTACTGTTTGTTATTTAAAATTAAATTCTTGTGCATTTTAGATAATCAAAGTTTCGTTAATGGTTTGAGGCTTCTGGTTGATATTATTAACTTCTAAGAATTTTTCCAAAAGGGGATTACCTTATCGTTTTAATTCTCAATCTAAAAGATCAAAAATTTTTCTCTAAATTGGTCCTTGTAGTAAAATGTTTTGGTATCAGCCTTGTGTCCTTTCACGTTTGCCACAGATCGCATACATACAGTGCGCCATTGATTGCTCAGAGGTTATGACATGGAGATGTAAGTAGGGTTTGTTGGCAAAGCTAACCTGAACCCAGCGGGAGTCTTTTAGAGTTTTGGAGTGTTATACAAGCTTTGACTTTCTGAGCAACCATCGAGATGTATACCGACTATTAGCGTCGAAAGCTGCTTACAAAGCGAAGACAAAAGGGTATTCTGGATAAAGCGCTTTTTTAAGAGGCGCTAAACTACTTATAGTTCAGTCAACAAACACACTATACATTTTTTCGAAAACTCTTCAAGATACGCGAAAGTTGTAGTTACATTTTTTTATGTTGAATAATCTTTAGTGACATTTGCTTTTAGTTTCAATTTGATATTTAAAATTTTTGATCGTTTTTGATTTATAAAATGTCAAGTTTTAACCTAAAAATTGTATTACAGGCCTATAATCGTGAATCCGTAGAAGATAAATCTCGTTTTAGTCATCAATAATCGAAGAAAATATTTAAAAAATAGAAACAAAGTAATGGAAGTCGTCATTTGACTGTAAAAGAGCTTGCTGAAGATGTTGGCATATCAATATAGGTTCAATAAACGCAATTTTAGGAGATGTTTTGGGCTTGAAACGTTTGTCAGCGTAACTTAGCAAACATTATTCATGAGTTTTTCGCCAAAAATTCAACAAATATCGCTGCACAAGCACCATATTCTACAGATATGTCACCATGCAACTTTTTTCTACTCAGTCGGTTAAAGAAACCACTTCGACGAATCCAATTTGGCCTAGATGATTTGATAAAACAAAAATCAAAGGACGTGCTGATGGAAATTACAAAAAGTGTATATGGAAAGTGTTTCCAAAATTGTATTAAACGTTGGCGTATATGCATCGCAACGTAGGAGATTAATTTAGAGGAGGCAAAATAAATTAAAATGAACAAATAAATGGCACGTGTTTTATTGCTATATTTTTGAACAGAGTAGTATATATAATGCTTTGTGGTCTTTTTATGATTACAATGAAGGCGTTAAAATTTATTTAATATACTCAAATTTTCAAGTACGAAGAAATAAAATTTTCAATACTATAAAGCAATTTGTAACTAATATCTTTTTATTTTTTGTAAAAGCTTTTAATTAAGATAACAAAATCGTACCTAATATGCAGTGTTTATTTATTATTCACTTATCCATAACTAAAATAAAATATTTAAAGTACTTCTATTGTTTACAATATATGTTAAACCTTTTAACATTCCTTCTTAATAGAGTGCTTGAGAATAATAAAATGCAAAATAATAATAATAATGGTAAGGCCCTAGGCCCCGCGTGGGAGGACGGCCTGCGAACTGAGAGGTTAAGGCTCTCATACGTTCGCTGTCTCTGCCCGGTCGTCGCGCACCATCTCTGATGCGGGGCGATGTGGCAAGTACCGCACTTTAGACGACCGCCATTATTACCCCTTGTTCGAATGAACCCAGGTACTCGATTATTTTTAGTGACTGAGTAGGCCACCCGCCAGGCATCAAAAAGCACCGGGAATTGAGCATGCCCCTCAACCACGGGACCACGCTGGCTGTTAAAATGCAAAATAGTTTATTTTAAAATTACGACTTACTGCGGGTGTTATTCTTGTGATGTAGATTATTGTTTTGTTGTTATTATGCATATAAACTACACTAGTGATTGGTAGATTAAGCTTAATTATTTTTATTTTTGTGTATTGCTTTACGTTTATATTTTTTATTATTAAATTAATTGCGTATGTACAACTAGCCGTAAGGGTAACAAGCAAATTTGTTACAAGGTGCATGCCAAGATATTTATCTTTTTCTTTAACTGGGATTTGTATACTATTTAGTATGACCGTGTGATATTCCATTTTATTTTGCTCCGATATATAAGTACAAAATTTGACTATATGGAGAAGAAATAAAACAGAAAATAAACTTACAACCCAGAGGGTCACTACAGGTAGTAAAGAAGAGAAGAGAAAGCACGGAACAGTTAGAGAGCTGTGAGTAAAAAGCCAATTAAGCGAAATAGTTGAAGTTATGAGAGTCGGTACTAAGGGTGAAAATTGCATCCAATAGTAGAGATTATAACAGAAAAATCGAAGCTCAAGGTAACGAGCTCCCCATTCAAGCAAGTGGGATAGGCAACCAATTATACATAAGAAAGTTTAGGGAGGTTTGCATACATACCAGACCAGAAAATACAATACAGTATGGAGTCGGACGAATATCTTAACAATGAAAAGAAAGAAGAAAGATATTGAAGAGCTATTTAAGAGATCAAAGAGGACACATAAAACCCCGCCAAATGAAGGAACTAATGAAAAATTTATCAAGAGATATAAAAGATATTAAAAATGAACAGAATAATAATAAGGAAGATACAAGAATATTACAAGAAGATATAAGAAATTAAGAGAAAAGCAAAGAGAGTTCAAATAAGAGATAAAGGATGTAAATAAAAAAGTAATGAAAGAAATAGAAGGACTAAAACATGAGCTGGGGAAGGCAAATAAAAGAGTTGAAAACTGGAGGGAGAAAAGAGGGAAAAGAATATATTGCGTCGAGAAAAAGTTTGTGCCGTTTTGCTGGAAAATACATTTTTTAAAACTTGTTTTTGGTCTTTTTGAGCTCATTTGAAAGCTCTGCTTCTTGCTCGTCGATTGATATATAATTTGTCTATATTTGTTTTAAGATGGAATTGGATTGGGAGCAAATTCGCTTGTCGCTTATGCACGAATGGCGGGTAGAAGAAAAGGCTAACGAAGCGGCGCGTAAAATTAATGAGGCTTGGGGCGATGAAACAGGTGCAGAGAGGACAGCTCGAAAGTTTAAATCTGGAAAAGAACCTTTGGAAGATCAGCCACGCTCAGGTCGCCCAAAAGAAGTTGACCGACAAGCATCTCTTGCCGCCATTGAAAAAACCGTCGTTGACCACTCGAATGCTGACCGAAGAGTTTGATTGCGACCAAAAGACTATTGTCAACATTTCGCACGAGCTTGGTAAAGTTTGCAAAAAGATACGATGGATTCTTCATGAGTTGACTCCAGCACAAAAGACAAAACGAATGAACGCGGCTCAAACTTTGTTGGATCGTCATGAACAAGCGCCGTTTTTCAAAGGATGCCAACTTTTACCGTCGAGGAATTGAAAAGTACCTTCATAGTATTTTCTCCACGTTCCAAGGATTTTTCCGATCTCTGTTTCTATATTGTTCTCTTCATTTCTTATGCATGTTACTTGTTATCCTTTGCTCTTTCTAAATTCTTTTATTATTGTACAGTACTTTCTCCAATTTTCCTAAACTATTGTTCTATTGTTTCTCCAAACACCTCCCATGTTTTTATTTTGGCTTTTTAATTGCGCTTCTGCCTCGTTTCTCATTTGTTTTGTACCTTTCTTTGTTGTCTTTTATCTAAGTTTTTAGGTACATCTTCCATGTTTCTTCCTTTATCTTTATCTTTTTTTTAAAGTTTTGTCCTACTATCTGTTTTTTGTCCTTGTTTAATTACCTTCCCATCTTTCGTTTACATCCCATATAGCATTTGTTTCTGTTTAATGTTGTTCTTGGGCAGTTAGTCTCTCTCAAAGGAGCTCTTTATATTTCGCTCCTATGTGTTCATCTGCTAATTCTCTTAATTTAGGTTCTTATACATTTTTTAGTTGTATTTTTGAAACTCCGTATCTTGAGTTGGCTACTAGTAGTCTGTAATCTGTTGTTAATTCTGCGCTTCGTATCACTTTCACGTCCAGTATTGAATTCCTTGCATTACTGTCATATATTATATGATCTATGACGCTTTTCGCTTTTATTAATTCTTTTTCAAATGTGTATTCATGTATTCGTTTGTGTTTGATGAAAGTGTATTTTATCAGGCATTGGTCATCTATGCAAAACTCTATCATTTGTTTGCCATTGTTGTTTAGGATTTCTTTCTATGCTTGATTGCCCAACATTCCGAATGCTTTTTTCTGGTTTATTTCCTATCTGTAAATTTCAACCTCCCATTACCATTATACATTTACCTTTATTTCTTGCTTTATCTGCTTTTTTATAGTTTGTTATAGAAGGTTTCTTTTTCTTCCATTGGTTCGTTTTCAGTTGGGACATATATTTGTATTATCGTTACCGTTTTCTCCATGTGAAGGTCTACTGTTATTACTCTGAGGCTTACAGCCTTTCACTACGTCAGTATCCTTTCTATCGCACTTGGTGTTATTATTTCGACTCCCTTCTTTGTTCTTCCGATTGTTACTCCTGAGTAACTTAGAACACACCCGTTTTGTAATGTCTACATTCGGTTACCCTTCGTTTAGATTTTGCGTAACCCCAGGATTTTTAATTTGTATTCTCTTATTTCTTCTGTTATTTCAACTTTCTTTCCCGTTAGAGTCCTTACATTCCACGAACCAAATCTCAACTTCCTTTTTCTTTTGAATTATTCCGTCCGAGGCCATCTGTGTTTCCCTGAATCAATTCTTCTATCTTATGGATAATCAACACTATGAAAATAGGCTATTTCCCCCGATACTGGGTTGCTAAAGTTTTGTTATTTGTCTAATCGGCTGACTTAGGCTATCAGCGCTCGTGTAGCTGAAGTTGGAATTTGAGTCCGTAGGATGTTGGTAGACCCCTTGAACCCCAAAACCCAATACTTAATTTTTAAAATGGAAACTTAAAGACAATGAAAAAAGTAATGCTAACATACCAAATAAAATTTTACATTGCACATCATCAGCTGCCACCTCAAGTAACACCTTAATCAATCCCGGTTCTTTCAAGGCTAAATAAAAACTATTGTACTCTAGAATGATTAATATGATTTCAAATTTACGTCCAATTAAGATTATTCTCAAAAATTAAGATATTAAATTACAGTTCTATTTGAATGTCGACTTACAGGAAAAGAAGAAGACTTTAAAAGACTTGTACTAAACAGTACTTTATCAGAAAAGCTCAGAAGCAAGTCATGCCGTTGCAGTAATAGGCAATGTTTATAAAGTTTCTGGAAATTGTCAACAAAGGAAGACGATGGTACGCACCATATCCTTACTGACGGCAAACTCCTTCGCCATCTATCGCAGTCAGTCGTCAACATTAATTACATCCAATCCATCTGGGATTTTACTTATTAATGTCCAACCTAAACATGGCTCATCCTCAGTCACAATGAATGATTCGATTTCTTTATATACCAGCTGCTTCTTCACTTTCTATTAATACATTATATACTACTGTTGAGAGAATATCTTAGGGAAGCTTGGAAATCATTTATATAAATTATTAGATAATTACGTTTGGAGAGGCAGGCGTGTAAATAGCCGTGCCCTCGTGGTGCGGTGTGGGAAACTAAGTACGGCCCGTTTTGAAATGTAAAACGCTGAGGCCCAAATCGTCCCTTAAAAGGCCAGCGCGAAAGCGGATGGGGGCGGCTACCGATATCAACCGATAAGTAAAGCCAAATCGCTCACCTGAATCGGCTTCGGCTTCGGCGGCGGTGGTTTCACGGTGGCCACCTTGTTGCGATGTCTTCGTGCCGGGAACACGACCGCACTGGCCGAGATGCGATGCGGATCGAGTATGTCTTGCGGGGTAGTTATCTGCGGGTTGGTTAAATGCGGCCGTACTGGACGCGATGCGGTGTAAGTATGTCGCCGGGCTTCGCGCATGGCTTAGCGGTAGGTCTTTGCGGGAAATTTTTAACTTGACAGCACTTTTCATCTCAAAGGGTGCCGCCGCCGGCGTATGCAGACTCGTCGGCTGAGCAAAAGCCCATATGCCGTTTTGTGTGCGATAGCAAGACGTAGCGGCATATATCAAAACCACCAGTATGCCGCCGCGATATACAAGCGGTTCAATGGCGAAAAGGCCGCCACACCAACGTTGTAGTATTTTGTATATAGTGGAAAACTATTTTAATTTTTTGCAAAAATGAAATTACTACATTTTTTGAGGAGTCACTTGTCAAACGAATTCCACCTTTCTGTCTAGATGCATACAATTTCTTATTTATTTCAGCTCCCAAAAGTATCTAGCCAATATTAATATATTAAAAACAGTTTACAGGAGACCGTAAAGCGCATGCGTACGTAGGATGCTACTACTGACCAGTTGAGTGAACACATGTAGCGTGTGATTTTCACATTTCCAATGATAGGTAATAGAGTAGCGAATTTGTATTTAGTTTTATGCAAAGCTGAGACATCTGTCTGCAGAAAATATTTGGATGACTTAGAAAGCTTTCGGAAATGATGCTAATAAAGGTATAGTAGAAAACAATACAAAGATGGCCGTGTTCTCAACGATCCGTGTTTTGGAAGAATAGCAACAAGAAGAATGTTGAAAGTGTATAAGCTTCAATAAACTAGCTGCGGGATTTTAGAAACTAAAATTTGTGAAATATTGTTGAATAAAACATATCCTGTATTACTGATATTTGAAATTTTTCTAACGAAAAAATTAATCAACAAATCATAACAAAGGCAAAATAAAAAATATGAATAAAAAGCATTATGTGCCTCGTTTTACAAAATTTATGGTAAAATTTGATTTGAAGATATTTAGGCTTTTGTTGCTTTCTTATAACTCGCCGCTAACACATCTATTGACACAAATGTATTAAAATTGTGACCGAGTTGTAGTAATGGAATGTTTTACACCAACTACTTCATTATGCTTTTGCTTAATTTTGCAACTTTAACTTTTTTTTAAATTAAATGTTTCTTTTAAATTTTTCATATTAATATTAACTATTACTTTTTATTATTTTAAAAGTAGGTGAATCAGAAAGTAAAAAAAAATAAATAACTTTAATTCTGATGGAAAGCAAATGCACATGCCAGCTGCCCCTGCACAGTGATGTACTTCTGGTATCGTTTAACGAACTTCTTCATACCTTCTCAAAAGAAACACCAAGACCCGTCTGCACCGCTTGCTGTGTGTTTTTTAAGGGGGACGAAATTACGCTAAATTAAGGCATCTACACCTTGGATGTGTGGGTTCGTGCGTAATGTCAATGAGCGATCAAGTCGGCTTTTATCCGCTACACTTGTTCTTCCCTTCTATCCACCCGTAGATTTTTTGTTGATGCATTATGCGTGCTCCAAACTGCGCCAACAACCGGCGATAAGTTTCACACATTTAATACTTTTCGCCTACAGAAAACGCACTACGGTCCGTTGTTTTCAAATAGTACAATCATTGAGCAGAACGACCAAATTTCCTTCTTCTGCCAAATGACTAAAATGCTAAAAAATGCTACACGCGACTCGCCACTCGCCATCCCTTGCACACATGTGGTGTTATACGTCATCACCAAATTCTTGTTTTACCTTTTCTTTTCTGATTCTTTCTCGTATATTTACAAACTATGCGTTCCCTTATTTTCAAAGACCATTCGAGCATATTTGCACCGGTCACGACAAGCTACCCGTTTCATGTCATTGTTTTTATGGTTCACCGTTTTCAGGCATTTCGTATACAATTTCCGGCTTTTACGTGCCGCCTGGCACCTGTGGCCGGCAAACGTCTTCTTATTTTAACATAAGGGGCCGCTACACGACATGTGTGCCTTTTAATTACTCATTTCATGAGTATCGACTTCTCAAAGCATTTAATCTTTAGTTTCAGTTATTAACATGTAACAGCATTCTCTAATGCATAGCTGGAGCATAAAGATAATTTAAACGTAGAACTATTTAATATTTGAAAGTGCCTGGTTATCTGAACATACATACATTTAAAGAAATGAAGGTTGTTAGGTTAAAGATCGTCAGCTAATTAATCTTTGCCGTAGATTACAAAAAATAATAATTAAATATTTTTTAAGAACTAAAAAATCTAATTTATATATAAATCTTCTTTGCTCAATATAGGTTTACATCTGTATTCCAAATCTAACTCATGGCAGATAAGCAAAATCCTCTGATGCGTTTTAAAAGTATCCGGTGTTCAGTAAGAGGGACTACAGCTACAATTTCTATCAGTTGTCTGATTAACACATTGCTTATATGGTTTTGGCTAATATTCATGCAAAAATATTCTTATTTTATAGTATTTCAAAAAATTCTTCAACGTTTCAAATTACAGGCTTATTATGATAGATTAAAATAATATAAAAGTTTATCTTATAATTTTTTGTATAAATATTACATTTTGTTCAGTAAAATAAGTTGTTGCAGCAGCGTCTCAAGCAAGTGTTTCATGTGCAAAATGGATTTTTTTGTTACTTTCCTTGCCTTATGCATCTATATTTAAACCTGCAACATCATTGACGTGTGATACCTTCACTCATCATATTTGGTTCGTAAACATTACACAGTTTGCGATAATTCGGAACTTTTGAAAGTTTTTTGCACACAGAACTCAAATTTTTTTTCTTCCTTAGGGCATATCTTTTTTGATGGATCCATGTTCACTGCAGTCTATGGCTTATTGTGATTACCCTAATAAAGTAAACTCACATCCAACCTGTAATTGATGTCCCCTGAATCAATAGATACAGGTCCTTTACAGGGTGTGTCTGAAAGTCTTCCGGTTCCAGGATTGGTCTCCCAAATGTATGTTGCCTTTTCCTGTACAGAGCATTGCACTTGCATAGGATGTGTAAAGGTGTTTCTGGTTCCTTGTTACAGAGTCTGCATGCAAGGTCACCGTTGAATTTACCAATTTTCCAGAAGTGTTCTTTAACAGTCGCATGTCTTGTGAGAAAGCCTATGGTTGTCTTTGACCATGGCCTACTTAAATTAAGAAGTTATGCAGTTCTCTTTTGGCAAGGTCTCTTAGTAAAAGTTTTGCTGAAAGTATGGCCTGGCGAATCCTTCCAGTACATTCGATGACGAGTGCGTGTCCTCTCCTTGATAAAGCTTCGGGCAGCATTTTGTAAAATTTCTAAAGCAGGCTCTGGGCCTATAAACGCCTCACTAGGTTCCTGCCTGGCCAGTTCATCGGCTTTCTCATTGCCGTAAACGCCACAATGCCCAGATGGCCATAGCAGTTTCACCGTATTATGTTCTGCTGGTGCATTAAGTTCGTTGATGCATTTCCATACCAGTCTAAATGATGCTTTAGTGCTTGATAAAACATTTAAAGCTGCCTGGCTGTGTACCACAGTTGGCTACCAGGTGCAATTTCCTGTCTAAATATCTCGCGCCTACCTCGATCTTGCATGATCATCTCGAATAGAGAATTGTTATATGTTTTTGAGGTCATGTGGTGCGTCCTCATTTCAAGCAAAGGGCCCTCCAGACTATCAATTCTAGTATGACCTGTACCCGTATGTGTCTTGTATAGTTTTGCCCCTCCCCCTCTAAATCACTGTGTGCAGAGGTGGGAGGTTTAGAAGAATCTGCATTGCTGGAGTAGGCGTTGTTCTCATAGCCCCTATGATGCCCAAACAGGCAAGTATTTGTACATTGCCTAGTTTTAGTTTGGTGTTTTTTTATCACTTTGGGCCACCAGGCCAAAGCTGAGTATGTAAGAGAGGGTCTAACCACTCTGGTGTACAACCAGTTCACCACTCCTGGTTTTAGCCCTCACCACTTTTCGTATATCCGTCTGACAACTACTAGAGTTGTCACCGATTTGTCAACCACTTTCTTGGTATGACGGTTCTAAGTAAGTTTAGAATCGAAAACGACTTCTAGATACTTTATTTCTTCCGAAATGGAAATTTTTTTTTCGAAAAGGAAAAAGCCTCTCTAATTTTTTCTTTTGTGCAAAGGGTATAATTGTGGTTTTTCCGGGACTGGCCTCGAGGCCTTTCTGTTAAGTGTCCATTCAGTTACCACGTTCAGAGCTCTCTGCATCCGTTCCCTGATCGTGCCTGCAAAAACTAGGTCATCGGCATACCCCACAGAAGAGAATCTTTCATCTTTTAAGTTTCTTAAAACTCCATCCATTACCAGGTTTCATAGCAGACGAATAAACCATCTTTTCTTTGAGCATGCAGTCCATCCACCTGCAGCAGGTCTCCTTCAGGCCGCCCTCTCAGGCCCGAGTTTATGGAGATGAAAGATGTATTGTGATAGGCCCCTTCTATGTCTAAAAAAGCACATAGTAGGATCTCTTTGTTGTCCAATGTTTTTTCTACTCTCCAGGTAAGGTAGTGAAATGATGTTTCTGTCGAAAGACCAGCTTGATAGGCATATTGGTTCTTATATAGTGGGTAGTCTACCATTATACATCCCCTAATATGCTTGTCAAGCAATTTTTTTAACGTCTTGAGTCCGATCAGGCTTTGGTATAAATACCACTCTGGTAAATCTACATAATTTTAGCAAGTAGATCTTTGTCATGAGAAGTTCCGAACCTGTATAGTTTCAGATCCATTAAAGTGTATCTGAGTGAATTCAGTCAATGTTCCTTTGCCTGTTTTTGTGTATTCTCCGGGTTTAGATTCCAGAGTACCAATCAAATTGCAGTGAGAATTTTTTGAGAGTACTTTTCGGAATCTGGCACATGCTGGAGTAGTTTCAATTTCCTGGCAGTACCTCCTCTATGATGTTCTCTTGGCATCTCTCAATGCTTTGTTGTATTCGGTTAGAGATCCCCTGTATGTATCTCAGTCACCTGATATTTTAGCCCTGTTAAACAGTTTTCTTACTTGTCTTCTCATGGTTGCAAGGTCTTTATTCCAATAGGGTACATTTCTGCTGGAGGCCTTTACAACCAGAGGACAGTTTTTATTATACGCTAATATAACTGCCTCAGTTAACTGATCCTCTGATATTGGTGTCGGTGCTGCTCCATGAGAGGTGGTGTGCATTGGCATCGCAGACAATCGGCATCTGAAGACCAATATTTCTACAGTGTCTCACAAACTCGTCTACTGCCGTATGCAATGGAGGATCAGGTTCATCAACTAGAAGATACATGACCTTCATCGGTCCTCCTCCACTTGTTGTTAGCATCACTGCTGCCATATCCTGAGAACAGTATTGCAGTAACGGCAGACATTTGATGTATTTTTTTAACTAAAATACAGGTTCTGGGCCTATTTGAGGATCTACTGCATATTAGTTATTTTTTAATTTCCCTCAGACCTTTTACCTTACCTTGATGAGTCCAAGGTTCTTCTTCCATCATCTTACATAGGCCCACCGAAGCATTCCCACTGTGTTAAAGGTTTTTGGATGGTCCTGAAAGTAATCGCCCTCAGCCCACAGTAGGCCTTGAACTGTTTGCTCTCAAAGATCTTAAAAAAAGCACCATCGACGGAGTAGGCTAGGATGGCTCCTTCCTTGTCCACCTTTTAGCTAAGAATTTGCCAGTCGTTTGTTTTTCACCCTGGGTTTTAAAGCCCAAGTTGGGCACTCACAACTTTTTTGTTGACTAATCCAGGCAACCACACGAGAACTTTGGGGCACTTGGGTAGGTCCTTAGCCTCTACCGCTAGAAGTTAAACTCCTTCAATTAGCACTCCCCAATCTAATATGGTTCTACGCAGCCAATCTCTGGTATGCTCATTGGCACACCTAATCCATAAGACACCTTCCGTGTATCTCGAGCTTTCGAACTGCGATGAATTAGTGCTTCCTGAAGAAGATTCGGTAGCGTCTGCCCAGCACCGCCATCCTTAGCCCTTTCATTGCGGCACTGTATTGACCAGTCTGCTCATAGCTTTTGGGCTTCTTTGCTGGTTTCGTGGTTGAAGAGTCTGAGAGGAGTTCCTTCGTACCCTTACTTTCCTTCTTATTTCTTTTTTTCACAGTTATCACAGGTTTGGGCTTCCTCCTTCATCCATGTGACTTCCCTGATCTTAACTTCCTTTTTGATCCTTCTCTTTTGGGCCCCAGAAAGTTTTTTGAGTTGCAGCCCCTAAATGTTTTTGCCTTAAACCTCCTGACTCATATTTGATTATTCCGTCTCAGGCCTGACAGATGACTCTGTCTCCTAAATTGGTTTCGCTTCCATGAGCTCAATATGCTTTGTCAGGGAGTTGCTACTAGAGTGCTTTTCTGACATAAGTAAGGATTTTATATTAATTGATTCATCTGTGTCCATAATAGTTCCCACGAGTCTAAAACATAATAAAAATTGATGGCTATATACAATGAGAGGCGCCCGGTGCCCAAGGGAAAATTCAGTAGGGACTGATCAACTAGACAGCCCATTTTTATTGAGGTTGTTTCCTCTAGAACCGGGCGATTAAGCCAAGATCCCTCGTAATACATGACTACAGCAGAGATACCCATGTATGGTATATTGGCAATGGCGTGACTTAAGATTCTCATTTTTATCGGCATTATTAACCCAAGTACAGACCTTTAGCCACGACACGACGGCTGGATTAAGAAATTTTTATCGACTTTCCTGTCTAGATCCGCAGGATTCAGTTACAACAGAGCCACCACGAGAAGGATGCAATCTCTAGGATCGCATACCACTGTTCAAGTTAGTGATACCCAACAGTCTCCCTCGTTGTTAGGCGGTGGGTGTAAGGCCTAAACAACTCGGTTGCACTACCTTGGTATGAAACTTTACAGCGTTTACAACCGTTCACTTCAGCTGGCAGTGCTCGACCTCAGAACTCATATTACTACATGCACTTTACATTTGGCGAACTTTTCTATAGAAGGTGTTTATTTTCAATTGGTCTAGTGGGTGAATAAATTGCAACACAATCTTCTCCCTCCATTTTTTTATTTACTACTAAACCATTGGGTACAGTGCTACAAAAAGAAGGGTCGCTAACCTCGTCTATTTTTCTGTCATGGGCAAACGGAAGTTTATGATCTTGTTTGCTTATAAATAATAATAAATAAGAACGTCAGTAAAGTAATGAAAAAATAGATACATAAAATTTTAGAAAATCTAAAATTATTTATTCGATTTCCATGTTAATTGTGCTGCTCTCTTTTTGAAAAACAACAGTCTCTTTTTTACTTCTACTTACTACATGCAGCTTTTTATCTAGTCTGGTATTCAAAGTAATAAACATGCTGATCATGTCTTATATAATGATTTACTAAGACTTTAACATATTTTATTTGTGTTAGTAGTGTTTAGTTGCTGATTTGTTCGGTAGTTTTGTAGAAAATACATAAATTGGTAACACTTCCCCCCATCAAAAAAATGTGTTCAACTATTTGAGTTACTTTCTCAAATAAAGATTAAGATGACGTATATTAATCTGCTCAATCATTACAATCTACGAATGTCATGTAGGTAAAACTATATTACTTCTTTACCACCTCGCTTAACTCTTTTTGTAGTTGTTACCCAGTATTGTATAATTAGTAAAACATAATTACACATTTTATCTTTCCAAGTCAATAGCACTGTATCTTTTTTTTTTATATGACACATTTTGTTCCTTCAGTTATATTTACCAAACCTATTTTTTTAAAAGACTCACCCGGGTTACGATTTAGCTCTTTCTTATTATTTATTTTTATTTAAAAATTAAAATTGCTTAGAGTAGATTGTAATATTTATTTGCACGAACTTGCTTAAATTATTAACAGTAGTTGGTTGATAATGTTGAGACACTAACAGTCAGATTAATATGGTAAGGACGATAACGAAGAAGACTAACCAACCAAAGGAAAACTAACTAACGTAGGAAGAAGTTTGCCAAATGTTTTTCTCTTTCTTCATAATTCTTATGCCCTTTACAGAGCGTTGAAAAAATGTTTTTGTAATCTTTTATAACTTTGTGAAGGTTGCACATGTGCCCAAGCTTCTTATCTAAAAGCTAACCACGTTGCACATAAAATATAATAGTTTATTTATTTATGTGCCACAATTATTGAGTTCTTTATTACAGTTGATATATTTTTTCTACTAACTTTTACGTTAGAAAATGAGAGCGAGAGTTCAGAAACAGGTAAAGACATTATAAATACCGTAAGCTCCACAGCTTGTCGTTGTTCAAGATCGTCGTGCGTGGCAAAGAGCCATATTCTTCTTGCGATGCCTCTGTTAAAACAAGAAACGACGAATGTAGACCAGAGAAGGTTAACAAATAATCCTACTATTAGAGCTTAAATAATTGCAATTTCAACGTAAGTCTTGGTAAGTACGAATTCAAGACAACGAACAAGGCAAAGTTAACGGTAAAATAAAACAGTTGTGAAATATAAGTATGTATGACAATAAAGCAAGCAGAGTTAAATAAAATAACTAAAGAGAGGAAAATTAACGTAACGGTACTTTTATAAACCAAAACAAGTTACAAGAGATCTTAGGTATATTGATGGTAACTTCCAAACTATATAAACAGGTAGAGTAAGGGCTTGTGTGCTAATGATCCAAGTTTGATGTGGTGGTGCGAATGGCCACATACTTTGCAGTGAAGTTGCTTGTATAAATCAGTAGTCTTAAAATCCCGCGTGTGGCCGGCGCTTCATAAATGAGAAAAATATCGGCCAACACAAGCAAAACAGCGGAGCCAAAAGGATGCTGAGTAAAGGTCAGAGATGTTAAGTCGAGGTTAAGGCTCCATGTAGTACATCACTTGGTTGGTTTGGTCATAACGTCTAACTCTGTTGGGAGCAGTGGACATATGATAAGAAGCATAGACAGTTAAGCAGTTTCGGACAAACCAAAAAACTACCAACAAAAATAACCAAACTTGTTACACTATACAGGCCGTTGTAGAGGCTCTTGTATGTTTATAGAACTTTCGAACGTTCGCTGCATTTAACACTAGAACATCGTTGGCTCCGCTTACAATGATGCCATATATATTTTATTGATGAGTGCCCTTTCGTCTTGGGTAGATATAATCCTCATACCTGGGTCTAAAATTTTCTGGTCAATAACCCAACCTCAACTTTATCAAATCTATTGGAGTAATATACATTGACAGCAGAATGATATGTGAACGAGGTCTTAGAGCTTCCACTCCTGGATGGGATTTTAGGACTATGTTTCAGTAAAATAATGGTTTACATAAACCAAATCATCCAGGACTATCTATGTCATTTTCAAACATTTCTATAGACTATTTGTCAAAACACCAGCTACCACTAGGCCCTGAGTCTCTGATATTTGGAACACAACGTTTAATAAGTGTGTGACAATCTGTTGTAGAATAACAGGCGTCTATCCGAATTTATTTAACTGCATTTTACATATCTCTCTATAATTGCCCTGTTGATCTCTTTTGGCGATCATATGAAACATTTGTTTGTATCATTACGTTGATAATATTCGGTTCAATGCAATGTTTTTTGTTCAATCCGCAAATTTCGCTGCGGGTATATATAAGAAAAATAAATTGAAATAGAAGAAACTAAAAATTTTGTAACTTTGAACATGCAAGAACTGTGTTATTGTTTAATTCTAATAGATTTTAAAACATTTAAAAGAAATTAGATAAACTCACTTTAAAAATCTTCATTAAAAGAATCAACAAAACTCTATAAATAGTAAGAACATTTAATTATTTTAAGTGGTAGCTGGCCAACCTTCTCATTATACAAACTATTGAAGTAAGAATAATTTGTATACAATTAAATAGAGATTAGTTAAAAAATTCCAAGTTTGAGAAGAAGTCGCAAGCTGTTAGGGCGACCGAAAGGGCCACACCGAGAGATACATAATTTGGAAACAAGACTTTAATAATATTCACGCGTTCTCTCGTTATGTGACTCACATCTTCGTCTTGTTGAAAAATATTTTCTTACTTATATAGTCCTGAGCAAGTGGAATAAAAAAATTTTGCATCTTATATGCATAGCTCTTCAAAGTGACGGATACATCATTGGAAAAGTAGCGCTCTATCGTCTCTGACGAAGATAGCGTACCACACAGTAACTTCTACGAAATCGAAAAATTGCTGATAGTATTGTTGAGAACCTGAAGTTTTATTTATTGGCGGAACCAGACAAATTAAAACGGGTCTTGTCATTCATCCATAAGTTGTGTACGATGTCACTAGCTTGGTTAAGCAAATTCAAAAACTCCTCACGGTAACGTCTTCCGGTGGTATATTCTACTTCATTAACAACTTGAACGACTGAAATTTTGAACGGTTGATGATAAGCAGTGCTGCTATGCCGGCGAGTCGAGTGACGTAGGCATTTCCTGACTGTGACGCTCAATATTTTCGGGAGTTTGCACTGATTTTGGTCTTCCAGGCTTTCTTTTGTCCTTGACGAAGTCTTTTTAAAGGTCTAAACCGATGTTTTTATTGTGTAGTCTGAAGACACTGGCTGATTCCGATGAATAAAAAAATGGGAACGGAAATCACCCGTGCACGTCGAAAGAGTTGCCGTTTTGGTAAAACCCTTTGACAGCATATACTCGTTGTATACTGATTATCCACTCCGTTGTAACTAAATGTTACGATGTATAAACCACGACTGATAGCTTTCTAATCTTCGATGCGACCGATTACTCGCTCTGGAGAATGGTCAAGATCCTGAAGAACAGAAGACCCCCCGTACCGCCCATCCACGGGGAAAATGGCGTCGCGCACACCGCTCAAGACAAGGCAGAAGCATTTGCAGACTGCCTCGAGCGGCAGTGCGACATTGACTACGAAGACGCTGATCTTGACCATTTCGCTGCAGTCGATCGCAGAGTGGGACACCTCCGGGATCAGCACGTCCATGATCCTCTGGAGCACGCGTCCCCCGAGGAACTTCGGAAACACATCAGCGCGCTGCCCCTCCGGAAGGCCCCCGGACCAGATGGCATCCCCAACCGCGCGCTGAAGGCTCTCCCGAAGATGGCAGTCGTTTACGTTCTTGCCATTACCAACGCTGTCCTAAACCTGCGACACTTCCCGAGCCAATGGAAAATCGCAGACGTGGTGATGATTCCCAAACCCGGGAAATCAGGTACGTTCCCCCAGGATTATCGGCCGATCAGCCTGCTGCCGAACCTGGAGAAACTGGTGGAACGCATCATCCACCAACGCCTGAGGACAGCGGTCGAAGAACTCGAACTTCTTCCAGCCAATCAGTTCGGGTTCCGCCAAGGCCACTCCACCACCCACCAACTCCTTCGGGTGGTAGAGAGGATCACGGAAGGCTTCACCAAGAAGCAGTACACAGCTGCGGCCTTCCTTGATGTAGCCAAGGCGTTCGACAAGGTGTGGCATCACGGCCTCGTCCACAAGATGGCTTCAGACAACATCCCGCTGCCGATGGTCCAGTTGATCCGGTTCTTCCTGTCTGGTAGGAGGTTCCGGATCAAGTTCGGCGGCGTGAAGTCATCGGAGAGGCGTCTCCGAGCCGGAGTCCCCCAAGACTCGGTGCTGTCCCCCGTACTTTTCAACTTGTACGTGCGGGACATCCCAACGACGCCCTCTACGACGATGGCTCAGTTCGCAGACGACACAGCGGTATTGTCAAGCTCGCTGAGACCCTCCCTGGCAATACGGCATGTCCAGGAGGAGCTGGATTCCATGGAAGACTGGTGCGACAGGTGGAGGATTAGGATGAATCCGGAGAAGAGCGCGGCGATCCTGTTCTCCACCAAGAAGAAACTACGATGGCGCGGTGACATCAGGAATATCAGGATCTTCGGACAAGATATAACCTAGAGAGAAGAGGCACGATACCTCAGAGTGACCCTGGACAAAAAGCTTACCTGGAGAGTTCACGTGGAAAACATGGTAACACGGGCCAAGGCAGCTCATCAAGCCTTAGGCAGTTTGCTGCACCCCAGCAGTAAAATGTCAACACCCAACAAGCTACTGCTGTATAAAACAGTCATCAAACCAACGATGCTGTACGCTTGTGCTGTTTGGGGTTATGCAGCCAAGACCCATGTGAATAAACTCCAGGTGATCCAGAACCGGGCCCTCCGGAACATCTTTGGCGCTCCGTGGTATGTAACAAATACCATCCTTCATAGCGATGCCGACGTTCCAACCATCCAGGAGTATATCTCCCAATGCGCCCTGCAACTACACGCCAGCGCCCAAGACCACGGAAATCCAGCAATCCGTGGTCTCTACAACTACGACGTTGATAGGGGCGCCCGCCACAAGCGCCCGAAGCGGAGCGGGGGCGGCCTGCCTTACTGCAGGCCAACCAATAACCACCAAATGTCACCGCAGCGTTGGGGGTTAGGGGCTGGGATCCCAGGAACCCCCAATCACGAGAGAAGATGAAGTGAAAGTGAAGTGACTTTCTAATCTAAACCTTTTTCAAAATTTCCTGTTATTTTCTCTCATCTTTTGGAAAAATAGAAAATACTATGAAAATAACAAATTGCTTAAAGATACATGCGGATCGCTTAATAATTAAGTTAAACTTCTATGAAATGGTGCCACAATTTGTTTAATATCACCACGATAAGCAGACCTCATTCTTCCAAAAGCAACGCATTGGCTATATTCTATATACGTTTGAAGCGGACCATCCAAATTTGTTATACACTTTATTTTAATAAAAAGGTGGAAGATTATTTATATTAAGGTAGGAGTTGGATAAAATACATGGGTACTTTACACCACCATTAAATGTTGCATATTCATATATAAATAAATTTAAGCAAAGCTGAGTATGCATCAAAGATAGTCTCCTCTTGACGCTTGAATGAAGTCGCCATAACAAATATAACTAAGAAAGTACATGGTATCGTTATGAAAATTGGTAAACTACTTTACGCAAGTTTAATGATACCAATAATTTTAACTAAACAACTGTATAAAAGTGTATAATAAGTACCTAAAATTGCAACAAAATGATTACTGCTTTTGATTATTAACCAAAATGTATGCGTAAATATATCTTAACGCAGTGTGTAATAATGTTTAATTGCTTCCGAAAGATTTTTGTGACAATTCGTAGAAAAGTCTTGGGTTAGCAAAGGTCAAAAACGAAGTAACAGTCGAAACAGTAAATCATGACAGATAAAAGCCCACCAAAGCATATAAAGACTATTTTGTAGACTTGGAAGGAAGTAATCACATTTTTTTTAATTTTACAAGATTATTCTAATCAACTATTTATCGTTTTTAATAAGAACTAAATCAAAAATGTTAAAAATTTCCATTTCATTAAAACAACAATGAAACAAGTTAGGATTGGAACTAATGCTTTATTTTTCATACTCCATATTTAGCGTTAGCTCCGAGTGATGTTTTTTTGTTGCCATGTCAGGAAACTTTGCTTAGTCGGAAAAACGTCTTTCTAATAAAGGTGACATCGACGCCCTCAATAATTGTTTTGCATTATTTAAAAGTTTATTTTACAATGGTGTAAAAGAAATTGGGAATTCGTTGAGAGATAAATCTTTTCTGAAAATGAGGTTTAATTTTCTTTTATATCTCGACTATTAAGTTTCTCTCGTAATACTACAATTCTCTCTCAACTCAAAATAGGAAATAATTAGCAACGGAAGGGTCAAAGCTAAAACATTAGAATTTTAATCTATAACAGCAATGGACTGCTTCAACATTGAGATGAAGTATTCTTAGAACTAAATAAAGTAAGCATGTTTCTTATTTTAGAATTATACCTGGAAAATGGGATGATATAATGTATATCATCTTATACAGAAGAGGTAAAGCGGTAATAATTAAAAATAACATTCTACACAACAAATGCAAAATACAGCTAATAGATTTAAAAATTAAAACACGAAAATATGAGGTAATAGGAGCAGCAATATATTGCTCTCTGGGGCATAGTATGGAAAAAAAGAATTAACAAAATTTACGTATTCAACGCTATGCTACATCTGAACCATTTTTTCCACACAAAAGAAAATGGCCCAAGTTATAGTTATTCCAGAACTGGGCAAGCTACCAGAAAAAGCCTTCTGCCATCTACTAGTTCATTGCTAATAATTTTTGAATTATTCAAAAAGCTCCTGCCAAAAAGAATAAAATCTTTTTTTGATCAGTACTAATTACTGCCAGATCAGTTTGTATTCAAGTAAGAAGGTACTACCATAGAATAAGTTTACAAGGTAGTAAACGAAATCAACCAGGCATTTGAAACTAAGAAGTACTGTTCTGCTGAGTTTTTGGACAGCTCTTTGGCAAGGTCTAACACGTGGACTACTATTTAAAATTACTATCATGTTATAAAATCATACTTAACCAACAGATACTTTTAAATGAAATTCCAATAGGAACTTATAAAATTACACCCTATAAACTCGAAAGTGTCGCAAGCAGGCGCCTTGGGCTATTCCTGCACTTACTGTACACGAGAGACGTACCCACGTTGACAGCCATATTTGAAGATGATACTGCTGTACTAATATCTTACAAAGCCCTAGTGGTTATCTCAGAAACTTACAAACCTCCCTAAACTGAGTTCAAGGCTAGATGCAGATTTAGCGTATCAAAGAAAATGAACGCGAGCTAGCCCACGTAATTTTTATCCTGCGAAGAGAAAGATGCCCACCAGTGATACTAAATGATACACCTGTTCTTCAAGTATGCATCTTGATGGAAGAAAACACATTTTCAGTAAGCGCAAACAACTTGGCTTGACTTGACCACAACTAACACTATATAACACGGTTTTACGATATAAAACTATAGTAAAACCTATTTGGGCACGGACTGCAACTTTAATTTGGAGACTCTACAAAGGTTCAAATCGAAAACACTAGCAGACGCCCCATTGTACCTAAGAAACCAAGTACTCTATCGTCATCTTCGAGTGAGTACTATTAAAGGTGAAATCTTGTGCAAGGTATTTCATTCGACTTGAAACCCATACCAATCATCTCGCAGTGAACCTCTTGAACAATGGTAACACAGCTCAGACTAAATAAATACAATCCTATAGACCTAGCAGATCGTTATTAATTTTCAACCATTGTGCATATTATACTTAGCAGTTCTTTAGCTACACATTTTACTTAAGTATATCTTAAGTATTATTATTGGATGTAAAGGTTTGGCGGAAGGTAACGGATGTGTGATTGGTGATAAATATCACGCAACACGCGCCGCGATAAATAAATATTCCTAAAACATGAAATTCTATACAACATTTGACGTACACGGCATAAATAAGATAGGAGTTTAGCAAACAGGTAAAAATTGCAGAGCACGGAAAGATGCCAAATAGCTAAAAGACAACCCGCAGTATCACAAATACACACCAAATAGATAAAAACTAGACGGTGTGATTAAATAAAGAATCGTAAATAAAGAATACGGAAGAAATTTTACAGGATATCAACAATAAACTTGGAAATATGATTACGCGTAACAAACGCATAGAATTAAAGATTGATACATTCCAAGCTGAATTATAGAAAATAAAGTTAAATAATAATTACATAATACGAGAAATAAAAATTTAAAAAATCTGGTGTGAACATCACACGACTTTCCTTATCCTATTATTATAAGTATATTATACCGGGTCCATCGTCTCGGCCCTGCGCTGCTCTCGTCTCGGAACTTGTTATTTTAAAAAAGGGTGAGGCGCGAGTCCAACACTCGAAAGCTGATTAAAATAAACAGTACAAGACAATAATTGACTCGTAGTTAAAATTTTGCTACATCACTGCAGGTAACCGTGCGAGCTCGGTCGCACGGCCTTCCCCATTATCGCCTACGTGCTCCCTCCTAGCGGCCAAGCGCTTCCAGCCAACTAAATTTGGAACTTATTTAATGTGTAGGTACGCAACATTATTTCAATACAGTCAAACCTAGCTCACGAGAATCTAGGTGACTGATAAATTTATCTTTCACAACCATCAGATTGCATTAATATTCAAGTGTCCCATAGTCTCATAGGTATAGCTACGTTTAACTATACATGATGTTTGCTCACTTCCATGACTGACCCGGGAGGTAGAGCACCAGTCTCGTTTTTCTACTTCCTAACAGTGATATCCCCGAAAACGAAAAGGTTTCAGGCCTAATCCACTCCTACCAACATTTGAAAGTATTCCAGTGTCTCTGATAACATAAAGTCTGAACTGAAGATATTAGAGAACATTCCGTGAGCACTAAAGTGAAACATTAGATTTGGAATTCTACAGAGCACTCCAGTATAAAGTAAAATCTGGAATGAGCTCTTACCACAAGACCGTGAATTTCATACTATCTATATAGTACACCTTTGTCCATATTACCTACCCCCACTTTTCATTTTTGAGGTTGCTAAGTAAATGCTCTATGCTCTTTGCCAATGTTGATCCAATCCTTAAGATTCAGCGTTTTTCTCCTTTCGTTATTTTTTTTTGTCTTCTTACTGTGAACTGACCCCGCAAGAGTAGTAGGGTAACCTTCAGGTTTCCTACAAGACGCTCTGACGAGGCCAAAGTAAAAAGACAAAAAACCCTATCCCCTACGTTATAAATTCTTTTCCTTCCGTAACCTATCCATTTCTAACAATACAGGATCATTTTCTTTTGGAGCTTTTACGCCTGCGAATTTTCCTATAATTAATAAACCTGATAAGCTAGTTACTCTACTTAATGATACATATAACATTGACTTAGTAAGACCTTTGCATGTATTAAAATCTACCGCTACCTGATCATATATTTGTCCCTGACTTTTGTGTATTGTAATAGCTTCTGCGCAAACAGCTGGAAAGTGTTCTTTTACTACCTGAAATTCTAACTTATTGGAGATATTCAATACACATTTTACCCTATCTATCGGTGTGTACCCACTATTTATTTCTTCCCTTACCATGTAATTTTTCTGCTCCTCCCTTTTTTTACTTCCTACTTCTGGCTTATCAAATTTTAAGAACAATTTTACAGGTTCATTAGTACCTGGTTTGAACACAATATGCCTAAGTATCCCTGTTGCCCCATTACATAACCCATCACTTGCATCAACATTTGATGTAAGCATATATTTTATCCCTACCTTCAAACTAAGTTCCTCAGGAAGACCGTTGACCTCATTAAGATTTTTGCCCTTGACACTATTTAAAACCCCTAGCCTTCTGTTTTCAGTGGTGGTGCCTACTATTGAATCCTTAGCGATGGACTTATATTCTATGCCTTCATGTTGAGCTAGTGATAATTTATTATACGCTGTAACATCCGCATTCCTATTGTATAACCGAATAGCTTCTCTCGGGATATCTGCTGGATTGACGACCCTAGTATTAATAGTGTTGATGTCATTTTCATCAACACGTCCTACTGCAATGTTGTTTAAAATCCTCACAAATTCCAAATCTTCTCTTTGCCTCATGACCTCAGTAAGCTCGTAGAAATAAAATTCATCCCAAAGAGGATTCCTATCAACCAAACAACCAAATTCGTTCCTGACAAACTGATACAAAGCATCAAACAAAGGAGGAAACTGGAAGAGATCCCCTACTACGAGTACACTTAGTCCCCCAAATGTATCGCTCTTACCTAAAATTTGTCTTAACCTAAAATCGATCTTACTGAAAAGTGTACTTCCTACAAACGAAATTTCATCTATAATTAATAATTTTGTATGGAACAGATTTTCCCTAATTGTATTAGCAATGTCCGCGCTCAGTTGAGGCATATTGCCTGGATACTGGCTTACAGGCAAAGCAAAATCCGTATGTAAAGTAACCCCCCCCCCCCCCCACCGGATTAAATAGCTTGCTTTGCCTGAATATGCTGTCAATAACACAACTAACTTATCTTTATCCCCACCCGGTAACTGATCAAAATAATTTGTGCAGATTGATATACGGCATTAATTACCGTACTTTTCCCTACTCCTGCTGATCCACTTAAAAAGATTCTAAAAGGGAGTTCATTCGTCCTAAACCTATCTAGTATATAATTTACAAATTTCCCCTGTTTTTCATTTAATTTATCTAAAACTTCTTGCAATTTTTGTGTTGAAATTCTTTTTGGAATTGTATACCTAGTCTTGGTGTTGTCCTTACTCCCCCCTCCTATTCCGCCCTGGTCTAAAGCATCTACCTGATACATAGGATCTACTTCATATTCCTTAATATTATCCTCTTCTTCTTGTTCCTCATTCCCAACCTGTACAATAGCCTCTTCTAACCTGCCGTCTACTTCTGATTTCAAACCAAATTTCTCCTCATTTCTACGCACAATATCGATTTTTGGTTGATACACTTCTTCATAGTTTTCAAGACCTTCAATATCTGTTAACTCATTCCTAAATGGTAAACAGAGCAATAAACGTTCCCTATAATAATTATCTGGATCTTTGACCAACTTATATCTCCTAAACCTAAGAATTGCCTGTTTTCTTCTAAGTTTTAACTCTTCTGGATCTGGTTCCTCGTCTTCATTTCTATCATCAAAATTCTTATAAACCCTATGATAGCAAGCTGCATATTCCGCTAAGCAAATATTATCTAACGCCTGTTTTCTTTTACAATATTTCTCTATAATATTCTGCTCAAACACGTCCTCCGAATCTCCCGGCAAAGCACTCAATTTTGTTCTACTTTTTAACATCCCTACTCTTTCTGATTGCGGACCAGTATTAATAAATATTACCCTCCTACTACTTTTTGACACAGACATACACAACAAATAATAAACTGCTTCCTGCGCAGACATCAAAGACCCATTCAAAAACACATTACCTATTTTTCTAAACTTTTCCTTTAAACTAACATTTCCAGATTCTATATCCTTCGCAGCATGCCTAAGCAATTTTGACAATCAAGCTTCACATTTACTAATGTAATTTACAATATACGATGCTAATCCATATTCCTCCAAAACAAACTGAATATCCATATTTGCCTCAAATAAACATGTATATCCATCCTTATTGTACGCGTTAATACCTACTTCTCGAGTGCTCCTTTTTAAGAATACTCTAACTTGTTTAAGAGAGCTTCGAATCGCTAAAATATAATCATCCTCATTCATTTCTAGCTTGTCTAATACATACTCGAAGGGCCTATCCTCTAACTTAATATAATAATTTTTCATTAATCCTTCTATCTTTTTAAAATTTTCTTTCATTTGTTCAGTTTTTTCTTCCCCAGGTAACGGATGCAATATCCTAGTTTTTGGCATACATGGTATCGGGATGTTAAACCTACACTTACGTTGTTTTTTCTGTGTGTCTGTCTTATAGCAAGTGTGCGTGTGTTTGTGTTTTTGAAGACCTATGTTTGGGTTATTGTCATCAAACTCGCATGTTATAAATTCATCTATAAACTCTACTACTTTTTCCAAAGAATCCGGCTCATCTACATCGTATTTTGGCGCGTCCCTAAGCCATAAAAACATATGCTCATGTGGAGATCCTCGCAATTGAAATTCTACGCGTTGATAACTATCTTCTGGCAATGTTTAAAAATGGAATTCGGGGCCCTAATTAGTTTCATAAAGTTTAAAATTTTATGATAAAAGTACCTAGCGCAAGTGACAGGATCATTCCTAATCAAAGTCGTCCTATCAAAATCGCTCATTTCCAATGCTTCTTTGATATTAATTTTTTCACTCGAATTCATGCGCACCAAACAAGCTAAGAGTTCCGACCACCTAATCTCTGCCGCTGATAGTGTTAAGAAGAATGTTGGTTTTCCTAACGTCCTAATAGTAACTAACAAATCTTTCTTCTTTTGTTCTAAAAAGGCTGGCGAGTTTCTTATCTGCTTTGTAAATGCATACCCTGAATCAAATTTAATGAAATCATTTATGAACTCCTGAATTAGCAAGTCAGCTGCCTTAATATTACCAGAGCTCTTTTTCGTTTTTCGTAAACAAATGTTAACGCTTGCTATGAGCTGCCGTTCAATTTTTTGTTTAGACATAAATAAAATGTGTTCCGGTGTACACGATCTACGGTCCGCACGCCTACACTCCGATTTAGCCCTATCATGATATGTAATAAATTTAGGTAAATTAAAACCACGGCCACAGAATATTTTAGGGAAACAGACCTCATCGAAATTTTCTATGAATAGAGGCGCGACCGGATTTTTACCTTGTCCAGGAGCGATGACTTGTATGTTGTCCTGCTCCTGAGCCATGATATTTCTATCTATTAGCATAACCTCTTCACCTAAATCTTCATCGCTATCTATTTCTTGTTCACTAGGTTCTACATTATTAGACTCTTCCATTTCTGAACCTAATTCCTCAACTACAAAATCAATTTCTGCCTGAGTCCCTGAGTACGCCTCTAAATATAAGTATAGGGGGGAATTCTTTAAATAACGCAAAGCATTACACACAGCCGCAGGCCTAATAGTTTCAAACATGTAATAAGACTTGTGCTGGAAATGTCTTTTTAATTGAACTTGGATTGTTGACATTTCGTCAAAAGATCTCGGCAGCACAGTCAAACAGTCATTCACATCTATTGGGATATTAACAACAGAGCCCCGTAAACCTAGTTGACCGTTCAATGAAAATGCCTTCAGTGGTTTTATGCACATAAAGGGAAGGAAAGGAGAACAAAGCCTAGACTCTAAGGGCGAGAGAGTTTTAATGCACTCGGGAATTTCCACAAACTTTAAACCATTACTTGTTGCCAATTTTGGTACTCTATGTTTTACAATATAATTTTTACAAGTGTTGCATACATATCCTGATTGAACATTATAAATTTTGGCCCTGAATTCTACAAACTCTTCTTCAGAAACACCAAGTTTTTCTCTAATAGCTTCTAAATTCAATGAAGTAACAGAATGTTTAAAGAACAAATTTTCACAACAACAACAAATGAATTCAGGACTTTCATTCCGTGATTCTATAAATTTCAACTTATTTTTTGCCGACACTGAATCTTCCCTATTTTTCCTGCTATTAAGTTGATTATACAAATTATATCTATATCTTAAGACATCATTTTGTCTCTCTAGACATAAGTCTGGTCTTCTCATTGTTCTTTCTCTTTCTAAGTAATTTAAATCCGCCATCCGCTTTTTCTGCATGTTTTGCAAATTCTTTTCAGCTTCTTTTTCTCTGTATTCAATATTTTGACGTTTTTCCCCCATTGAATATCTGTTATTTGCTCTATCTTGAGATTTTCTTTGTGGGTCAGTTCTGGCTTTTCTTTTATTTTCTTTATCTTGTTCACGTTCCAATGCTCGGAGTTCTTCATTTTCTCTTGCTTTTCTTTTGCTGGCTTGATCATGTAGTCTCTTTGATAATCGAACTTCTTCATTTTCTCTTGCCTTTCTTTTGCTGGTTTTATCATGTTCGCGTTCTAATGATCTGATATCTTTGTTTTCCCGTGATTTTCTCTTATAATCTCCGTCCAAAGTTTTTTTCTTTTCCTTGTCAGTATTTTTCGCAGATTTTGAACACATTCTTTCACCCTTTTTCTCCTCGTTTCAGCAGACATTTTTCTCTTCCTTGTCTTTCTCTTGTTCACCACTTCAGTAAATCCAGTGTCAGAGTTTTCTATTTCTTCCACATGTTCATTCACACTATTGGCCGCACTTGATTGCACTTCATGTACCTCACCGACAGGCATATCAGCATCCACATTGATTCACGCACTACAGTTTCCGACAATACAGATAATTCAACATTATTCTGGATATTATCCAAAGAGAAAATATAAGGAGTGATAGAAAACGCATCAACATAGGATCCGCATTGTATGTTACTGTCAGTACCTACCACAAAATTCTGCTTTAATAAACAAATTAAACCTTCAATGCCAAAAACCCCATAGCAATTGCAACACCATCTATCTTCCAGTGTTTGGATCACAGGAATGAGGATCGAACACACAATACAATCCTGAAGCATCCTCGAATAATCCTAGTGACCTACTCTCAGAAGTAAATATGCCATAACTATATTTCCTAAAGAAAGCCCCTATAACTGTTGCCAAATTAATACGCAAATCTCCTTGCAGTACGCATTCTTCATCGAATAAAATAGGCCTACATTCTATTCTCTTATTATGAACTACAATATTATCTACAATCAACTCATCAGCTGTTAAATATGCGCTAGATTTGTCACTCCGATTTTCAAACGAATTCTCATGAATTTTGTAGCCTAAGTCTAGAATACCTGTAAAAGTTCCTGCACTCCATCTATCTAAATCTAAGTTCAAAGTCCTAGCAAAGCAAAGTGAAGCTAAGGAATTACCAGTACATTGGTTGTTGGTATGTCCATATAGCGCGCTATTTTGGCTACGTGTTCCTACAACTTTGGACAAAGGTCTAATGGCACCAAAATATTCCATAATGATTAAGAAGATACGGATTAAGAAGAACAAAAGCAATGCTGACAATAAGAAGAGGTGTAGATACCTGAATTAGCAAATGACTAAGAGAGAAATGGAGCACTTAAAGTACCGGTAAATGAAGAAGTAAAGGTAAAGTAACAAACAATATAAAGAGGTAGCAAGAGGAGAGGATAAGAGATACTTATCGGATTTTTGTTGTTTCCTTTGTGGCGTAAGTAATAACGTCCTTCACAAAATAGAAAACACAACACTTAAACAATCACAAATCACAATCACAAATTGAACAATTAAAAACAAAGTAAGCAGGTACTTTTAATTAAATGTTCAAAAAAGCGACAAAAAGCTAAAAAAAATATTTTAATTTCTGAAGATTACAGCAAAAAAATACAAGAAGAAAGAAAATGTGTGGGATCATGAAGAAAGCTAAATCGAAAAGACATAGAACAATGACTAGATCAAATTTATAAAACTAGAAAAGCAAACAAAAGACAAAACAAGAACTAAAATATGATGAAGAAAGAAATAAGAAAAAGGCAGGACGATAAGCCAGAGATCGCCGATTAACAAATGTAAACGTAGAAAAACATAGTATGAAGAGAAAGAAGAGAAGTAGTTAGTATGGCAATAATCTAAAAAACTCTAAAATATTAAAGGGGAAGAATCAAACGATGACGACAAAGTCAAAAAACAAGGCAATTGAAAAGGAATAAAAACTGAAGCAAAGGGTAATAAGCATAATGAGATTAAGATAGCGACATGAAACGTACAAAGCAGTACGTTCAGAAAAAACATACAAATACAGCTAATTAATGAAAAAATTATAGAAGGACAACTCAGATGGTTTGGACATGTGTGTCGAATGCCGGATAAAAGAGTTACAAAAATAGTGTTTGAAACGCGAGTGCAAGGGAAAAACAAGAAAAGACGTCCAAGAGCAAGATGATTAGAGAGAATCAGCGAAGCAGAGAAAAAGGGAACAAAATGGGAGGGCCTACAAAACCAAACCCAAAATAAAAAATACAGGGCTCAACCCCACTTAGGACTAAGTAAGCATTCTTAAGGGGAGGATATACAATTAGACGAAAAAAAGCCGATTTTTGAGAATTCTTTTAAATTGGAAATTAACATTTTACACCTCTGAAACTGTAGATACTTGAAAACAATGTGTTAAACTAATAAAAAACTAATAAAAAATAAAAACAAAATGGCGGAGTTATGGTCCATCGCGGCAGCAGTTTTAAATCGGGGTGCACTCTAGCACTTCGTAGCCTTTGATCTGGGAAAAATAAACCGTGGGAATTTATTTTAGAGACATGTAGTTTCTATATGACATCGCCGAAAATTGAAAAAATGCAAAGAAAAAATGGCGTGCAACCAAACCAAAAATTGCAATTTTATATAATTTATAATTTTTTGACGGACGGAGAAACTCTTGACTGAGAAATTCTACTGACTATGACTGTAGCTGCTGTAACGTAAATTCCTTATTCCTATTCTATATCTGCTTTTAAAACACGAACAAAAAAATAACAAAGGAAAGATTCTATATAGAGAGAGCGGAAAGTTTGGGCGTTGAGGCGCAATGTGCACAGGGCTAACTGTGTTATTTAATAAATAAGACGGTCTTTTGGCTTTCCCGCAATACAATTTAAACATTTTGTATTCATCTCGACAATCTTGTAAATTTTAGAGTTTCTGTCATAGTCTGGCATTTAATTCTCCCAATTTGATGAATTTCTGTATTTCTTCTTGTATGTAATATTCATGTGTCATATTGCCATTGGGTTATTTTCTCCCATGGTAATAATTTGAAAAGATATAATACAAATAAAACACTATTTACGCATCTTTTTCTCCTACAGATTATTCTATACACTAATCTTCTCAAGGGAACTAAAGTTACAGGACTTTAATGTGTTTGTGCTGGATCTTTCATGGCGAAGGTTTGCGCCTCGCATTATTTGTTAAATGAACTGGTAGCTGCTTTGTGTCACTTTTTTCTTTCAAAGTTAATAAGCCTGGGCGCAGTTAACCTGTTAAACTTTAAAACGATTTTGAAACTCCACTAGATTTATGTAGCCAGGCACTTGCGCATTTTATTTATGATGCAAAGTGTCCATTAACGTGTTTACTTTACGCTTTACTACAACAGTTTAGTGTCTGCCACACAAATACATTTTTTCAGCAGTTTCTTTGGAAAATCACTGCTCCAACGCCCATAGATCAGCCCATGGGTGGGTTTTACGCGATCGATTTTTACGCACTTTACGTCCGAAGGAGAAATGGCCACAGAGGCCAACCGTGGCGCCTTAATTGGGTCCGGACAAAGGGCCACAAACAAAGGGAGGAAGCAGAGTTCGGGCCTCTGGCCGGTAATTATATCTGATCGCTGTTTGACATAAGAGCCGCGTGAATCAGCCGAGAGACCGGTGTCGAAAGCGCGCGACCCCCAAGAGCTTGCAAAACGCCGGAATCGGTTCATCACAGCAGCCTTGCGCGAGTAGAAATCGTTCAGCAGAATTGTTCCAAAAGCGCGCGATAGCGATCGAAGCTTCGGCCGCAACTTTTGTTTTTGGCACAAGGTAAGGTCTTCATACGGCAGCCGACCTACATACGCCTGTTTTTGCCGATTTAATGTAATCATTATTCGCGCGCCGGCGGCGAGCCGGCAAAAACGCCTATTGCGATCTGCGATCGCCGCGCGCGGCGGCGGCGAACTTTCAATTCGCGCCTCTAATTAGTAAGAAGTTCCGAGAAATCGCGACAAGGGGCTCGCGCGGCCGCAAAGCTCGCCGCGCGGCGCCGGTTTGCTCGTTTTGAGCGGCCGCTGCAAAAATGCGCCGCCTAATTGGGGGTTTCTTCGGCTGCCTTTCACTTCTGGTTGCATTGTTTGCTTTGCGCGTTTTTGCCGCGCGTTTATTCGAGTATCCAGCTTTCTCGTCCGTTTCTGCCGCGGTTTTTTATCTTCTCTCGCGTTTCTCGCCGCATCCGATGTACGAGGTTTGCTAATAACAGTTGTAATTAGCATATAAACTGAGTGGATTAATTAAAACTGGGAATGTACAGGGCCGGATTTACGCGCAGGCTAGCTGGGCCGCATCACAATTTTATTTTGAATAGACTAAAATAAAAAATGACCCCTACCCCCGTACAGTCCGCACCTACGGTTTAGCCTAAGGGTCTGCAAACCTTAAATCCGGCCCTGGTAGTACATCATCTCAAAAACGAGGATTTTTGAATGCCACAAGATATTTCATAAGGGAAAAGAAGCCGTGGAAGACGAAGAATGCAAAGGACGATCGTCAACGATCCGTAGTGATAAAAATTTGGCGAAAGTGAAACATTTTTGGACTCTGATAGGCGTTTAAGTGTTTGGTTGATAGCACAGGAGTTGAATTTACCAAAAACCGTAGTGTATAAAATTGTGTCTGAAGATTTGCAAATGAGAAACGTTTGTGCAAAGTCTGTTGCAAAGGCTTTGCCCCTAGAGAACTGTTGGAGCGTGTTGCGCCCGACCTTGGCTTTTTGGACAGGGCGTTGAAACATTGGTGTTTGAGTACCATCTCGAAAATCAAAGCTCATTATCTTCTTTGACACAAAAGATGTGGTATACATAGAGTTTGTACCGGGCAAACAGTGATCTACTCGAACCCATCGTTCGCAACCGAAAAGAGATTGCCAATACATAAACTCTCCACTACGATAAAGCGCCCAGCCACACATCGCTGCTCGCGAGGAAATTTTTGACCAAACACCACATGGCACCTTTGCCTAATTGCCCAACTGATATCTGTTGCCAAAACTAAAATTCAGCCGGAAAGAAATCCCTTTTGGGTCGATGGAAGAAGTTAAAGAAATAAACAATTACCTGCAATACTTTTGTTTTTATTAAATTATTTCCGATACATTTGGGTTAAACCCCGTATTTTACAATTTTGTGTAATACAATACTATCAGGTCTTATTTTGTCTTTTTAATTTTTCCTTTGCATGCGTTTCTGTCTTGTGACAGTTTTTGCTTTATACCAGTGTGTTCCACGTTTTTTTACCGCCTCTCTTAACTTGTTGTATCCATCGTATTTCCTACGTTATTTCTCCCTTACATCTTAGATTTGTATACTTCTTTAGCTATTTTATCTTCCTTCATTCTATGCCTAAACAACTGAACTGCTTTTTTTCTATTACAATTTCTGTGAGTTTTACCTTTAATTTTTATCGAAATCTAAAAAAAGCTTCCTAAAATTTACCACAATAAAAGTACCAACTCTACTTTGTGATCTGACAATTGCAGCTATCTATTGCCCACCTTGCCACAAGATAAAAAATATTTCGAAGAATATTTACAAACAATAGACAATAAATTTCTAGCTGGTGGTGATTACAACAGCAAACACACCAAGTGGAGTTCACGCCTAATAACAACCAAAGGCAGTGATCCGTTTAAAACAATAGAAAACTATAGATATTCAATTCTACCACGACGCGAACTTACTGGCCTGTTAACCCATTTATTAACCTATTTTTGATTTATTAGACTCTTTTGTTATAAATGGAATTAACTGGACATACATTAATATTATACCTAGCTACGACTTCTCATCTGATTACTCTCTAATTATAGCAACGATTGGAACTTCTGTAATATACAAGAAACCTCCACCTAGACTACACAATACTCAAACAAATTGGGATACTTTTTGCAGTATATTAAATAATAGCATCGATTAAGAAAGAAGCATTTATAAACAAATTACAATAAGCTGCTCAAGGGTCTATACCCAAAATTTACAATTAAACAAGTCAAAAATTAAAAAATGAGCTCAAAGAAGTAACAAACCAGGAGTCTGAACTAAACTAAGTAGAACAGATAACTTTATTTGGAAGCCAATTATACATTTAAAAGAACCTAAAACTTCTGCGCTACCAATAAGAAAAAGCACCAACAAACCATGGGCAAAAAGTGATGCTGAGAAAGCAAATCTATTTGCAGAACACTTAGTTTTCATATTTCAACTGATAGACAATGTAGCAGACCAAGAAATAGAACAAAGTATCTTTATTCCACCTATAATAGATACGCCTATCAAAGCATCAACACCAAAAAACTTGCGGAAGCAATAAAACTTTTAAATCAAAAAAAGTCACCTGGAATTGATCTTGTCACGGCTAAAAGGATTAAGAAATTGCCTAAAAAAGGGATACTAAGCTAACCTACATCTATAATGCTATTTTACAACTTGGATACTGACTAAAATTATAACGATAGATAAACCAGGAAAAGATCCAACAGATGTCTCCTCTTACAGACCTATAAGTTTGCTATCGGTAGTCTTAAAACTACTTGAAATACTGATACTTTGTAAATCACATAAAGACCTACCTGCAAAAAACTGAATACCAGAACATCAATTTTGGTTTTGTCAGAAACACTCAACAGTACAAGTTCATCAAATTACACAAATCATAAATAAAGCATTTGAGAAGAAACAATATTGTAGTGAGTTTTCTTGACATCAGCCAGACTTTCGATAAGGTCTGGCAGCTCGGATTAATTTACAAAATGAAGTGTACTTTTTCAGTAGGGTGGTGACTACTTCAACCTCCTAAAATCTTATTTGACTGAGAGAAGATTCCAAAGATAAACGAAGAGAAATTCGACTAATCTCCTATTAAATCAGGGTGCCTCAAGGCGGTGATTCTTGGACCACTGCTATATATGTTGCACACGTCAGATCTACCAATGGCACAAAATGCGACAGCAGGAACTATTTCTGCTACCACAAAAATCCTCGAATGGCCTTAAACATTACACAGAGCTACCTAAGTAACCTATAACAAGGGCTTAAAAATGAAAAATAAAAGTGAACGAGAATAATTCCGTAAAGAAGCACATCCTACAGTCACAAAGAACAACGTGCAGATACGACAAACGTAAATGGCAAGATATTTAGGATTAATATCAAATTGACACGTCACAATAAAGAGAAAATCCTGATATACAAAGGAGTCATCAAACCAATTTGAGCTTAAGTGCCTCCAAATCAAATATAGAAATCATTCAAAGAGATCAATCAAGAGATACTGTCAAATTTTGAACGCTCCCTGGTATGTAACAAACGATATACTACATACTGACCTACATATTTCAACAGTACAAGAAGATATTCGTAAAAAGTCATCTCAACTGCTATAGAACAACTTTTAGAACCAGTAATCAACAGAAGACTTAAAAGCTGTGGCCAAGCGATCTAATTTAAGTGATTGTATCCATGTTCATTTAATTTACACAGGTGATATCATTGGATGTATTCCTGATCATGTTATTTGCTACTAGTCCATCTAGTAGCTGTCAACACTTTAGCTCATAGAATTATACATTATTCTGATTGCTAAATAAATAAACAAAAAAAATCCTTTACTTCTTCTATTACCACCATGATTCTTATCCTGTCCCTTCTAATAATTTCTTGAATTTTTCTTCATCTTAGTGGCCTTAATTTTGCTTTTTTCTTTTTGTTAGAGTTCATGACTCATAACCACAAGTTAAGGATGGCCTAATTACTTTCTGATGAATTTGTGTTTTAATTTCCTTCGATATATTTTTTCCAAAGAACATGTATCTGAATATTTTGTACAATTTTCCTACTTTTCTGTTTTATTTGTTATTTATTTGACTACTTTTCCGTTTCTATTCTGTCATTGTTCCCAGATCATTGTAGTTTTTGACTTGTTTCAGTGTTTGTCTATTTATTTTTATTTTATGATTTTTTTATCGCTAACCATTACATTCAGTTAAGTAATAGCGTGTTCGGGTTAATGTAGATACAAATTTATTTAAAAACATTTTCTAATACATAAGTACGTTGTACTCCATCACAACAAAGATGCTATTGTACTAATAATGTATCGTCACCATCGGCGTCAATATAATAATTGCCTGACATCTTCGAGGCATGCTTTATACCAAATTGATGGTGTATTATGATGAATTTCTCGTATTAACTGCTTCAAAGTGAACACTGTTCCTTCCACGAAAGTTGTGCTTGATGTATGCCCACACATTCTCAATCGGATTTACATCGGGCGACTGCGACGACCAATCAACTGTAACGACGCCAGGCTGCTCTTTCCACTCGATGCAAAACTTGCTGCGATGTTTGGGGTGGTTGTCCTTCTGTAGGATCTAGTCCTCTCTTTTTATGAACCAACATTTGGCAGTCGGTAACAAATAGTTCTTATAAATCTCGAGAATTTTTGAGCATTTAGGTTGTACGTAAACAGATGCAACGTTCCGAAACCCAGTTTTTTTTTCAGAAGCAGCCTTAAAGATGCATTTTACTAAGTGTTTAACGGCCCGCTCTACCAAACTGTTAGTTGAGGTTGAACATGCTCATGGGATGATAACATACCCCAAACAGAAACTTCATTAGTAAAAATTACATTGCTTCAATGTTGATCGATAATAAAGGTTTTTTTACTGAACTACAGCATTTGATATCATGTACGCAATTATTCTTCTTCTTAACGCAATATTAAGCGCAGGTTCCGCAAAAACAAGTTCACAATCTGTTTTTCGGCTTTAGCGGACCCTTTGCCTATTGAGCCACATTCCAGCAAGTCATCAACGATTTTGCCTTCTTATATCGCTATAGCCACTTACTGACTTGTTCATGTACTTAGCAGTCGTTGCATGAGACATTTTCAGACCTTTCGGGTGGGTACAGAGGAACACAGCATCCTAGTGCGACGCGTACGTAGCACTCATGATGCTTTACGAGTTTTTCTAATAAGATACAATTAAATCTTTTGTGAGAAAGCATCGAGACCAAAGGTTCTTTTTATCGGGTCGCGAAAAGAATTTTTTTTATTTTAAAGTTTGTATATTTACAATTTACTCAATTTGAGTAATGAGCAAATGATTTGATATTATAACAAGAGTGGGGCCAGCCAGTGCTGGTATTCCAGATAATTACACTAAATAAGATCCTGTCGCCAATGGTGCTTAAGTCCTCTGGTCGCTGGAACGTTGGCGAGCTGTTGTACTAATTCATTGTGATGGTCAGCTATTTTGTGATAGTATGCACTTGAGAGTCTCTGTATTTCTTCAGCAACGTAAGGTATGTTTAGGTCTATGTGGAGTGTGTTGTTGGTTACATGCAAGAAATGTTTGTTAGATTTCGTAAAATTATCGATTGGAACCTTTGAAGTATCTTGGTGTGCGAAGTTTTGGCGCAACCCCAGAGCTGAATCCCGTAGGTCTAGATGGGTTTGAGTATCACCTTGCACTGGAGCAGCTTGTTAGATAATGAAAGTTGGGAATTAACCAGTCCATTTGTTTTATTTTGAGGTCAAGTTGTTTGCGTTTGGCCGTAATACGTGTTTTCTAGGATTCATCCCAAGGTATTTGACTTCGGTCCTTACTGGTTGTTAGCTGACAGACTGCGTTGGTTAGTAAAAGTCACTTGAGTTGATTTGGCATGATTAACGGTAATTATCCACTTCCTGAACCAGTTGCCTAGTAGATCGAGGTGTCTCTGTAACTGGTAAGCTGCTACATCTGCGTTATCATTTATTGCCAAGATAGCTGTGTCGTTAGAGAATGTTGCTATTAATGTATTTGTATTTGGTGTATTTGGAGCGTTTGCTGTATAGATGAGGTATAGGAGTGGACCCAACACACTGCCTTGTGGCACTCCTGAGTTGAGTTGGCAATATTTTAATACAGATTTGTTCAGTTTGATTTGGAAAACCGAGATATGACTTTAGTGTTAAGTAGAGTTGACTAGGGAAGTTTTTTTTTTTATATAGAAGGTCCGTATGCCGTACCTTATCGAAGGCCTGCTGTATGTCCAAAAACGCCGGTGCACAAACTCTTTAGTCTCAAAACTTTCCATGATTTTAGTAAATATCCGATGGCTTTGTTGAACTGTTGAATGGCATTCTCGAAAACCAAATTGAGAGGGAGGAAGTATGTTGTTTAGGTCGACTGTTTCATGGATTCGCTTAAGGAATAGTTTCTCAAAGATTTTGGATAGGAAAGGAAGAAGGCTTATTGGTCTATAAGATGAGCTTTGTGGGGGAGACTTCCCAGGTTTAGCTAGCATAATGATCTGGGCGAACTTCCATTGCAGGGGAAAGTAACAAGATGCTGTTATATATGGTGGTTAGAAAAACCACTGCTTTTCTGGGAAGATGTTTAAGTATGTTAACTATAAGGTCATAAGCCTGAGCTTTACAATTATTAATTAGTTGTATTTGGTTCCAGACTTCAGTTGGTGAAAACGGTTAAAGTAGAATTGAGAGTTGGTACGGCGCGTCGAGAAAAGCTACAATATCGGGGTCGCCATTGTTGGGTTGGGGTGGTGTAGTTGTAAAAACGTTTTCAATGTACATAGCGAATATATATGCTTTTTCTTCATCCGGTTTTTTAATTGAGGGAATTTCTGTGGTTGGTTGTTTTAATTTTTTTGTTGCTTTCCACATGGAGTGGTCAGTAGGAGAAAGCTTAGTGATGTATTGCGTAAAGGTTTCGTTATGCACGTTGCGTAGTATTGTATGTAACCGATGAGTAAGACGATTATGCACAGCTTTGTCTTGTGTGTTTCTGGTTCTTTGGCATGTTTTCCTAGCTCGACGTTTTGCAATAACAAATTCTCGTACGTGCAATGGTATATTGCTAATTTCGGGTGGAGTCGGAGCTGGAGTTGGTGTAGCCTTCCATGCAATATTCTGTACCAAAGTTGTAAAGTAATGAACTGTTTCATCCAGATCATGCTTGGTTTTAATTCGAATAGCAAGATTAATCGTCTGCTCTAGTCGAGTCTGAAAGTATTCCCAATCTGTATATTTGGAGCAAAGTCTTGGAGGAGCATCCTTATGGATATAATTGTGCTCACGATGATGATTACTGGCGAGTGATCAGAGGAGAGATCGAAACTGGGCTCTGCCATGAGGTACGTACGTGTAATACCGCTGACAACTACAAAGTCGAGTAAGTCTGGTAGTCTGTTTTGGTCACTGGCCAGTAAGTGGGCATTCCTGTAAAGAGATAGTCAAGGTTGCTGCGAAGCATTGCGTTCCTGAGGTTGCGACCTTTAGGAGTGATTAAAATCTTGATCCCCGTGCTGTGTATTTCGCATTCCAGTCTTCCTTACTATAAATTTGTTACCGAGGGATCGCAAGAAACCTTCGTATTCTTCAGTGGTAGTGGAATATCTTGGTGGGCTGTGTACCGCTGAAATTACAAATGGACAAAGCTGAGTTTGCACTTTTATGGTGACGCTGTGGATTTTATCTGTTCGGTAAGAATGGAGCTCATAGGGTCCAACTGAGTTTTTCACGATGACAGCAGCTCCGCCTTGAGTGGTGTCATTTGGATGATTACCAAAGTATACAGAGTAGTGTGGTATTTTAATTGCAGTTCTTGATTTGCGTGGATTCTAATATAAGTGAGATCTATTTTTCTAACTGTAGGAATGTTATTATCTCCTGCACGTAGTTGGCAAGACCATTAGTGTTCCACAGTGCGATTCTTAATGATGAAACCAATTTATTGATGATCGAAGGGAGCAGATTAAGAATCATGCTATTCTGGTTTATGAGCTGCGTAAACATTGTTTTAAACTCCACGAGGAATTTAGATAGCCGTTCGTTGATGTTCAAATGTTGCTCGTTAGATGTGACATTGTGTCTCTCTGTAGCCACTTGCGAAAACGTTGGCTTGTTTCGTAGTAGACCAGTTCCATTACTGGGGGTAGTTATTTGATGTGGGAGTGAAGGATAGTCGATTGGCTTTAATTGATTTGTTGCTCAGGCGTTTTTGTTATTATTGTTTTGTTGCGCCCTTATTATTATTTATTATTATTTTATTTTATTTATTATTATTAAACGGATCATCTGTTTTGGCTTTTTGCAGGTTTTTATACACTACACAACCTCTATAGTTAGCCGGGTGGTTCCCGTCATAAAGGACACACTCGGTAGGTGGATTTGGCGTTTTTGTTTTTACAAACGGTGGTGATATGTCTTTCACCGCATTCGACACATTGAAAAGGTCTGTTACAATACGTTTTTGTGTGTCCACATTGCTGACAACGGATGCATTGTGGTATGATATTTTTCTTTCTAGGAGAAACCTTTTAGTTTCCCAAATAATTAACATCGTATATTGTTTTATTATTTACTTTGCGCTCGAATACTACCATAAACAATGGCAGAGGTTATTTGGTTACTCTATGGCGTACGTTAAAGCTGTTTCTTACTGTATCTCCCAGATTGATGAGCTCTTCTTTAATGTAATCTGTTGGTGTGGAATGATGGATATTTCGAATAAAAACTCAGTATCGATCTTCTTTGAGTTGATATGTATGGAATACATTCGCTTCACCTTTGAGATGTTTAGTTGACTTCCTATAAGAATCTGAAATTAAAGTGTTAATTTTAATTGTGTCACCGACCATTGCCTTAGTGTAATATTGCTCTTTTTCTAAAACATTGAAAATATTTTCTACCATTTGATTATAGTTATTAACACCGTATATGTACACTGGTGGAGGATTTAGAATTTTTAGTTGTTAATTGTTGAAATTTGTTCTTGTTCTTGGTTAATATTTTCTGTTTGCGATAGAATTTCATACCTGTTGAATGTACTTGTGATTGACTTTAAATGTGCTAGGAGCAGGTTGTGTATCGTTTTTCTTCTTTTTGATGGTTTGCCATTTGTGTTTATTTTCATTAGTAAGGTCACATGATCTTTCGTGATCCATGTCTGTTGAATTTGTGTCAGAATTCTCATTTATTTGTATATCGTCTCGATTGATACTGGTTTGTAGATCTCTTAGAATGCTTATTATAATTGAGCTGCTTAGCCTGGTGAGGCGGGGTTATTCGAGGGTGTATTATCCAAGGTGAGAAAAGTATGGGTTGATTTTGGGGAGCATATTGAGTTTGTGAGTTAAATTGGGTTTGATTCGGTACGTATTGGTATTGCTGAGGAACTGGATTATAGGTATCTTTCTTGTTTCAATTCTATTCTTGATTTAAATTTTTTAAATTTTTCAATGTTTGTTAGTCTTGTATATTTGATTATTTTTATTAGATCCTCTTCCAGTCCTCTTTTTCTTAAGCATTCTTAGACATAATTTTTCTTTATTTTGTCAAAGGTCTTTTTTTTAATCTATAATATAAATTTATTTTCCTTTTCTTATTAGTTTTTTCCTGCTTGCCTTAGTGTAAATATTAGGTCTTGGGTACTTCTACCTCTTCTAAACCCGTGTTGCAATTCTCCTGCTGTGTCTACTATTTCTTCTCTATTTATTTTTATTATTCATGTTAAGACTTGTCCAGGTATACTTGTTAGAGAGATTCCTTTATAATTCGAACAGTCTTTTACATTTTTTTTTATATAATGCTAATACAGGGTGGCGCGGAGTCAACTGACATTTTTCAGTTAGTCATATATTATATTCGGAAGCAGGGAAAAAATAAGTAAAGGTGTCTATAAATACGACCAAGTATGTTATTTATTTATTAATGATTACAACGCTATTTTTTGAAAACTACACCAGGCAGATGGCCATTTACATCAGTGCATTGTTGCAAACGTTTCTTAAAGTTGTCGTACACGCGCCTCCGTAGGTCCTCATCAATGACTTGCTTGAGTTCTTGAATACTCATGATATGCCTCTGGGACACACGGTCTTTTAGGAACCCCACAGGAAAAAGGCTGGCACACTGAGGTCGGGCGACCGAGCTGGCTAAGCGATTTTCCGAAACGAGAAATAACAGTTCCGAACATTTTACGAACTACAGCCATAGTGTTTCGCGCGCTGTGGGCTGTTGCCCCATCCTGCTGGAAATATAGGTTTTTAGTCTCAATCCCAAGTTGTCGTAATTTTTATTAAACAAAGCCTTCCAACATAGTCATATAACGTTCCAAATCAACGGTTACCGTTTGTTCATGGTCATTTTCAAAGAAATGTGGGGCTACAATTCCGAAAGCACCAATCCGTCACTTTAGGAGAGTGCAAGGGCTTTTAATGCAGTTCCTTAGGGTTCTGTTTGTTTACCCAGCCAGAAATATGAAAATGTACTTCGTCGGTCATTAGCAAATTATTCAGAATGTCTGGGTTTTATCGTAACAAACCACTTCTGGTGGTGCAGAAAGCAAGTTTTTTGTTGCAGTTTGTAAGTGTGGAATTTTATCTCTTTTAACATTCGATTTAAACTTCTTGATTCCTAAAATGCGAGATTGCTGGCGCGCCGAACGGCGAGGTCTGCGTTCAGCAGCTTTCCTCACTGTTTACAGGTTCTCTGGCGTCCTTACTGTTCGTGGAGCTCCGCACTTCACTTCTAACACGCTATCAGTTTCTTCAAATTTCTTCAGCCAAGGCAATATGGTGACAGAATTTGTTAGGCTTTTATACCTGAAAGGGAAGCTTAATGAAATCGGTGCGGACGTCTGTCTGTCCGCCGCGACTTTTAACTCGAGAACTACTGAACCTAAAGACATAAGGGAGGTATCATTCGAAAGCCTATGGCCTACCGGGTTCACATCCGCGAGCTGGCATAGGTGGGATGTCCTACAACAATGCAATAAGGGTTTTTAGCGGACCCAGCTCCCAATATGTCATTCCTTATAACTTTCGCTTAAGGCAGCTTCCAAGCTGGAGACCAGCTTCTATTTCTGTCATTTATGACATCTGTCACGCCTTATAAGTTTTGATCTGTGATATATAGAGGCATAACGTTTCCGGTATTCAACTAAGGACCATAAGTCAAGCCCAGACGCCAAGAATTAGCCTGGTCGGAAAATATCGAGACCAGTTTGACCGGAAGTGGCCACAAATTTTTGTTTATGTGCAAAAGTCCCGGACATTGATAGAAAAGGAGTTCCACGTCCGTACTTGTTTCATAATAACTAGGAACACAGGTAACACGGTGTTGCATGTTCCAACATTCCATTCGGCATGTCATGAAATGGCGTCCCCCTCTCTACCATTACCCCTCCCGCCAACTGCGACAAGCTATCGCGGCGGCGCTCTATTCAGATTTGGGATATGTAAGTTGGCTTCGTGCCACCCTGTATTATACTAGTGTTCCAGTCTACTCGCATTTCTTTTGCTTTAATGATATTATTTAGTAAATCTTTAAACACTGTATTTGCTTCCTCTCCCATATATTTCAACATTTCTGTTGTGATCTCGCCTTATCCGACAGCTTTCTTAGTTTTAATTTTCTAATGGCAATTGTAATTTTCTCTTCAGATATTGGCCTTATAGGGCTTCTGTGATTGTCTTCGAATTATGTTTCTTCCCTTTTTTGTTCGTCTTGGTTTCTTTCTTTTGTGTTACTTTCATCTTTTTCATAAGATCATCCGCTCTTCTTTATTCTTTATGATTAGTAGACTTGGTGGTTTCTTCTGTTTCGGCTGCTTTACTGCACGATAAAATAGTTTCTCATTCTCTTGCCAAATTCAGTCCATGATTGTTTTTTTTTCTCTTTCACTGAATGTTTAACCTTTTTATTTATTATTTTATATAGTTTGTAGTCCTTTTCTTGTCGTAATTGTAAATATTTTTTCCATTGCTGCTTTTTCTTTACTTTTGTTGTATTTATAGCGTCCATTGTTGCTTCTTTTTTATGCAGATAATTTAATTTGGCTATCCCACAACTTTCCTTTGCTGTTGATATTATAGTATCCTTGGAATAATTTCATTTACTTTTTATTTTTTTCTTAGTCTATATTGCAGCTTATCTTGATATAACTCCTTTATGTCTTTCTTTTCTTTATAACCTCCATCAATAACAAGTAGTAGTCATTTCAAATTTCTGCAAGTAAAACTTTACTTTTACGTCTCTGATCCATTTCCAGTTTTCTACACTCACTATAAAATAATCTATTACGTATTTTCTTTTTCTGACCGTACCTCTCTAGTAAATTCATATGTCTTTTGTGTTGGTCAGTAATAGATCATTGACCACACTTAGGTTTATCAAACTTTTGGCATTATTATTTTTGTTTTTGTTATAATATAATCCTTTGTTTGAATGTCTTCATTATTATTACCAATTATTCCAATCACATCTTTCATTATTATAGTATTTCCTGTTCCACTCCTTATTTTTGTTTGAAGCTTTTGGAAAAATTTGACCTCTATTAAGATATTGCTGTGTTTATCATTCATTTTTTAATTTTTTTTTATTTTATCTGCACTTACTATTAGGCCTACTTCATTAGCTCCCCATTCTATATTCTTTAATCTAGATTAATATAGCATATATTCTTATCGTAGTTTTTGTATTTCTTTTGTTATTCCTAGGTGATTCATTTTTTGTTTTCCTGGCTATTAATTCCTCTAATGTTTCAAGTTACTGTTTTTATTGTGCTTTCCTTCCTTTTCAAATTAGATTTTATATTAATGTATTTATTATTACCTATATCAGTACCGTATTTTTGTTTTATTGTTCCATCTTGATTCCTTATTTTTTCTAATTTTATTTTTTCCTTTGCGTTTTATATCATGGTTTCTTAACAGTTTTGTTATCATTCTTTCACTCTTACAATTGCAATTTAGTTTTATAAATCTTTTTTTGTTTCTTCTTTTGTGGCTGCGTTTCTTCTATTTTTTTTATTATTCCACCTCCATTCCATGTCTTCTATCCTAAGATTCTTGTATCTAACCCTTAATTTTCTTTTCCATCTTTTTTTAAGTTTGCTTTGTTTTGAACAACTTTTCTTGTTTTGTGTGTTTGCCAATTTTAATAGGCATATTCCTTGTCTCAGTTTGTGGAATGCTTCTATTTTTACTTCTACTTTCAAACCTTGTTTTAGGAAATTCTCCATTTCTTCTTTTAGATCATTTGCTGTTATATCTATTCCATTACCACAACGTTACTCTTTTTATTTTCCCTTTTAAGTTGTTCCATTCTTGTCTCTACTCTTTGTAACTACTTTCTTATAATTTTATTTTTTCTTTATGTACATTTTTATTTTTTTCTTTTAATTTAATTCTTTGTTTTACTTCGCTAACCTCTACTTATTTCTGTTAGCACAATTTTATCCAGCTTAATTTTATTTTTATCTGTAAATTTTGTGGGTAATGCACTTACTTTATGTTCTTTGGGGGGTTTGGCCTTCTTCAAGCTCTTCTTTGTTTCTGCGTTTTTTTTTGTTTTTGTTGGTTGTATATTCCTTATTATCTGTTGCGTACTCTTTCCTTCTTTGATTGAGATCTTCCAAAGTCCTACTGTATCTCGCAAATGTTCTTAGCTTTTCTACCCTTTGTTGTTTTGATCATAACTCATTCTAAAATTAAACTTTTCCTTGCAGTATTGTTGTTTTATTTTCTTTATTGGATTGTGTTGTTTAATTCTAAATCAATTTTGTCTCGAAGTCATTTTATTTACTTATTTGATTGAAATTGTATTTACTTATTGCTTGGTGTACATCTTTAAACCCCCATGTAACTCTACCTGTAACCTTGATTTGTCGCTTGCCCATCCCTAGTGACAACTAAACGGTCGCCCGTGTTCCTAATTCGAACTGTAATCTTTGAGCTTCAACTCTACTTCGTTTATTATATATGTAGTTTATAGATTTTTACATTTGCACGTTTTTCTCACAACCCATCTATCTTCTTTCTCCTGAAAATTCTTTACAGCATTTTCTTTTTCTAAACTCTAGACTGTGTTCGATCCTTTTTGCATAGTCAAGGTTTTGCTGCCATATATTGTGGTCTCAATACGATTTCATAACTATGTGATTTCGTGTGCTGTGAGATATTTTTTTATCCTATTTCGATTAAACCCTCGGCATACCTGTTGTGCTTGGTTATTTTTAAACTTATTTTTTAATCACTACATTTTTGTTATTGATTAAAATTCCCAAATACATGAACTTTTCTACCCTTTCGAATTCGAGAACCTCATCTTTTTCAGTTTCCACTCTCAATTTGCTTTTGATGTTTTTCATTTTCGCTAATCTGAGTGCTTAAAAGTTTTTTCCTAATAATGAAGTCATATGCTGATTTAAGATCTACAAATAACATATTGGTTGGTATTTCATATTTGTAAGCACCTTTTAGTAATTCTTTTAACGTGAAGATTTAGCCTTGGTACTCTCCAAATGCTGGTTCTATGTATATTTCCAATCTTTTTATTAGAAAAACCAAAACTTTGTATAGAGCATCTAATATTGCTATTCCCTTATAATTACTGCATTCAGACCTTTTTTGAATATAAAGATTAGAACTACTTTAGCACACTGCTGTAGCTTTTTTTTTGTTTTCCAGATATTTTTGGCCAGTTCGTACACTTCATGTATTGTAATTTTACCCCCGTATTTCAAGTTTTCGGTTTCTGTTCCGTTCTCCTCAGAGATTTTTAATTTTTATTTTTATTTTTTTATTTCGCGTTTAGTAGTTTACCAATTCCTCCTTCATTTACGTGATCCTATTGCTTTTCTTCTACCATTTCGTTTTCTTCTTTTTTCTTTCCCCAATTTGCATTCAGAAACTCTTCAAAGTGCTGTTTTAATTTTTTTGTGAAATATCTAATAGAATACTATTCTTATCTTTATAATATCTTTGTTTTCTTTTATATTCAAGCTTGATGTTTTTTATATCATTGAAAAATTCCCAGTTTTCTTATTCTCACATTTTTGTACTTCTTAATTTTTCCTCTATGTATCCTCGTTCCCGTGTACTACAAATATGTTTTAATTTTTTTTATTCGTTGTACAGGTCTTTACCATTTTCTGTTTGGGTTTGCAAATATTCCTGCCATAATCTAGTTTTTTTTGCCTATTCCGCCCTTACAATAGCTTTTTTTACACTTTTTATTTCTTGGTATATTGTTTCGTGTAGCTTTTTTGATTGACCTTTTAAGTTTTCCTATCTATGTTCTACCTCTACGTTTTGTACTTCATTGTCGCTGTAACTTTCTTCTACTTTTTGTTTTTTTATGAGTTAATTTTATTTTCGTTAATACAAGAAAATGTTCTAAGTCTGCCTTTGCACCTCTCTATTTCCTAAAGTTTGTAATTCTTTTCGCCTCATTTGTCTTAATTAGAACATAACGATTTGATCTTTCTATACATTTCTTTTCTGCATACTTTTGCACTTGCATCATTTATTACTATTGTGACGTCTGAGTTTTAGATTTATCCGACTGCTGCCTCTAATCTTTATAGAAAGTGTCATTTACCTCTTCTGTTTTTTCTTCGATTTTAAGTATATTTCAGAAACTATCCACATTCAATTAAGTAAGTCAAAAGAATTAAAACGTAAAAAACACAAATTGTAACTCGTTACATGATAGATTTAGATTTAGATTGATTTATATTAGGTTAAAAATTATATACTTTATCATTAGCTCTATGGGGCAAATTGAAATATTGAGGTTATTTTTACCTTTGAAAATGAAAATCTTTTTTTAGTTCAAAAAGCTAACTTTTTGCCCAAATGAGTCTTTAAAACTCGAATCCACGATTTTGACAGTTTCCTTGTAAGATGCATATAGGTATTTACTACTTCCATGACTTCGTTGTCAGTTTTTATTTTTATTTTGCGTTTTCTTAAAACTTAACTTTTTTGGATGTCTACTCTAATTTTTTTTTTGTGGTCAGTACAATTATTTGCATGTATCAAATATATTTTTTATGAATACTGGCTACACTTGCCTGTGATCAACTTTTGCCTTTGTTGTTACGTTCAATACACTTTTCCACAACTTTGTAAGCTAAACACGTTCTCTTTAATTCTTATTTTATAGTATGAATGTTATATTGTACCCGTCTTTTTGGTCGAAAAAGTGCTTGTTTTTCGATTCCTTGTCAACTTCTGATTTTAATTCCTCTATAATTTGTTTGTACATTTTTAGTGCAGCTAGTGTTAAATATAAGGTCCTCTAATTTTAACTTTTATAAGTGGTTTCTTTTTATGTAGTGGAATTATTATGTTTTGTTCCAATTTCTTGTATATGCTTTTATCTTCTGATGCTTTACTACCTATTTTTCTTATCAATTATTTGCTTATCCTCCATGTAATTTTATTAATTCTCAAATTATGTTACCTTTTTAAGCGACTTTTTATTTTTTTACTTCTTCTTTTGCCTTTTCTATTATTCTACTTATTAATTTTTCTTGTTATCCGTTTTATTTACATTTCTTGTTTCTTCAGTTTTGTGATCTATTACTATTAATCTTTGGTTTTGATCTTTTAATAAAGCTTGTCGTGCCCATTTTTTTTCTAGCTTCTGATTTTTCCGTTTACTTTATTTTTCATAAGCCTGTTTTATGCTCCAAAAATATTTTCTTCGTTTGTTTTTAATCGATATTTACAGTTGTTTCTTATAATTTTTGCTCCAGTTATCAACCAAGATTTTTAGAACACCTTCGCACATCTAAAAGATATGTTTATTTCTTTTAGAACGTTTTCCGCATTTGTTTTTATTTTATTTTTTACAGTTTTTAAATATACTTTTTTTATTTATAATTTTTCCCCAATACTGTAGCAATACGTTAAGATTTGTAATTGATAAGAGACTGTCTCACTGTTTTTACAATTTGTAACAATCTACTTGTTTTCCTTCTGCCTTAATAGATCACGTTCACTGCAGCCTATTGGCTTATTGTGATTACCCTAAGAAAGTAAGCTCACATCCAACCTGTAATTGATGTCCCCTGAATCAGCAGATACAGGTCCTTTACAGGGTGTGTCTGAAAGTCTCCCGGTTCCAAGATTGGTGTCCCAAATGTATGTGCCTTTTCCTGCACAGAGCATTGCACTTGCATAGGATGTGTAAAGGTGTTTCTGGTTCCTTGCTACAGAGTCTGCATGCAAGGTTACTATTGAATTTACCAATTTTTAAGATGTGTTCTTTAACAATCGTATACCCTGTAACAAACCCTATGGTTGTCTTTAACAGTGACCTACGTAGATTAATAAGTTCTGCAGCTGTTTTTTGGCAAGGCCCCTTAATGAAGGTTTTGCTGAAATTATGTCCTAGTAGATGCTTTCAGTACATTCGATGATAAGTGCGTGTCTTCTCCTTAATAAAGCTTCGGGCAGCACTTCGTGAAATTCCTAAAGCAGGTTCTAAACAGATATAAGCCTCACTAGATCCGCCTAGCCAATTTATTGGCTTTTTCATTGCCGTATATACCACAATTCCCAGGTGCCCATAGCAGTTTCACTGTGTTGTGTTCTGCCAGTACATTGAGTTCGTTGATGCATTCTAGATGATGCTTTAGTGCTTGATAAAGCCTTTAAAGCTGCGTAGTTGTCGGATATAATATAGATCCGCTTGCTCCTGTAAGCCCTCTTACCGTTTTACGCGCACATTGTAGTATGGCGTATATTCCTGTCTGAAAGACAGAGACGTCCTGACCCAGGAGAAAGCTTAACTCTACCCTGGAAAACCTTAGCATATATTTCTGCTCCGGTACCCACCTCGGTTTTAGAACCATCTGTATACCAGATTAGACTACTAAATGCAATTGCCTGTCTAAATGTCTCGCTCCTACCTCAATCCTGCATGATTATCTCAAATGGAGAGTCGTCACATATTTTTGAAGTCATGTAGTCCGTCTTTATTTTAAGCAGGAGTCTCCCCAGACAATCATTTATTTTAGTATAACCTGTACCTGTATGTGTCTTGTACAGTGAATGACGCAGTCTGAAGTGACCTAGCGTTACCCCCCCCCCTGAATCACTGTGTGCAGAGATGGGATGTTTAGAAGAGTTTCTATTGCTACAGTGAGCGTTGTTCCCGTAGCCTTTGTAATTCCCAAACAGGTAAATCTTTGTACCTTGCCTAGTTTTAGTTTGGTGGTTTCTTGTGTAAATTTAGGCCACCAGACCAAAGCTGATTATGTAAGAGAGGTCTAACCACTCTGGTGTACAACCAGTGCACATTCCTGGTTTTAGCCCCCACGACTTGTCGTACATCTATCTGACAACTGCTAAAGGTAGTTGTTGCCGATTTGTCGACCACTTTCTCAGTATGACGGTTTCAAGTAAGTTTAGAATCGAAAACGACTCCTAGATACTTTACTTCTCCCGAAAAAAACAATCTACTTAGTAAGGTCCAACTATTTTTATTTGGATAATCTTAAATAATGATTTCTTTGCATAATCCGTGGTTGCTAACGTCAATGTTAAACATTCCAGAGCATTGAAACTTTTCTAGACTCGGCGTCCTAGTAATATAAATAGGTAAATCTCTAATATAGGAACTTTGTCTGTTGGTTTATTCATAATAATTTCAAGAATTACTGGAAATATTTTGATGTATCTTTTACCTTTCTGTGGAACATTTCTTTAAGAGGTATAAGAGAAATACAGAGTTTCCTAGAAGAAGCAATGTATTTAATTTTAGAATAAAAATTTTATTTACTTATTAGTTTGCAAAGTTATGATATTATTTTGAAGGGTGAACATTACCATTACATGTGGAATAGAATATTTGACAAATATCCTCCATGACTCATTTGATGCTTTCGAATTCTATTGAAAAAAAAATTTTAATTACTTTTTCTCAGTTGCTCTGGCTCAATTTCGTCGATTTACCTTTCAATTTAGGAATTGTTTCATTTTTGCAGCATAGTCCTTGGTGTTCACGAATTCCTAGAGGAAAAAATCGCACAGTCTGAGGTCACAAAATCTTGGTATTACTCTGGATTAACTGAATCTTAAATAGTTGCAGATATTTTGTTAAAATTCCGCTACAGTGTGCTTTTTGAAACGTTCACACTGAAGTTTCTGGACCCTTCGTTATACTATGGTTCTAACGCCAATGTTTTCAGCTTAACGGTTAGTACGAGGTCAGTCTGCTTTGTAGCCTGCAACCGAACATGTCTGTTCAAATTTTTAAATTAGACTTTTCACAGTTGTTTTATTTGGTGGATTCCCCCTCACAAATGCCTCACAATCTTGCAAAAATAAGTAGAGCATAATTTAAATTCTGAGTTGAGCTGCTGCTGTGATGTCGTGGTTATGAGCCTGGCTTCTTTGTCTGTGGACTCGGCGCAGGCGAGTTCGATTCTCGCTGGAAATTCATAGGTGTATGTGATGTCCTAGTTTGTAAGTAGTATAAAGTTGAATGTTAATAGACACAATAGTTCCCTGAGATTACAATACCAGTAAGGTACAGAGAATCATTCCTCAGACATCGATTGGCTATCGTGGTGTTGCGAGCTAACCCCATTACAATTTTTTCTTTGGGACTATTTGAAGGATAGGCTTTATTATAACAAACTTGTTAAATCTCTGGGGCTACAATTTTTTTAATTTATATATTTATTATTTATAGGATAATATTATGGGAAACTTTCTTAATAGAATGTTCGTATATAAACAGAATTGTGAGGATATTTGGTCTATACCATATATCATACGTAACTGCCAAACCCTTATTTAACACTGATAAAGAAATTTGGATTATTCCAATATTTTGTTTTATTCAGATTCACTCTAAAAAAGAAAGTACCTTAAACTTATTTTCTAGGGTTTAAATTTTTAGAAATGAACTATGACCACAAATTGAGAGCACTAGAATACAAAGAAAAGCTTTTGAAAGGGCAAAAAACGTAAGACTCAGGGATTCCTAATATCTTGGTACGAAGTTTTGATTTAAAATGCAGATTCTAATAAAGTAATTAGCAGCAAGCTCAAGTTGTCCAAGGCCTAACAGAAAACAAACTTGAAGCTATAGCCTATTAAAATTACCGTCAACCAATTACAGAAAAATATAGAAGAAAGCAATAACGAAGACTTAAATGTGAATCTGAAAGCTAGCAGAGCGGTGTGATATTTTAATGAATATTACAAATCTACCTTATAAAAGACGTAAATTTAGAAGAAGGTTTAAGGCGGAAATTATTTACGAAATTACTTAGGAATCACTATCAGAGAACACTTGAAATCTCAAGTTTAACTTGGAAGCATCAAGTTGTAAATAAAATATGTGCTGCATTTAGATCCTTGTGGTATTACTTAACAAGTGATGTTAAGAAGTTAATCCAATACAGTATCAGTTATAGCTGATAGATCATATACCTAGACACCTTTGTTCAAAATCAATCGTTTTTCATCGAATTATTAAATAAATTAGAGATACATATTGAAAGTATTTTCGAACAATTTGCATCGTTTTAAAAAGATTTCGTACAATATAAATAATTATAGCTTAAGCTAAAAGGTCATTTAGACTATTGGCATGAGTGAAAAAAGTGTTAAAATGTGATGTGCTAAAATCGTCTCTGTAGTTTGGGTTTTTATATAACGAAGCAATATTAGCTACAGTTGAATTTTGATAAGATAATTTAAACATTCGTTAGCAGAAAAAGCCAGAAAAGTCCTATTAAAATTATATCATACATTAAATTTAAAAATATACTGGATGTCCCAAGAGAAAATTTAGATCTGATTGGTTCACTGCGTGAACGTAACTAACCAGAAGGGCGCGGGGCGCATGACATTTGGTAGTGCAGCTTTCGGAAATGTAGTCGCCATGGATCGTTTCTCAAGAGCGAACAGTGCGCTTTCTGTGCGAAAATTAAAAAAAAACAAAGATTTGACGATTACTACACGGAGAAAGTTCAATAATCATCATGATTTGCGTAATATAAATCAAGCACCGATTATTTCTCTCATCAGAAAATAACTGCGAAGAAGCCGGTTCAAATATGGATAAATCTAAGTCGTGACGACTAAAGTCAAGAACTTACGAAAATGTAGAGGGCGTACGATAGTCCGTTTGCAAGATTCCGTGCAAAGATTTGTGTCTGCACCTATATAAAATTTAATTAATGCAAGAATTAAATCCAGTTAATGCCAGTTAGAGGATTCAATTCGTTAACTGTGTAACTGAGCATTTCAATTTATTCAACAATATTTGATTTTTGAATGAGGCATATTTTCACCTCAATGGCCACGTTAAGAAATAAAACTGCCGTTATTGGAGGGCTACAAAGCCACAGCGCAAGTATAAGAAACCTCTTCAAAAGTAATTGTATAGACTGCAATGTCAGCGCAATGAGTAATCGGCCCGTATTTTTTTTAAGATAAAAGAGGCCACGCGTTAACAGTGACTTTAGAGCGTTATGTGGAGCTGCTAAACAATTTCTTGGTACTTGAGCTGCAAATTTTTTTAAACTGTAATCAAAGAACATGGTTCTAGCAGGATCGAGCAACATCATACATTTTTAACATGTCTTTGTCACGAGTTTATGAAATTTTCCCCCAAAAATAAATTTCCAAATGAGTTGATATAAACTGCCCTCCGTGTAGCTTTGATTTAACTTCTATGAATTTTTCTTATGGGGATATCTTAAATAAACAGTATACAGTAGCGACACGGGCTTTCCGGTTCAACTGAAAGAAAATCTCCATCATGAAATAGCAGCCTTTAAGGAGACTGCGTGCCGCGCAGTGGTCAGAAATTTTGCTTCTCGTTTAAGAGTGCCGCGAGCATGCAGGACCACATTTTTTAAAAAGTAATTTTTTAAAGTATATATTTTAATAACAAATAACAGTTTTTTTAATAGACGTCTCCTTTTTTTATAACTATCGGGTCTGCTAATTCAGGCGCAGGAAAGTTAACGCTTATTGAGATTGCAGTAATGATTATATAATCAAGTAAGTTATTTTATTTTAAACATTTATGTATGCCATTGATGTAAAAAAATGATATCACTCAAATGTTCACCGCGACTGGCTGTACAGACGTCGATACGATGGTCGAAATTTTCGATGACATTTTCACATAGTCACTTCAATGGCATTTATCTCGGCAGTTATGTTGTTTTTGAGGTCTTGGATGGTGGCTGATTTACTGACGCAGACTTTACTTTTCAGTTACCCCCACAAAAAAGTTTAAAAGCGTCAAATGGCACGAACTAGCAGATCAACCGACATTTCCATTTTTCGAAATTGGACGTTCACCGAACTTCTATATTTCAATAACTCGATATTCGCATGTGTTGTTTGACATGTTACTCTTTGTTGTTGTAAATAATTATTTATGTCAGTATGATTAACTTTCGGAAAGAAGTAGCCGTTAATCATGTCGTGACATCTCTGAGAATTTACAATAATTGCATTTCCAGTCTCATTTTCGAAAACAAATGGTTCAATGACATCTTTTGACCACAGAGCACACCAAACAGTCAGTTTTTAAAAATGCATTAGTTGCTCTTGATATTCTCTTGGATTTTCGTTAGCCCAAATGCAAAAGTTTTGCTTGTTTGCTGTCCCATTTAATGTGAAATGCGCCTCATCGCTGAAGACGATTTTCGATGGATCAGTTGGACGATGTCAGAGGAGCCAATCAGAGAACACACATATGTTAAAATTGTTAATTGACTTGAGTTCTTGAGTAAATTAGATCTTGTCAGCGTGTAAATTCAAATATTTGTGCATAATATGGCGTAAACTGATCTCCGAAATTCCCAGTTCTTGGAATCGACGACTTATTGAGAGTTTTAGGTTTTCTTGAGGCTATCCTTCACCGCAGCAATATTTGCTGGTGTGCGAACACTTTTGGGTCTTTTACTCTTTGGTATATTACCAGTAGAACCAGTGGCCTCAAATTTTCGCATAAAACCACTAATGGGCGGTTGTAACGACCGAAATAATCACGAAAAGCTAGATAAGTGCTTTTTATTTTTCACCATTTTTATAGTGTTCTTTAATCGAGTATGACTCTTTAGCAAAAAATTACAAACTTTAAACTAAAGAAATAACACTGGGTTGACAGAAAAAAAAGCATAACGTCTGTGTTAAGTTGGCGTTTACTTTCCTGCTTCCCTATTATCTGATAGCTTAAAAGAACTTTCTTTTTGGACACCTTGTAATATAAGGAAGAGTGCGTACATACAATTTTACCTTAATGTGTAAATAACAGGGTTACTATTGAATTATTATAATTACTTTTATATGTAATTTATTTTTGGTAATAAGTGACCCAGAATGCAACGCATATTTGTCTTTGAAGTGACGCAGGATATACTAATGGGAGAGGGACGGGCGGCCATGTGCTGATCAGTAGAGAGCACTTTCTGGGGGAGCAACATGTCTTTTGAATACGCAGTTATTACAAAACCAACAGTTACGTAAATGTACGTAGGCATTTTCAAGTTCCAATTTAAGTGCCAATTTAATAAAGCTTTGGGTTTAGAAGTTTGAGTGTAGTGGATCTACCGTGAATTTCAAACCTGTTGGCTGCCAGCGAACAATGAGAACGCCAGCAAACATCGATCGCGTGCGCGCTAGCGTTCAGCAACACTCCCGAAGGCCAATCCGTATACGCGCGGCAGCTTTGAATTTGAACCTATCTAGCGTTCAGAGAATTTTGCAAAACAACTTACGTTTTCATGCCATGATCCAGTTAGTGCTAGCTCTGAAAGCAACGGATTACTCGTTACGCTTCGCTTTTGTTCGCGAGATGCTCTTGCAGTTTGAAAAGTTTGATGACATTTTGTTTAGTGATGAAGCCCATTTTCACTTAGATGGGTATGTTAACTGTCAAAATATGCGGCGTTGGTCAGAATACAATCCTAGGAAAAAACATCAGAAACATCTATACGGCCCCAAAGTCACTATTTCAGCTGCAATTTTCAATTATTGAACCGTATTTTTTTAAGATAACCATGGGCGCGCACTTCTGTCAATTCTGAAAGATACACCTCCATGATTCATAATTTTTGTAGTCCGGATCTTCAGGTATGTAAGGGATATAGCCCTACAACAAGGTTTCAGCAAGATGGGGCTACAAGTCACACAGCACGCGCGGCATTAGAGGCAATTAGGGAATTGTTTCCGAACCGACTTATTTCGCGTAGAGGTGACATTAACCTGGCCCCACCTGAATTTTTCCTGTGGAAATATTTGAAACATCAAGTTTACATGAATCCTTCGACTAATCTGCGTCAACTTAGGCTCTGTATACGAGACGAAATCGCAGAAATTGGACAAGACATATGTCAACGTGTTTTCACACATTTGAGATCTCGCTTGGAAGAGTGCCAACGCCGTGATGGCAAACGTCTTGATGATGTAATTTTTTGCACATAATTTACACATTTTTATCATAATTATGAAAATATATCACGAAAAGTAGTTATGTTCCTTTATTTTGAAATATGCATTCCATACCCGTTATATTAGTTTTCAGTAATAAAGTTCATATTATTTTTTTTCTCAGGGCACGGAATTGGGTCTCCATGTCTGTATTCAATTATATTTATGCACATATCTATAAAAATATTTATTAAAAATATTTTTTAGTTCTTCAATTAATTTATTTATTCTCGGTTGACTTTTCTACAATAAAGACGTGTCGATCGCCGCTCTCTTATCTCTGAGGGTCGGCCGGGGTGATTACGGACTAGTGCAGACGGCTGATATCACAGCTGCTCACGCATAGTGTTAATAAGTCTTATAATTTTTAAAAATTCGTTTAAATTGTCGTTTATTTATTAAAGACATTCATGCAGTGAAATGTTTCCAGCCGGGAATATACCTGGTCCATCCAACAATTATACAAACAACTGGAATAAATTACAACCGATGTCCACAATGCAAAGCCAATTTCAACCACCGCCAATCTATCCAGGTCAGCTAAGTCAAACACATTTAAATCATCAATCATTTCAAATGTATCATACGAGACCTTCATTATTCAATTAATACCCAAGACATAAAGATTGAGCTTCAAGAATTAGGTCACTTGGTAAGGAACATCATGAATATCAGGCATAGAGTAACTAAACAACCGTTGCCAATGTTTTTCATCGACCTCAAAACCAAACCAAATAATAAAGAAATCTACAAAGTCGAGTTTTTACAAAATTCAAAAATAAGAGTAGGAACACCGCGCATTAAAAACAATATAGTACAATGTACACGATGTCAAGCCTATTGCCACTCCAAGACATACTGCAGCAAGCCCTACTACTGCGTAAAATGTAGACAACAACATGATAGCAAAACCTGCAGCAAATCTAAGAATACTCCTGCTACGTGTGCTTTGTGCGGCGGCAATCATCCCGCCAATTATAAAGGATGCACGGTCTATAGAGACTTAAAAACTCGAACCACATCTAAGCAACCCATTATAAGAACACCAAATAAAATAAACCCAGTAATAAGTTTACCAACTAGCCAGCAAATCTTACAAAATCCCTCTCAGAGATAGCCAAGTTATTCACAAGTAGCTGCAAGAAAAACTGACAATAATGACGAGATAACCGATAAATTAAACACCTTCTTAAACGAATTCAAAAATATGTTCACTCAATTATTAAATCAGAACAGCATGATTTTATCTATGCTTTCCGCAGTCATTAATAAAGTAACCCAATAATGGCTACTTCGATGACAATAGCGGAATGGAATTCAAACGGGCTGAAAAACCATATATATGAAGTCACTCTATTTTTAATTATCAATAAAATCGACGTTATGCTGATAGCGGAGAGCCATTGTACACTAAATACAGTTATAAAAATTCCATATTACTCTATATATTACGGAAATCACCCGGACGGAACTGTCCACGCAGGTTCAGCAATCATAATCAGAACAGCAATAGACCACTACCCACTACCACCTTATACAACTAACAAAATCCAAAGCGCTTTGGTAAAAATAAATTTATTCCCCTGGTTATTAATTGTCGGAGCTATATACTGTCCCCTAGGCACCATTTCAATTTAAGAATATAAAATTTCTACTATCAAAGGACCCGGCTTCCTTGTAGCAGGTGACTGGAATTAAAACACTACCTGGGGACCCAGGTTGATTACACCAAAGGACGAGCACTCTTTAAAACCATACAGCAACATAATCTGAAATATATCTACCGGCGAACCGACCTACTGGCCGTCAGATCTAAATAAAATTCCCCCTTGACTTCGCAGTTACCAGAGATATTCCTGATGTGTAACAAAATTGAAAGCAACTTTGATTTATTTTCAGACCACAGTGCAATAATAATTACTTTGAGTACAAATGTTATTTATCTTCAATCAAATATAATACCATAGCAAAAAATGGCAAACTTTAAACTAGAAGAATAACGCTCGTTAACAATAAAAAAACAGCGTTTGTGTGAAATTTCTTTATTGGCGGACCCTACATCTTAAAAGAAAACTTTCTTTTGAGACACCTTGTGGTATAAGAAAGTAAATGGGTGCACACACAATTTTACCATAGATGAGACATTATTGGATGCTCTACCTTCATGCCTTTAATTTCTTAATTACCCAATGTACGTTAAACCAACTACTGAATGTCGCACTTAGACAGCTTGTAGTGTAACTAATAAAAAAATTACCTTAACGTGTAAATAACCTTCGTAACCAGACGAAGAATGGAAGTTATTGATATAACATCTGGTACTTATTTCGTAAGTAACTTTGTTAGAAATTGGCAAGTATCTGATGAGGAGAGTTGTTCAGACAACAGATGCATTAAGTTTGAAATCGCTGGGATTTAGCGAGTGATAGAAAACAATCGTAATCCTCGTAAAACGGACTGGGAGGCTTATAAGGTAGACTTAGACTAAAACTTTGCGGGTACGATAATGAAAGGTTCATAATAACCTTGAGCTTGAAATGGTTGTGGATCAGTTAACTGAGGCAGTCATTTCAACGTGTACAATAAAAACTTTCCCCTGGTTGTAAAGGCTTCCAGCAGGAACGTCCCCTAGTGGAATGAAGACCCTACAACCATGAGAAGGCAAGTAAGAAAATTGTTTAACAGGGCCAAAACATCAGGTGACTGGGATACCTATAAAGCATCCCTAACTGAATGTAATAAAGCAGTGAGAGATGCCAAGAGAGAATCATAGAGGATGTACTGTGAGGAGATTGAAAATACTCCAGCATGTGTCAGACCCCTTAAAGTACTCTCAAAATACTCTTACTGTAATTTGATTGGTACTCTAGAATCTAAATCCGGAGAGTACACCAAAACAGGAAAAGAAACAATGACCGAACTTTCTCGGATACATTTTCCTGGATCTGTAATTATACAACAGTCGCCCTCAGACTGGAAAAACAAGGTATCCCTTTATCTTAGCAACACAGCATTCAAGGGAAGACTGGGAGACTGCAAGAAGAGTGGTAACTTCAATAAACTCAAATGGGCTATAAACTCGTTTGAAGCCTATAAATCTCCGGGACTGGATGGAATTATTCCTTCCATGCTACAGAAAGGCTCGGAACTTCTAATGTTAAAGATCTGGATGGTACTCACAGCCACTTTGGCCTTAAACTACTTGCCAAAATTATGGAGACTTACCAGAGTGGTATTTATACCAAAGCCTAGTCGGACCCATTATTTGCAGGCAAAGAGTTACAGACCAATTAGTCTTATGTCTTTTTTGCTTAAAACGTTGGAAAAATTGCTTGATAATCACATTATGGGAGGTATACTAGTACACCATCCACTTTATGAGAACCAATTTGTCTATCAAGCTGGTCTCTCAACTGATACAGCACTTCACTACCTCACTTGGAGAGTAGAGAAAACGATGGATAACAAAGAGATCCTTCTATATGCCTTCTTGGATATAAAACGAGCCTTCGACAATACATCGTTCAACTCCATAACCTCGTCCCTGAGAGGGCGTGGCCTGAAGCAAACCTGCTGCAGGTGGATAGACTGCCTGCTCAAAGGAAGGATGGTTTATTCGACAATGTATGACGAAACTATTATGGTCCCGCTAGCGAGGGGGTGTCATCAGGGGGTAGTTCTCGCCGCCCTGATATGGGACCTAGTAATAGACAGACTTTTAAAGAACTTAACAGGCGAAGGATTCTCTTTTGTAGACTACGCAGATGACCTAGTTGTCTTGCTGGAAGGGAAATTTGTAGGCACGATCAGGGAACGGATGCAGAGGGCCCTGAACGTGGTAACTGAGTGGACTAAACAGGAAGGCCCCAAGGTCAGTCCCGTAAAAACCAAATTATACCCTTTACGCGAAGGAAAAAATTAGAGGGGCTTACATTTCTTTTCCTTGGCGAAAAAAAAATCACTAGATCGGGAGAAGTAAAGTATCTAGGAGTCGTTATCGACTCTAAACTTACTTGGAACCGTCATATTGAGAAAGTGGTCTACAAATCGGTGACAACTCTAGCAACACAAGAAACCACCAAACTAAAACTAGGCAAGGTACAAAGACTTGCCTTTTTGGGCATTATAGGGGCGATGAGAACCACGCCCACTGCAGCAATGGAGACTATTCTAGACCTCCCACCTCTGCATATAGTAATTCAGAAGGAGGCAAGATTAGGTTAGTATAGGCTGTATCATTTACTGTACAAGATACACACGGGTACAGGTCATACAAGAATAATTAACAGTGTGGGGTCCCTTTGCTTGAAATGAGGACGGACTACATGACCTCGAAAATATGTGAAGACTCTCTATTCGAAGTGATAATGCAGGATCGAAATAGGAGCGAGACTTTTAGACAGGCAATTGCACCTGGTAGCTCTAATCTGGTACACAGATGATGCTAAAACCGAGCTGGGTACCGGAGCTGGAATATATGCTGAGGCTCTTAGGGTAGAGCTAAGATTTCTCCTGAGCAGTACGTCTCTGTTTTTCATACAGAAATATACGCCATACTACATGTCCTGAAAATGGTAAGAGGGCTTACAGGGTCAAGGGACTATATTATATCAGACAGCCAGTACTAAACTCTGAGTTCCACAAGGTAGTGCTGCTTTATACCTCCAATATGGCGAAGATACCCATAAAACTACCTTAATGGGCCCTGGTTGCAGATGATACTGCCATATTGTCATCTGATGCTAATGCCAACCAGGATCGACTTATATGCACCAAACCTGCATCTAGGAACTTGGCTAGATCGCTGGAGAATTAAAGTAAATAGTGAAAAATCCACCCAAATCACATTCTGACAAACCCCAGCTGTCCACAAGTTAAATTTATAAGGACCCATTCCCATAAAAACTGAGTTAATACCTAGGTAGTCCACCTTGCAAAGCTGACACATAGCTTATAAAAGCCAAACAGCAGCAACTAAATTTGAAAACAAAAATTATTAATTGGCTCATCAGCAGTAATCTATAAGCATCGAAAATAAAATTACTGTATAAAACATCTTAATGCCTGTATGGACCTACGGATCGAGCAAAGGGATTAGGAACCCAATCCAGGATTCTACAGCTTTCAGTCGAAGACTGTAAAGGACCTGTATCGCTCAATTCGGACATCAGTACAAATCTGGATGTGATTTCTAATTAGCTTAATCAAAGATGTCATCAAAACTGCAGCTCATAGCGAGACCGCATGGAACCACCTATTCAACAAATCGCCAACCTCTACACTTCAACTCTAAATCTTTTATATAAATTTAGTGGCCTGATGATCTTTTCAGTGAATAAAGTTGATCCTTTGTGGAATGAAGCCAATGTTTTCCTTAGCAAAATTGTCACATTATTTAGTTATTACTCTGTAAATTAAATTGTAAATCTGCAATAAATTTTAGTTTTTAATTAATTTATTTGATACACTTTTCGCCATTCTCTTTATAATTTTAGTAAGTAAATGTCTGATGCAAGTTTTAATGCAGATGTATCAGATTAACATTTACAGAGCTTTTTTGCGGGATACCGGATATGTTTGCCACTTTTAGGTCTTATATTAGCTTATTGTGATTTGAGTTTTTACTTACGTAAAGATGCTTAAGCCCAGAGCTACAACTTTCTATTTGAGGACTCTTGCTGTCAGTCGCTCATTTCGGGTCAGCGCTGTTGCTAGAGGCAAGAAATTATTGGATTCTAGCAATCGGCGGCCGCTGTAAATTTTTACTTTAATCTCCTGGCTTAGAAATAGAAATACACGTTTTCTCTCGCGGAAGTTTTGCCGTATTCAATGTATATAATGAATCCTGAAGGGTAATTAGTTTAATTTAAATTTAGAAATTGGCCTAAATCTTATCCAGATTAAATTCGAATTGCCGCTTCGATTCAAGTTTTCTCTACCCACTATTAAAACTGTAGCTGTTTGTTGAATAATCTTTGTTTTTATTTTTGTAGAACACGTGCAGTTATTGCAGAAACTACAAAATTTAAAGTAGCGGGTATTACTAATACACATAATATGTGGCTGTTACAAAAAGCATTTCTGCCGCCATCTACCATCTGTCGCTATGCCCTCTAAAAGCTGCATACACGCAAAGAACTTTAGATATCTTAAAGCTGATGTGCACAAATCCTTAAAACTGCAATACCGTTGCAACGCGTTGTAACAAAATATTTAGATTAGTAAAAGTAAAAACAAAACTAGCAATATATTATCAATAGGATGACACATATTTTTTATAATTTTGTATATGTAGTTACATGCATTAATTTGATTAGAAGTGATCATAAATAGGAATGTTTGCATTATTAACACTGTTTTTATCGTTATTGATGTATCCGTTATCCTTATACTTAACATTTTGCTAATTTTATTTTCCAGTTATTAGAACGTTAAGAAATAAGCAATTTTTTGGCATAAAAAAATAAAATACTTTTTCTTGTGTGCTTTCTCAATTTTTAAAAGTTAGTTACTACTTGTTTGTACTTATATCTGTCTTTGGCTATTTCAAACAGTCAGTCCAGTTCAATATCGGATATAGTTTTTTTAATAATTTTGGTTGTTCCCGAGAATATTCCAAAAATAAACTGTTCCCCTCTTTTTTATGTTTCTGAGTAGTTCTTTCTTTGTATTTATTTTTCTTGGTACGTCATTATAACTTATTCTAACTATCCATTAAATCTGAAAAATTCCTTGGTCTGTCCAGAGCCCGATTAATCTATAGGTTGAGTAAACAAAAAAGTAATCTTAATTAAAGGATCTTTGAATACGTTGTAACCATTATACTTTAAAATTATATATTCATTGTTTATTGCCATATAATATAATTTTAAAAACATTTATATTTTAATAGAAATAAAATATATCAAAGAAATTATTCAGGAACTTTCTAGAATGATCGATTACCGTCCGTGCAATTAACAGCGGAGCATTTAAGTTTAAAATCAGAATCTTTTGATTTGTTGTACAATAATGTGCTTTGAATATAAGACGGAGTAGATAGGCATTCAAGGTAGTAGTAATGTTGTTACAGTAACTGTTAATCATTACACTAATAGCATTATAATTTATAATTATTATGCAAAAGCGAAATTCTCATCAATAAAGTTAATTTTAAATTAAATCCTAGTTCAATTTAAATTTCACTTTTCATAAAGGCTGAAGAATGAGTGGTAATATTGGTCGAGATTTTTTAAAAAACTAAGCGAAGTGAAATTTGGAAACATCTTGAACGACACGACGTTGTAATCAAGAAAATACCAAAACTAAACACTTTTTTCTCATTTAGTGTGCAGCAATCACAATCGTTGCCATCGACTTCAGTGACTCCAAATTTTAGTGCGACTGCAAGGGACCTTGAGTTCAGAGGTCTCAAAATACTCACAAAGAGGTAGATCCAATTACATCACTTGATAACTTGTCAGTGTAAACTTTGTGAGTTGGTAGCCTTCAGTAGTATTTATCAAAATAATGACCCTGAGTTTAAAAAATCTGTAAGACAAAAAATTGATTGGTTTATCTACAATAAGTCGGACAAATATTTGGTGCGCTATGAACGACGTCCTTAGCAACTATCACAATGATCATAACAATAACTTGGAACACAGAGAGATAATTTCAAAATTTATTAGTAGAGGTTGAGTTTCACAAGGGAAGAAGTTTTGTATTGGCGAAATGTTCCTTTAATAGTAAGCTACTAATTCATAACGATAATGAAATATTAGGCTTTCTAATAAATGGTAACTTTCTTGGCTTTGTCGAACTGATTTTAATATTCGATTTTTTATTGCCTAACATGTAGCAAAAATTGGAAATATAGAACTATACGCGGTATTCTTTCACACGTAACAAGTACAGCTGTCAATCAATTCTTTATACTGTCAACGAACTAAGTTAAGGTAGAAATTGTCTAAGAGGTTGTAAATCGTAGACGCCAGATGTGTCACGCACAAACCAACTGAATGTGAATGCATATTTGTTTTTCTTCTGCATTAAACTTAAAAATTAAACGGTACACAGAAAATCAAATAGTGTCGTAAAGGAAAATCCTAAGATAAAATTCAGCTGTAAAATAGAGTGAAAGATCGATAGAAAAACAAACAAACCTTGAAAAAGAAGGAACAAAAAAATAACAACTGACAACTAAACGTTGGCAAGTGGGAAAGCGGCGTTACAAAATTCAAAAATAGGTGATATACAAAGAAAATTAATTAAATAAAACGTATTATTAGAAAACATATCTAAAAATCGACAAAAATAGGGATTTCCAACGGGTAGACAAAGATCTGGCTTATTCCGCGATCAAGAGCTGTGTACAAAGTTAAAAGATAAAAGAACTAAAGGCAGAACTAAAAGAAAAAATAAAGGAGCAAGGAAAAAATAAGACAATTCGAAAAAAACAGGAACAAAAATATAGTAGTGAAAGAAACCAGGAATGAAGAGAATGAGAATGAAAACAAAACAAAAAGGAAAATAAACCTTGTAATGCAAAAAATAGGAAAAAGTTAGGATAAAGATTTTAAAATAGACCAACTAAAAAGAATGTACTAAAAGGTAGAATCAGACCAATTCTGGTAAAACTAAAAAAAACAAGCACTAGCACACAAATCTTAAGAAATACAAACAAGTCAGAAATATGGGTTGATAAAGATTTTTCCAAAAAGGTACAAGAAAAACCGAAATCTTTAATTTTGCAACTTAAAGAAGTGAAAATAAAGGGTACAGAGCATACATAACGTACAATTAATTAATAGTAAACAACAAAGTATACAAAGTAAAGAACATAGAACAGGAACGGTAATTGGAACAGGACAGAAGAAAAGCAAACAATCAGAAGAGAACGGCAGGAGATCGATTAACAGACAAAGAAAGCATAAAATATCAGTTGCGGAAAATAACTAAAAGAAGTGGAAACAAACTAGACAAAACAGACAAGGAAACGAGTAGAAAATGGACAAAAAAAAAGAAAAGGAATACGAGTATTTTAAAACTTGAATCAGTTTCTGACAAACTTTGCCATATAGAAATACAAGACAAAGTTAACAAAATCTATATTGAACGTTTACTCTTCGACAGAAGAGAAAATTGAAGATATGAAAAATAAATTTTACGTAATTAGGTTGGAAGCGAAACATAGCAAAATACATAATCACAACATCAGGAGGATAATACGAGATCTAAACGCGAAAATAGGGAAAGATACGGATACAGACACATTATGGGGAATGAAATAAACATAAAGTCACAAATAACAATGGAAGCAGAGTTATTGAATTCGCAGAAAAAGACAATATTAAAGTAATGAGTACACAATTCAAAAGAAAGAAATTTTTTTAAAGGCACGTGGTCGGCATTAAGCAGAGAATATTCAAACCATTTAGGCCATGCAAGTTACAGACAGAAAACATCATAGAATAATCAAGAACGTAAGATCATATACAGGGGTAAATATGATTTTTGGATCACTTAGTAAAAATTGAAATAAAAATAAAGAAGGTGAATATAAAAAGCAAGGAATAGAAAGGAAAAACAGTTTGATATAGGGAAGCTATTAGACATAAATATCCAACAAAAATGTAAAAAGAAATTGAAGAAAGCTACCAAGCATTAGGGAAGAAAAGATTCAAAAGTAATAGGTGAATAAATAAGTTTCAATAAAGCACAAGTAATGTACCTTTCAAAAGAAGACATAAACCACGACATAAGTATTCACAGTAGAATATGATTGAAAAATCAGGGTAAAGAACGAGTGTTTTTAAAATTGTTAACGAGGAAACGATAAAGTTATCAAAGAATAGTAATGAATAGAATTATGAAACGTAAAAGCAAATGAAGCTGGTTCAACGACAAAAAATCGAAAAGCCATGGCAAAATTATAACAATGAAAAGAAGTAGCTAGAGGTGTTTTAATAAAATATGAACTATTTGAAGGCGTTCAGCGCGTGATTGATCTAAGACCAATTCTAATCCACAAATGTTACTACCAAAGTCCGTTACATGACCGTTAATCATCAACATATTAGCAAACTCATTAAGTTGGAAGCGCAGCGTTTAACATCAAATGGAAGAGAAGAAATCGAATATGGCTTAAATAAAACGACGTGAACAAGCTGATTAACTTAAAAACATGCTAAGAATACGACATACGTTCGAAAGACCAAATGTCATTGACTTAAAACCAAATTTGGAAAACAAATAAGTTACATGTAAACGGATTTGCGCTGAAAAATCTAAAAGAGATTGGTTAAGATACACTAAACTTAACGGAGTGAAAAAAAAAGATAATAACAATAGAAAATTGCGCCTCAAACAATGACAGAAGACATATAACCACGACATATATATTAAAGATAAGAAAGCTCAATTAATTAGGAAAAAAATCAGGGAAAGATAGAGGGAGTGTTTTTATAAATTGTTTAACGAGGAAGAAAAGCCAGAACAAAAAAATAGTAACTGAAGATAAGGAATTATCGAAACCATCAAAAAAAGAAATAGAAGAGGTTCTAAGTAGCACAAAAAACAACAAAAGCCATGAGCAAAATGTTATAACAATAGAAAACAAAAAGTACGCTAGAGGTGTTTTAAATAAAATATATGAACTAATTCAAAGGGTATAAAGAGAAGAAAAGATCCAGATTTGCTGAAAAAGTGCCACAATAGTGCACTAAGTATAAAGGATCTCTGCTAGCCGTAATCTGCAAGATATTAGCAATACTTATTAAGAAAAATTGGAAGCGACAGCATAACCACGAATGGGAGAGTACCAAGCCGATTTCAGAAAAGGTAAATAAAGAACGGGACAGCTGTTAATAATGCAACAAACCTTAAAAACATGCTATGAATACGACTAAGAAAGCGCACGAATTTGTGAAAAAAACAAGATAAGTTAGATACTTAAGGAATTTGAGACACCAGAAAAATTAAAAAGATTAGTTAAGATGACACTGAAACGCACCTTAAGCAGTGTAAAAGAAAAAGAAGATATATCAAACAATAGAAAAACAGAAAGCAAGGAGGCTATTTATCAACCCTGCTATTTAACATGGTATTAGAAAGAATTATTAAAAAGAATGGATTAAATATAGTAGGACATATATTATATAAGAGCCATTAGCTAGTAGGTTATGCAGATGACCTCGCCATAATAGCTAGAAATAAAAAAAGAAATCAAAAACAAGGAGGAAAATGATAAAAGAGGCACAAAAATAGGACTACAGGTAAATCAAAAATAAGGCATAGTAATGAGAATAGAAAAAACGGCCTACCAAAGAAACAACTTAAAATCGAAATCTGAGGAGGGAAGGTATAGATTCGAGAATAAGAAACAAGAAAATAAGGAAATTGATGCAATGCTAAATTAGTGAGGGCTGTAAATTACCTATCAAAAGCTAAGCAGTTACCTTGCAACGCAAATCTGAGAATAAACAAAAGTGTAATAAGACCAATGGCATTATATGGGTACTTAATCAAAGAACAAAAGAAGTACTGGAAAGGTGGGAAAGGAAAGGAACCGGAGAGGAGAGAAGGACAAATAAAGAAATCTATAACTATAAAAGCAAGAAGGTTAGGGCACATTGAGAGAATGACCGAAAAATGAATAGTAAAGAAAATAGTCTAGAAAAAACTTGAAAACAAAAGAAAGAAGAGAAAACCAAGGAAAAGATGAAGAGAGACTGTGTTGGAGGATTTACAGGAAAAGCAGATAACCAACTGAAAAGCCAAAATATCTACGGGAACTCCTGTTGATCGATTTTTGATGTATATTTCTAAGTGTGGCGAATGCTGCAATGTCAACCGTAGACTTTGTAGGTCTTGATCTAAATAATAGTAGAAAACAAAGCTACGACAATATTAACAATATGTTTGAGTGCTATAAAGATCTTTAGAATACAAATAGTTGGCTCCGTAGCTGCAAAAATCAGCAATTACTCCGTTATTTTTTTTAAATTTAGAATAACAAATATATAACTTTTTTAGTTGTTAAACCAAAAGATAGAATATCTTGCAGTCACACCTTAAAAAAACTTCTTATTTTTAAAAACTATGTCAACAGCTAATACTGATACCATTGAAGTATTATGCAAATCATACCAGGACTAAAATCACACAGTACGAAGCAAATGTGACAATGGAAACACTTATAAATTTTGAAATGAGACTAATGGTATATATGTGAAACAATATTTTTGCAGTACCTATCTTGAGAAGTAAGTGAAAGACTCTATAGAGAATCACAAACACTCCTACCATTATTGAAGTTGTCGGACGTAGAGTCCGAACTTTTTTTATTACTGCCACAGTTCTAAGAATTTTTCTAAGTATGGCAATTGCTAACTGAACTGAAGAACGATCTAATGCTTTTTATCTCTCAAGAGGCAGATAACCTTTTTGAGGTCAACGGTAAAACAAGAAAAAGTGACGGGCTTTGAATTTTTATTTGCTGAAAGTGAGCTCTACAGAGTCCTTTGTTTGATTACATAGTCTAGAGTTTCGCCACTTCTAAAGCCAGCAAAGAATTTTCTTTAAACAAAAGTTTTCAGATAAAATGGCCATTTGCTTTTATTTATTTTTATTGTTGTGTACATTTATATAAATAATGTATTGATGTGTGTGTGTCATATGAATTATTTGTCTAAACAATAAGTTTTTTGTAAAATTTTGCTAACGTCCAAAACATGAAAAAATATGAGAGAATGTGGCTTAAAAAATTGTCAGCTTTGAATATCCAAAACCGTATCATGATCACAAAGACGGTTTCCCCAGGGGAGGTCCTTTAATTGCACTACGATCGGAGCCCTGTGATTATCCCGAATGTGATTAACTCGTGCTCGTAAAAATCACAACGAATAAGCTTCAACATAGGAGTTCTCTCCCTCGGCTATGGAACCTGGTAATCGATAAACTTTTAAAGAATATAAAAGGCGAAGGATTCTCTTCTGTAGGCTACACCGATGACCTAGTTGTCTTGGTGGAAGGGAAATTTGTAGGCACGATCAGGGAACGGATGCAGAGGGCCCTGAACCTGGTAACTGAATGGACTAAACAGGAAGGCCTAGAGATCAGTCCCGTAAAAATCAAAATTATACCCTTCACGCGAAGGAAGAAATTAGAGGGGGTTACATCTCTTTTCCTTAGCGAAAAAGAAATCACAATATCGGGAGAAGTAAAGTATCTAGGAGTCGTTTTCGACTCTAAACTTACTTGGAACCGTCATATTGAGAAAGTGGTCGACAAATCTGTGACAACTCTAGCAGTTGTCAGACGCATGTACGACAACTCGTGGGGGTTAAAACCAGGTATGGTGCACTGGTTGTACACCAGAGCGGTTAGATCCTCTCTTACATACTCAGCTTTGGTCTGGAGCCCAAAGCAACACAAGAAACCACGAAACTAAAACTAGGCAATACAAACACTTGCCTGTTTGGGAATTACAGGGGCGACGAGAACCACGCCCACTGCAATGGAGACTCTTCAGGACCTCCCACCTCTGCACATAGTAATTCAGAAGGAGGCAAAATTAGGTCACTACAGGCTGTATCATTCACTGTACAAGATACACATGGGTACAGGTCACACAAGGATACATCATCTAGACCGGTATGGGAATGCATCAAAGAGCTCAATGCACTGGCAGAACATAACACAGTAAAACTGTTATGGGCACCTGGGCATTGCAGTATCTACGGCAACGAGAAAGCCAATGAACTGGCCAGGCAGGGATCTAGTGAGGCTTATATAGGCCCAGAACCTGCATTAGGAATTTCACGAAGTGCTCTCCGAAGCTTTATTAAGGAGAGGACACGCACTCATCATCAAATGTACTGGAAGAACCGACCAGGACATTATTTCACCTTTAATAAGGGACCTTGGGACCATGGGGTTTCTCATAGGACATTCGACTGTAAAAGAACATCCCTGGAAAATTGGTAAATTCATGCGATTCCCTATGCAGGAAAAGGCAAGATATATTCGGGAAACCAATTCTGGAACCTGAAGATTTCCAGACACACCCTGTAAAGGACCTGTATCTGCTGTTTCAGGGGACATCAATTACAGATTGGTTGTGAATTTATTTAATTAGGGTAATCACAATAAGCCATAGGCTGCAGTGAACATGGATGCATTAAGGAATACATACCCTGAGCGCAAAAAAAGATATCAAGATTGGAACAGAGTGAAAAACGAAAGGCGAAGGAAAACTATGGGCATCAACAGCGATAGAGTAGAAGAATCACAAAATAAGCAACTGATTGGGTATAGAACTATTTAAAAAATGACCGAGGAATAAATATCAAAAGAAATGTTTTTAATTAATATTTTTATATGATTAGCAATCAGAATATTAGTACATTCTATGAGCTAATGGTATCTAATAACTAGGCGGCAGTGAGTGACTCCCAGTAGAGTCACTTTACTGTTATTTAGTTAAATCCTTTGGCCATTTGTTTTTAAGACGTCTAAGGGGGGATCTTCGTTTAGTGGTGCGATGGTTTCATTTGGGTCGAGTTCTAATGGGATGTTAAGGTCAGAGTGGAGTATTTTGTTGGTCACAAACCATGGAGCGGCTGCCATGTTGCGAATTATTTTGACTGAAAACGTTGTATAATTTTGACGTTTGATTTACTTATGCAGCCCCACAGTTGACAGCCTTAGGTGCAGATTTATTAAAAAATAGTCTTTTAAAATAGGAGTTTGTTAACTAGTAATAGCGAAGAGTTTTTCCCGATAAGCCAGCACCTTTCTTTAGTCCATTTCCTTTTGTTTCTTAGTGATATGGGTATTCCAAGTCAATCTGCTGTCAATGTGAAGTCCTAGGAATTTGACTTTGTCTGACTGGGGAATGTGCTTGTTGTTGAGAGTAACTGGTGGGCATTCTTGGTGTTTAGTCGCGCGTAGATTTGTTCTTATATACCTTGATTCTCCATTTAGACAACCATTGTTCTATTTGGTTTAGATGAGTTTGTAGTACTGCTAAAGCGGTCGTAGAATTTTTGTGGCATGCCAGAATCGCCGTGTCATCTGCGAATGTACCTATTTCCGTATGATCTGTTATGGGTATGTCCGAGGTAAATAATGGGTAAAGCATAGGTCCCAGTACACTTCCTGGAGAACTCCTGCTTTTATTTCTTTGATTTGGGATACTTCGTTGGCAATTTTAGTTTGATAGTTTCTGCATGTAAGGAATAATTGTAGTAATCGGTAATATTCATGTATGTAGTTTTTTGATTTTATATAGTAGTCCTCTGTGCCACACTTGGTCGAAAGCTTGACTCATGTCTAGGAAGACTGCGAAGCAGAAGGTTTTGTTTTTTAAAGCGGTTTGGATTGTGTTTATCAGGCGGTGGCACTGTTAAATTGTCGAGTGTTGCTGCCTAAAACCAAACTGGTGATTGGGCAGCCAAGTTTCTTGTAACGAGTCTTTATTGATACGCTTTAGCACCAATTTCTCCAGCAACTTGGATACTACCGGGAGTAAGCTGATTGGGCGGTAAAAAGTAAAAGTAAAGTCTGTGAATAAGAATTGTTCGTGCAAATTTGAGTTGTAACGGCTAGCATGTAAGTCTCAGGATTGCGTTAAAAAGGATTTGTAAGAATTTGATTCCGTAATCAGCTAATCGTTTAAGAATTGGTATGGTTATTAGATCTAGACTTAGATCTTTTTTGTTTCACAGCTATTTAATCTCGTCTTTGATTTTTTTGGTGGTAATCTTGCGTATTAGTAGAGACATCTGTAGGGGTGATTGTAGATCTTGCTCTATTTTTTCATCTACTTCGTTAGAGTTTGGTTGAAACAAATCTGCTAGGTGATCTGCGAATGATTCTGCCTTTTCTTTGTTCGATTTCAGCCATTAATTCATAAATAGCTCCTAAAGTAGCAAAGGGCGCCTTTTAAGGCGTTTCAGTAGCAGTAGTAGACATGTGTGTGCTGAGGCTACCAGTCTTATGCACTGTCATGGGTCCGTCCAGCCTTCCCAATTTTATTGGTTAATATCTTCCATTCTTTCCTATTTCCTGCAATTCCTTTTGCTTCTTCCCAGATTAGGTGGACTTGTTTTAATTCTTCTATAATTGTTCTTTTCCATGTGTTATTTGGTCTACCTCTTTTCCTTTTTCCTATTTTGGTGTAGTCTAGCGCTTGCCTTGTTATATTATTTGTTGATTTTCTGAATGTGTGACCAATCCATCTCCATTTCCGTTTGCGTATTGTCTCTTCTACTTTTTCTTCTTCTGTTCTTTTCCATGATTCTTTATTACTAACTGTTTCAGGCCAGAAAATACCACATACGATTCGGAGACCTATTTATAAGTGTTTGTAATTTCTGCCACTGCTTTTTACTATATTTCCAGGTTTCTGCGCCATAGAGTAGGGTACTTTTTACGTTACTGCGGAAGAGTCTAAGCTTTGTTTTCCTGCTAATATTTGTAGACGCCCAAATTTTGTGTAGTGTTTTAAAGGCATTTAGAGCTAATCTTATACGTCTGTCTATATCTTTCTCTGTACCGCCTTTTGTACTTACTATACTGCCTAAATAACAGAACTCTTCGACTTCTTCGATATCATTTCCCTCTATTTGGATTTTGGTTCCTTTTGCTTTGTCTGTAATTAATAGTTTTGTTTTCTTAGTGTTTATTTGTAGACCTACTCTTCTTGCATTGTTGTCTAACCGGGATATTTTCTCTTGCATGTGTTTTGCGTTAGTTGGTATTCGGCAGATGTCATCAGCGAATTCTAAATCTTCCAATTTGATGAACACATTCCAATTAATACCAGTTTTTTGTCCTCTGTTCTTCTCATTACCCAGTCTGTCACTATTAGGAACAGTATGTGTGAGAGGATGCATCCTTGTCTCACCCCTCTTTGAATTTCAATTTTTTGAGTTAATTGTCCTTCATGTTCTATACAGGCCGTAGAATTATCATAGAATAATCTTATTATCTCGATATATTTATTCGGTACGCCATATTGTTTTAATATCTTCCACATTGTTACTCTGTCTATTGAGTCGAAAGCTCTTTGAAAATCTACAAAGGTGATGAGGATTTCCTCATCCATTTCTGCAGTTTGTTCTAATATTATCCTCAATGTGTTTATATGGCCAACACAGGCCCTGTTAGCTCTAAATCCTGCCTAGTTTTCTCGGAGTTTCTCATTGATAGGACTTTTTAGTCTTTCTAATAGTATCCTGGTCATTATTTTACTAGCCCCACAAATTGTGCGGTTTCCTTTTTTGAATATTTTTATTATTATTCCTTCTAACCATTCTTTTAGGATTTCGCATTGTGTCCAAATCTTATTAAGTAGTATGTATAACATCTCTATTGAATAATCTGGGTGTCCCTTCATCAATTCTGCTTGCAAACCATCGATCCCTGCTGCTTTATTATTTTTTATGTGTCTCAGTGCATCTCTTATTTCTTCTTTGGAAATTTCTTTTACCGAAATATTTGATGTTTCTTTGGGATCTCCAATTTCATCTACTTCTTCATACTGGATTGTACTTTGTTTATACATTTTTGAGAAATATTCCTCCAAACGATTTTTGATTTCTTCTTGACTAGAGAGCATTTCACCGTTTTCGTTTCTTAGTTTTGCTATACATATGTAGTTTGATCCTTTCAGATTTTTCACTACCTTGTATAGAGTTCTTGAATCATGTATTCTTGCTGCTTCTTCCGCTAGTTCTGTCATTTGATTTATGTAGTTCCTTTTGTCTTGTCTTGCACTTTTGTTAACTTCTTTATTCTTTCTAGCGTAGTCTTCTTGCCAGGCTTTTTTTTGGTCTCGGTTCTGCTCCGCTAGGTACTTTGCTTTTGTTTGTCTTCTTCTATTTTTTTTTTGTTTCGTCTGATATTCAAGGTTTGTCATTTCTTCTCTTATAGCCTATTACTTGTACTGCAGTTTCAAATAGTGTGTTTTTGTATGTTTCCCATATCATTTCAATATTTTGTGCTGACATATCTCCTACATCATTGGCTTTCCTTCCTAGTATTTCTCTATATTTCTCTGTTATCTCTGGGTTTTTCAATTCGTTTATGTTCAGTTTTCTTTTCTTGAGGGTTGGTTGATAATTGGCTTTTATACTTATTCTAATTTTTGCTCGTACTAATGAGTGGTCCGAGGCGCAGTCTGCTCCTCTCATTACTTTCACATCTTGTAGGGAGTTCTTCCATTTTTTCGATAAGAATATGATCGATTTGATTTTGGGTTACTCCGTCCGGCGCTGTCCATGTTGTTTTATGACAGTCTTTATGTTGAAATAGCGTTCCTCCTATCATAAAGTTATTTAAGGAGCAAAATTCTATTAATCTTGTGCCATTATCATTTTCATCCCCGATTCCGTGCTCCCCTAAGATGTTTTCCCTCCCTTTATAGTCGCTCCCTACTTTTGCATTTATATCTCCCGTTATAATTTTTATATCTCTCTTATATTTTGCTTGTAATGTTTGCATGAGTGCGTAAAATTGGTCGTAGAATTCTTTTTTGACATCCTCCTCTTGCTGATTTGTTGGGGCATATACATTAACAATGGTAATATTTCTAAATTTTGCCTTAAACCTTGCCCATAAAATTCTCTCTGATATTCCCTCCCATTCCATTAAAGCCCTTGATGATTCTTTATTTTAGCTACTCCTCTTTCCTTACTGCCTTGTTCATTTTCATGCCCCGAGTAGAGTACGATAGTGTCTCCTTGAAGTCGTCTTTGTCCTATTCCATTCCATCTTGATTCACTTACTCCTAGTATACTGATATTGTATTTGTTCATTTCATTTGATATTTGGTAAGCTTTACTTATTTCCGCCATTGTTCTTACATTCCAGCATCCTATGAAAATATTACTTCTTGTATCTATCAATCCTTCTATATTTTTCCTGTTCTTTTTCTTTTCTTTTCTTCTTTTTACATTTAGCCAAGTTAATATTGTGTGCTATTATAGTATTTTTTTTTTTATTTATTATTTTTTCTGTATGTACATTTCCCCTATTCGCATTACCATTTTTTTTATTCTTATTATTTTTACTATTATTTTTATTATTTTTATTCATGTCCTTATTCATATCCTGTTCCATTGCCTGCGTCTTTGTATTTAGTGGTTTTCTGGTTAGTTTTCGTCTAAGTTTTTTGCCATTGTATCTGCGTCTCTTCCTGTTCTGGTTATTTTACGTAATCTTTCTTGTAGGTCCTCATCAGGGGATCTCTCCCTAAAGGTTCTTTCTCCTGTCTTTTCTTTTGGTGTTTCTTCTTTTCTTCTTTCTGGTTCAGGTTCTTTCCCCATTGCATTCAATTGTTCCAGGTAGTAGTCTTCTCCATCGATTATTAATTTATTGTATCTTAAAAGAACATGGTAGCCTTGCTCTCTTATTTTATTTCTGTATTTGATCAGTTGTTTTCTAATTTCCTGCGTTTCTTTGGAGTAGTCCTCCTCTATGTATACGTTTTTAGTTTTTAGTTTCTATCAGGACTTCTATTTTCTTTGGCCATTTTTCAATTTACACTTGTATGGGTCTGGTTTTTCTTGTTCGGTATTTACCTAATCTTCTAGTTTCTCTTATCTCTTCTTCCATTTTTATTTTTATTCCCATATCTCTAAAGGTCACCCTTATTTTTTCATATAATTTTAAATTACTCTCTTCTTCTCTTCTCTTCTAGTCCGTGTATTATTATGTTCCTTTTCTTGATTTCCCTATTTATTTCTTCTAATCTCTTCCCATGTTGTAATTTTTTTGTTTTAGGTATCTATTTTCTTCTCTGAGTCGCTCATTTTCGGTTTTAATTGCTTGCACTTCCTTTTGAAGCCCATCTAGTTCTCTTTCCTCCATTCTATCTAGTTTCGCATTTATTTCCTTTAACAATTCCTCCATTTTGCTAATCTCTTTAAGTTCCCTCTTCCGGTCTAAAATTTCATAAGGCCGGCTCTGTTTGTTATTTACCTATTTGTACGATGTTTACAGCGTATTGATAGATATTCCACGCCGGCGTTGTAGGTAAATGCTACGCTATAGGCTGACCCCGAATCGACTTCTCGGAAGGTCACGTCAATCTCGGCATCTAATTTTACTTGAATTATTCAATAAATAATAGATCCTACCTCAGTTTGATCTTCTTCTATTACTATTGGCACTTAATTTCACTTTATATTTCACTATGTAAATTAATATGCTCTCTTAAACTCTGTAATATGCAAAATTTGAGGCACGAAAACACACTCGTTACTTTATGCTCCCACTCCAGGCCCTCCTCTCACTCCAGTCATGTTACCCTTATTATAATCATGTAATTTATTAAATGTTATTTTTGTATAACAAATTGTAAATATTAACTGATGTTAATCATTTTAAAAAAAAATTCTTGATATGCAACTTTAAAGACAATATATAGGTATCTAACTTAGAAAAATATGATTAATATGGGATTCGGCAGAATGACACCCCATTCTTAAAGTGACCGCTGTAAGCAAAGTACTTGTAGTGCCCGTTATAACGTGGTAAACATCGTGTGTTTGTATTGAAGACTTATTTTACAAACGGCGATTTTGACTATGCCTGCAGCTGTTTCGTGGGCATTTCGGAGTAGGTCATCACGGAAAAGTTTTGACTAAGAAAACCACAATGTTATGGGTTGGGTATACAATTTCTGACAAACTGATTTACGATTCAAACGGTAGACTTCGTTGGGTTTAGACACATGAAATATTGTAGCAGTTGGCAGGCTGTTGTCACATCGCCACAACGTTTCGTTGCTGGGCATGCTCTCGCTTTGAGATTGTCCTACCGGAGCGTGCAGAAAATTCTATACTGCAATTCAGAAACTTAAAAAATGCGATTGGTACGTCTGCGAAAATATGTTCGCAAATGTTCTAGCTTATTCTATCGTGCTCAGTAGTAACAAAGCTTATTTTTATTTATTAAGCTCAATAAGCAAAATGTTCAGTATTGGGCTCCACAAAATTTTCGACAACTCCATGAATGACCTCTCCATAGTCAGTGTGTAACTGGTGTGATGTTATGGAATTGACATCATAGGACCGTATTTTATTAGGAAGTAGGATGCACGGTGACTGCCACATCTACCCGCTATTTTCTAGAGCTCAGACTCAAGAAACATGTAAATGCACCACTGTGATTCCAACAAGATGGCGCTACCGCACAGAGGGCGAAAATTTCTCGACAAGGTCTGGGACAAATATTTTCAGGTTGCTTCATCTCGTTACACGGTGCCATTCCATATCCGGCTAGGTTACCAGACCTGTGCCCCTGACTAACGAGCATTAAAGGATGCTATTCGCAACGGGATTGGTTGTTGACAACTAAATGGCGAGTATTTTTCTGTGATAGACAGTGGTCGAAAATTAGAAAAAATCTGATTATTGTCTTAGTAAGTCAAGAATACGGTACATATTATTCATCGGTATCAGTCGAGCCTGTACCACTTTTACGTGCTCTTTTGTAATCGGGATGTTTCATCACATTCTTTTTAGATGATAGAATTGTAGGTTCTTTTAAGAGCCTAAAGACTTCAGGTAACAACTTTGACTTCTTCTTTTGGGGAAGTTTGCGAAGAGAAACGATCAGTGGATCTGATAAAATCAGAAATCTATTGAATAGGTCTTGATTCGCTGCAACTCCAGATCTTTTTCTGCTGCAATATTCTCTATATTTTTAAGATTTTTATTTCGGGATTCTTGCGCTTTTTTGGACAATTGACCTATTGGCAATAAGGAGAACTTAATAACTGTAGAATCGTGAACTAAAATTTTACGGACAAATGCTGGCATATATAGCCATGGATACGTAGACACTAATAATCGTGCAGTCTGTAACGCATACTTGTGGAACGCATCAGTATCGACGTATTCACATGAAATGGTTTGCAGAATAGTTGAAAACCTTTTGATAATATTTTCATCGATATCAGAGATTGAAGTCGATGTAGTTGGATCCTCAAAAAATTTTTCACCGTGTTCCCATAGTTTTTTGTGTCACTACCTCCACCTTTAGGTTAATCAATTAGCAGACCCATGCTAGCCCTAAATTTATTTTGTATTAACCTTTTTCTCTCTGTTGCACTACCTTTATCTTCAGCTCGTGCTTGCCACTTCTTAATATTTAAACGATAGGATACGTGAAGCAAACATTAAAAGCATCTAATCTAGACATGCAACGTTAACAGTCCAAATTTAAAAGATTTCTCGTTCTCCTCCTTTTCGACAACTTTTTCTATATTGTTTATTTCTTTTTTAGAGTAGCCTTGCAAATGTAGCATGTTGGTGAAGAAGAAGTGTCGGTAATAACGTTACAAATTTTTTACTTTCCTTATCCTATAATAAGGAAAGTAATGTAATCGGCGGAAATTTGACCTACCCAGTTTTTCACATTTCTGGACGAAATATAGCCTCAGGACACCAAAAAAGTTGGTTTTAGCCATTGGTCCGTGTGTGTGTGTGTCTGTCGGTCTGTCAGTAAACAGGATATCTCGAGAACCGTAAGAGCTAGAGACTTGAAATTTGGTATGCAAGTTACTTGAGTAGGACTTTTGCTGCAAATTCGTCTATATGTTCGAATTTTAGATTTGAAGATACAAAAACCTATGGCAATAAAAGAACTTATAATAATAAACATGAATTTAAAATAAATTTGGTAAAAAGGAACTCGAAAAATTGAAGCTAGTTATTAATATACCGGTGTTCATAAATGATTCGGAAATTTGTATTCCCGATAGATCAGACCGAGACGAACAAAATTACAATGATTTTCGATCCGAGGTCAAATAATAGTTATAGCCGACTAAATTTAATTAAACGGACCAATCACAGCGCGCTCGGAGATCTATCGGGCCGACTGCGGGAGGACGGGCTGGAGCCTTGGCCGCTGAGGGCACCAGGCGATATGCGAAGCGTCGCCGAGCTCGCAACATTTCAGTGACGTAGCAAAATTTTAAGTACTAGTCATTATTTTGTACTGTTTATTTTAATCAGTTTCCCTGTTGGACTCGCGCCTCGCCTTTTAAATTAACAAATTTTTAGACGAGAGCAGCGCAGAGCCGAGACGATGGACTCGCGCCTCGTCCTTTAAAGTAACAAGTTCCAGGACGATAGCAGCGCAGGCCGAGACGATGGACCGGTATATATATAATAATAGATTAGAAAGTTGTGTGATGTTCACACCAGATTTTTTTGTCTATAGTGGACATAATTCAAGTATGGGATACAAAAACTTTAATCCCTTCTTCAGAGGTCCATGTCGTTGGTTGAAACTTGTCAATCTGATTTTGTATATAGGTCATCTCGTGCTGTAAAATGTCAGTACTTTCTTGCAAAAACTGAATTCAAAGAGGCCTACAAAATCTTGTTGATGATAGACCACAAAATTATTTTTTCATCTCTCGGCAATTGCGCAAACAATTGCAAGAGAACCATGGACCTTAAAAATAGATAGATATTTTTTAAGGCGGACTCCAAAAACGGTTGCTTATACTGAGAATGACAGCTACTTCCATCGCAACCCCGTTTTACTAACAGTACTAAACTTTCTACTGTTTCAGAGAAAGATATAGTATTACGGATTTTTGAATGTCCAGGAAACATTATGATCTAAAGAGCTTGCATTTGAACTTCTGTTACTGTTAGAGTGTCAATTGGCGGATAACATCAAGCCTTAGCCTCTAAAACTTTGTGGTAGGAGGGGTCGTAAACACAGCTTCAGTGACTATTTTGGCTTCTGAATCTTTTCCCTTAGATTTCAAAGTCACTTTCGCAGCGTAACTAAGTTCTTCCGCTTAAAATCGGTTGACAACTGTACGGCCCACCCTCTCTTGGTCTTTGAATTACGTTCTTCAAACGTTACCTTGAGTTGACCACAACTCGATGCATGCGGTTCTCCTTCGTCAACATCAAAATTGCTGTCAAACCACATTCTATGCTTCTGACGGACTCTTTCTCGATTGCGATTACATTTGTCTAGTCTTAAAAAAACTTTGTTGCAAAGTCAATTGCAGCGTTCCTTATGCGAAAGATTGCTTGCGCATCCCCTGCCTTTCCATAGTGATTGACTATAGAATCCACTACGTGAGCCTTCTGTGCTGCACGCATTTTACCAAATTTTTCCGATAAAACATCAAACAGTTCTCTTCTTGTAGGCATTCTAAAATACAAAAATTAAAATTTGGTGGTTGCTTAAGCTAGGGCAGTTTAGGGTAAATATAAGTACAAACCGATTTTTATATTATGTGGGCCTCTAGTCAATTATTGCGGGAGGAGGGGGGAGGTGTGTAAAATATTGTTACGCCACTGGGGTAAATATTTAATAAAAGTTGATAGAGCCGAGATTTTGCAATACAACCTTTAAGTATGGAATTTTGTTAACTTTCAACAAATAACTTTTTGAGTTTTTGAGTTACTAGACTTCCTTACCTCGTATAAGAAAGTAAAAATACGCTTGTTTTCTAACAACTTCGAACAAAAATGCATTTGACCGCGGCATACAGGGATACCTAAAGTATATTTTGGAATTAAAGTCTTCGTGGCTATTAATGGCAAACTTTCTTTAGGTCTCATAAAAGTTACAAAATTCCAAAGAAAGTAAGTTTATAAAAAATAATGAAATCAGGTGCTTTAAAATAAAATTTGTTGAAATATTTTCTATTCTAATAAAGTACTTGCCTTAAAGTTTTTCTTGTAAAATTACAAACGAAAAGCATAAATATTGGAGGACACTCAGACGTTGAAGTCTGCCATTAAAGTGAAGTAAAATCGTACTTTAACAATTATTCATATTTGAGGGGTCACCGCAGGTCGATATTCTTGGAAACATCACCTACGATATACCTTAATGTAACCTTAGAATGTAAAAGTTTTATAACATACAAAATTTAAATTTTTTCTGATGTTCGACCACTGTGTGAGGGTACAATAAAATATTGAACGTCGTTTTTTTTATACAAATTTTAAAAAGGAAAAATTATTGTGTAGGGCTTTATATTAAATGCATTTCGGTACATAAAAGTTAGTATCAAGGTTTATTTTTAAAGATTATAAAAAAATCTAAAATGTCTGTTGCTACATTTTAAAATCAAATATTGCAAATATCGTCTTTTGTGAGTTGAATCTACTAATACGAAAAAGTGCAATGAAAACAACTTGGCCACAGATTTACGACAATTTTTTGGGTGTTTGATACGGAAGACTAGCAATATGCACATTGCGCTGCCAGACAGCAGCGTGGCTTCAAAAAATAAACCTAGGTATATTTAGGGGTACGACCAACAGTCAAAACGTAGTCGTAATTTGAGTGTAATTGCAGTGAGGTACAATTTTCGTAGTCAGTAAGCAGATTGTCTAATAGAAATAAATAATTAGTAATTGTGCTTACGTTAATTAGTTGCTAACGTCCTCTAGAATAAATAGGGTCTATATATTGTAAACAATTGAGTTAAAAGTAAAATCCAGTTTGTACTTAATGTTTAACAGCAGAAATAAATGCCTATTTATATTTGAATCTTTCTTGTAGTATTAAACCCTGGCTGTAACAAACTAAGTATAATTTTTATTTTTTTAAACAGTTCTTAGGCTGATCTGAAGAAATAAAAATTTAATTTATTAAACTGTACATTTATTATTATTATAGAATTTAAACATACCCAGCCACAAATAATAAAACGCAAACTCACTTGCATTGCATGCAAGGGTAATTAAAAAGCTATTGTATGCAAGCAGCACCTCACACTTTTTCATTGACAACTGAACTTATTGTTGCTTTAGTAAACAAGGTCTGGTGTACTCTTGATGCAAGCCAAATAGACACAGTTGTATCACAAGGCATTGTCCATGAGGGTAATATCCATAACCATAACCAGCTCACGTTTTGAAAAAACATTATACTACGCAGTTTCAAAAATCACTCTCTGTTTTTTAGTTTTGTAAATTAATTAATTAATTCTTTTAAGAATTAAAATTATTTGTTAAATGGTAATATTTAAACTATGATAATCATAATGTTATGAAGATCATTAAAATACAAACAATGATTTTTTGGTTGTTAAATCTTAGAATTAAAATTTAGTTAAATATAAAATAAAACATAATTTTCCAAAATTTTAAAATTAGGTGTATTACATTTGGAAACTTAAAATTTCTTTTCGTTGTTTCCTATTTTCTTGAATTATTTCTATTTGAGGCCTGTCTTTGGCAATGAGTGAGTTCGAGTATGGTCATATTTCGCTAGACTTTTGCCTTCATAGTTAGTCTAGGTGGTCCTCTGAAACTTCAAACAGTTATTCCCTCTGCCTTAGCCATATCCTCATCTCTCTATTCTAGTGCTGTTTCAGTTTCTGAGGTTTGGGCTCGCCATATTCATTTTAAACCAATTTCTTATGTTGCTCATCTACAATGTTTTTCTTGTTTCTCGCCACCTACTTCCAGTGATTTACCATTATATTATATATAGTAAGGTTATATGTTTTTCTGTCTTAGTATGTGTGTGAAGTAAAATAACTTTATTTTTTCAATATTATCTATTAGTAATTTCTCAGTTCCAATTCGTTTACTCAACCTTTTTGCATTCTTCTATATGTTTACATTTCAAAGGCTGTCCATCGACTTGTTTTGTCTTTCTTGAATGTTTATGTTAACATGTTGTAAATAAAATTGACTATACATTAGCACTTTAGAGAGCGCAAATTTAGATTGAAATTAAAGTGACTGTTAGTTAATATTGTTTTAAATTTTATAAACGCGGTTCTTGGCATCTTTAGTATTCTCTTTATTTTATTTTTGAGGTAAGTAAGCGACTTTAGTATGTGTAACATAGATATAATGCTCAACTCAGAAACGCATGCAACAACAAGAACATTTCTAAAAATTCCTCACTATAGCATTTATTATGCCAATCACCCAGATGGAACGGCCCACAGCCACTATAGTTCACCATGAATTACAACACTGTCTAACAGAAAAAATTCAAAACACAATCATTCAACTTCCATACCCCTTCCATACCCACTTGTTGTAGCAGCAGTTTACAGTCCTCCACGACATTCCATCTCATCTGACGAATATAAAGAATTCTTTAGATTGCTAGGAAACAAGTTCATGGCAGGAGGCGACTGGAACGCAAAAAATACAGCCTGGGGCTCGAGACTAATCAAGCCAAAAGAACGCAACCTTTTACGAACAATACAAAACAACAACTTCGGATACATCTTAACTGGAGAACCCACTTATTGGCCCAGTGATCCGAATAAACTCCCCGATTTACTAGATTACGCAGTTACAAACGGTATAGCACACACCTACGCCAAGGCAGAACCAAACCAAGATTTATCTAGTGACTATTCTCCAGTCATCATTACTCTTAGCACCACTATAATCGCTAAAGAACCGCCTCTAAGACTATGTAGTAAATATACAGACTGGGATCAATTTACAAACTACCTAGATGAACACCTCAAGTTGGTTATTCCAATTCATAACAGTTAGGATATCGATGTCGCTACTCAGTACTTGACCACTATGCTCCAAACAGCTGCCTGGCTAGCTACTCCTGCTCCTAAAACTACCAATTCTGAAGTAAATAACATTTCTTGTCATATCCGAGATCTTGTAGTTAAAAAGCCCAGAGCTCGAAAACAGTGGCAGTGAACACGAACCCGACAAGACAGAACCTCCTATAACAAACTTGTCCACCACTTGCACAACGCCTTACTGGAAGTTCGTAATGACTCATTCAACAATTACCTATCTAAACTCTCCCAGATGACCAAACTCCATGGAAGGCAACGAAGAAACTCAAAGAACCGATAGTAGCACTACCACCCATCAAAAGACCCGACAATAGCTAGGCCAGAACTGATAAAGAGAAGGCAGATACTACAAAGAAATCACGACAGCAACGAAATCAACTCCTTCCTGGACGCGCCTTGCTAGCTTTATTTACCCATCGCACCATTGTTTTCAGATGAAGTCCGTCACAAAATCCTACACACCAATAAACGAAAAACTCCCGGATACGACCTCATACCACCTCCCACGCAAGGCAATAGTACTTATCACCACCATCTATAATAGCATACTACGCTTAACCTACTTTCCGATGCAATGGAAGTTCGCTCAAATCATAATGATTGCTAAGCTTGGAAAACCATCTCACCAATCCTCTTTCCATCGACGAATAAGTTTTCTTCCTCTTCTATCCAAGACATTTGAAAGACTGTTACTGAAACGAATCAAAGATACAGTTGACCTCGACCAGATCATAACTTCCTATCAGTTCGGTTTCCGCGAGCACCGCTCGACGATACATCAAGGTCACCGAATCGTCACCAAATAATGGAGTACCTTGAAACCAGAAAGGTCTGTACGACTGCACTCCTAGACATAAAGCAGGCGTTCGATAAGGTATGGCATATTTTGCTGTCCAGCTAATCCAAATCAAAATCAACAACACGGTCTCTGACTACCACCATATTACATCAGAGGTCTCGCAAGGCAGTATACTGGGGCCACTCCTCTACCTACTTTACACTTCCGACCTGCCAACCACAAACCACTCAGTTATTGCCACATTCGCGGACGACACGGCTATCCTAGCAGCTAATGAAACACCGCAGGTTTTAACCGATCGCTTTCAGCACCATCTGGACCTACTACAGGACTGGACTAATCATTGGAGGGTATCAATTAATACTGAAAAATCCACCCAAATAACTTTTACCACCAGACGAGCAATCTGTCTACAAGTCAGATTCAATGACACCCCCCTTCCCCTGAAAACTGAAGTAAAACATTTAGGGCTGGATCTCGACGCAAAACTCACTTGAAGCACCCATACTAAAAGAGCCAAAAGAAAACAACTCGATCGAAAACTTAAGAAAATGTACTGGTTGCTGGGGCCCCGCTCTCAACATTCCCTCACAAACAAACTCCTTCTATACAAGGCCATATTAAAACCCATATGGACCTATGGGATACAACTTTGGGGCTGCACAAAGGCCTCTAACACCAAAATATTCAATCTAAAATTCTCCACTTGATTGCTAACGCGCCTTGGTACATTCGGAACAATACCCTCCACACAGATCTGAAAATCCCAACTGTTGCATATGAAATCCAGAAACTCGCCACTACCTACCACCACCAGCTCGTAAGATACGAAAACAACCTTATCAATTAGCTATCTAACCCATCTTCAATTGTCCGCAGACTCCAGCGAATAACCATAACATTCATTATTCGGAAGAATAGCGCTAGCTATATCTCCCCACATGACATATAATATTTTACCATTTACTTATTACTCAATTAAAGGGTAGATTGTAAATAAGCATAAAATAAAAGGAAAAAAGTATGTGTAAGTATTAATTTCGATTCCAATATTGTGTATCTTAATATTTCTGTGGACTCTTGTTTTGTTTACGTTTATTTTTATTCCTATGTTTATAATTTTTTATTTTACTTTTACTACTTTTGATTTATTAGAAAGGGTATTTTTTTATTACCTTTTCTAGGTATGTAATAAACAATATTGGTAAGGAATTACAAATCGTAACAACGCCTTTATCTTCTAATCTCTATTTTATCGGTAAATTAATTTTTAACTCTTATTCTTGTCAACTCCCAAAATGTAATGTAAAATTAAAAATAAGGGATTTTAATAACATAATTTGAAATAACTTATAACATTTGCAATATCCAAACAACTAGTAATAAAATCGACTTTCAAATCACGTAAAGAGATTTACAAAGCAACGTGGATTAGCCCATATCACAGAATAACAAACCAGATAGACCATACCGCAGCGAAAAAAATGTGTTCATCTTTAATAAACAAAGTGAAATCTTACCATGAAGCAGATGTAGATAGTGACTATTATACCCCAAAATAACAAATAGTCTATTAGCAGAAAACAAAAATAACCAAAAAAGTACATGGGTGGAACGAATAAACAACTTTTGATAAAATAAGCTATAGAAAACAATAAAAAATGGGATACGATAAAAGTCATCGAACAAGCTTACAAAAGTTTCTACAAAAAAGTAACAAGAACGGTGTAGTACCGCAAAGGACACTTTCTACAGCGGTGCGAAATCGTAACGGTCACTTCCGGTTGCCGTTAACCGATTTAGCTGAAATTTAATTCAATGAAAGGTACTGACCTAAGTGCGTGTATGCCAAGTGCGAAGTGAATCCGTTGAATAGAATGGAAGTTATGGTGCCTCCAGACACACAGGAAGACTTGAATTTTCGAAATCGTAACGGTCCCTTCCGGTTTATGTTAACCGATTTGGCTGAAAACCAATCCCATGAAAGGTACTGACCTAAGTGTGTGTATGCCAAGTGTGAAGTGAATCGGTTGAATAGAACGGAAGTTATAGTGCGTCCAGACACACAGGAAGACTTGAATTTTCGAAATCGTAACGGTCGCTTCCGGTTTATGTTAACCGATTTGGCTGAAAATCAATCCAATGAAAGATACTGACCTAAGATATGTATATGCCAAGTGTGAAGTGAATCCGTTGAATAGAACGGAAGTTATAGTGCCTCCAGTCACGCAGACAGACAGACAGGATGTAACGGTCTCCGGTATTAACTTTCTACATATAAGTCTACCTAAGCTGTAGCAAAGTTGAATGAATCTGAATAGAAGGAGTTATAGTGCTCCAGCAGAAGACAGACAGATGATATGTAACTTTCTACAAAGTGCTAGAAAGTTAATAATAAAAAGGGCTAGTGAATGTAACAAATGTGAATGTAACAAAAAGGGCTAGTGAATGTAAAAGAGTGATCTAGCACAGAAAGGAAAAAAGAAAAAAATGTTTAATAGTTAGTTCGGAAGAAAACTAAAGACGCTTTACAGAAGCAAAAAACCGTAAAGATAAGGAATAGGAAAAGCTACAGTAACAAATATGCAAATATTTTATAAGAAAAATGACAAATTAGGAAAAAATATCAACTAAAACACTACTCACAAAAGACAAAGGAGAGGAGCTACTAATGGCAGAAACGGAGGTAATGAAGAGATAGGTGACGCATTACAAGGACCTATTAACGGCAGGGGAGAAAGAATCTAGTATTAATAAACCTGCAAAGCTTTGCAACGCATAGCCAAGTGGCGAAGCAGTCAAAGACGAGTTGAATGATATGCTACATGTCCTATGTTGCTATTTTGAAAATTTGAAATCGTAGAGGTCACTAACGCTGACCTTTGACCAATCAGTTTCAAAATCAAAAACAAGCCTTTTTGGTCACCTGTCGATTGGTGAAAACAGAATTTGGAAATTCCCAGCCGTTCTCGAGTTTTTGCTCGGACGGACGGACGGACGGACAGAGGGACAACATAAAGTTAGTAAGTGACTCCGCTTCGCTTCGCCACTTAATAATGTAAGTTTAACCCAAACAAATTAAAAAAAAATTAAACCTCTATGGCTAGAAAAAGTAAGAGAAAAAATTAGTGCCCTAAGAAAAAGTTCTGGAAGTTAAGGAATACCAGAGAAATTGCTGAACTATAGAGGAAAAAAAAAGAATATATAAATTAATAACAAAAATATGGAAAAAATGTAAAATGCTAAATAAACGGAGGAAAACCTATTAGCACCAATTTATAAAAAAAGTAGTACAGTGTGAAAATTATTAACTAATCTCCTAGAAAAGTAATAGAATAAATCAATAATGAACCAAATTCACACAAAATAGAGTGAAATAAGGCTCAAATAAATGTAATATTCATAGATTTACGACAAGGATACGACGAAATAATATAAAGTGAAATATTCAGGCACTTGATGCATTGAAATGCCCAGAAAATCTAATAATCTTTAAGAAGAATGACGCTGCGGACGATCACCCAGATAAAATTTAACGGCTCTACTTCAGAAAAAACTAGCCTATAACTAAAACAAGAATACCCTCTATTTACAACCCTTTTCAACTTAATATTGAAAGTGGTAATAAGAAAATGCCAATTCAAAAAGGATCAGAGCAATATTCAAAAGTTGGTGATTTTAGAAAAACCGGAGAACAATTAAAGGATATTTCATTAAAAGATCAAGGACAACAAGGGCAAAGGTAAATATAAAAGAAACAAAAAGGATGGTGTTGAAAACAGAAAATAATTTAAAAAACAACTTAGAAGTTAAAGTGGAAGAAATAAATATAGTTAGAGAGATTCATATACAAAGGAGCAGAGATAGACAAAAAATATATAAAAAGAAGGTTAATGTTAAGAAGCAAAAGAGCACGTTTGAAGTTAAACATTTTGAAACTGAAAGATTTGCTGCGAAAATTGGATTATATAAAGTGGTAAAACGACCTATAGCGTTGTGAAACCTGGGTTTGAAGAGCACAGGATATTAAAAAATGAAATTTGGGAAAGGAAAATACCAAGGATAATTTATGTAGGTACAAAATATGGAAAATATAGAAAAGAAGAATGGTGTGGCGGCCTTTTCGCCCTTGAACCGCTTTATATCGCGGCGGCATGCGAGCCTTTGATATCTGCACGTTTTGCCATCGCACATAAAACGGCATATGGGCTTCTGCTCAGCCGACAAGTCTGCATACGCCGTCGGCGGCACCTTTTGATATGAAAGGTGCTGTCGAATGAAAATTTCCCGCAAAGACCTACCGCCAAGCCAGGCGCGAAGCCCGGCAACATTCACGCATCGCAGCTCGGCCAATTTGGTCGTGTCTCAACACCCCGCAAACATTCACGCATCGCAGCTCGGCCAATTTGGTCGTGTCTCAACACCCCGCATACACTCGCCATCCGCAGCGCGACCAGTTCGGTCGTGTCTTCACCCCGCAAGAAACATTCGCTACCCGCAGATACCCGATCCGCAGCTCAGAGGTGGCCAACTTGGAATCGCCGACGAAGCCGAAGCCGAAGCCGATTCAGGTGAGCGATTTGGCAATATTCGTTGGTTGATATCGGTAGCCGCCCCCATCCGCTTACGCGACGGCCGTTTAAGGGACGATTTGGGCCTTCTCGGTTGACGTTCCAAACGGGCCGTACTACGTTTCCACACCGCACCACGAGAGCGGCTATTTACACGCCTGCCTCTCCAAAGAACAAACCAAAAATTACAAAATAAAAACCTCCCCATCACTGTAATAGTCAAGCAAGCCCGAATCAAGTAGATAGATTATGTATTACGAATGGAGTGTGACAGAGTTCCAAGAAACTTTACATTGGAAAAGATGCGTAAAAAGCATGGAGGAAATATGTGAAAGATTTACGAAAACTGAAAATTACCAACTGGGAAGCGCAGTTAGGATAGGGACAAAATAAAATGAAAATAAGTAATAGAGAATGCCATGTGCCTTAAAGGTTTCTCTAGCTGACGCAAACTTAGGCCGTCAACCTGATGAATTGTTATAATTTACATCATTTTTTGGCTGTTGTCACAGATAATACCTGTAACCATTCATTAGGGAGTTAACCTTGTGGGTAAATCATGTTACAATGTTAAATTTTCTCCCATTATCTTTATATATTCTGTTCTCATCTCCTTTGCACATCCCGATTTTTCTTCCTTGCTCATTTGTGTTGCCCTTTTTACTTCTAAGCTTAAAATTTTATTTGAATAAAACGTTGCTATTATCTTTCTTGTGTGTTTTTTTTCTTTCTAATCGTTGTTGACAAAAAATAATTAAACTACCTAAGCTTTGAATAACTTTTTCTTATCCTCAATTGTTAGTAGGTGATAACTATTACTATTCGTTAAATTCCATTTAGTTCTGTAACATGTTCGTATAATTGAAAGTCGGCGTGTTTTTTTTTTGTATTTCTTCGATTTCTTGGCGTTCTTTTTTATCCGATCTTTTTTGGTTTCTTTTATTTTGTTCTTAATTGTTATATCTATGTGTAGATATTTTTGTTGATTTGTCTGTTTATATCTATTTTCTCCAATCTTCCATTAGTTTTAGTATTTTTCCTGTCACTATAACTTTTTTTATTTGTATTTTTAAATATTAACTCTTAAATTATCTGATTTTTCAGTAACAGGTGGGGCAGTCAAGCTGCTCGTTTCTAAGAAGATTGTACGGTGGGTGTGTGTGAGGGAGGAGAAGTAGGCAGTGACCTTTACATTCCACACGGTTGGAAGTTTAGTAACCATGCAGCGTTGGACCGGTGAACAATGATATTTCGCTATTACAGCGTCTTTAGAAAATGGTCGAAGTTACGTACAGCGCAACGCGCGTTCCGTCTGCATTTTATCTTCTGCCTTATGCTCCTGTTCAAGTAGAAAAGTTATTTCTGTTTGGGCTAACTTACGTACAACGAATCAAACAATAAAACGACGATGTAGTAGTGCAAGAACTGTTAGGACCTCCGAGAATGTGGAGGCTGTACGAGTAGCAATTACAAGAAGCCCTCGAAGATCTGCCAGGCACCACAGCGTTGCTCTTGGATTTTCGACAAGAACATTAAGGATAATTCTGCATAATGACTTACACCTACATCTGTAGAACATGCTTTAAACCCCGGAGACTATCCTATCCGCTTTGATTTTTGTGAGCACGTTACAGATGCTTGAAGGTGACCCATCGATAGTCATCGATAGTCTACAGATGAGCGATAAAGCTCATTTCCACCTCATTGGATATGTCAATATACACAATTTTTGCTATTGGGGTGTTGCCAACCCCAGTTACTGTAAATGCTGGAAACCTCCTTTATTTCAGAACTTCAACGATTTTCTTTAAATAAAAACACTCATTTCCAACAAGATGAAGCAACTAATCACACAATTAGGGTGTCAATAAACTTTCGAATCGCCTCATTATTAGGAATAGAAATTTGGCCTTCAAGATCGCGAGACCTAATCTGCTCTGATTATTTTTTATGGGGATATCTCATGTAGAAGGTTTTTGAGACTCGCCAGCAACTATACTGGACTTAAAAGTGCGGATTGAAGAAGAAGTTTGTACAATAACACCGACGGTACTGTGAGAATTTCCGTACTAGACTCAGACAATGTGTACAAAATGGTGGTCCATCTTCTGGAGTAAATTTAAAAAATGATACTTTTTTGCTTTTACACCAATTTCCATTTGAGCTCTGAACATTTTTTGCAATAAATAAAAAGAAAAAATGTTTGTTTTTTTAATACCTACAAATAGTACAGATTAGAGATGGACAAAGTAACTCATCTCTGAGATCAGATCTAGATCGCTCATTTTTCTGCTACATTCATGCCTATTGCCGATATCAGTTAGGCTATTACTGCTACCATTATAGGGCCAATTGTAATAAATTGTTTAATTCAGTAACGTTTTATTTAAATGAAAAAAAGAGAAAAAAACAGAGGAAGAACCAAGTACTTATCAACCTTTGTTAGCTAATTGAACGATATCCCTGAAAGAAAAATTACTTTCTAATCCATTAAGTTTCTTTAATTCTTTCTATTGTACTTTTTCCTTATTTTCTACACCTACCGTTAAGACTGATTTTTAAGCAGACCAATTTATCATATGGTCCTTTGTACCAGATAAGAGAAATGAAAAAAATTTGTAAGTCCTAATTACCAATATTTCTTTGGCGTTATGTTTTAGTATTGGATGAATTTTTGTTGGTAATGAATATTTCAAATAAAATACGACCTGAATATAAAATTATATTGTTTTTAAAAGTAGTATATTAAATTATTAATTTAAAAAATACTGAAATTGTTTGTACTTATAATTAAATTATTTCCATTAAAAAATTACAATAAACCTAAATTTTGGTTTAAAAATAGAATGTGATTTGAAGCGGTTTCTTTTTCACAACAAATTTGACCTGCTTTAGAAAAAATTCTTTCGAACGGTACCGAAGTTGTAGGAATGCAAAGCCGTTTCAACACCAAGCCGTGTAAAATTGGGTAAACATGCTTTGTTGATTCCCACCAAACCTAGGGGTCGCTGGTTCTTACGTTGCAGACGGATCGTGGCTACCTTGCAATTTTTTGACGCTTCTTCAAATTCATCCCAGATGGATAGCTCCTGGCAAGCAAGAGGAGTCTGTAAATTGTCATTGGCTGCAAGGGTTGCTAAATGGCCTCTCTCTGATAGGCAAATTTATATTTACTATTATTAGCAAAACCCTGTTTCTTACACCTAAGGTTTAGCAATATTGCTTGAGTAACCAGCCCTTGGGAGTCTCTCCCCCCAAATCAATCTGTTAAACCGCTAAGAAGTTTAGATGAGAAGACAATATCTTATCCCCGGGATTTATAGTATGTTTAAAGATCTTAACCAGTGTCACGTTTTTTTCCTTCGAAACTACCTTAGTAACTTGCAACGAAAGAGACTTTCTGGGGCCCAAAAGAGAAGAGCCAAGAAAGAACCCAAGATCAGGGAAGGCATGTGGACGAAGGAGAAGCCCATACCTGTGAAAACAAAAAAAAGGGGGATAAGAAGGAAAGCGAGGGTAACAAGAGACTCCGTTCAGACTCTTCAACCCCGAAATTCAAGCAACCGGCAAAGAAACCCAGGAGCGAAGAGCAGGCTGGACAATATAGTGCCGCAATGAAAGGGTTGAGCATAGCGGTGCTAGACAGACGCTATCCAGAAATTTCACTGAATCAAGGGCAATCGGACTTGATTCAGGAAAAACTTGTTACTGCTCTGGATCAGACTCCTTCGGGAAGTACTAATCCACCGCAGTTCGAAAGCTTGAGGTACACGGGAGGTGTCTTATGGATCACGTGTGCCAACGAGCTAACTATAGATTGGCTGCGCAGAACCATCTCAGATTGGGGGACGCTGATAGAAGGGGTTGAACTTTCAGTGGTAGAGACTAAGGACCTACCCAAGCGCCCCAAATTCTCGTTTGGCTTCCCGGACCAGTCGACGAGAAAATTGCCAGGACCCGACTTGGGCTTCAAAACCCAGGGTTAAAAACGGAAGACTAGCGACTCCCTAGCCAGAAGATGGACAAGGAAGGAGCTATCCTAGCCTATTCCATCGATGGTGCCTCTTTCAAGCTCCTAGAGAGTAAACAGTTCAAGACGTATTATGGACTGAGAGCTGTTACTTTCAGGAACATTCAAACTGTTCAAAATGCTGAAGGTACTTCAGATAAACCTACAACATAGTAGGGCTGCGGCGACCCTATGTAAGATGATGGAAGGTTGCGATGTTGCTCTAATCCAGGAACCTTGGACCCATCAAAGCAAGGTAAAAGGTTTGGAGGGAATTTGAGGAGAACTAATATATAGCAGATCCTCAAATAGACCCAGAATTTGCATTTTAGTTAAAAAATATATAAAATGTCTGCCCCTACTGCAATTTTGTTCTCAGGATATGGTAGCAATGATGCTAACAACAAGTGGAGGAGGACTTATGAAGATCATATTAAGATCGGTGTACCTCCCTGTTAATGAACCGGATCCTCCACCGCCTAGGGCAGTGGATGAGCTTGTGAGACACTGCAGAAACATTGGTCTGCAGATGCTTATTGGCTGCGTCGCTAATGCACACCACCTCTCATGGGGTAGCACCGACACCAACATCAGAGGTGAATTAATTGTACAATTCACTGTGGCAAATAATTCAGACATATTGAATAAGGGTAACAAACCAACCTTCGTTACAGACGAAGAATAGAAGTAATTTACATAACAATTGGTATCTCTGATGAGGAGAGTTATTCAGACTACAGATACATTAAGTTTGAAATCATTGGGATTCAGCGAGTGATAGAAAACTATCGTAATCCTCGTAAAACGAACTGGGAAGCCTATAAAGTAGACATAGACCAAAACTTGGCGAGTACGATAAGGAAAGTTTACAATAACCTTGAGCTTGAAATGACTGTGGATCAGTTAACTGAGGCAGTCATTTTAGCGTACAATAAAAATTGTCCCCTGGTTATAAAGGCTTCCAGCAGGAACGTCTCCTGGTGGAATGAAGATCTTGTAACCACGAGAAGGCAAGTAAGAAAACTGTTTAATAGGGCCAAAACATCAGGTGACTGGGATACTGGGCATTGAAAGATGCCAAGAGAAAATCATTGAGGAGGTACTATGAGGAAATTGAAAATACTCCAACATGTGCCAGACTTCGTAACTCTTAAGGACTCTTACTGCAATTTGATTTGCACTTTAGAATCTAAATCCGGAAAGTACACCAAAACAGGAAAAGAAACACTGAACGAACTTTCTCGGATACATTTTCCTGGATTTGTAATTATACAACAGTTGCCCTCAGACTGGAGAAATTAGGTATCCCTTGATCTTGGCAACACAGCATCAAGGGAAGACCAAAGCCGGGTCGGGCCATTATTTGCAGGCAAAGAGTTACAGATCAATTAGTCCTATGTCTTTTTTGCTTAAGACCTTAGAAAAACTGCTTGATAAGCACATTAGGGAAGGTATACTGGTACACTATCCACTACATGGGAACCAATTTGCCTATCAAGCTGGTCCCTCAACTGACACAGCACTTCACTACCTCACTTGGAGAGTAGAGAAAACGCTGGACAACAAAAAATTCTTCTATGTGCCTTCTTGGACATAGAAGGAGCCTTCGACAATGCATCTTTCAACTCCATAACCTCGACCCTGAGAGGGCGTGGACTGGAGGAGACCTGCTGCAGGTGGATAGACTGCATGCTCAAAGGAAGGATGGTTTATTCGTCAATGTATGACAAAACTATTATGGTCCAGGTAGAAGGGAAATCTGTAGGTACAATCAGGGAACGGATGCAGAGGGCACTGAACGTGGTAACTGAATGGACTAAACAGGAAGGCCTCAAGGTCAGTCCCGTAAAAACTAAAATTATACTCATCACGCGAAGGAATAAATTAGAGGAGCTTACACCTCTTTCTTTTGGCGAAAAAGGAATCACTATATCGGGAGAATTAAAGTACCTAAGAGTTCTTTTTTACTCTAAATTTACTTGGAACCATCATATTAAGAAAGTGGTCGACAAATCGGTGACAACAAGTTGTCAGACGCATGTACGAGAAGTCGTGGGGGTTAAAACCAGGTATGGTGCACTAATTGTACACCAGAGTGGTTAGACCCTCTCTTACATACTCAGCTTTGGTCTGGTGACCCAAAGTAACACAAGAAACCACCAAACTAAAACTAGGCAAGTTACAAGGACTTCCCTATTTGGGCATTACAGGGCCTATGAGAACCACGTTCACTGTAGCAATGCAGACTCTTCTACACCTCCCACTTTTGCACATAGTAATTCAGGGGGAGACAAGATTAGGTCGCTATAGGCTGTATCATTCACTGTACAGGACACACTCGGGTACAGGTCACACAAGAATAATTAACAGTCTGGGGTGTCCTCTAGTTGAAATGAGGACGCACCACATGACCTCAAAAATATGTGAAGACTCTCTTTTCGAGGTGATAATGCAGGATCGAAATAGGAGCAAGACTTTTAGACAGGTAATTGCACCTGGTAGCCTAATCTGGTACACAGATGGTTCTAAAACCGAGCTGGGTACCGAAGTTGGAATATATGCTAAGGCTCCCAGGGTAAAGCTAAGCTGGGTCAGTACGCTTCTGTCTTTCAGAAAGAAATATACGCCATACTACAGGGCGTGAAAATGGTAAGAGGACTTACAGGAGCAATCGGATTTATATTATATCAGACAGCCAGGCAGCTTTAAAAGCTTTATCAATCACGAAAGCATTATCTAGACTGGTATGGGAATGCATCAACAAATTCAATGCACTGGCAGAACATAACACAGTAAAACTGTTATGGGCACCTCGGCACTGCGGTATCTGCGGCAATGAGAAAGCCAATGAACCGGCCAGGCAGGGATCTATTGAGGCTGCATTAGGAATTTTACGAAGTGCTGCCCGAAGCTTTATTAAGGAGAGGACACGCACTCATCATCGAATGCACTGAAAGAACAGATCAGGACATTATTTCAGCAAAACCTTTAATAAGGGACCTTGCCAAAAGAAAACTGCAGAACTCCTTAACCTAAGTAGGCTATAGCTAGAGATAACCATAGAGTTTCTTACAGGACATGCGACTATAAAAGAACACCTCTGGAAAATTGGTAAATTCAATGGTGATCTTGCATGCAGACTTTGTCACGAGGAACCAGAAACAGCCTTACATATCCTATGCAATTGCAATGCGTTGTGTAGGAAAAGGCAACATATATTCCGAACCGGAAGATTTCCAGACACACCCTGTAAAGGACCTGTATCTGCTGATTCAGGGGACATCAATAACAGATTGGTTGTGAATTTATTTAATTAAGGTAATCACAATAAGACATAGGCTGCAGTGAACATGGATCCATTTAGGAAGACATACCCCGAGCGCAAAAAAAACCTTAGTAACTTCATCAAAGACTTTCAAAATGTCAACAGAAAACTTGATTGTGTGCCAATCGGCATCATCTATTTCAATTTTGACCCCTAAAAGTGCCAGCGTAGAAATGGTAGGTTCTTTGGTTTTTAAAAATTGTTCTAACATATCAACGGTGCCAGCTGGTTGCCACGTCTTGTTTTAGCTTCAGACGGTTTTATTTTAAGCTATCTTGCATCCCTTGCAATTTTAAAAGTGCATGAGATTTTTTTTTAAGTATTGCACAATGGTTTTAACTTTTCCTACCATTGTAACAACAGATTTAGAAATCGCGTTTTGGACCACCAGATTCCAGCTATGGGCAAAACACGAAATGTGCTTAAATTTCAAATGGGTCGAAGCAGCTTTCATGTTTTTTTTGGTTAAATAGATTATACGAAGGACAAAGCATTTTAACAAAATTATTGAACTCTTCATCTTCGACAATCGAAAATGGGTGGTATTCTGAACAAATTATTTTCAAAAGTTGAATATTTAGCAACCTACTTTTAGATACAGAGATTGGCTTAATGATTTCAACAAACCTACTCATTAGCGGCTAAATAGTTTTGTGAGGGGGAGGAGAGCACAAAACTGTGCTCACAGTCGGGTTTGCTAATGCTATTGCTATAGGATCTTGTGAATGTTCCAGGTATTAGGAAAGTTTTTCCTATAGGAGTTGATATCAACCGTAAAATAGTTGAACTCGAAGGAAAAGACGATGCAGTAATATGTGAAATCTCGCCAGACTCAGATTCTGTCGGCGACGATTTATCGCAGCAAGGCCTATCCGCATGATCAATAGACACTGTCGGATGTTTGAGCTTCAAGTGTCTTTTCAGATTTGAAGTGGAACCTGCAGACATCCTTATTTTTCCCTGGTAATAGCGGCATTTTTCTTTTCCTTAAATGGTAAAATGGTACCAAATACCACTCGACAATCTACTAGCTCTCACTGACATTTCGTTCTAAAATAACAACAAAATATTAACGTAAATAGCTTCAATATTATATTGTAGATGTTATAGATAAATAATACGTACCAAGCTGTATAAAGGCGAAGACTGATAGAGAGAATAAGCAAAGTCGCAAAGAACTGAAGAGTTATCGGAATCAAGTTTCGGGAGTAAATCAGATCAGTGAGTCAAATAGAGATGGGAAAACCAAGAGCTGCTCGCACATGCGTAGACTGCACGACAAGGAAAAGACGATAGTTGAGTAGGAGATCGAAGAGCTACTGCTTTTATTTTGTGAGTAATAACTTACTCACTCCCCTTACTCACAGAGCTGCTTCTTTTGAGTAACTCGCGAGCGGATCGCCCATCTCTAGTGCGGATTGACTGCCCCACTCTGTATATCCGTACAAACTTATGAGGCAAACATAAACATTGCCGAATGTTTATAATTAAAGATTGAAGTGTAGAATACATGGAAAAATGTAGCAAATTTTGTTAGCAGATTAGTTCTTTTGAACATATAACAAATCAAGAGGCAAAATCGTAACACATTAATAAATTTAAAGCATCTAATGTATTAATATTTGTTATAAATATTGCTTTGATAGACTCTTGTTTTAATTGTTATTGTGTGTAACAATCTTTGGACTATTATAATGTAAAATCATATTTCTTTAATCTTGATTTTTTCTCAATCGACCCAATTTATTTATTTTCATATGATTCTGTTTACAAAAAAATTGCAACTAGATAATTAAATTCATGACTGCTGCAAATAAAACTGAAAGAATGTAGTAATGACTTAAAAACTATAATTTAAGTAACCGGACACTTATTGCGTTTTATAATAATTTATGTCCTGTATCATTTAATCAAACCGTGTAGATTAGTATAATTCAAGCTCATAAATAGCAGCAGCAATTAATATCTCAAGTGTCGTAAAAATGAAGGTGATGTATGCCCGTAAGTGACATGTTTAAGGCACATGCCCATTTTTATGGTAGAACGCTCCTCGCTTTACAAATGGCCTTTCCGATCTCCGCACCTCCATATCGAGCTCTTGGTCGCCTCGCTTTTGGACAGCCGCACTGACCCTCGCGCCGCAGGTGGAACTGACGTGTAAGGTCGAGGTCAGTGCGGAGGACCAAGGAGGTCGCGTTAAGTCACCACGCGTCACCAATGTCACCGGCTGCGCGTTTGGGCTGTTCCCGGCACGCAGGGCGTTTGACCCGCTTCTGGACGCCGTCGTAACTGTCACTGCGCTTCGCGGGCTTCCTTGTCGCCCGATCGGAGTTTGGAGGAATGCAGCCATTAAATAAATCTCCAGGGGCACCTCGCCTAACAGTACCTTGCAGGAAATATATCCGCTGTTGGATGCGTTTTAATTTACCGGAGTTACGAGCCTTGTACTAGTAATGGCCAAGCGCTTGTCCGGGTTTATCGCCAATAAAGCCGGGAAAAATGGCGTTTGGACCTAATAAATTTATGGAAGTGGAGGGATTTAAGAATCTAAATAGGAAAGCTTGATAGCGGTTTTGATCGCAGATAAAATGTAATTGCTGGATTTTTGAACGTAATTGGGCATTATGGTTGTTTCTGTTTTACAATTCTACAAAAAAACAATGCATCTGCAAAAATGCTCTGTTTGGTGTGCATTGTAGGATGGGGAAATCCTTGATCTGTACTTTTTTTAGGGCGAAGCTGGAAACACTGTGCGGTATCAGAAGATGCTAAAACTTTTTTTCAATAAAACCAACGGTTTATATTTGAATGACATGTGGTTTCAACAAGATGGAGCCACACAGCACGTGAAGCACCCGCTTTACTTTAAACCACATTTTTGGTCGTGTTATCTCACATCGATTGTCCGCCGCTGTATTGCAATCTAACCCTATTAGACTTTTTCTCTGAGGCTGTATGCAGAGGAAAGTGTTAATGTCAACCCCTCAGACGTGTAATTGCTGAAATAGATATGCATTTATGGAAAAAATGATTAAGGAAAATATCGCCAAAAGAATGATCGGATGTCAGCTTAAATAAAATGGAGGACATTTGACCAACATCATATTTCATAGCAATAGAATTGGAATGCTTTAATATTGTGTTTTATTGAGGAAAAGCATCTTAAAAATAATTTAGATCACGCTATATGTAGGATAATTTTACGTGCAACAGTTTGTAACCCAATTCAAGTCCGCTAATTTCCAAAATTAAAAGAATTTTTGGCATTCGGTTTGCTAAATTGACAAAACTTTGGGAAGATCGATCTAATCTTAATAAGAATCACCAATGAATACAAATCACAACGACATAACCATTCTGGAAACTTTTCACTCCACACTGTAAACTTTAGTATTGAGTTGTAATTAATATGAATATTTAACACAATTTTGTAGTCAAATAGCTCAAGAGACGTGCAACAGCATTTTTAGTTAATGACAGAAGTTGCATTATAGTTATCAGATGTAATTAATCTAAATTTATGTACTTAAAAGACATCAGAAATGTCAGCGGCATTTAAGGAAAAGCGATGACATTTTACTAACGTTGCTTAATTATAGTTATTACAGATGGGCCTTAATTTTAACTAATAACATCGTAAATCACGCGCATTGCGTGAGGGTTATAAAATTTTTTAGAGTTAGTAAAATTTCAAAAGAAATTATGGCGGAATGAAGACTGAAAAGTTCAACATTTTCTTAAAATATCTATTATTACAATTAGCATAACATTTTTCTGATCACCTGCAGGTTCATCGATTTTGATATATAGACGCTCGTAGCTTACCGGATAAGTTCTTTTATTTGACAGCTCATTTGTTACGAGGAACTGCTTACTGGAGTGTGGCCTACTTATCAAGCCATTTTCTTTAAAACTTTCTGGTCTGTGCTAGAGGAGCACTCGGATGTGTCAAGGTAGGGGAATTTCTCTTCCCATTAGTCACACAGATTATACGTGCTTGCAAATAGTATGAAGTAGCAAAAAATTCTTTGATATTCTTTTCAAAAAGGGAAAGTCGCAAGATTTTGCCTGATTTATAAAATAACCTTAATATATGTTAATATACAAGGTCCATCCCAAAAGAAATGAGCCTTATTTTTTTTCGGACGCGAGTGTACATTCCGGCGTGCTCTGACGCTTGGGGCAGGTGGTGGGGGGTCTTAGCTTCCATACGCGGTCGGTGCAAGTCGGCTCTGAGCTCTCGGAGCGGCAGGACGGGTGTTTCCGTGAATGTCTATTTTCAATTTTCGACACGGCGCGATGGATTCAAAAATCGATCAACGCTACGCAATTAAATTCTGCTTCAAACTCGGCAAGAATGCTACCGAAACGTTTGGAATGCTTCAGGAGGCCTTCAAGGATGATTGTTTATCGTACTCGCAAGTTAAAAAGTGGCACAAAGCATTTAAGGAGGGCCGGGAAGAGGTGGCCGACGAACCTCGGTCTGGACGACCGTCAACCTCCCGAACCGACGAGAACGTGCAGCGAGTGCGCGATTTTTTGAACGCCGATCGTCGGTTCAGTGTTTATCAAGTAGCAGATGCCCTAAACATTCCGAAATCGACAGTACATCGAGTCATTTCCGAGGATTTATCGATGCGGAAGGTTCATCGTGACCAAGTACCTGGCCCGGATTCAACTCGGCGTGGTTCCCCAGCCTCCCTACAGCCCGGACTTGTCTCCCCCGGACTTCTTTTTGTTTCCGCGGTTGAAAAGAGTGCTAAAGGGCAAGCACTGGGACTCGGTTGAGGACATCCAAGAGAATGTCACAGCAGCCCTCAAGGACATCCCTAAGGAGGCCTACCAGGAAGCCTTCCGGACTTGGAAGACCCGTCTCCAAAAGTGCATTGATGCAGGAGGATCCTATTTTGAAGAATTTTGAGGTGTTGTAGCGATCTGCTCAATAAAACTATTTTTTTTTTGAAAAAGGCTCATTTCTTTTGGGATGGACCCTGTACATTCGTAAGTTAAATTTCAATAAAACATTTGCTGTAATACTTTACGTAAACGAGATATAACAATGCGGCACACAAGCCTAATTTTCTATTTTTTCTTCTCATCCATCTCTTTTAATATATTTTACTTAAAGAGTAGGCCTAGAGTTGATTACCTACGTATTATGCTGGTATTCAAGTTGGTATTCTAAAGAGAGAAGTGTTCTCAGCAGCCATAGAATCATGGCGACAACATTGTGAAAAACGTGCGCGCCTATATGGAGATTACGTTGAGAAGCAACAGGTGTTTTAATTTTCTTGAGTAAGTACTCATTCGGAAAACAATTTGGAGACCTTAGAACTTGAACGCACTTCGTAGACTCAAATGAAGGTTACACAAAGCCATTCCCGAAGCCACAAACGCGACATTCAAACCTCATATGAATTTATTTTCTAAAGATGATCACATGATATGGAAGACTACAAAAAGTTTTAGAGGACCTCCAATTAGAAAGCCGGTCAGAAGCGATGTAGAAAAGACAGAAACCTTTACAGTACATCTTGCCCAAGTCTTTGGACCACTTGGACCCAACATTAATTACAACGATGATGTTGATAAGAATTTCCTTAATGTACTCTGCTAAATGTTACTCTAAATCAAAGCTTTATCCACCCCTTCCCAAGAAACACTCAAGGAAATTAAAAAATAAATATACATCAAACACTTGGGCATGGCTTCTTTACAGGTAAAATTCTTCAACATGTAGTAAATATATAATAATATGTTGAGAGTCCAGGAAAACCTAATAATGAAACAAGCCTATATCATCCAATTAACCTTCTCCCTGTTTTATTTAAGATTTTTGGAAAACTGTTGATAAAAATAATTTAAACTAACTCAGAACTACCCTGATTATCTCAGATTATCAATTTGGCCCTCGAGAGCGCCACTCAATTGTGTATAGAATCATCAATAGTATCATCAAAAGTCTCGAGGAAAAGAAATTGTGTACTGTAGTATTTCTAAATGTCGCCCAGGCTTTTGACAAATTTGGCACATTGGTCTTTTACATATAATCAAAAACAGTTTTTTGTATTTATTATCATCTGCTAAGATCGTAAATGCAGAGCGATATTTTCAAATAATATACAACTTCAGTTTCTCCAGCTACCATCAAGTAAATTAAGGAGTGCCCCAAGAAAACGTGTTGGGTCCGCTTCTTCTTCTTCTTTGCTCTATCCCCCTTTAAGTAGGGTCGGCAATCTTAATTTTACTTTGACCAAGAAAAACTGTCTAGGATCGTCGGGTCAGGTATGTTTTCTTTTTTTAATAGTGAAGCCAAGCTGGGGGACGGCCTCTGCGTCTTTTATTCTCTGGTAGGCTTAGAGCTCTCTTCACCACATACTCTTCATCTTGTCTCATTATGTAGCCGTACCACCTTAATTTGCTTTCCTTCAATTTGTTTTATGTAAGTGCCACTTTAAAACTAATCTTGTCTATCGTAGTTACTCATCCGTACCATCTAAGGATTTTCATTTCTTCTGTGTGAAGTTTTTGTACATTAGTTTCCTTTGCCGGCCAGCATTCGGACCCATACATCATTGCTGGTCTCACTGCTGTCTTGTAAACCTTGCCCTTTGTTCAAACAGGCATACGAAGGTCACACATAACGCCAGTTAGAGATCACCACTTTTGCCAGCCAACATTAACTCTATGCGCTACATTTGCCTCTATACCTCCATTTTCTGTGATCACTGATCTGAGGTATGTAAATTGTGTTACCTTAGTTAGTGGTTTACTGCTAACTCTAAGTCCCGCATTTTCTAGTGTATCTTTTGTTTTAGGCCACCTCCAGTGTTTTCCCACAAACTCCTAACATTGACAAGCGCACCCTCCTTATTAATTTTTGTTATTATGCCTAGATAATACTTCCCTTTATATGCTACCATTACAAAGATACCCACGACCTTATCTTCCTTCTTGAAAACCTTAATTTCCTCTTTGACTTCAGATTCAGATTCAAAGTCTGAGCCTGCAAGCCAGCTATCACCTGACTCAGCATACACAACACTGAGTTCGTCACTTTCTTCAGACCTTTCAATGATGGGACGAGCTGACTTTGTTTTCATTGTTTTTGCATCACTTGAGGAAGGTTCTGGCGCAGACATGGCTCTGCAACTCTGCAAATCTAGAGCGAAAATACTTTTTCCAGGTGTAACATTGATTCGCCTCTTTCTGATCTGCTTTCTCTCAGTCCTTTTTTGTACAAGATGTTCTAGGAAGCTGTCACTTACATTTCTTTGTACCAATTCATTTTCTTCTTAATGAATGTGACTGCATAACCTACTTAAGACTTCTTGTCTGTTTTTAGCATAAATTCCACATTTCCTAAATCCAGCACGCAGATTGATTCCCTTATTTTCTTCAACTTTATCCACCAGTTTCTCAACAGTGGAATCCTTCCACTCTGTCAAGGTAGTCTTCCAATGTCTCTTGAGTGGCCGGAAAAATGCCACATCTAATGGCTGCAACAAATGTGTTGCATTTGGGGGCAGAGCTATAAAACGGATGCTATGTTCTTCGCATTTTAATGTTTATATGTGAGTTCAAGTTGTCATCAATCAGTACTTTTGGCCCTTCTTGCTATAGGAAGCATTGCCGTCATAAAAAAATCTTCAAATGTGTTGTAGTCGAACCAGCCAGATGAAATGCAATTATAGCTTGCACCTGCAGGGCCACCTTCAGTCCATGTGCTCCACAAATGCTTGGACTTGTAGTTAACATAAACAGGAGCAAGTTCACCATCTGCATTTCCACAGAACAAAATAGAAGTACAAGCCTTGGTGGAGTTCCTAATTTTTAAGAATATTTTGTACCCCTCTTCGTAATGATTTTACAGAATCCTGGGTTATCTACGAGGTTCGTTTCATTTTAGTTCCAAATGTTGGAACTTGAAACCCCTTCAAGTTAAGTGCAGAGATGATCTAAATATTTATTTATCACATTTTCATCAACTCCTGCCCTAGCAATCGATATATACTGTGCAAACCTCTGGATCAGAATGGAATGACGAGCCATAAATGAGTTTTGCCAGTCAATTCCTGGAAAATTTATTCTAAAACATGTCACTGTCCTTCCCACACGGTCAAGATATGACTTTACAATACGCCCTAGGTTAAATCCAGTCACAGGAAACCCATAATCGGACATCGTTATACGATGAGAAACAAATGCTTCTTCCTCTATTTCAGAAAAAACTGGATGCCCTGGAGTCGTAGGATGTTTCCCCTTAAGTTTCATCTATAGTGTATTTCCGTGAATACCATACCTGGAAACAATAAAAAATACATTGTAGTAATAAAATAAAACAACTGTTAATACAGTAGCTCAGGATAAGATATTAATTTGTGGAATCTTACTTTTCAGCAGCTTTCCGTTTGGATAATTTAGTCAGCTTTATTTTATTAAGAGCTTCTGCCAGCGTTTCATTAGTATAATTGCGGTATGAACATGATCCAACTTTCCTTCTGCATTTATCAGGCATCTTACGAAGATGAATCAAATATAAACGAGACTTTTAATCTCGGGCGCGCAATAATAACGCGCGAGAGTTCTCGCTTCGTCAGGTGTTGGGTAGAGATGTCAGGAGTGGGGGAAGCAAGCCGGCGATTTTGTTCGTTCCTGTCAGTACCCGTCGTGACAACGTCTGAGCAGGAGGTACGGTCGTCAATTGCGCAGCGTATCATCATTAAATTTCTCGTCACGGAAGGTGTAAAACCGGCTAAAATCCTGAAGAGATTGACTTCGCAGTTCAAGGAGGAGACACTGTCACGAGCTAGAGTGTTCGCATGGCACAAAAAGTTCCTGGAGGGTCGTGAGAATGTTGAAAATCAGAGCTATGATCGCCGACTTTGCACCAGCATCACCAACGAGAATTTATTGAAGTTTGTTGCACCTCGATTGTTTGCATGATCGCAAGACCATTAATGCGGCGTACTACTGCAACATTTTAAGCGAGGTTAGACTTGCATATCGCCGCAAACGACGTGACCTACCGATGAGAGAGTTAAGACTTCTCCATGACAATGCTCGTCACCATACAGCAGCCCTGACAAGAGAAAAATTGGAGAAATTGGGCTGGGAGACAGTTGAACACCCTTCCTACGGCCCTGAACTATCTCACTGCGACTATCACCTATTCGGAAGCCATGGGAGGGCATAGATTCGACAGCGATGAAGAGGTTGAGGTCTATGTGCGCAACTGGCTGGAAACACGACCAACTTCATTCTACGAGGAAGGCATTTCAAAATTAGCTACACGTTGGGAAAAACGTGTTTCTAAATCAAGAGATTATGTAGAAAAATAATCTGCCATTCTTTTGTTTCAAGTTCAAATAAAATAATTTTTAAAAAATTTAAATAGAAACAGAAAAACTGTAAACTAGAACACTACGGGACAACTTTGTGACAGCGCCATTACTGTCACAATGTTTCCCCGTGATTCTTCACGAATGAAGTATTTCCAAGAAAAGGTAATTAAATAAATGCTCTGTATCTATAATTTTTAAGAGAATTATCACAAAACACAATACTTTAAATTTAATTTACCTTCAATACACTGCTCCGTAGGATTGTTTTACACCAGAACAAAGTGTCAGCACAACGCTCTGAAGTGCTTTCGAGAGCGTCAAAGAAAATGGCCAAGCCCCACTATTTGCGGGATGCCGTAAAACAGGTCCTCTAACCTTACATTCCGAACCGCCACAGAATGCCCGCCAGTTTAAAAAATTTGGTGCTCGGTGTAGGTGTCACAAAGTTGTCCTGGTTTACGGTAAGTCTATTTGGACTTACAATTATGAGGTTGTACAAATCCTTCAAATACAAAAATTATTAAAGGATACAATTAAAATCTTATATTTTACTACCAACGTCTTAATATTTTGGAATTTTATTATATGAAGCCTACTTTTTGCACCCTCCGATGGGCCATTAAATAAAGACAAGTGTGGATAACAAAATGGTTTTATTAGCAAGAGTCAAGTACAATAAATGTTACTTTTCCACATGGTCACTGTGAATACTGAGACATCTGTCATGCCGGTGGGCATGTTTTCATAGATGGTTGCTGCCAGCGTGTCGAAATAGGTCTCAACGGCGTCTTGTAGCTCTTCGTTGGTACTGAAACGCTGTCCTCCCAGAGCTCTCTCCAGCTCTCGAAAAAGGTGAAAGCTACTCGGCGCCAGGTTTAGGATGTATGCCGGGTGATGGAACATTTCCCATTGAAATTGTACAAAAAGCTGTTTGATTACCTACACCATTCTAGCACAACACCATCACTCTCAAATTTTGCACCTTAAACGCAGCTCATTCTCCGACTGCGGCACAATTCCCTTCTGTCTATAGGAAGCGATTGGCACTGTGCAACTCATACTTGGCGGGAGAACCAATCATGCTGGCCACATCAACGGACCTGCAGCTCAACTCCAACTAATATTTTGGGCTCGGCAATGACAGATGTCATGGTGGGGAATCTGGTCACTTAGCAGCGCTATCGGAGGCTAAAAAATAGCCCTCATAGTACATTGTACAATAACACTAGATATTAATTGTTCAGTTATCTCAATTGTTGCTTACTAAAGCACCATGCACATTAATGTTGACTACATAGATGCGTTAAAAACATCCACCCAACTGCAGTGCCTCACTGCAATAGTATAAAACTTCTCATTTTTAATATGACTCTTTTACATAATATTAATATTTAATTTCACAGTATTGGTAGATATGACCTTTGCTTTGTTAGATATTGGGTCATCATAAAATTTCTACAAAGTTCTCAAATCAACTCTAGATATAAAGAATTAATAAAGTATATTTATCAAAATTCTGCCGGTAAAATTACATAACATTGGCAATGATTCCGTCCGGTCCCAGAGATTTATAGGCTTCAAATGAGTTTATAGCCCATTTGATTTTTTGAGAGTTACCACTCTTCTTGCAGTCTCCCAGTCTTCCCTTGACGCTGTGTTGCCAAGATCAAGGGTTACCTGGTTTCTCCAGTCTGAGGGCGACTGTTGTATAATTACAGATCAGGAAAGTGTATCCGAGTAAGTTCGGTCAATGTTTCTTTACCTGATTTGGTGTACTCTCCGGATTTAGATTCCAGAATACCAATCAAATTGCAGTGAGAGTCTTTTGAGAGTACTTTTCGGACTCTGGCACATGCTGGAGTAGTTTCAATCTCTTCACAGTACCTCCTCCGTGATATCGACAACCATATACCAATTCCAAATGCATTAATCCAAACGAAATTTCGAACAGTACTAAAACTGTTTCAGAATATGAAACACTTAGACTTGATTAAATATCCAGTATGATGGTTACACACTTACCTCCAAAATATCTAGCTTATCGTCCAAGTTTACTCAATGCTTATATGAGACTACGATACCTTTTCATTACGTGGAACCAAGCCCACAAATCATTAAAGTGGAAAATGTAAGAACAATTTGTCTAGTTCTAAGGATTTAGCAAAGTGCTATGTTGTAAATTGAATCAACAAATTGCTGCTCTGCATAACGTAGCACGCATGATTGTCCCACTTCTCATCAACTTCGGAGGTTAGCTAATATCATTGAAACAAGATTATAGCGGAAGAAATACAGAAATTTTATTTTTGGGCACTTTACAGGTATTTGACTATGTATCGTGCATTGACATAAAACATAAAATTTTATATCTAAAAATTCATAAGCACCTTAAATTGACTTTTTTACTTTCTCGGCAACCTCACATTCGTCAAGATTTTTTTTATCACTGCAAACAAATTCAACCCAGGATACCACAAGGCAGTACCCTTAGACGAATCTTGATCAAAATTTGTATGCATAATACAGGGGACGGTAGTACACAGTCGGACGAAAGAAATTAAATACAAATGTTCTCCTATATTATCATGTTTAGTTTGGATTTTTACGTGCAATTCCACTTGGTTATCATTTAGAAATGTTTACAATTATTAAGTTTTTATTTATTATATCATATAAATGTGCAACAAACTTAAAAAAACGTTGTCCCACTTGTACAGCTACAGGTGCCCAGTAGGACAAGAAAAAAATACAGTGTTTCGGAGCTTTTTAAATTTTAATTAAACACAAATCTGTTCTTAGACTTTATATTGCGAGGAAATGATATGTTGGGGTTGGCAGTATTTTTTTTAATTACTGAATTTTCACGTCGTCTTTTGCTAAGAAAAATACATACACTTTCTTTGATTTTTTAGAAAGTTCACTGTTACGTTATCGTCTTTCACTTTAAAAACCTGCCTTCATTATATATTTTTTTTCTTCTCTTTAAACTCAACCAACACCCAACTAAGGGGGCTTGGGGCAGAAATTGTCCAGACATTTTTCTGTCGTAATAAAATTAGCTGTCTCCATCGTTTGTTAAATAACTAACCCAGCCCACGTCGTCGTTGTCGTTCGATGACTCCGACGACTCTTTATAAACACCTTTTTTGACGTTCTTCTTTTGCATCTTCTTCTTCTTCTGTAGGTGCCGCTCCAACTATTGAAGGTTGGCTGTCATTTCTGCAAATTTTTCTCTGTTTCTCGCCATGTTAAAAATTGTGCTTACTTGTGATCCCGTCTATTTTTTTATGTTTTTGAACGACGACATCTTCCTTCTTCCCGCTCCTCTTCTGCCTTATATCTTTCTGTAGTAGGTCGTATCTATCATGCCTCAGTACGTGTCCTAGATACTTGATTTTTCTTTTTTTCACTATGTGTAAAAGTTCTATATCTCTTTCTATTTTATTTAACATTTGTTGGAAGACCCACATTTCAAATGCATCTATTTTTATGCTTGTGTCTTTCTTTAGACTCCATGCTTCTGAGCCCTACAGTAATATTGGCCATATGTAACAATTAACTACTCTCAGTCGTAGATCGATGCTCAATTCTTTATCACATAACATTACTTCCATCTTTCTAAATCCGTCTCTGACCATTTCTATTTGTCTTAACTTCCATGTCACTATCCCATTCTTCTCTTACCCATGTGCCTAAGTATCTATATTTCTGTACTCGCTCTACGCTGTTACCTGCTACCGTAAGTCTCACATTTAGGTCTCTCTTCTTGCTTATTACTATAAACTTCGCCTTCTGTTGTTCATATCGAAGCCCAACCTTTTACTTTCTTTATTCACTGTGTCTAACAAATTTTGCATATTTTCTTGAGTTAATGCAACCCTAATAGAGTCGTCAGCATATTAAATATTATTTATTACTTCACCATTTACTTTAATTCTTTTCTATCTCCCCTAGCACGCATTCATTATTATATGCTCTGGGTATAAGTTGAACAGGGTTGGCGATAAAATGCATCCCTGTCTCACTTCTTGTTTTATTTATATTTCTTCTGTACTGCCGTTCTCAATAATAACGGTTGCTGTTTGTCCCCAGTACAAGTTCTTAATTATTTATATATCCTTTTCATCTATGCGTATTTCTTCCAGTATTTGAATAAGTTGTTCATGCCTTACTCCGTCAAACGCCTTGTCGAAATCAATAAAACTTATGATAACGTCCTTCTGCATATCTCTACATTTCTGTGTTAAGACTTGTGTAACGCAAATAAGGTTTTCCTTGTGCCTACACTAGCTCTAAATCCAAATTGGTTGTTACTTAGTGTTTCGTCACACTTTTTCCTTATCCTTTCATGAATGATGTTCAAGAACACTTTAAATACTTGGTTCATGAAGCTTATTGTGCAAAATTCCTTACACCTTTTAACATTAGCTTTCTTCGGAAGAGTTACGAAGGCAGATTTCAACCATTCTTTTGGTATTATCCCTGTGCCGTATATTTGGTTAAACATTTCCAGCAGAGCGTCCATATTTTCCTCGTCCAGAATTTTAAGGATTTCTATGTTTACCTGGTCATGCCCTAAAGATTTTCCTTTCTTTGTTTTTTCAACGCTTTCTGAACTTCCTATTTTAATATCGAGAGTCTTTCTTTTTCTAAATTAATGTCTTGTTTCTCAACTCTGTTATCTAAGAAGAGTTGTTCTATATACTTTCTCCATACGCTCTTCTTTTCGTTTATCTTTGTCACAATATTGTTCCACTCGTCCATGAAAATGTTATGTTCTTTTCTTCTATTTATTCCTGTCATATCTTTTATTTTCTTATGAAGGTTAAAGGAAACGTGCTTTCTCTGTAACGCTTAGATTTTTTCGCATTTCTCAGTAAGCACTTTTTTGCATATCTAATTTCCTTTCTTATATCTCTATTAATCTAAGTTGTCATAAATTAGCAGACTTGGATTTTGTTTTGTGGTGTGTATTAAACTGTCGGACATCAACCAGCTTGAAATATTTACCAAGTCCAGTACCCCATAAGGTGCTTCACGAAGCATATGCTGCTTAAAAAACTTTCGGAGATAAATGATGGCCGGTGGAAAGAGTGTGTCAGCGGCACAAGGAATGGGACTAGTCGTGACTAAGACTGGTGCAGAAACTCATTTGTTTAAACACTTTTTCGCTACGGTTTTCTTGAACTTTTAAACAGTCATTGTTTTATCTAAGTTATATATTTGATTATATTTTGATGGAGTCATTAGCTTAGGATTTTTATTAAAAACTTCCTTCAGATTAGTAAAAAAAAGTTAAACATTGTACCTATTGACGAAAATCATTCTTTACAGGCTACATTCCTCTGGCTGCCTGATGGATAACTTGTTTTTTTAATAAAGGCCCGTAGCCAATCATCTCCGGTTGCTTTGGGTTGGATCCAGGAATTTGGAGTTTTTTTTATTATTTGGAATGACATTTTCATATTCTAGTTCATTTACTATTTTAGAGTTTAATCCATAATAAATTCAGGCACATACCAAATTTTAGTCTTTTAGTGCAGACTCCTCATGCTATGTAAATAATCTATTTGCATTATAGTTTGCGGCGAAACGTGCATTCTCAGTTTTTGGTTTGTTTTGTACTTTACTCCAATATCGCCGCAACGTCGCTCTTGGTATCCCCACCTCTTGTTTAACCATGCGCAAAGATTTCTCTTTCTTAAAGGACTCCAACGTTACCTTCATAATTTACCGACTATAAACAGTTATTTTTCTCTCTTTAGGTCTTTTTGGCATCTAAAAATTGTGTACTGAAATGTACAAAATTCCAAAACATTCAACAATATTAGAAACAATATAGACGATATTTATATAAAAATATACAGTACACACAAATATACAAATGGACAAATTAAATAAGAAATATTTCCGCATTTTTATAATCTGGAAATAGTGACTATCTTGGTAGCACTAAATAGGAATGGTTCTGATTAATTAACTCAAACAGTGCGCGAAATTTGAATAGTGTCTTACTGTGTACAACATCCCACTGTGTACCCCCCTTCCCTACCACCCATTTCAGACAACACAGCTATATGTTTTGACGAAACAGCTCTCCTAGTACAAAATAAAAATTTGTACTAATCCGTAACATAGCTCCAGATAAGACATGAGTATGCAAATGGTTTTCCAAATAAAAACTTAGTCAAACAAAACGCGTAAAAAATTATTTACTCTAAAAAAGATAAATAATTTTTTGACTTTCTTCTCCACAAAATTGCTATACTGTAGGGTTCTAAAAATAAACCGTTAAATATCTCAGTGTTTATCTTGATATCTGCAAAATACGTATTTAATGAAACTTAATGAAGGATATTCCAGATAAAAACTGTTGCATAAATAAAAAATCTAACTTTAAAACAAATTGGTAATTTGAAATTGATAATTCGACAATACATCCAGAAATTATAATTAAATCCATGTGCCATTCAATATTTTATTACAATACTTGTTTAAAAGGATCATAAATAAAAATTCCATAAATAATATTACCCTCGTAGTCATATTTAGGCGACAAGCAACGATTTATTAATTTTATTAATTTATTACTATACAAAAATAATGACTAATTTAAACTTCATAGTTTATTTAGCTTATATTAAATTCGCCACTTTGATTATTAATTTTACGTTAAAATAGAGCGTGTATAAAAGTGCGTGTACTTATGAAAGTAAAACTGTTAAACATAAGTAAAAGTGAGCGTTGAAATGAAATGAAGAGAAAATCATAGGCATTAAGCGTCAAAGAGAATATTAATAATTAAATGATTTATTGCATCTATACATTATAACAAGGCATATGTTATATTAGTAAGATACGCCTGGTAGAAATGAAAAAAAATGTTTATTGATCAATTATAGTAGACAAAAATCTAGCAACATAAAATCTTGTCATTTATGTATTCTATAATAAGTTTTTTTTAAGTTGCTTACGTTTGATGGTGAAGATTATAAGTGTGCTTAAAAAATTTTAGTCTTGAAATAACATTATTTTGCTGACTATTTTCTATTCTAAATTTACTATTCTCCTGCTCATTTATAATACTTCGCTGGTTATCATAAAGTAGAAAATTTTGTACTCAACGCTTTGCTAGTGTTTTTTAAGTCAATCGGAAACTAATCCATTTGAATCAAGTCATTTTGTTTTATCTTATACAGATTAAATTGTATTCACTTAACTACTTGTACTTTTTAGACTTCAAATAGTTACCAAAAAATAGGAGAAACGTATGGAGGGGACTACGAAATACTATAAAAGATGTAAAAAGATGTCTCAAGAAACTGCTAATATGTTTAGAGTTTTGGAAATCTATAGAAAGAAAAAAGGAAGAAAAATTAATTTCAACTGGTGTGGGCCCTAGTCTACTTTTCAAAAAAGTAGTTTAGAAACCTTTGGTATGCGCAAGAGTAGTTTCCTAATAATCAAATTAAAACTTTGTATAAAAAATTTCAACCAGAAAAGTGAACTCCCAGCGTTATCCACTAGGAAAGCGAGAGGAGTGTTGGTGGATCAAAGACTTGTCGAGAAAACTCTAAACTTCAATAACTGATAGAGCAAATAATAATTTATGTTTTAAGTTATAAAACAAAACTCCACTAAAATAATATAAAGCGACTCGTTATAGTTAGGCTTTTTCCTGCTCTCCTATTACTAGCATGAAGGAAAAAGCAGAAAAAGAATTCCCAGGATAAAATGCCTCCCGAATTTGTCGCATTTCAAAAATATTAATGTTTGAGAAGGATGGACATGTGTCACACTGTGCTTTAGCAGAAAACGTGGAGTTTGCAGAAGATATACGTGCCTTCCAAATCACCCAGATAGGAGTTTGATATTTATTTTCAATTTGGTGATCTAAAACCTTACATCTAAGCAAGTCTTAGCGTTTGATGGATGTGTTCCCATTGGCGCACTCCACATATGGTTTAAAACACTTATTTCACCTGTTTTAATTGCCCTTATTTCACTTAACTGCACTTACACTAGATCGAAAGGTTTTAGCCTACGAGTAAGTCCACTGTTGTCGAGTAATTGTAACACTTCGACATTCACATGTTCATGTAATCTAGTTTCGTGCTTCTTCGCGAACCGTTTAATTTCCTCATTGACCATTGGCACTTTTAGGTTCTTATGGATGTCGTCATTTCTGATGTACCAGGGGGCGTTGACGATGCTCCTAAGGACTTTGTTTTGAAAGGTTTGTATAATTTTGACATTAGATTTCTTCGTGCATCCCCAAAGTTGCACGCCGTAAACTCAAACTGGTTTTAGAATCTGTTTATACAACAGTAACTTATTATGCAGGGATAGCTCGAAGTGTCTTCCAAGTAACCACCACATCTTTTTAAATCTAATGCAAAGTTCTTCGTGTTTTTTCTTGACGTGTTCTTTCCACCTGAGCTTGGTGTCGAGTGTCATGCCCAGGTATTTCGCTGTGTTAGCGTGTGGAATTGTCTGCTGATTGATCACTATGGGTAAGTAATCAACTCTTTTGTTGGTGAAGTTTATGTGAGTAGACTTCGCCTCATTTAGTTTAATCCGCCATTTCTCAGTCCAACTAGTGACGTTGTTGACGGCTGTTTGCAGTTTGTTTGTCGCTGCTTCTATCTCGTTGCTTGTAGCCAGCAATGCAGTGTCGTCAGCAAATGTAGCTGTCTTCACTCCATCGCTCATAGGGATATCGCTGGTGTAGAGCACGTACAAGATTGGTCCAAGGACACTTCCTTGCGGTACTCCTGCACCGATGTCTTTTAATTCTTCGCCGTATCTTACCTTGAAGTGACGGTCGGAGATGTATGATTTGAGAATCTGACTCATTTGCATGGGTAGATTCTTTTCCATCTTATATTGTAGACCCACGTGCCACACTTTATTAAAAGCTTGGGCTACGTCTAGAAATATTGCTGAACAAATTTCTTTTTCTTCTAGGGATTTTTCAATTACATCAGTGATGCGATGCACTTGGTCGATTGTCGAATGCTTGTTTCGAAATCCAAATTGATGGTTCGGGATAAGTTGCTTCTCCTCAATAATTGGTTTGAGGCGTTTTAAGAGCAGCTTCTCGAACAATTTGGATACGATTGGTAATAGCGAGATTGGACGGTATGATGTTTTCTGGTTGGGTGGTTTCCCTGGTTTCGGGACCACAATAACTTCCGCTACCTTCCACTGCATCGGTACATATTGTAATCGCAGAGCAGCGTTGAAAAAGTGCGTAAGTTTCATTATGCCCTTTCTTGGTAGTTCTTTAAGCACTGGCGCACTAATTAGATCATATCCAGGTGCTTTTTTGGCGCTGAGGTTCTTTCGAATCTGCGTGGCAATTTCATTCGGGGTTATTGGATCAATGATCCTATTTTCCCAGGTGTCTATCGCGGGTAGCGGTTCGTTGTCATTAGCAGAGTGGGGTTGGAAGGTATTTGCTAAGTGCTCAGCAAATAATTCCGCCTTTTCATTATCTTTCCTTACCCATTCACCGTTTTCTTTGCGAATAGGTGGATTTTGGTTTTGTGGTCGGTTTAACCTCTTAGTCGCCTTCCATAGAGAGTACTCAGTATCTTTGTCGTCTGATAAACCTCTTAGGAATTCAGAAAATGTTTCATTTTTAACGGTACGGATTTCCTGTTTGAGTTGCTGGCTTAGTCGATTTAGCATTGTTTTATCTGCAGGTGCTCTGCGTTGTTGCCATTTTTCCGTGCTTTACGTTTCGCTGATACGAGATCTCTAATTTTTTTGGGTAGTTTAGCCCAGTTGTTTTCTGTTTTGGCGCCGGAGTGTTGTAGATTAGCAACGAGCAGTTCTGCTTCCGCGTCTAATTGATCGGTTGTTTTTAGTGGGACATTTAGTTGGACACGTTCTTCTACTTCTGTTCTGAATACGTCCCAGTCTGTCCTTTTGTTTGTTAATGATGGTGGATGTGACTTATTGATGATCGTCTCACTTAACGTCAAGATAATCGGAGAGTGGTCTGATGACAGGTCGTAATTTTCTTCAATACTGATGATGTTATGTTTTTCAGTATAAAGAAGCTTGCTTAATTGCATCGTACAATTGATTACCTTTGGTGGTGATGAGTCTCGAACCCCAGAAGGTATGTTTAGCATTAAAATCTCCTCCAATTATGAAGTGATCTCCTAATGTTCGGAAGAGTCTGAAGTAATCTTCTTTTTCTAACGCGTACCTAGGTGGACAGTATATTGCAACAACAGTATAGTCTTTGGATTTTGTAAAGACTTTTACAGCTGTTGCTTGTATCTCACAAGTTTCGTAATTAGAATCTTCATAGTGTTTGATATTCTCCTTTATTATTACCGCTGATCCTCCTCTAGCTGTGTTGTTTGGATGGATGGTGTGGTATAATTTGTAACCTTTATTTTTAGGTAGTTCTCTTTAGTAAAGTGTGTTTCTGATATTAGACAGATATCTATTTTTGGTCCCAGAGGAATAGTTCTAGTTCATGGGCGTGCTGAAGAAGCCCATTTGCATTCCAGGCTACTATTCTAATTGACGCCATTTTATTTCTTGCTTTTGGCAGCTGCCTTATTGGTGGTTTCAAGCTTTTGGACTCTGCTTAAAATTGCTTTGATAGCTTCATCTTGCTTATCAATTTTCCTAGAATTGTTTGCAAAGTGTTGTTTATTGCATCTAGTTTTGTTTCATCAGCAGTGTTTTGTTGTGACTTGCCTTCAACCATTTGTGCGTAATTACCCCTGTTGGGTTGCGTTGTTTTACTGGAACAGTGTTTGGTAAAGTAGGAAAATTCTGTTGGGTTTTCTACTGCTCTTGCTACTTGTTCGTTATCTGTTCTTGTAGTTCTTTTTTCTCTTTTAGAGTTTTTTCTCTTCGCTTTTGTAGCTCTTTTGCAATTACACAGCCGCGGTAGTTAGCTGGGTGAGCTTCTCCGCAGTTGATACACTTGGCTTTTGTAAGTCTAGCTGACCTACAATCTTTAGTTAAATGGCGTCCTGCACACTTGACACATCTAGCTTCTTTATTGCAGAAGGACTGGGTGTGCCCGAATGCTTGGCACTTTTTGCATTGTGGAATAAGGGCTGTATTTTTGCGTAAAGGTTCTATTTTTACTTTTAATCCCGCGATTAAATCAATCGCGAAGATATCTTTAATGTCTACTGATTTGTTAAAGGATAACATATGTAGCGGTAGAGGCTTCATAGTAGTGACATCCTTTTTTAATTTCTTCATGATGTTGGTAACGTTTTCAATTTTAAAACCACAGGTATGTCGCGGGGCCGATAGCGCGGCGCAGTCACCGATACCGCGCGAGAAAAACGCAGAAAGCACTGAATTCGCACGTCTGCACTGCTTGAGCTTCAAAACTCGAATGGGTGATCTAAAAGGAGTCTGAAGATGTGCAATAGATGCAATCAATGGGGTCGCATCTTTTCGTTTAACCAAAAGTAAGTATTTAATGTTAACAACGTGGCAGGTCCTTTGCAAGAAATTTTTATCCTTAGTTGCATCTATACCTTCTAATATCTAAAGTTTCTTGTCAATATAAAATGCCTAAAATGATTTACGTTAACATTCTTACTATAGCACATTTAGCACATTGCCAAGACAAAGAAGAAGGTAGAAAAGGCGAAATCTTAAAGATAGTGATATTGCGTACTCTTTGTACGCACTAAGTCATTTCTATAATAGAGATTCGCAGGGAAAATGCATGAAAGTAATACCAACAACTAAAGTACCAGTCCAAAAAAATTTCCTTTTTTTTCTAAAAAAGTATTGTATAAGTCTCTGCTATCAGTCTCAATATGAATTTTAAAAACTGCTTGCTTAAAACTTCAACGCAATCTTTAGCCCCGATGAGAGAATAAGTGAACAATTTTATATTTATTACTTATGTCATAAATTTTTAAATTAATTCCAAAACATTATACGTAGATTGCACACAGTAATTAGTTCTTTAGTACCAAATAAATAATACCTCGTAGTATTTATTCTTATTATTTGCATTTAAAGTGCGAAATTATTTTAAATTGAAACTTAGTATTTAAAAACTTCACTCCTTGATTATTTAATTATTAAATATATTAAATTCACAATGAAAAGTGCTCTAACGAAGCATGAGCTGAAATCAATTATGTTCGGTAGAGACATATAAAGAAACACACAAACGCCTGGTTTGGCTGCTTCCTCTCGAGACATTACCCACTAAGAGGCCCCAAAGTTGAAAACTAAAATTAAACATATGGTCTATAGGTCGATGGATACCCACTAATTTGACCATTCCGATTACGAATCCAAAGATATTTTATCTTATCCTATCATTTAGAAGTGCGATCTTAAGGACTTTTTGATGTTTTTAGTTTTACATCAGGTAAATATAAAGTATAGCTTATATTTAATCTTATAGGCAAAATAAAGTAAACATATTGAAGATAGCTTTATTTAAAAAACATTAACGATAACAAATATTTATATCAAAAACAAAAGAATCATTCAAATGTCTATTTTTAAGTAAATGGAATCATCAAAAAAAGCATGATCAAATTGTGTGAATCTTGAATTTTGGTATATAAAATATCAAAAAATGACCATTTTATGAGAGCAGCATGCAACTGTCCTGAATTCACTTTTTTATTAACAGCAATATTCTATTAATGTTTGTCTTTTCCTAGTCTTGAACAGCATAAAAGTAATACAGTACTACTTTATTCTAAAAATGGCAAACACTCTCATCAACTTACATTAATTGTATTGCTATTTAATGGGCCACCAATTATTATTAATTGGGAATTAACCAATAATATATAGTCATATAAAATGGTAAGTGGCTTCGGGTTTCAATTAAAGTGCCCTATAGGAGGAGCTCACAGTGTGCTCAGCGTAAATCCCTTGTCAATACAAATTAATTGGCTAAGCCATCACCAAGAGCCAAAATTTTTGACTTTAGGGTCCTTTAAAGTCCAATGACATAAGAGGAAGTGACCAAACTAAGCATTTTTGTGTTCTGCTAGGTATGATCTCTTAAACAGTTGGTTTCAGCTTGTGCTTTTTCAAAGCAATATGATATAGGAATTTAGTTATTTACTTTGTATTGCTTAAAAAATTAAGCAAATTAGTAACGAAACAGATATCAAGTCTGGAAAGGCAACTTTCGAAAGCAAACCAAGTCATTTATATGACCCTGTGATCCCCGTATCACGGGTCAAATGAGAGCTACATGTCTAAAATTAATATAATACCAAAGAATACATCGACCTAAGCTTTCTACTGACCAAATACGAAGTGAGTCGGTCACGTAGTTTAGGAGATATCATATCGACAGACACACAGACACTCAGAGTCGTGATCGTATTTATTTTCGCCTACGCCTTACAGGCTTTCAAAAGTTAATAAAAGACGCTCCAACAACGGAATACATTAAGATTAACAAGTAAGTTGAAAATAAAACACGGCGTTTTTTGATTGACTATCAGATGAAAAGACATTATCACTACTTGCAATTGATATATCTCAAAGACTATTTGTTATATGTATCATTATTTAATGTTTCTGTATTATATTAGTTTTTTAACAGAATCTAAATATTCATATGTTGCTACAGAATGGAATAATTTACCTTTTACTAATATTGGCACAGCTTGTTTTATTACCGATTATAATGTTATTTTAGCAATAAAACAAAACTATAAATCTGCTACTGTTATATGTTACTCACTGTTTTTTTTGTTCCTTAGGAAAAACTAGAATTGAGAATATTATTTTTGCTCACTTGAAACAGAAACTATAAGCTGGTCGAACTAAAAAGGTATACTTTGTCACTAATTAATAGTCTTGCTGAACTCTACACAGGGGCCCAAGTACAGGCTTAGAAGCAAAAAAGAAGATAAAACCCCAAAGTCAATGTTGATAACCAAACAGAAGGACATGCTTGTCAACTGCCAAGTTGCTGCGGTTACTGAAACAGTAAATAATATTTCTAATGGTGAAGGAAGAGAAATATATTTTACTAAAAATATGTCAGGAAGCAAATTGTTTGTGTTCTTTCTAAGACGTCATCCAAGGATCAGAAAGCAGCATGGTGAATATCACCAATCGAAATGTAAATGACATGCAGAATTTTACGGCTGCTTAAAGAAAAAAGAAGTCTCTGATATTTTAAATAGAGAACATAACTACGTTGGAGATGTTGAATGTTTTAGGTCAATAATTGTTCTACTATGTGAATGCACATTGATGTAGAAAACTTATATTCTGATTTGGAGGTTGAATATTTAAAATCGGGTTGAATCACGTTTCACTTATAGAGAATTTCTTTATATTCTACAACAAAGAACATACATTTTATTTTACTTCACAAATGGTGTGGCGGCCTTTCGCCCTTGAACCGTCTGTGTTCGTGGCGGTGTGCTGGTGACTCGATATCTGCCGACAGACGTTTTGCTATCGCACACAAAACGGCATATGGGCTTTTTTCGCTCGGCCTGCGAGTCTGCATACGCCGTCGCACAGTGGGGCAAATCGATAAAATCATGGCCAAAAATCAAATTTTTGAGTTGTATATTTTCGTCTATATACGTTCAGATCTTGTTTACGGATAGTCCTAGAACAAAATTCCGGACCGGACAAGTATATGCCTGCTCTAGGGTCGCCTCGACATCAGTCGATATTCAGCCTCCGTTCGGTACGCACGAAACAAGTGGACGCGTCGAAAAATTCTTGCCTGTTTTGAAGTGCTGTGAAACTGAAGAAACTATTTCAATTGGAATTCGGCAAAATGGAATCACTTTCTGGAGGTATGTAGAATATATGGTTATGCACATTTATTGCTCATTTTATGTTTGTAATATTTAAATCTCGCGACAAGTAAACATAAAAAATTGTACACTTTTTATCTAAAATCGATTTTCTAATGTAGTTTTAAAAATGTCTTCGCGGGTCTCGACCTTGTTTCGACAAGGAATTGATAGTGTATAGTGTTAAATATAACATATTAAAAAACTGGCTGCTCAGGAGTGCTCAATGAAAAGTGAGACTAATTTTTATGGAAGAACGCGTGGCGCGACATTAACGGACATGTGAATGTAATGCATTGGTTATTACGTTACAGCGCATTGGTATATTTTCTGTCTATTAACATAGATCAATGTCTTATAACGGTCATTGAAATTAGTGAATTAACATTAATTAATGGCATTAATTACATTTTAATACAATAATTTATTATTTTAAATATACGCTTTACAAGTTACTTCACGTTCCCTTTTATGATAATCTCAAAATTTTATAAAACAGTTCTCAAAGAACTCTCAGCAGTTAGAACTGTATTTCCCACATGTTCGTAAGGCGTAGCACCCTTCGACTGCACTGTAGGGTCTCCGCAGTAAAGAAAGGAGCCTCCTGCTGTTCAGCCTTTCTTATACCTGTTTTTTATTGACACCTAGGAGACCCTCGTAAAGGTGGATTCCATGAAATTTCTGTATTCTTTTTTTCTTGTACAGAATGTATTCAAATATATTTGTTATGTGTAGTTTTTTATTTTTCCAAAAAATGTATCTTTCGAAAATTAACCATACTTTTTCTGGACAACTGGTGGCTCTCTCCTATGTATCATTTATATCATAAATATTCATTTTCTTCATAAATATAAAATTATCATTTAGTAGTAATAAATTATTTTAGTAAATTTCAAGGCATAACACTGTTAGTGAGAAATCTGAAAATCTGAAATATTAATGGATTTTAAATACAGAGTATATAGTTTTGTTAAGTATAAAAATAATTTCTGAATAATATCATTCAATTTTGTACATGTTTATATTGGTATTTTACAGAGTCTTCCAAATCTTCAAATCTGGAATTGTCAAGAAAAGATGTTTTCTTTATGGTGAAAGACAGTTTAAAAAATGAACAGAAATTCGTCATTGACGTTTTGAAAGACGCAATTTTCAAAAAAAAAAACGAACATGTGATACAAATAGACGAGGATGAAAAGTCATTAGGACTGTTATTTGCAAATTTTCGATCGAGATGGAGAGCAGCAAATAGAGACCAAGAAAAGTTTCTGAAAAAAAATGAAGAATGGTTGAAAGGCACCATACAATTTTCAAAATTATCCAATACTGAATGCACAACATCAACATTTAAGAAGATTGTGAAGAATGATAAAAAAGGAACATGTGGGCGACCTTCGCAATCCTTTGCTTCATCCAGCGATAGATCAAAGAGGCTAAAGACTCAAGAAGTACGTTCTACTTTATCTACAGAAGAATTGACGTATGCTGCTCAAATGAGTTTAAGGAGTTCTAGTCAAGTACATGCTGCTCAAGTTCTTAAAGATGTCACGTCAACAAGCCCAACAAGAGCCTCAAAATATATATCTGCTGTTCGGTCACAAAATGAAGTACCTGTAACCTCAGACGAAAGACTTTCTTTAATGACCGAGAAAGGAGAATCAAAGCGCTCTTATCAACTATCAAGAAATGCAGCTAGAACACATAAATGCAAATTATACCCATCATACCATGAAGTAGAAAAAGCAAAAAATCGTTGTTATCCATCAGTTGTGTACACAACTGTTAGTGAGTCGTGCACACAAATTAAACTACCACATATAGAATTATACAACTTCAGGCTGATGTCATCGATACTCTAAATCCGGAAATTCTGCAAAAATTAGTACTTCACTGTAAATGGGGATGTGATTGTCAAAGTGTTTATAAACAAAAATTTACTGAGGATGGAAAATCTGATGAAAGCATTTTTTATACTTCTCTGTATGAGAATTTACAATTAATACACAACAATCACGAGACAGATGAAGCAACTATTGTGTGAAGATGTACAGTCAACACGGAAAGAAGTTACCGAGATTGAACAGCAGATTGAGGGTCTTGCACTATACGCTACTGAACAAAATTGAAAATCCATTTCAGTAACTTATTGTATGTCGTTTACGATGATAGACGGTAAAGTCTGTAACGCAGTAACCGGTACCACTTCTACACAACGCTGCTTTCTGTGCAAAGCCACCTCTAAAGAATTTAATGACATCGACAATATTATAAAATGGACATTACTACAGATAATTTAAGATTTGGCATATCTACATTGCATGCGTGGATTCGTTTTTTCGAGTGCTGTTTGCATTTGTCGTATAAGCTAACAATTGAAAAGTGGCAAGCTCGTCAAGAGGAAGTGAAAATACGCAAGGAAGAAATACAGACTCAATTCAAGATAAAACTGGGGCTTATCGTTGATCGACCAAAGTCAGGATATGGCAGCTCTAACGATGAAAATACAGCACGCCGCTTTTTCGGAAATGCTGCCATATCTGCTGAAATAACAGGAGTCGATGAAAATTTAATTCACCGATTTTATGTTATTTTGCAGGTAATTTCGAGCGGGTATGATATAGATGATGAAAAATCAAAGACTATTGTATAAATACTGCCCGTTTATTCGTTGGTTTATATCCGTGGTATTACATGCCTACATCTGTACATAAAATGTTGATCCACGGAGCAGAAATTGTAAAATATGCCCTTTTACCGATCGGAGAACTTTCTGAAGACGCCGAAGAATCACGCAATAAGGACATTAAAAACGTCAGATTACATCATCCAAGAAAATGCTCTAGATAATCGAATATGAGAGATATTTTTAATAGGCTCTTAGTAACATCAGATCCATTTCTCTCGAGCATCAGGAAATTGCTCCAGAGACCGCCAAAATCTCTACATCAAGAAGCTATACAATTGTTAAAACAACCTGAAGTCACCAGACAAGAGACAAGGAACGATTTCGATTTAGATACAAGCGGGTCAACATCAGAATCCGAATCGAATGATTCGAACATTGATGAATATGACATACATGATTTTTGTTAATAGGAGTAAATAAAGAATTACATAACATATACATGACTTAATCTTTTACCACTTTCCCTATATAAAGTTACTCCATAATAAATGCATAAATTAAAAAAAACGAATAAAATTAAAATTACAAATTTCTGTTTTTTTTATTGATAATATCAGTTTTACAATACTTTTACGATGTTTTTGCTCTAATTTAACTCCTGAATCGTAAGCAATGACCTCGAAAACCAAATTACATGAGATTTCACTTCATATTTTCAACGTATGAACAGTTTTGCCCGCTACTTTGGATTCGCCATTTTGAATTTTGAAAATCTGACCTCAGATTCGTAATCAGCGATCCCAAAAACCCCCCGAATAACCAGTTTCAGTCAAATTAATAGAAATTCGAATTTTTAGTCCGCCATATTGGAGCCGCCATTTTGAATTTTTCAAATCGGACATCAGATTCGTAATCAGCGACCTCGAAAACCCTCATATAGGTAATTTGGGACTTTTGGCCACGAAATCGGGACTATGCCCCACTGTGCGTCGGCGGCACCTTTTCAAACGCAAAGTGCTGTTCAATCAAAATTTCCCGCAAATTAATCCACCGCTAAGCCAGGCACGAAGCCCGGCGATACTTTTCAAACCGCAACCCGGCCAGTGCGGTCGTGTTTAATTTACCGGCAGCTAACTACCCCGCAAAGCCAGGCATGAAGACATCACAGCACGGTGGCCACCAGGAAATCAACACCGCTGAAGCCGAAGCCGATTACAAGTGAGCGTTGGGCAATACTCGTTGGTTGATATCGGTAGCCGCTCCCATCCGCTTTCGTGCCGGCTGTTTAAGGGACGATTTGGGCCTCAGCGTCCTACTTTCGGGACGGGCCGTACTTAGTTCCCCACAACGCTCTACGAGGGGCAGAGCTATTTGCACGCCTGCTTCTCCAACAAATAATTAATAATTTTGTAATCGCTGCATATCAAGGTAACCTAAATTTTACAACCAAATGATATTTCTGTTTTAAAATCATTAAAATCAAAATTAAATTGTTGATTACTATACCTATAAAAAAGAAAAATTTTAATAGAACCGTAACCAAAGTACAGCTTGGTTCTGCTGATAAGCTGAAACAATTGACCTTTAAAATCGTAAAATATGAATTTAAATATGCAGCTGACATGCCTTCGACGCAATAGCCATTATTCTACACACTAATAAACGAATAGCAGGTTAAGTTTACTGAGTTCCTTGACTAGCACCATCTATCTTTTCGTCTAAGCGGGTTATAAGATTTATAAGAAAGTAACCTCATAAACGTGAAAAACAGAAGTCTGCCAGATAGATATTTATAATACAGAGGGTCTTCGAGGTAAATAAGATTTTTTTAGATTGTATTTGTTATATATCCTATTAGATAACGCAAGTTAATTTTATATCATTAATAACTTACGATAGCCCGTAAAATAATCCAGAGACTACGACTGCAGAGTTACTACACTCAAATCTCTGCGCACCAAGAAATTGTCGACAAAAGTGATTTGATTTCAAAAATACACAATTCACGTAGTGAAGAAGTAGAGAACACTTGACCGCTGGTAGAAGGTAGCTGCTGACAAGGCAACCGATTTGATCGCGGGAAAAGATCGATCAGTATTCTGTATTGAGTATAACTGACGTAGCAAAAGAAATTGTCTTCTATTTTTCCGTTCACTGAAAAAACAGAATGCACACCAAGTTAAAGGCCCAAACACAACTGATGAAAAGAGCTTCGTTCAAGACAGGAATATAAACAGCTAAAATCATCTCGGATTTCCCAAGATATCTCTGAAGTGTCTATTGACATCCATGTGAGCTGAGCAGCAAAGAAGATGTTGTGGCTTTTAACAGATATACCAACATTCTGGAGAGAGTTATGAAACCCTGGATAGAGAAGGTGGCCACTGGAGGTACGTATTCCAGAAAGATTATTTCAACCCACAAGGCAAGGAAGACTCAGTCATATTTATACAACAATTTGTATTATCACTTGTTTCCCGACTTGTGGTTACTCTCTAGCCTAGACTTATCGTGTGAGACTTGGTAGGGCATCGGAATACCAAAGACAGCTTAAGGGCGTCCATCATGACATAAACAAGGAGGAAGTGGTACTGGCCTGCAGCAGATTGAAGTTCTGGCTTGAGAAGGGCGTAGCCGCTGGTGGGGGCTGCATTGAATAATGTGATTTTCAATATTATATGTTTGTGTTAAGTTTTATGTATATAAATTTAATACTTCTTGTATTTTCATGTTACTTTTGTTCTTTATTTATATTTACCCCTTGTAGAAAAATTTACGATTCCACGGCTGACCATAAAATGTATGTGAAATAAAGTCAGTGACTAATATGTGGGAAACTAAAATATTGAAAAAAATGTTCACACTAAAAGAGTCAACGAAAAAGGCAAAAAGACCGTAAAATAAAAAATGTAACAAAAAGACTAAAGAAAGAAAATTGACACATTAAACTTAGCGTTAGCACCCCTAACTAAAGGTGTTCTAAGTTTATTTTTGATTTACTATGTAATGTAAAGATGAATATATACTGCGAGAAATTTTTTGGATAAAATGTAAAGAAACTGGCAAAAGAGGAAGGAAGAAGACAAAGAAGGAAAATTAAATTCTGAAGAACAAGCTAAAGCAGTTGAACGTTTTTTTGAGGACAAAAATAAATATAAATATTTATTGAACTTACTTTTTTCTGATGATATTACTTTTGGACTAAAGGAGAAAAGGATTTCAATCTAGTTTTCTAATTTTACAAAATTGAAGATAATCAGAAGGGAAATTTTGCACCTGTGAGTTACGAAGAAGCTAATAGGATAAATAAAATACGCTATTATGGATAAGCTTTACATGGGGTAGTACAAGAAGTAATAAAGAAAAATCAAATCAAGTGGTGTGGCGGCCTTTTCGCCCTTGAACCGCTTTATATCGCGGCGACATGCCGGGGCGGCTTTTTGACATCTGCTGCTACGTTTTGCCGTCGCACACAGAACGGCATATATGGGCTTTGCTCAGCCGACAAATATACACGTATCGCAGCTCGGCCAATTCGGTCGTGTCTTAACAACCCGCAATTTGCAATCCGCAGCTCGGCCAATTCGGTCGTGTCTTATACCCCGCATATATACGTTCCGCAGCGCGGCCAATTTGGTCGTGCTTAACAACCCGCTCATATTCACACCGCATCAGGTCCAGTACGGCCGCATTTAACATCCCGCAACATACAAGAAGACAGCGCATCAAGGTGGCCACCGTGAAACCATCGCCGACGAAGCCGAAGCCGAAGCTGATTCAGGTGAGCGATTTGGCTTTACTTTTGGTGGATATCGGTAGCCCCCCCATCCGCTTTCGCGCTGGCCGTTTAGGGGACGATTTGAGCCTTATCGGTTTACGGACCAAGAAGCGGGCCGTACTACGTGTCCCGCACCGCATCACGAGAGCGGCTATTTACACGCCTGCCTCTCCATCTTTTTTGGTCCTTATGGGCCTCAGCGTTTTACTTTTCAAAACGGGCCGTACTACGTATCACACACCGCACCACGAGAGCGGCTATTTACACGCCTGCCTCTCCATCAAGTTTTATTTGCCGTCGAAACACATTGTACGTGCTTATTTTTCTAACAATAAATAACATCAACTGAATATTGCAAATTGATATCCGAGGCAAATTTGAAGTTATTGAAAATCCCGAGATTTTAAATATGTTGCGACTATTAGGTTCTACCGTAGACTAAACTACCACGCAAAAGATTAGAATGCCTACATTAATAATTTTTTTATTTTGAATTTAGATGTTTGTATTATATTTTATCTTAGTAAACCTTACTTAAATGGACTTTTTATTTGCAGATCTACGTATTTTTCTATATATTAATACTCTTAATACATCAATTTATGGTTACTAGGCAAGAAATACTTTTTAATCTGGTAACCTTATTTGTTTAGCAAAGTTAGAAAATATTTGATGTCTGATTTTAAATTCTATAATTTCTAGAAAGTAAGAAAATGCATTAAAAAACAAGAAATAATTAAGGTTTTCCTAAGAGGTACTACACAGCACATGCAAGAGTTGGGTGTAGCTATAAAAGAACAGGAACATACCATTATAAAAATCACAAATAACTTACAAGCAAGAATTTAAAACCCCCTCCATTGCACTGCGTAGAACAAAAAGAAAACAGTAAGGCTATTTACAAAATCAAGCACTTAGATTCGATGATAAGCTTTGATCAAGCATGCAAATAAAAAGGCATCTTATAGTACATTAAATGTCAAATTCTTAGTCACACAAATATTATTGTCTTAAAAACCCCAAGTTTAGTAGGAAAACAAATGCAATAACACTTTTTTTCATAACTAAAGCTAAATACAATCCAGTTAAATACAAACTTTGCTGCAGCAACCCCACATATATCACGGTCTTTATGAAAAAAATTATAATTATAATAATCATTACAAAAACTGGAAGTTTCAAGGAAAAGACTTTCAAACAACCAGCATCATTCTAAAAGACTAGTATGGAAGCATTTTTCAAATCAATATAATAGATTTATTGCAACGCGAAACACCCGGGTGGAAGAACAGATATATCATGCTAGGATACAAAATTAGATAATCCCAATAATAACAGATTAACCAGTGCACAGACCGACAGACCGTAGAAAAGCACCTGACGTCATAGATTTCTGTTGAACGGAAAACATTCTTATGTGTTATACAAATATAAAATTGTGCTCTTATCGTATCATTCTTTTTTAATCGTTGTCCAGTTTATACGAAGAATAAAACCTCTTAGATTATGTAATAAGAATATCAACTTGAACTAACACAAATAAAAAATATCTGAAATAATAAATCCACAAATTTAATTCAGAACCAAAGGAGAATTGGAAATCAACGTATAAAAGAAGCAAAGCTAAATAAGGCTAGAAGAGTTCGAAAATCCTAATACTTACAAAATCTTACAGAAACTGAATCAACAAAATACTACATGTGGAAGAAGATGAAGCAACCGTAGCAACACATTCCAGAGATAAAGCAAAATATGAACAATGAGCTAGAAGCAATTAGCAAAATCTAACAGCTTTGCAGAATCTTGAACAGAAATCTTCAAGTCCTTCTCTAGCACGACGTTTAAAGAAGAAAAAACAAATATACGACTAATTGTAGAAAATTCATTTAAATGAAACAGCGAAACAGAAAATTTAAAGCAAAAAGGAGTTTGTAATAGTATACAAAATACTAAAAGGGTACAGAGTTATAATCTTGTTACTGGTACAATATTAAAAGTTGCTAGTCAACAATACTAGTTAACGCAGTAACAAGAATGTGATACGTTCTCGCACGCTGGAAAGACGCAGAGATCATAGTCCGGGCAAAACCAGAAAGGGATCCCGGGAACCTGGCGTAGTAAAAAGAGGAAAAATGATAAAAAGACGAGGAAGAAGAAAAAAACGCCTTTAAAAATCAACAAAAATGGAAGTGTCACTAGTAATATCTTATAGAAAATTAGATGTTAACATCAAAAAGATGATGAATATGGTGCTAAAAATAGAGGAAATGATGAAAATTTACAAACAGAAGTTAAGGAAATGAGAAAAGAACAAAAAGAGTACAGAGAAGAAACAAAAATACATCAATACAAAGAATAGATCATTTAGATGATCATAAAACAAAAAATAACGCAGTTACAAAAGGGGGAAGGTGAATACGAACGACTAGAGAAACTAAGAAATAATATAAAAATGTTTATGAAACAGGAGTTAAATATAAATGCAGAAGTCATGAGTGCCGTAAAACTAGGAGAAAAAATATCCTTAATTCAAATAGCAAATAATACTGTTAGCGCCGAAATAGAGGGAAGGCGATGTCATCTTGGGAACAGATGGAAAAACTGGGACTTTCCCGAAATTCTGTCCTCTTTCCGGGACAAAGAGGATCAGTCGATAGCAGGCTCAGAATGCGCCGCGGAAGCAGTCTTCGTCAAGACAGTGTCGGCTGTACATGTTTAATATATTTTACGATTCCCTTTCAAATAACGCCATTTATGGTGATTCATGCAAAGCACTAGTTTCCTTTAGGAAGTAAAAATAATGGTAAAAACAAAAAATATTTAAAAAAATATACATTCACAATACTAAGATAATTTAGAACGATAGCAAAAGAAAAACGGCAAAAGAGTAAAGAAATCAAGGTGGGATACAAGAATATAAATATAGGGACAGAAAAATAAAAATAAAAAACGAAAAAACTAAACAAAATATAAATAATATAAAGGTCTAGCTTCAAAAACTAATAAAAATATAAGAAAATTACAGAATTAATAACAATAAAAACGGTGAACTAAACTATAGATAAGGTAGTAAGATAAAAATTTGAGAAAGCACTGAAGAAAAGGATAAAATAAAGACTATAAACAAAGAAAAATAATTTAAAAGAAACAATAAAGATAATTAAGGACAAGATGAAGACTTGAAGAAGGCACAACTATAAATACAAAAAAGAGAAAAATAATAAAATAAACAAAAGAAGCGCTAAGAATGCTAATAAGAAAAAGAGACATAGAGGTCTAGATAAACTTAGAGATATTTGTAATACAGAAACAAAGAAAAAAGGAAAAGGGACAGATTTAACTGTTAATATGGAGTGGAGTGAAAGTAAATGAGTGGACAAATACAGGAACAAGATGTGTACTACATAGGCATGTCAAAAACGCAATAAATAAATAAAAAGCAGTAATTAAAAGAATACTTACAGCAGATTTAAAAAGGAAAACGAACAGAAATAATAATAATAATATGCGATACAGATAAAGATGGGAGATCAGAAAATAAAGATAAGTTTTGGAAAAATCTAAACATGACAATAAAAATAGCAAAAACTGATATTTACGTTGCGGGAGATTTGAATGGAAAAAAGTTGTTGAAAGAGATCACATCTCTACAACAGTTAGAGGAAAACATCGGTAAAACAAACAAAAACGAGAACGGTGTAATACCGTAAAGGAGACTTTCTACAGCGGTGCGAAATTGTAACGGTCACTTCCGGTTGCCTTTAGCCGATTTGGCTGAAAATCAATCCTATGAAAGGTACTGACCTAAGATGTGTGTATGCCAAGTTTGAAGTGAATCCGTTGGATAGAACGGAAGTTACAGTGTCTCTAGCCGCACAGACATACAGACAGGATGAAAATCTCATTAACTTTCTATAAGCTCCGCTGTAGAAAGTTAATAATGGAAAAAGACTATTATATATTTGTACAACACGTGATTTAATAATAAAAAACACCTTCTATGAGCATCAGGACATCCATAGTTATACAAGAGTGCACTCAAGTAGAGGCAAAATAATCAATTATTGATTACATAATTGTAGAACGCAAACACAACTAAAATACCAGATGTTGCCATCAAAAGATGCTATGTGATAAACAGTGATCGTTATCTGTTAGTAACAGAAATAAAAAATAATTAATTCGATATTATTAAGGATAAAGTAAAAAACCATACAAAAAGATATGAAGCGATAAAAGCTTACAAACTAAAAAATAATATAATAGCGAATAGGTACGAAAAGAAATAAGCAAAAGACTTGACCACTCATGAAATAACAGATAGTACTGATTTCGAACAAACGTGAAAATATTTAAAACAAGTAAACAAAACAAATATAACAAACAAACAACATAGGAGACAAAGCAAATTAAACAAATGGAAATGAGAAAGAAGAGATGAAAATATTATTTAAGTAAGAAAACAGAGAAAAGGTATGAGCTTTATAAAGAACAAAGAATAAAAGTAAAAAATTTAGTTAAACAGCCCAAACAGAAACAGTAGGAGGACTTCAGCAGTAGACTGGAAAAAGATAGAGCAACCAAAAGTGGTTCTATAGTATTTTGAAAAATATTAGGAACAATAAAAAGATCAATAGCATTGCAATTAACAGGAAAAATCTTAACAAAAGAAATAAAAATCATGGAAATATGGAAACAGCACTTTTAAAGAAGACGAAATAACATTTAAATAACTAAAAAAAGCTATAAAACATTTCAAAAATGGTAAGACGCCAAGCAGCGACAAAATTACAACTGGAATGATTAAAAACCTGGAAGAAAAAGAAACATGGTTACTGGTGTGGCGGCCTTTTCGCCCTTGAACCGCTTGTATATCGTGACGGCGCATGCTGGCGGCTTGATATCTGCCGCTACGTTTTGCCGTCGCACACAAAACGACATATAGGCTTTTGCTCAGCTGACAAATCTGCATACGCCGTCGGCGGCACCCCTTGATATGAAAGGTGCTGTCGAATTAAAATTTCCCGCAAAAGACCTACCGCTAAGCCAGGCGCGAAGCCCGGCGACATACTCGATCCGCAGCGCGGCCAATTCGGTCGTGTCTTAACACCCCGCAATACGCAAACCGCAGCGCGGCCAATTCGGTCGTGTTTTTAACACCCGCAAGAAACATACTCACACCGCATCGCGTCCAGTACGGCCGCATTTAACATCCCGCAACGGACACGAAGACAGCGCAAGAAGGTGGCCACCGTGGAGCCATCGCCGACGAAGCCGAAGCCGATTCAGGTGACCGATTTGGCTTTACTTTCGGTTGATATCGGTAGCCGCCCCAGCCGCTTTCGCGCTGGCCGTTTAAGGGACGATTTGGGCCTTATCGGTTTACGTTTCAGTACGGGCCGTACTATGTATCCCACACCGCACCACGAGGGCGGCTACTTACACGCCTACCTCTCCAGTTACTATTAAAAATTTGCAATAAAATATGAAAAGACGACCTTATATCAAAGGATTTGGAAATTGGTCTAATATTCCATCTTAATAAAAAAAGACGATAATAAAATTTGTAATAGTTACAGAGGCATAACGCTGCTGGGATCAAATTATTTGAAACAAATGCTGAAAAAACAAATCGACCCAATGCTAGCAGAAACTCGAAGTGGATTCTGGAAAAATAGAAGTACCATGGACCTTGTATTTGCACTAGAGAAAATTACCAACAGGACTTCAGCAAAAAATAGAACAGCCTTTTTAGACATGCAGGCAGCGTTTGACAAAGTATTAAGAGTCAAATTGTAGGGATGATTAATAAAGAAGGACGTTAATATGAAACTAATTAGGATAATCAAGTGTTGGAACTAAGAATCGAGAAATTGTGTAATAAGTGAAAACATCTTATCGGAGGAATTCGTCACAAAAGAGGGAGTAAGGCAAGGAGAAAGTTTAAGCCCATGATTATTTATTACTCATATAGACGAAATAATTAGAAAGACACAAAAAGAACAAAATCATTGTTCATAGACACTCGGTTATATCTTAAAATACGCCTCCGCGAGGGATGTGGCAATCTTAGCTGAAAATGAGAAAGAACTGAAGAAAACACTCAAATATGGAACGAAGAGAATACAATAAAAATGAATAAAAAAACAAAAGTTATGGTTATATCGAAAAATAGAAATAAGAATAAAATGATGGTTTCCAATATTTGGGAATCACAGTATACCGAACGGGAAGGCAAGGTAAGAGATTAATCAATAGAAAAGCCAAATAGAGCATGTTATCCAATGAACAAGAGTCTCATAAATAAGAAAGAGATATCCATACAAACGAAACTAAAAATGTGCAAAAAATATGTATGTAAAACATGGGTACTATCAAGAAAACATAAGAGTAAATTGGAATGGCCGAAATGAAATATATGCAACAAGTTAAAGGAGTACCAAAATTGTAAAGAATTAGAAATGATAAAATTAGAGCAGAACTTAATATAGAATCGATAGAAGAATATATAGAAGAAAGACGACTGGACTGTGAGGACACTTAAAAGGAATGAATGGGGCAGCATCGGTAAGAAGGATATGGGGAAGCAAGACATCTTGAAAGAAAAAGAAAGAAATACCAAAGGAAATCTGAGAGAATACAATAGGAAAAATTCTCAAGAAGAATGGTAAAACGTGGACAGGACTAGATTAGCAGAGGATAGAAAGGAATGGAAAAAACTACAATAAAGGAATAAGAAACATAAGTTGTAAATTATGAATTGTGAATTATAAATAGTTAAATCTAATCCTTACGAGATTCCAATTATATATAATACATATATATTTTTCATTTGTGAAATGTCTTACAAGCAGATGAAAGGCAGAATTCGTAGCAAATGTCACATGCTATGGTTGATAACTTTGTGCATACTTCAACACAAAATAACCAAAGGACTACAGTTGGAGAGCTTGCTGAAAGTCATTTAAAGAAATTTGGATTTTCTTCAAAGCTCCATATCAATATATGGATGTGGCATTCTCTGACAAACAACAGTAAGTTGTATCGAATCTGTGCAACCAAATAAAAAAAATTTTTGGATCGAAGCGTAACAGGTTTAAAAAACAGATACTCTAAGACGAAAAAAAACTTGAAATAGTAAGCAAATGCTACGCTATCTATTTGGTAGGATTGCAGGGAAATAACTTTTTTAGAGCGTCTCTCACACAAAGATTAAAATATCTTGCGCACAATGCTCGTCCATGAAATCTTCGCTGACTAATTCGTTGGCTAAATTAAGAAGACGCTCGTAAGAGGATCCTCGAATCACAGCACTTTTAAGATATTCTTCAGCGTCATGTTCCTTGTGAAGAATACCACGAATTGCTGTTTCCTTCCAAATACGTCTGAGTTAAATTTGATTCACTTTATCATTGTAGCATAGGTTTGGCGATTGAAAGGAAATTTTTCAAGAAGCTTTTGATGGGAATAATTTTCTTGATTAAGGCCAATGGGTGAATATTTGAATTTTACGGGTATGGGTAATTTTCCCTTCCTTTCGACGAGTGTGTAGTCTTTCTTGCAGTAATTATACGGATGGTCGTCTGCATCGTTTGGATTGAATTTCCTCATGTAAACTTTTGTTACATATTCAAAATAAGTCATAGCATCACACTTTTCCGGCCTGTCTAAGTAATGCTCCAGCTTTGACTTATAGTAGATGTCAGTCGAATATTTATCTAGCTTTGCCAAATCATCAGAGCATTTGACCATCTTACGTGCGCTAAGTTCAGTTGACGCCGTTATGAAACTATGTGATGAAATCACTTGAGAAATATTAAAGAGAATATTGATCGCTTCAACACTTGAGCAAAGACGACCTCTTAGAAAACGTTCAGTGTTGCTTTTCACAGGTTGTTCTTTGTTTGACAACTTGTTTGAGCTGGTTTGTGTTTGGTTATTTTGAATTCGTCGGCCATTTCAGATTTGGTCATGTATTTAACCAAATACATTTCCCACCCTGGTCCGGTTACCAATACCACGTTACAATGGGCACCCCAAAACATTAACAAAGCAAGATTATAGGACACAATTGAGCTGTCTTCATCCTTTTCACGAGCATAGAGATATCGGAACTTAGATTCATCTAATTGCAAAGTGTCACACTTTACAAACGGGAAACCATACTTGCATTTTTTGGGACGTTTACCCTTTGCACCTTGAAAACAACGATCTGGATAGCAAGTATGCTTTTGGAATGTGCTTACATATTTCCTAAAGTCATCATTGTGCTTGTGATTAAACCTCGGCATTTCTGCTGAAATGAGGTTTGCAGCGTTACTTTTGTCTTTCAGCAAAACAACACAGTATAAATGTTGGTTACCACGTTTTTGGTATTCTATTCGACCCCAGTAAGCTTCGGCTTCTCCAAATGGACCATTCTTGTCTTTAAGAAAAGTCTCTTCAAACAGACGCATCCTTCTATGAAAGTCCATGGTTACTTCGTGGTAATGATCAACTGGAAATTCAGTTGATTTATCCACGTTGAAGTTTTCGAAAGTTAGATTAGGAGAATGTTTAAAAGGTTCATTAAGCATGGCGCTCTGTGTTGATGTCCATTAGTCATTTTGAGTCAGGGCAATGAAAAGGTCAGGTTCTCTTCCCATGGAGTCTTGTAAAGCTAGTAGTTCGAATAGCCTTCCAACCCAGCACCTGAAAACGACATATTAGACTCGCCTATTATATATATTATTCTGTTACTTACTTTGCGCTGTTTGGAATTTGTCTCGGTACTTCTGTTCCATATCTTTTATATGGATTCTCTTGTTCTAAATCTTGAACTGTAAGTTCCTTCAATTGTTTATCTCTCGTTATCACTTTAGCACAGTTGTAAGACTCAATATCGAGCTTGATATTAATATCCAACATAACGAATTCGTAGCTCGACTCCTCGCGGAACTTAGACCAGAAGTTACCAATGCGGAAACGACCGTACTCTAATCCGTTGAGCAACGTTTCAGGACCCCAGCCTCCATTCCCGTATGGCAGTAAACAGGGCCAGCATTTAGCCTCAAGTGTTGGATCATTATGACAATCCAGTTCAGATTCAAGCACTTCAATTTCTTTCTTATGCTGAACACCAAATGGAATGACTAAACCCATTTTAAGACTATTCAAAAGATCTGTTTTCTCTTGAAGCGCTTTTTGCGGTTGAAAATCGGGACCGTAAACGGGCAGAAAACATTGATTTTGATTTGTCTTTGATGATGTGTAGTAACTAAAAATTGTCTCCATATTACTGTATAATCTAGAATAGTAATGATTATTCTTCTTAAGCCATCTAAGTGCTGATAGCGCTCCATCTTCTCCGCTTTCCTTATCATCGGTCCTCGCTATGAGCATTGTGTACATATCAGCATAGCGGATGTCGTTCTTATGTAGCGCATTATATTGCCCAACTGTATATTCATAGACACCTTTATAAAAAAAAGTGCCATCAAAGCAATCTTGCTTTTTTCAGCTAGGTTCAGTACATTTAAGCGAGAAGGAATGCTGAACTTTTCTTTTTACTTCATAATATTGTATTCCTCAAGTGGGGATATCTTTTTCTCTTTCAGCAACCGAAAACAAACAGTGCAGCAATACATCGTATCCGTCGTCTTTAAATAAGTTGACGAATCTTCGATGTGAAGATATGTCTCAACTTCTGGTCTATCGCTGAAAATAACATACTTGAATGAACGCTTGGGTAGCTTCACCAAAAGTCCACAGTTACCACACATCTTCTCAAATATTGGAGAAGAACTGAGTTTGAGTCCTATCTTCCAATGTTTCATCACGATTTCTATATCATCCTTTACTTGAACCGATGTTTGGTTCTCTCTTACTATCTGACAAAGTCTATTTCCAGAGAGTGTGCATTCTTGATACTCTTCCATGAACTTCTTCCTCAACTGCTCTTCATTTGTTTGTTTGGTAAAGCTTTGGAATGTTGAAAAGATGTCTTTGTATAGGCGGCTCAGCCTGTCTCGAGAATTAGAATTGAATTCAAATTTTCTTTTTTCAGTGGATCTTCTTCTATTAGTCAATAGTTGTTTCAGTCTGTTATAGATTCCACTATTTTGCCAAGGACATGAGGGCAACCATTCTCTGAAAGCTTCACCTATATCGCTCTGTATATCAAGTGATGAATCAACAGCGTCGTATATTTGGAGTTTCTTGTCACGCTCGACTGTCCACCTCTTTCCAGCCATTATAATTAGCTAAACTCAATCGAGAGGAATACTATTAACCTACTTTTAACGTGTTACTAAACTGTGTACGACTTACTTTAATGTTGCTTGCAGGTAGTTTATAGGTTGAATACAAAATACGAATAAGGGATCACTATATCATATGAACATCGAATGTTGACTCGAAACTAAGATGGCTATCATAACAAATGATGTCGGCGGACCGCCATCTAGCGGCCTTAACAAATGTGTCGATTTTAACGCCATCTAAGAGCACTGTTTAAAGTTGAATAAATAGTCATTGAAATAGCCCATATAATGATTTCGGATAAACCTTAAATAATTTTGCACAACCCACTAACTAAAGTAGATAATAGATTAATTTTTCAATTGTAAACTATGCTCTTCATGATGGGATATCTGCAAATTTTTGATAGTAACTTTTTAACCTTTGAGCGCCCGAGGGTGACACTTAGTTTTTCGGATTCTACTCTTCAATCTGAGTCGAATGACACTAGCATGATGTCTCTACGATGTATGCACCAAAAGTTTAACGATATACAATAACTACTAGTTAATAAAGAGTCGAGATGTATTTGTATCATATGACTAATGTAGCATAGTCTGTGGTTAATACATCTGAAGTCTAGAGCAGGTACAGTAGTGGGCTTATAATGCTACCCTGCGGAACTCCAAGATAACTTGAAGAATCGGAGGAAGTTTGATATTGCATTCCTCATTTTAACTTCATAGGTTCTGTGTTTAAGGTATGACTTTATTACTAAGCATGGCTAGTGCAGGAGGTGTCGTTTAAGTTTGTATAACTGTGTCATACTTTATCAAATTGCCGATTTACATATAAGATTGTTGAGTACACACTTTTGTTTTCTGAGCTTTCCATTATGTGAGTGATTTTGTTATATAATTGAATGATATTTGCGAAGTCCAAATTAATGTGACGGAATAGGTTGGTTTAGGTCTACAACGTGTTTAATGTTTTTAAGTAGTGGTAGAAGGCCAATAGACTTGCTTGTCTGTAGTATTGTAACTGGGTGGACCGGTTTTTCAGGCTTAACAATTATTACAATCTGAACATAAAGCAGGAAAGCAGCAGAACAGTAGAAATTATATATATTAGCGCGAGAAGCCTTTAAAGCCATCGGCTTTATTGATAATTTTCGTCCACTTGGTCCTTTGTGAGTACTTCCCAATTTTCAGTTTTTTTAAATCTTCCTTCTCATCTTCGAACCATTCCTTCTGCGGCCCTCCTCTTCTATTTTTTTCTTCTGAGGCTTCTCTAAAAACTAGTTTACGGGTAATTTAATCCTGCATTCCTTCTAAATATCCAGACATCTTAATCTTGTCTGTTTGATTGCACCTATTATTGTTGGCTCTTAGTACTTTCCATACACCTCCTTATTTGTTCTTTTCCACCAAGCTTCTTCTTTTTGAATCTCTCAGAAAATTTGTCTTAACTCTCTTTCTTCCCATTTTAGTAGTTTGTTTATATATCTTAGATTTAATGTCCACACTTGATCCGTATATTATTAATTTTGTAATCTATATTTTCCTGGTGTCTTGTTATTTCTCAGATTTTGTATCACATTATCAAATTCTTCTGTTATAGAAAATTTGTTTTTTCTTTTGTGCCTTTTTCTTTTTCTGCCCCCCCCCCCATCTGGTTCTTCTTTCTCTTCCACAACTTCTTGGTAATGTTCTTTCTATTTTTTAAGTGCCTTTTTTTCTATTATTTTCCTAATTTTGGATCGACACAGTTCGATTTTCGGTTGATAACTTTCCCTTGCAATGTCTATTTGTTATAGAATATTCTTACTGTTTGCGTCAATCTCAAATTTCTTTTATTTTAATTTTTAAATTAGGGTCGACCGTATTTTGATTCCCTATTGTATATTTTGAATTTGAGATATTAGCGGCCGCGAATTTGCACGAGCACGTGAAACGCTGATATATAGGCCGCGGATTGGGCCGCGGGCCGCTTCGCTTATTGTTACATGCGCTTCGCCTTTTGTTAGCGCTTTTTACCGTTCGCGCTTGACCTTTTGCTGTGTTCTCGCAGGCGTCGTTCTTTTTGAATTCAGTTTGTGATAATTTAAATTTTCCGTAAGACGAGAGAGAAGTTTTCATTTTCTGCGAGGCTTGTGGCCAAATTTGATATTTTGCCAACTAGATTAACCTCTTCCTGGAGGTCCTTTTGTTTCCCGATTGCATTTCGGGGTTGAAATTTTTGCCGGTAAAAACTCGGTCTATTTTCTTTGCTCTCACTCGGCAAGGAACGACGAAGGGACCTTTACACCAGGAAAGACGCTACCATTCGGCTTTGTAGTGAAGATTGGGGTAATTTGTCCTATATTTTTACCCACACCCTTATATCCTTTTCCTGGAACCCCCAGGACCAGCAGCATTGGAACCGATTTCTGCGGGAAAGCGCCGTTTCCACAGGTTAGTGTTTTTAGCTTTAGCTTTGTTTGAAGTTCCTTTCGTTCAAATTTTAAAATTACCTGTACAGTCTACTTTCCGGCCGCACCATTTGGTCCTAGCGAGCCGGATTTGAACTATTTTGTTGTTTGTTCCAGCCGAGTCGGCGTGTGCTGCGTTAGATTAAATATCGTCCTAAGCGTTGGAACGTTAGATTCTAATCGCTTGACACAGACCTGTTTTAGAAATTGGTTATTTGCAATTTTTGTGGAAGCAAATTATCACGGTCGAATTAAATTGCTTGATTATTTAATTTATTTAATTGTAAATTTGGTTGATTGTTTGCCATTAAAACTTGATTGTTGCGAAAATGACGGACAAAGGGAAGGCGAAAAATCTGTTGAAAATTTTAAATACAACAAAACAAACGCTTTTCGCTCGTGTACAAAGATTGCACGATTTCGCAAAGAAAATTAATGAAAGACAAAATCTCGCTTACTTCAAAACGGCCTATACAATTCACCAAGATATGGTTAAAGAATTTAATGAGTTAGAATTTCGAATTAACAAAATTTCTTTGGACTTAGATCCAAATTTTACTCCTAAATTTACGGCGATTGGAAATTTATTGGAGGTTATCGCGGAGTTGCTCAACAAATTACGAAAAGCGTGACCACTTCAACAGCTCCCCCCCCCCCAAAGCCTAAAGCTCTCAAACTTAATGCGATAAATCTTCCTTGTTTTAATGGTACGCCCCAAAATTGGCCAGTTTTTAGCGAGTTATTTACCACTTTAGTCCACGACAATCCAAATTTATTAGATTTAGAGAAGGTGACACTTTTAGTGTCAAAATTGCAAGGTTCGGCCTTAAAGGTTTGCTAGGGGCTTACTGCGACAGCAAGTAATTATAAGGTAATTTAGAAAGCCTTATTTGATCGTTTTAATGATAAAATATCGCTGGCAAACAATTACGTTAATCAGATATTTAATTTTAAAACTTTACGTGCGGAATCCAGAGGAGGTCTAACAGCGGTGTTAGATAATTTTTGTGTGCCCATCGCGGCAATTAAACAATTAGGTTTGGAGGATATCGAAGATTTTGTATTTTTGAATCGAGGATTAGAAATTTTAGATCCGATAACAAAACGTTCCTTTGAAGAGGCACATCGCAACAAAGATACCCCCACCTGTCAAAATTTTGTACAATTCCTACAAAAACAAATAATAACTATGCCGTTTGTTAATACCCCGGAACTTCCAAGACCCAAGACCCAGGAAAAAATTTCACGGATCACGCACAATTTTCTAGTGAATTCAGATTGTCGTATGAATAAGAAAATTTGTAAATTTTTTGAAGGAAAGGGTCATTCCCTCAAGGATTGTCGTAAATTTGTAGAGTTATCCACTGGTGTTTTAGATGTTTCTCACCCGGTCACCGAGCTCCAGAATGTAGACTGTAACAAATGTGATTTGCCTTATCACCCCTTCTTGTATTTCATATTTTTGAAAAGGAGTAAACCCGCAGGCCAGCTGTCGGAGGTTAAAGAGATGACTCTGTGTTCGCTGGAAAATCCGAAAAGGTCCGCGATTGCAGAAAAGTTGTTTTATCAACGGTTGTCGGGAGGGTTTACAAGACGGGACATTTTAAAAATTTGAGATTGTTGTTAGATTCTGGAAGCCAGTCACATTTTCTAACTTCCAAGGCGGGTCGGCGTTTGAACTTGCAAATCGAACGCCTGAAGTCTTCGGTATTGCGTTTCGGAAGAGCCCCACAAACAGTCTATGGAAAAACCAATTTGACTTTTTCGTCTCATTTCGATTCCAGTATTTCGTTTACGATTGAGCCCCTTAATGTAAAAAAGATGGTCGACAAAGTGCCGTCGGAGGAAGTTGATATTTCCAAGTTGGTCTATCTTCGAAATTTGGATTTGGTAGATGAATCTTTTCACATTCCGGGGGGAATCGACGGGATTTTAGGTGCCGAGATTGTCAACCAGATTCTGGGAAACACGAGCATAAAGAGTTCATCTAAATTTCCGGTTGCTATTTCAACCCCCCTTGGGTTTATTTTTATGGGTAGGGCTCCAGTTGTATCGAAGGGGACTAATCCCCAACGAAACTGAGAAAAATAAACGAACAATACAACTATACTTGAACAACTGCAAATATGGTGAGCGGCAGGTCAGTTGGGCGCTCTCCCTGCTCAATCCTGGGGTACCACGGAGGGGGCGCAACGTACAGTAGGCAACGACAGAGTAGCAGCACAGCGTAATAGAGCATCTGGGTCGACTGGCTGGCGGCTTCAATCGGGTCGGCTGACTCTGCTCCGTTGCTCACGATGGTTCAACTCGGAATATTCGATCTTGGGGCACCACGGATGGGGCGGAACGTACAATAGGAAGCGACAGCGTGCAAGCACAGCGCACTAGAGCACCTGGTCGGCTGGTTTGCTCCGTCGCTCACGAGGGCTCAAATCGGAATGCTGGACGGCGGTAAAACTCGTTGTATTGCGACGAGGGTCGGCCGGCGGACAGCAAAGGTTACCGTAGAGATGGGACACGGGTTTAGAAATGAGCACCAAACACATAGTCTTATCTAGCAGATATTAAGAACTAAATGAGCCTTAAGATGTTTTCTTGTCATTGAATTATTTTACATTGTTCATAATTTTGTTGCTGTTTTAATTTTTAGGTTCGATGTGTTATAGATAAGGAGTCTACTGCCTTCTTAAATAAGTTGTAAGCGATTTCCTTGTATTGTGCAGCTTAAGCAGATGACATTGTGATAAAACCTACTTGTCAAGTTAAGTGCCTAACAAGTTCGTCTAAAAATGTGTCACCCTTTGATAGGAGATTTACCCCGTGGTTCGGGTAGTTCGAGTTTGAACCTCGAAATGAGTTTTTGCTCTACCGACGGTAAAGCTGTTCCTACTCCCTTTCCAATAATGCGGTAGTTTGTGGTTTATCGACATTTGTATATAGTCTGTATATAGTTTGTACATAGTTATCCAGGTTGTTTGTTTGTTTCATTTTGGAGAGGTGGTTGGTGTGTATAACCCTATTGAGTTTGTTGTATTGTAATTTTCTTGGGTTCAACTTCGGAGTTTGATCCGTCCCTCGCAGTAGTTGTTGGTGTTGGTGGCGGTGTCTTCAGGGGCGGGGGGAATGTTCGCGCAAATCTGAAATTACCTTTTATTTTAATGTTTAAATTAAGGCCGGCCGTATTTTGGTTCTTTTGGCTCTTGTATATTTTGAATTTGAGTTATTAACGGCCGCGAATTTGCACGAGCACGCGAAACGCTGATATATAGGCCGCGGATTGGGCCGCGGGCCGCTTCGCCTTTTGTTAGCGCTTTTGGCAGTTCGGGCTTGGCCTTTTGCTATGTTCTCGCAGGCGTCGTTCTTTTTGAATTCAGTTTGTGATAGTTTAAATTTTCCGTAAGCCGAGAGCATTTTTAACCGAGAGTTCGCCGGCGTGTTTAATTGGTAGCAGAAGTTTTCATTTCTCCGATGCTTTGTTTAAAGCTAATTTTGTGGCAAAATTCAATATTTACCTCTTCCCGGAGGTCCTTTTGTTTCCCGATTACATTTCGGGGTTAAAATTTTTTCTGGTAAAACTAGGTCCATTTTTTTTGCTCTGATTCGGCAAGGAACGACGAAGGTATCTTTGCATTAGGAAAAACACTACCGTTCGGCTCCGCTGTGATTATTAGGGTAATTTTTACCCATACCCTTTTATCCTTTTTCTGGAACCCTCAGGACCAACACCAGGGAACCGATTTCTGCGGGAAAGTGCCGTTTCCACAGGTTAGTGTTTTTAGCTTTAGCTTTGTTTGAAGTTCCTTTTGTTCAAAATTTAAAATTACCAATACAGTCCACTTTCCGGCCGCAACCACTTACATCTTGCTTATTATAATTTTCTTCTATTTCTTTTACTATACCTTCTCGCTTCTTTGTTTTTTGTTTATGTATTTTTTTTCCTTCTTTCTTTTTTTTAAATTGTTCTTCACTCTGTTTTATTATTCATTTTTTAGTTTTGCTGTGCTTAACTTTTGAGAGAATTTTTACATTTATCATCAAACCAGTTATTTTTTTTCTGAACATTCTTACTTGGTAGCACTTTTTTGCACCTTATCCTATTGTTCTTTTAAGTATTTACATTCCATTCTTCTTCTACATTTTCTTTCTTACTTTCTATTTTTAGTGTCTTCCACTTCATATTTGTATTTCTCTTTCACCTTTTAGATTTTTGTAGGAATCTTATACTCCACCTAATTTGTTGTTTCTTTTTCATTCTATTTTCCAGGAGTATTTATAAATTTATTTTTGTCCACACCATATAGCGGTCGGAAACTATTTCCGCTCCTCTGGCACTTTTTCCGTTTTTTATACATGCGTTGTGTTTCTATTCAATTAGCACGTGGTCTATTTGGTTTGTTGTTTTACCAGCAGGGCTTTTTCAAGTTTCTTTGTATATTATGCCTTAAGAAAGTTGCTTACATTTGTAGTTTTTTCTCTAGAGCAAAGTTCATTAATCTCTGTCCACTTTCATTTGTTTTCTTGTGTTTGCTATATCCTCCTACTTCTGGTTTATTTCTTTTTGTTGCCCTACTTTTGCGTTGCATTCTTCTAATATAATTTTGACATCATATTTAGGTACTTACTTTACTTTACTTTATTGTAGTAATTAATACGATGGCCTTTGCTGAGAAGATTGTGAAATACTTCACCAATTATGAGATTATATCTGGGAGTGTCCTTAGATTTGCTAGTTTTATTCGCAGACGGACTTCCGTTGGTATAAATGGTTTGAGCGGTGGTAACAGTTGACACGCAACATTAAGGAAGGGTTTAGTTTTTCATTTGTTATAATTATTTTCTGATTACAATGTTTTAAAGAAATCAGCAAGTGTTTGGCAAATTTATTTACCGTATTTGTATCCAATCGGGCCCAAACATCGCTGTGTTTTTATATAAGACGAATCATTATACGTATGCATATGTTTAATTAATTATTCCGCTACAAAGATTGTTTAATTTTATTAATAAAAATTTTATAGGATAAAAAAACATAAAATACTGAGCAATCAAATTATAGTTTGCAATAACCAAAAATCCAAAATAATACTACAGAACAACTTTCCAATCTGGTGCAATTTCAAGTTTAATTGTTACCCTGAATACCGATATTGCATTACGGTTAATACACATAATTAGCTACTCGACCTTTAAAACGTAATAAACATGTAATCTAACCTTGTATTCAACAGGCACATTAGCAATTGTTGCGAGCACCCTGAAATACCTATAAAATTGTTATTTCCACTCGAACGCAACACCGAACTCGAAAATAATTAGTGCCAGTGCTAATTCCGCAGGTATCCTGCGGATAAAGTTATTGCAATAGGAATAGTTACCACCTCATATGCTAAGCACTTTAATTAAGTTCCGCCGATGTTCAGATACAACGCAAACGGGGAAGATGGAAGTGTGATGCGGGCCCTCTGTTTGCGCATAAGCACGCCAGTGTGGAAATAATCAGAACGGCCTGATAATTACCGCTTCCTGCAAGACGGCGCTCTTAATCATACAGCACGGAGATTTCGCCGGATCCGTGACCTTGTTATTACGAATTTAAGCGCATCCTTTGTTTTTGTAACTTGCGTCCAGGTCGGAAATAACTAGCGTTGCATTAAAATTTTTCGGATGCTTTTGAAATAAGGCGTTTCTCACAGTGGTATGGCTGCTTTGTGACGCACTGTACAGTTAAGCCTGCCGGACCCAGAGAATGTCTCAAATCTTTTAAACAGCAAATAACTGTGGAATTATTCACAAACCAAGTTTGAAGCTTGCTTGAATGGTGCAATATTTCTTATTTTATTTTTCTAAATCTTCTAAGAAGTAGTTAAAAACTGATAGAACTGGATTCACTGTCTTTAATCTATTATTTTTTTTTTAAATTTATTTGTTAGCAATTATAATTACTATATACACAGGGTAAGGCAAAAGGATGTTAACATTAAATGGGTGTTTAATCACTTTAAATTACAAGGCAGGGATTTGGTTACAAGGTTTCAATTTCGCACCCATCCCTCTCAATGCACTTACGGAGTCTGTCCATTGTTATTTATAAGGCCGTCTGGGCAAAAAGATGTTAACACTGTATGGGGAACTAAATATTTTTCTTTCGCAGATTAAAACATGGCATCCCAATATTCCATTGAGGAACAAAGGAAGATAGCTGCCTGGATGGAGGTCTTTTAGTCACCAAGCATCGTACAAGAAAAATTTAAGACTTGGACCGGACGGGATACACCGTCAGGCCTGACAATTGGTAGGATCAACAAGAAGTTTGTCCGGACGGGGTTCGTTCAAGACGATTGCAAGGGAAACAGCGGTAGAAAGAGATCTGTCCGAACTGATCCTTGTCTAGGGAGAGATGGTATCCAGCCCAACAAAGTCCACGCACCTACTTTCTCTAGAAACTAACATTTCGCAAAGGTCACTGGTTAGAATTTTGTATCGTGATTTAGGAATGAAGCCATGCCACTTGCAGATTGTGCAGCAGCTCACAAACGCGGACAATCAAGCACGTGTGAGTGCTGCACAGATTTTCTTGGAAATGCTGCACATGGAGCCTGACATTCTGTTCATGTTTTCTGACGAAACAATATTCCACATGAGTGGTCGTGTGAATAAGAACAACTGTGTCATCTCGGCGACCGAGTACCCAAAGGAAGTTCGAGAGCACACGCGGGATTCCTTCAAGGTGAACGTTTGGTGTGCCATAAGCAAATTTGGAGTGATTGGATCCTTTTTTCTTGAAGAACAGACCGTCAGTGGAGAGAATTACTATGCCATGCTCAGCACGTTCATTTTCCAGCGAGGGTACCTTTAGCCTGCCCATTACAGTCTGATGGTTCGGGGTTACTTGAACGACACGTTCGGTAAATGCTGGATTGGTAGGGGTGGTCCTCTCCCATGGCTAGCACGTTCACCCGACCTAACACCATGACATTTTTGGCTGTGGGGCATGGTCAAGGATCGGGTCTACGCCAGCAAACCTTGCAACTTGGACGATCTGCAACACCACATCACTCATGTCATCACTGAAATTCCTGCCCAAATGGCCCAGAGGGCCTTACAATCAACAATGCACAGACTCCATAAGTGCATTGAGAGGGATGAGTGCCAAATTAAAACCCCGTCTTGTAATTTAATGTGATTAAACACCCATTTAATGTTAACATCTTTTTGTCTCGCCCTGTATTCTGAACTAATTTGCTGTTTTAGAAACTAAGTTGTTCTTGATTGATTTGATAATGACTTCTTCATAATATTCTTTTTCCGTTTCTGTTGTTTAGATGTTTTTCTACTTGTGGTACCTTACACTTTTTTTATAACATCATTTAAGTAGGCAGTTTTTAGATCTTGATGGATTGTTTGACTAGGACGTGTTTTATCTATTGAAAGATTTGCTGTATATTTATAACGTAGAGCAGTAGACCTAAGACGATACTTTAAAATACTCCAGATTTGACTTTGATTCTAAATTCTCTACCGATTTCATAAGATTTTAGCACATTAATTTAAGTAATGAGTAGTTCTTTGATCTTATATATTAATCCAATATGTTGGACTTTGTCAGACACTTTACCTACATTTATAAATAGTGATGAACCATATTTTTTTATTCTTGTGACTAATTCTATAGACTTAATGTATAGCAGAGTGATTTTCTAGGAAACCAAACCAATGTATAGGTACCCAATCTTCAGTATTGGAATCGGAGTATATTTTTCACAAAAGCTTTTTAAGTAGTTTTGATATAATCAATAACAAGGCAATATATAGGTATTTTATATGATTCTTTACCAGGTTTTAAGATTAATATTTTAGATCAATATTTTGTCTTATGATAGCGTTATGCATATGTGTAAGTAATATTAGTCTTTTCCTGATATATTCTTTAATATTTTCAGCTTAACTTTATGATTTGTCTTCTTCTTCTAGTGCCTTATCTTCTTTTTTTTAAATTATATTTGTTGCCAGATCAGCAAATATTTTTGTTATACATAGCATTGATGATACATAATGTGTTTAACTGAGAGTAAATAATATAAGGAGATTTTTAGCTGTCTCGATGAACTTTTCAATAACAATGTTAGTGATTCTCGCAATAAGATAATATAATGACTTGAGATAGTTGACGTTTGAGTTTAGTGTAGATCTTTGTTCAAAAAAGATCGTAATGAACCGCACCACTACGCGAACTTGAGTTGGTTATAAACTTTTTTCACTTTTTTTAATGTGGTCTTCAATGGACATAATTCCTAGTTCATGATCCAGTTGCGTATTGCGAAAATACCAGGGCGCGTGGACTGTGATCCGCAACACTTTGTTGTGGAATCTCTGTAGCTTTCATTTGTTGGTTTGAGATATATTACACCATATCGGTGATCCATACAGAATTAAAGGCCGTAGCAGGTTTTTATATAGCAATTTTTAAGGAAGATTTGCGCTTAATTAGTGGGTACAAATGTTTGAGTCTGGTATAACCTTGCATTAATATTTTTTTGATTTATTATGTGTATATAAATTTACTTTTTTATTTTACTGCTAACTTTGTAGTTCCTTCAGTCCACATTACATATACAACAACCGTTAACTTACAACTCGGACTGCCGCTTTGGCTTAATAAACACAAGCGTTGCTCCTCTGTTCGAGCCGGTACAAGAGAATTCTAGTCTCACTCAAGGTCGTAGAATTAAGTTAGTTAAATGCATGTCCTTGAGGTTGCGGTGCCGATAAGTGTGCCCCAAATAAAAAAAAATAAGTCTAATACTTAACTCCACAAACACCAATTTATTTTTTACATTTAATAAGAGAGTTTTTAGCATATAGTGTTACAGACTCCATAGGATTTACAAATCTATAACATACATAATCCTTTCCTCTTCTACCTTACGGTGTCGCGGTGAACGACATCACTAGCCGCTTCCACTCCTTACGATCCTGAGCCACCCTTTCTGCTTCTTTCCACTTCATATTTTTTTTGCCAATATTCCCCCAGTTTCATCGTTCCAGGTCTTGGTTGGTCTTCCTCTATTTCGTTTTCCATCATTTCCCATTTTCCAAACACCCTTCGCCTTCCTATTATCCTTCATCCTCACCATATGCCCAAACCACCTTAGCAGCATCCCTTCAAATCTTTCTAATGTCGGGTTGACGTTACACTGTTCACGAATTAGTTCATTTCTAATGCGACCACATCTAGTTACTCCCACTGCCGCACGTAAGCAACGCATCTCACACGCTTGTGTTTTGCTTCTGTTTCGCGCACTTAATACCCATGTTTCTCCACCATACAACAGCACTGGCGTATATATCGTTTTAAATATTCTAATTTTTGTTTTGAGACTCACTTCTCTTTTCCTAATAAAACTGTTGTTCAAGACATAGAACAATCTCGATGCACTCCCCCTCTCACTTATTTTCGACCCCAAATATTTAAAGTCTAATACTTGCTTTATAATCTCATTATTCATACTGATGCAAACATTCACATGCTCCTTTGTTATCTCTATTAGCTCCGTTTTCGCACTGTTCACCTTCATTCCAAATTCTTTAAAGTTTTCATTCCAGATATTTACATTTAGTTGCATGTCTCTTTCTGTCCTAGCCACTATCACAAGATCGTCCGCATATATTATCTCTGACATGAGGACCTGCTGTACTTTATATACTCCCATTCTGGTTTTCTTTACACATTCCTTGCACTTCCTAGCAATTTCATCCATTAGGACAAAAAACAATAATGCGCTCAAAACTCCCCCTTGTCTCTCACCATTTCTGGTTATGAACTCATTTGATGATTCATTATGGGTTCTTACAAAATTTCGCGTGCAGCTATATGTACTTTTAATTGCTTCAATTAGCTTATTTCCTAAATTCCACGGATACAACACTTCCCATATTTTATCTCTGATGGCAGTGTCAAACGTCTTTTCCAGGTCTACGAAACATAGTAATAATTTGCTATTGTATTGCAGGTTTTCTTCTATTATCTGTCTTATTGTAAATATTAGATCCGTTGTACCCCGACCTGGTCTAAAACCACACTGGTTGTCGTGCAGCGTTTTTTCTATAATTTCTCTCAGCCTCTTCCCTAATATTATTTCGTATAATTTTCTGACGACTGGCAACAGTGATATTCCTCTATAATTAGAACATATTTGTCTATGTCCTTTCTTGTATATAGGGAGTATCGTTGCTACGGTCCAATCCCTAGGTATTTGTCCATTATTCCAACATGAATTTATTATTTTAAGCAGTAGTAAGAGTACTTCTCCTTCCATATATTTAATCAACTCCGCCTTGATATTATCATGACCTGCAGTTTTTCCATTCTTCAGCTTTTGTATTACCTTACGGATTTCATCCAATGTTATCTCATCATCATAGTCCATCTCTTCCCTTATCTCCAGCCCTTCATTTCCTTTTTCTCTTTCTCTTGTGTCCCCTCCTAAAATTTCTATAGAATGTTCCTGCCATCTCTCCATAATTCGCGCATTATTTAGTAATAAGTTCCCACTTGCATCCCTTATACTATTGGTCTTCTCATTCCGTCTTAGTCTTAAATTTTTCAACGTTCTATATAGGAATTTAGCATTTCCATTACTATCTCTTTCCATTCTTTCACCAAATTCCTCCCATTGACGTATTTTAGCTTCTTTAATTTTCACCTTTACACGTTTTCTTTGTACTTTATACTCTTCATAGTTACTATTGTTTTTGTTATTTAAATACTTTTTCCATAAATGTTTTTTCTTTGCGATTTCCATTTTTATGTCTCCATTCCACCATGCCGTAGCTTTTATTTTTCTCCCTAGTTACACCACATATTTCCTTTCCTGTTTCCAATACTATTTCTCTAAAAATCTTCCATAATACTTCTATACTATACTCCTCCCTCCAGTTAGTTTTTGCAATCTTTCCATTTAGTTTTCCGCGATATTCTTTCCTGACATTTGCAAATTGTAATTTGTATACTTTAATACTCTCCTGTTTGTATCTATACCCATCATTCTTTTTACTTTTACATGCTCTATGTTGTTCCCAATTTTCCATCTTTATTTCCACAAAAAAGTGGTATGAGCCAATCTCATAACCTCTCTTCACTCTCACATCCATTATCTCATTACTATACTTATTATGCACTAAAACCAGATCTATAATTAATTGCTCGTTTCTAGAATCCCTCACTCTTCTATATTGGTGTATTACCTTATGCTGAAAGAACGTATTACATACTCTCATATCATTCATGATACAAAAATCAATTATTCTTTTCCCATTTGTGTTCTTTCTACTTTCCCCAAATGGTCCTATTTGATCATCTTTTTCTTTTCTTGTTCCAACTCTTCCATTAAAATCACCGACAATTATTACATTATCTGCTGTACTATCCATCTCATCCTGTACCTGTTCCCAGAATATATCTTTCACGTCTCATTTTTCGATGGTCCATAAGCTACTAATATTGTCTTTACCTCATTCTCTTCCTTCTCTACATCAATTCTTAACAATCTTTCAGATATAATTAACCAATTTTAACATGTTGGAACCAGTTTTTATGTATTAGAGCTGCCACCCCCGCTTTAGTTCGTTCAGTCTCATCGACTCCTCCATAAATTAAATAATCCCTATTTTTTAAGGTAATTCATCCTTCCCTTTTCTCTTAGTTTCTGTTACACCCAATACAGCCATATTTGCCCTTTCAAACTAATCAAGTTCCTCCTCCTTCCCATTTATACTTTGTACATTCCATAGTTCCATCTTCCATTTTCCTTCCTTTTCTACGTCATTCCTTATCCTTAAATTATTACCTTTTTCATTGCCATGTTCGTCATCCTTATAACCTTCTGTCCATTTATTAACTAGTTTTTTCTCCAGCTCGTTCGGGTTATTTTTCGTAACTGTTCTTCAAGGGAGTCCCCGTCAGGTGATCTCTTCAGAACTGTACGCTTCGCACTGTTAGATTCTGCTCTTTGCTCACTCTTATCTATTATGAGTTTGTTGTACCTAATAAACGCCCGTAATCCGGTTCGCCTAGCCTCTTTCATTTTGCCTACCAGTATTTTCCGTTCTTCTTGCACCTTCTTGGGTAGATCTTCCTCAATCCATATGTCCGTTCCTTTCAGCAATTTCGTGTTCATAAATATTTTCGTTCTGGTTCCCTCTTTTATACCTTTAATAAGAATTGGTCTCGTTCCCATCTCGTTCTGCTTTCCGATCCTTATAACCTCCCCCACATCTTCCTTAGCATTTATTTCAACTCCAATCTTTGCATTATTAATTCAACTTTTTTCATTCTTTGCTCCTCTTTTTCATTCTCAACTTCTTTCACCCGTTTTGTTACAAGGTTCCTCTTTCTTATCTCCCTCTCTAATATCTCCAATCTTTTTTCTTGCTCTATTACTTGCTTTTTCAGCACAGTATTTTCGGTTTTAATTTTTTTTCCATCTCTTGTAATATTTGATTTTATTATTGATATTTTCCTGACATTTTGTATTTTTTCAAACATTTCTTCCACTTTCGTCATCTCCATCGTCGTCATTATAATTTTACGCACCTGCAACACCTTATGCTCAAATGTATAACTGGTTGCCTATACCACTTCAAATTGTAATTTGGTTGAATATTATTTACTTCTTTCTTTATCTTTAACCTCACTTTCATAAGCTGCACACTTTAATTATATCAGACTTATACTACTCAGTATCTTACGCCCTAAATGTTATTCAGCGCCAGAAACACCGCGATTAACTTCACTTCCAGCACCTTACTGCTTTTTAACTTCTCACAACACCACCCGAATCCGAGATTAGATGTTGGTGAAAAATTAAACGCGCCATCAACCTTCGGTGTTCATGGAGCATATATCACAAATTTATTTTATGTGCAAATAGGAAAAAATGATTATGTGTCTATGCCTCTGTTTGGACTGCCGCCGTAACTCAGTGGTCAAAACTATTGCTCCTCTGTCCGGGAGGCAACCCAGACAAGTTCGACTCTCGCTCTATCCATAGGTGTGTGACGTTGTAGTGTTAAGTGGATTTATGTAGGCACAGTAAAACCTTGAGACTACGGTGCCGGTCAAAACGCCCCAATGGAAAAAGTGCCACTTTCTATAAAGAAATCGGTTGGTGTAAACTCTATCACAATATATCTAATCGTTTTGAAAACATACGTTAAGCTAAAAGTTATTTTTTGTCGATTTCTATAAAATGATGTAACTTGATACTTACGATTATTTATTAAAGGGCGTTAAATAGACATCCAATTAAGAATAAACACGCTCGCAGTGCTCCACTATCTTTGAGATTTCTGAATTCCATACGCAGATAAGTGAATCTAACTGTAAGTACAAGTAACCTCCCTGAAAAACTATGGATATAGATATTTAATTTTCCTAATATATAAAATTTTTTATAGATATAGTAACAAAACCAATCCAGTAATTAACCAATCTTACAATTCCTAATTGCAATACAAAATCAAACATTACACCTCCCTCTTACTTAATTAAGTTCTGCTCAACCTCGTACTTTCAATCAAAGCAAATCATTGAAAACCAACAAATATTTTAAGCAGCAAATACTAACAAATTTCCTTTGATCGTTGAAAATAGTCAATAAGGCCCGATAAACATCAAGCACGAATGGGTAAATGAGGCTCTAATAGTCAACAGCACACAATTATTGAACCCCCACCACTGTATGTTTGAGTTGACAATTATGATCGGATGATCAACAGTACCATTTTGGTTGTACCAAATCAACCTCAGACTCACACAGAAAACTTAAGGTACACCTTAGATACGAGAACATAATACATCACGCGCACCAGCTCAAGGAAGAAAGGGCATACATAGCAGCTATTTGAAATCTATCACACCATCCCAACTCAATTGAACCACCCAGGAAAAAATACTATGGCTATACTAAGACACATTTTAAAAGACTCTTTATCGGTGTTAAATTTGGTAAAGAGCACAGCACATGTAAAACAATCAACAAAGACACGAGCTAAATATGCTTTATGCCAAGTATGTCATACAATATATAACGACCTTTAGAGATCTAGTAATGCATCATTTAGACTATTAGTTGATAAAGTTGATAGAGTTGGTTTCTCTCCTCTTAACAACAAAAGTGGTAACACAATTATTGAAATTATGTGTTTGTCTTAAACTGCAATATTAGAAATTTATTCTATTTTTCTTACAAAGTTGAAAGTAACGTTTGTCCCGTTGATAAGCCAAAACAGTTATTAATAAAACAGATTAAAAATAGCATGTTCAATACGAATCACTACCTGGAACGCGAATGGCATAATTTGACATGTCCAGGAAATAATCACGAATTTTACAACTTCAACCAAATGGATTTTGGAAGCTCATGCATAAACGATAATAGCTATTGAAACACTGCATTTTAAATTTTATTTTGCTAATCACTTGAATGCTAAGAAACACGCTGGATCGGCCTTGATTGTCGAAAACACAATGTGTTATATGAGCTAAATCGTTATTGCACCAACAAAATAAAAGATGCATAATACAAATAGAAACTAATTTACTCCTTGATAAGTGCATCTGTCTACATTCCACTATCTCACCTCTACTAAAGAATATAAAGATTTTTTCTAACTTCGGATCTAAAATTGGAACTCAAAACATACAAATTGGGGCTTAAAGCTTGCCACCTCAAAAGGATTCAAACTTCTAAAAGCAATTCACCGGTACAACTACAACTATTTCTAATTCTATGAGTCAAGTTATTGGTTTAGCAACCAAAATAATTTAGAATACCTGATTCACTTGACCATGCAGTTGTCAGTGTATCAGTGTATACTTATTAACTAGCTGAAACATACAACTATTAACTCAACAGTAATTAAAAAGAAATCCTTTTTAAAATTGTACGTTAAATGTACTGACTTTAACCTCTTTCGAAGCCACATAGAAACCCAAATTAATTTGTTACCAAAATAAAAAATGCTTAAGAACGTGATGAAGCAATACATTATCTGATTACAACTATACAGAATGCTGCATGACAAGCCACTTTTAATACACTCCAACTACACCTAATAACATTTCCCATTATATACAAGATTTCATCGCCAAATAACGGAGGGCGAGGAAACAATGGCGATGAACCTGAGATGGACAAAATTTTCTTTAATAGGGTTACTCGTCAATTGCAAGCAACATTAGTTAAATCTCGTAATAAAGCTTTTAAACAATACATCATGAAGCTCTCATTTTAATGATCCCTTCTGTCAGAAAACCCGATGTCTATTTTAGGGCTCTGCTAAGCCTGGAAAACTACCCACCCAGTTACACTCATACAGATCAATAATTCTTTTGCCCTTGCATAATGGAGAGCCTAGAAAACAATAGTGCCTACTCATCACTCTATTTAAACATAAAACAGACCTTTGATAAAGTGTGTCATAGCCGTCTATTATACAAATGTAAACTGCACTTTTCCAGCCAGTTATATTTAGTAATAAAGTCGTACCATACAAACAGATCTTATGAAGTTAAAATGAACAATGACATATCAAACTATCACCAAATCACCCCTGGAGTTCTACAAAGTATCATGTGTCCACTACTACTTTTGTGTCACCTACTACTTCTGATGCACCAATCACAGACCATACTGTATTAACCACATTTGCGGACCACACAGCTATCTTGTTAGTCAACTGGTCACCTTAAATAGCAATCGCACAAAGACATCTCAACTCATTAAAAGATTGGTTCCACAAATAGCGAATTATAGTTAACACACTTAACTTTACACTGGGACTTATCGGGTGCTTGTAAACCGCTATTAACAACGTCGTAATCCCGATAAAGATCGAGGTGAAATACTTCGAAATGCACCTTGACCAAAAGCTCACTTGGAGTTCGCACATTAAAATCAAAACGAGACAACTGTTTTTAAAACTCAAACAAATCACATTGTTACTTGGAAAACGCTCATAACTATCCTTATCCAATAAAATTCTACTCTACAAAATTATCTTGAAACCAATTGAATCCTACAGGATTCACATCGGACACTAAAACTCTCTGGAGATTCCAAACAAAAATTCTCCGAATGCTAGCCAACGCCTTCTGGTATGTAACGAACGACACTCTCCACTACGATTTAAAAATTCTTTAGGTAGCGAGAGAGGCCAAGAAACTTTCGATCAGATACAACAACAATCTTCTAGGTCACCTTAAACTCAACTAACTAATCGGCTGTTGCAAGACGACTGCAACGACAATGGTTACAAGACCGAGTGCAATATAACCAAAACTGATGTAACCATCAGGGACATTAGTATTCTAGCTAAAGATTTCCACAAGACGTTTATAATATATAGTATTTACTTCGTACACAATTTTTATTGGTAGATTGTAACTGCAACTTAAATGAAAAAATAAATCTTAACGGTCAGAGATGTGAAGATGTATATGAGTTATAGTTTTAAACAATTAGAAGTGTTTAGTAGTGGTGCTTCTTGTCACCCTTTCTCTATTTTTAAGTAAATTAATATATAATTACAGGCAATACAACTGTTTGATATATTATACGTGTAATTAAAATGATTCGTGTTGTGAATTTAAGAGCTTGCAGACGTACTACAAAATAAAGCAAAAGTTACAACTAAACGTTCAGTCTTTATTAGTTTTATTATTTGATTACTGCCCCAAAAATAATACTGAGAGTTTAATATTAAGTGATCGCGTACCTATTAATAGCCTAGATTTCTCATTATATGCAATATAGACCACTAATATCTCTCCAAGTTACATATAGAGATCTAAACTCACCTCAACACGCGCAATCAACTATAATTACAGGATTAACGCAACCAATTTTAGTTCACTATAGGCGCATATTATGTAACTTATTAGTTATTATTTATTGTTTTTTTTTATTAATTTAACCAGCGTATTTACAATCTACTCCTAATTTGAGTATTAAGTAAAATTATATAACAATACAATGTCATGCGGGGAGCTCTAGCCAGTGCTAGTCTCCCTAATGATTACATCAGTTTTGATTAGGTTGTGCGAGGTCCAGCGGCCATTGTCGTTTGAGCCTTCTTGCGATGTCCGGTTGATGGGAGAGTTGTTCAATGAGTTGATTAGGGTGTCCTGCCAAGTTACTGCTATAGTTAGTTGAGAGCCTTTTGATTTCACTATCTACGTAGGGAACTCCTAGGTCGTTATGAAGAGTGTCGTTCTTTATGTACCATGGTGCATTGACCAGCATACGGAGGGTTTTGGACTGGAATCTTTGAAGGATTTTAGTGTGTGTCGCTTTGGCGCATCCCCAGAGTTGGATCCCGTAGGACCATATGGGCTTCAGGATGACTTTATACAGCAAAACCTTGTTTGATAGAGAGAGTTGGGAATGTTTTCCAAGTAACCATGCCATTTGTTTGATTTTGAGATCTAATTGCTTCATTTTGGCTTTGATATGCGAGCTCCAATTGAGTTTTTGGTCGAGGTGCAAGCCGAGGTATTTTACTTCCCTATGGATTGGAATTGGGGTGTTATTTATGCTGGTTTGAGCGCATTCGATACGTCTTATAGTGAAGGTTATTTGAGCCGATTTATCAGTATTGACTGTAATTCTCCACTTATGGAACCAGGCTTGGAGTGAGTCTAGATGCTGTTGAAGATGTTCCACAGCAAGTTCAGGAGATTGGTTGAGTGAAAGGATGGCCGTGTCGTCAGCAAATGTCGCAAGTATAGTGTTGTCTGTGGTTGGTGCATCTGATGTATAAATTAGATATAGCAGTGGTCCCAAGACGCTGCCCTGCGGGACTCCGGACTTGATTGGATGGATATCTAAGACTGCACTGTTCATTTTGACTTGGTAGGTTCGGTCTGTGAGGTATGACTTGAGTAGTACGTATAGCTGACTGGGGAGGTGTAATTTGAGTTTGTATAACAAGCCAGTATGCCACACTTTGTCGAATGCTTGCTTAATGTCTAGGAACACCGCTGGGCATACATTCTTCTTCTCCATGCTTTCCATTATATGAGTGATGATTCGGTGGCTTTGGTGAATGGTGGAATGGCTTTCACGGAATCCAAACTGGTGCAGTGGGATAAGCTGGTCTAGGTCTACAGATTTCTTAATGCGCTTGAGTAGTAGCCGTTCAAGAAGTTTGGAAAGGAGAGGCAGGAGACTTATTGGTCTGTAGGATTGTGCTTGGGTGGGCGGTTTGCCAGATTTCGCAATCATTATTATCTGGGCATGTTTCCATAACATAGGAAGTAGCAGAGTTGTAGTATTCTGTTAAATATTGTGGTAATTAGTACAATCGCTTTTCTGGGAGGTTTTAAGTACTTCTCCAACCATTGGGTCATATCCTGGTGCTTTACGCACGTTTGTTAGTTGTATTTGTTGAGAAACTTCTGCTGGCGTAAAGGGCTTGATTGGCGGTGACAATTGGCACGCAGTATCAATGAAGGATTCAATTTCTTTATCGTCAACATGACCTTGTACTTGTGGTGTTGTAAACACGTTAGCAAGGTGTTTCGCAAATGAATTGGCTTTATCAGTATCAGATCTGGCCCAGGTATCGTCGGGGTTTTTGATAGGAGGGATAGTTGCTATTGGACGCTTGAATTTCTTTATTGCCTTCCATATAGAGTTGTCATCAGGAGAGAGATGAGTGATGTATTGACTGAATGTTTCATTGCGAGCTTCCGCTAGCGCCTTTTGCAGTTGATGCGTTAGTCTATTATAGTGGGTTTTGTCTCGTCTATCTTTGGTTCTCTGCCATTTTTTCCGTGTCCTTCGTTTCTCAGAAATGAGGTTCCGTACGTTCAGAGGAATGTTGTCTGTTTCAGGTGATGGTTTTGAAACGGGGGTGGCTTGCCATGCAGCTTCTTGTATAATGGTAGTTAAGTACTGGGTTGCCTCATCAATGTCTTGAGAGTTTTTTATTCTGATCTCGAGTTTAATTTCATTTTCTAGGTAGTTCCTAAAATATTCCCAGTCGGTATGCTTGTTGCATAATTTTAAAGGAGGGTCTTTCTTAATGACAGTCGTGCTGATACTTATAATGATTGGCGTATGGTCAGAGGATAGATCGAAGTTGGATTCCGTTTGTTGATAAGTATTCGCTATGCCATTAGTAACTGCATGGTCAAGTACGTCTGGCAGTTTATGTGGGTCACTGGGCCAGTATGTTGGTTCACCAGTTGATAGGTAGTTGTAGTTGTTTCGTTGGATTGCAGCTAGCAGTCTCCGTCCTTTCGGGTGGCAATCCTTGAGCCCCAAGCAGTATGCTTGGAGTTCCAATCACCCGCTGCAATAAATTTTGGCCCCAGGGTTAGTAGGAATTCCTCGTATTCTTCAATTGTGATGGGGTGACATGGTGGGCTGTAGATGGACGCAATGACCAGGGGGTACGGGAGAACTTCTATTTTAATTTTTGCACTTTGTATTTTATTAGTTATAAAAGGCTCCATCTCGTAGTGGGAAATTGTGTTTTTGACAATTATAGCTGATCCAGCGTGAGCTGTGCCGTCTGGATGATTGGCAAGGTAAGTAGTATATTTCGGGATTTTAACTATTGTTCTTTCTGTTGCATGGGTTTCGGAAATTAATAGGATATCGATTTATTGCATTCGTAGGAAGGTAATTATTTCCGGGATGTGTCGGGTAATGCCATTGGCATTCCAGGTACCAATACGTAGGTAATTAGCCATTTTATGCTATTTTGTTAATTACTGTGGAGAGCATGTTGAGCACCATGCTGTTCTGGCTTATAAGTTGCGCGAACATTGCTTTAAATTCTGCAAGGAAGTTGGAAAGTAGATCATTAATGTTTTTTTGTCCTGTAACTGCTTGTTGATACGTTAGTGTGTTTTGAGGAGTATATGTGCTAGCTGCGTTGTTTGCGTTGCCGGTCCTATTTCTAAGGGGTGGGAAGTTCAGGTTATCCATGGTGGGGGGCACCTGGTGGGTTTGACGTGGGTTATTTGTTACTGCTCTATATGTTGTATTTCTAGATCTCTGGAGATTTTATATACAGTACACCCTTTATAGTTGGCCGGGTGGCTTCCTTGGCATAGAGCGCATTTTGCTGGAGTGTCTGGAGATTTCTTGCATACAGAAGTGCTATGTGTTGCACCGCATTTAACACAATTATATGGTCTATTGCAGTACGTTTTAGTATGGCCATAATTCTGACAGCGCATACATTGCGGTATAGTATTTTTAGTTCTGGGCGGTTCAATGATAACTTTTATGTTACTTAGATACTCTACATCAAATATCTTTTTATTATTCTCGTTTGGCTCCAAATCTACCATAAATAGCGGCAGTGGCAGTTTAGTTGTTCTGTGTCTTATATTTATGATGTTACGTACTTTATGTCCCAGAGCTGCTAGCTCTTCCATTATTAGTTTAGTTGGTATAGTGTGGTGAAGGTTGCGAATAGCAATTCTGTATACACTTTCTTCCTTAATTTGATAAGTATGGTGCACTATATTCTCGTTTCTAAGGTGTGTCGTAAGTTTCCGATAAGCATCTATAGTTCGGGCATTGACTTTGACCACATTGTTGGCCAGTGCTACTGTATAGTATTGCTCTTTCTCGATAACGTTCGTGAATTCGTTAATCATCTCGTCATAATTATTAACTCCATAAATGTATATCGGTGGAGGTTTGGGGATTTTTGGGGGTCAGTTACTGGGAATTGTTTCAGGGTTGTTATCACTTCTTATTTGCGAGAATATATCAAATCTGTTAGAAGTCAAGGTTTGACTAGCTTGTTGTGAGTTAAGTGTTGTCTGTGAATTTCTTCTCCTTTTCTTAGCAGTCGTTTGCCAGCTGTGTTTTGGGGTTGGGTTATTCTGATCGTCATAATTAGGGCAGTCGGTTAAACTTGCATCGTCTTCGTAATCTGTTTTGTCGTCTTGTTCGTCAGTATTGCCGGTATTTTCAGAATTATATGTTTGTTGGCTTGTAATCGTTTGCATCTCCTGGGGGAATGTATTTGTGTACGGATTTATTGTGTGGGAGGGGGGCGGCAGTAAGGTTTGATTTTGAGGTGCGTTTACAAATTGCGGGATTGTTTGAAGTCTGTATAGGTCTTGCTGTTGTACATGCGGAAAATTTTGCATGTTGGGAAAGTTAAATGTGTAGCCATAATTTTCTCGAGGGGTTTGAGCGTTGAATGTTGTACCGGGTGAACCGGGAGGACCGGGACCACACCCGTTTCCAATAATTGGAAACATGAGTTAACAGCTTACGTATATTAGAATATGTATGTTTATACGTACAGTTTAATGAATTGCAATAATATGCGACTGTTATTATCAATTGTTGACCTCAGGTTCACTTATCAGCGTGCGGCGCACAAGCACTTTCAAAGATAGTAGAGCGCTACGATGTGTACACTTTGAAAGTCAAATGACCACTTGATTATTTATTGTTAAACAACTTTTCTAAATCAAAATGCCAAAGAGTAACTTATGGTAAGAAAATAAACTGGTACTGTCAAAAAAGCAACGTATCCTAATTACATATCTGATATTTTACTAGTTAATCACAAATATAAAAAATCTGGTGTGAACATCACACGACTTTCCTTATCCTATTATTTGGGTAATTCTGGCAAAAATCCTGGGCTTCAACTTTTTCGAGTTCCTATTTTACCAACGTTTATCTCGTGATACAAATCATTTTTATTCTCCTGAATTTTTTGTATCTTCAACCGTTTAGATTCGCGACCGCTTTGCGACTTATTTTGGGACCAAACGGCTCGGCCGATTTTTACCACTGCATCCGCTATCTACAAGTAACTTGCATACCAAATTTCAAGTCTCTAACTCTTACGGTTCTCGAGATATCCTGTTTACTGACAGACCGACAGACACACACACACGAACCAATAGCTCAAACTAACCTTTTTAGTGTCCTGAGACCATAATTCGTCCAGAAATGTGAAAAATTGGTTAGGTCAAATTTCCGCCGATTACATTACTTTCCTTATTATAGGACAAGGAGCTAGTGTTCTTGAAACATAGGACACTCCCTCTGTTGGGTGAACCAGAAATGATTATGTTATCTTTATACTTTTCCTCCAGACGCTTTTTTACAGTTTTAACATGTGGATTAGAATTTTCAGGTACCTCATCAAGCAACTGTCCAAAGGGAAACTGGCACTCGTCACTGTTCTCTTGGAGAAAGGTAAATATAATTTTCATGGCTTGATCTATATTGGGAGTAGGTTGTCCCGGACTTCCTGTGGACACGTGCAGGTATTTTTTAAAAATTTTTAATAGCCTTTTGATGGTATTCCGCGTTAAGCGAGATTAAATATGTGTCCATATTATCCAACATGCTTATATAGTCTTTAATATTTTGTCCCCATTCATCACCTCGCTGTCTTGTATATAACAAAATCGTGCTTGCTACCTCTGGGAATGTCGCTTTGACCACAGGATTGCGCCTTTGCTTAGGTAACTTGGTCTGTTTTTGTCTATACTTTTCAGTAACCTCTTCCTTGCATAAGAAGCACTTATTGTTCAAATCAAATGATAATGATGGCTTTTTGTAGCGCACTTACCAGCACTGCAGTCTCAAGGGCTTATTGTGTTTATAACATGGGTTGAGCAAGACTCGAACTCGCCCGCGCCGGCTCGAGTACAGAGGAATTTGACCACCGAGCTACTGTGTTCCTAATGATGACCTACCTGAGCGGGTTGGGTTAAGGGTAGTTGTAGGGGTCGCGTTCACGAAGTAAAAGCTAAAATCAATTTTTCGTTGTTGTAATTTTTTTGACAAGCCGTTTGAACTGTAATTTCCTCTACTCCTTCCACTAACCGTTTATGTTCAGGTTTGATGCTGGAGGTAAGAAGCGTAGTAATTTCTCTTTTTTTAACTAGAGACACTTTACGTTCTGCTAAACTTTCTTCGCATATGAAACACCGTTTTCATACTATTCAATATGCCATATTAACTCAGCACCAGCACGAGAATAATTCAAATTACAGTCCAAGAAACACGCGTTGTAATATCACTCAAATAAGAAGTCACCAACGAACATTCACTTTAAACAGCTACAATAAAACTGAACTGAAAAGCACCCCTACTTTAGGGACATAAAAGAAGGATCATCAAGAAGAGATTTATGGTAGGGGTCACAAGGGATCGGTCTTTCACTCTCTCCTAACATCTGTACCTGATCTCGTTACCTGTGGAAGGGATTACGCGAGGTCATTCCATTATGATGAGTCCCTTAACAATACCCCTACCTGAAGAAGGTGAAAGTTCTGTACCTAACATAATTTACATAGAAATGTTGAAAAATGAAAGTTATAATGCAAAAATCTGCATTTTGCTGCTATTTTTTATAATTTAAGAAATTTAAGAAAATTTAATTCTCTTCAACTTTATATATAAGTATATTTCGCTAAAACCGCAGGATTTAGAAGTTATATGCGAAAAACTGAAAAAAATCCGAAAATTTATGTTTTTCGGCTCTTTCTAAGTTAGTACAGGGTTCTCGAGGTCTAAAACACAGATTATACTACACACAGTACCCACAAACAACATACCAAAATATCATAAACTTCGGAATATTTTCCAGGTGCCCCACATCATCTATTACCTGTAGCTCGAACTATAAACAATAAGATATGTCCAAATAGTTAATTGAAAACGTTCCATGACTACAAATAATAAAATAAGGCTACCGGTTTTTCTACATTAGTTTAACCCATTAATAATCAAAAGAATTAAAATGCCATGATAACTTTACTAGATCTTTATAACTATACTTAAGGACAGTATTTAACACTTTCGGTTCTTTTTGCAAAAAGTGAACCCTAATTTATTTAATAGGTAAAGCAAAAAGTACACCAATAAAAGTAGTGACCATCATTATCTATAAGTTTTTTCATTTCCTTGGGAATTTATGAACTGCGCTTTAAAAAAATTATTTATCTTTTGATGTAATCTATTGAGAAGCTGTAGGGCTGCTCCGCGAGTAGGTATACCATTGATCTAAACATGTTTTAGTTGGAAGAAGTACTGTGTTGTAAATATGGCTGGTATGGTAAAATATTTTACACAAGCGTTGTCAATGTATTTTTGGTTTGTTTCCCAACATACGTTCTGATGAAAAAACATATTGTCAAGTCTTTTAGCTTATTTCCGGCGTTTGATTTTTAATGCTCTATTTAAATTAATTATTGTTGTTGGTGGAGATCACTAGTAATCGTTTAATTCGGATATAACAACTTAAAGCACAGAACACTTAAATATAGAGTCAGTTCTTTTCTCCAATTTTGATGTCGATGTTATTGGCCTAGGTTTCAAATTAGTTTTTTGCGTTTAAAATATTATATATATATATAATCAAAAGCCATTTACCAAATTGGTGTTGGCTTATAAAATAAAATAAAATAAATACATGATGTGTCATGATACCTATATACCTACTTTCTTAACTTAATTAACTTATTTATTTATGTACAAATTTATACCATCCTTTTCTGTTACTTGTCATTTCCTTTGCCTCCACCATTGTTTTTCCTTTCCTTGTTAGTATTTTTCCTATGACATTTTCCCATGTTTCTTGTGGCCTTCCCTGTTTTCTTTTGCCTACTTTTCTCTTTTCCCATATTTGTTTGACTTGTCTATCTTGATCCATCCGTTGCAAATGGCCCCACCACGCTAACTGTCGTCCTTCGATAAAACTTGTTATTGGGTTGATCTCTAATTCTTCCCTTATCTGCTTGCTTCTTATTCTATCTCTCAGGGTGACACCTTTCACTCTTCTCAGGTATTTCATTTCTGTGGCTTCAAATCTTGATTTCATTTTTTGTATCAGTACCCACGATTCGCATCCATAGGTTATGATGAGTCTAAAGATTGTTTTGTACACTGTAAGTTTATTGTAAGTTTTTTGTGACACCTCTCGTTTAATTATAAAGTTTACATTCATTGCATAATATAATTTGTTACATTTCTCTATCTGTTCAGTTACGTCTATTTCTTGTCTTCCACCATCATCGATAGTAACCCCTAGATACTTAAAATGTTTTATCTGTTCTATCTCCTTTCCATTTATCTGTATATTTATCTTCTGGTGATCTTTCGCAATGGTCATTACTTTTGTTTTGCTGATATTCATCTTCATTCCTTTATATGTTAATTCTTCGTTCCATATCAGTAGGTATCGCTATAGTTCTTCTTCTCTTCCTGCCATTACTATAATATCATCTGCAAATGCACAATCTTGTATGAATGTAGGTTGTAATTTTCTGTATCCTACATTTAACCCTTTGGTTCTCTGGTGGCATGTTCGTATTATTTCGTCTATAAAGATGTTGAATAGTACCGGGCTCATTACCCCTCCTTGTCTTAAATCTTCATTTGTGTCAAACTCTTCTGATATTCTGTTATTATTTATCACGTGATTCCTTGTCTTTTGGTACAAACTTTTAATTACCCTCGTTACTTTTGGGCTTACTCCTCTGTTGCTCAAACTTTTCCATACTATCTCTCTAGGCGTTCTATCGAAAGCTTTCTCGAGATCAATAAATGCAAAGGCAGCTTTCTCGTTGTATTGGAGTGTTTTTGTAATTATTTGTTTAACAGTAAATATATGGTCTTGTGCGCTTCTACCCTTACGGAAACCGCTCTGTGCTTCTGATAACGTTGGTTCTATTACAGTTCGGAATGTACCTTCAAGTATTTGTTCATACAGTTTTAAAGGAATACTGAGCAGCGTTATGCCTCTGTAGTTATTACATATCTTCCTATCTCCTTTCTTAAATATTGGGACAATCTGTCCTACTTCCCAGTCTTTTGGTATTTTCTCCTCTTTCCATATTTTATTAAACATTTTTAGTAGTGTCTTAATTCCTTGTTCTCCCTTTTTTTTAACATTTCGCCTGTGATTCCGTCATGTCCTGATGATTTTCCATTTTTGATTTTCTTTAATGCTGTTACTAACTCTTCTTCCGTTACACCTTCTTCTTCATTTCCTGTATTCTGGCGTCTATCTTCTATCTGTGTACTTTCTTCTTTAATCATGACTTGGGTCTGTAGAAGTTCTTGAAAATATTGCTTCCATCTGTTCATTATTTCTGTTGATTTTATCAATACCTTTCCATTTTTATCTTTTATTACTGTGTTCTCTGTTGTTTTTCCTTTCTTTAGGTTTTTTAAAACTTTATAAAACAGTTTCTGGTTTGCTCTACTGTTCTTTTCTAGTTTTTCGCCAAAGTCTTTCCACGCCTTTCCTTTCGCTTCTCTCACCATGTGTTTTACTATTGTCCGTTGTTCTTTGTACGCATTGTAGGTATCTTCTGATTTTCTTCCTAAGTAGTCTGTCCCCCTCTTCTTCTTTAGTTTAACTTGTCCTTTTATTTCTTCGTTCCACCAGGCGGTTCTTTTCATATGTTTGTTTGTCTTAATTACACCGCATGCGTACCTTGCTGCTTTTAGTAGAGTGTTCTTTATCTTGTTCCACATTTATTCTACCTTCAACTGTTCAAACTTCTCTTAATCTACCAGTATGTCTCTGTTTATTATGTTCTCATACTCCCTTGCTGTTTCTGTTTCTTGTAGTTTATAGATTCTTATTGTTTCTTTCTGAACTGTGTATTCTTCTTTTACTGTTTGCTTCTGGTCTTCTGGCCTCCTTATTTTTCCTACTAATAGGTAATGGTCGCTGTATATCTCAGCTCCTCTTTTAACTCTAACATCTTTCACTGTATGTCTATTGTTTTTTTCTACTAGTATGTATTCTAATATAGATCTCTCATCTCTACTTTTAACCTCTCGTGTGTATGTGTGTATCTTTTTATATTGGAAGAATGAGTTTGCTATAATCAGGTTGTTTTGGGAGCAGTATTCTATTAATCTCTTTCCGTTGTTATTCCTTTTATCTTCACCAAATTTTCCTATCACCTTTTCTGCATCATAATTTCTCTCTTCCCCACTCTACTGTTGAAGTCACCTGCTACGAATATTTTCCCTTTACTCGTTTCTCTTATCATTGTTAATTCATCCCAGAATTTATCTTTTACTTGTTTTTTCTCGTTTTCATCGGGTCCATAGACTGCTATTCTCGATATTCTTTATTTTCCTTGCATTTCTAGTTCTATCGTGAGAATTATTTCTGACCACCCTGTCCAGTTTATGATCTTATCACTCAAATTCCTGTTTATAATGCATGCCTTCTGCCGCTCTTACATTTCCTTTCACTCCGGTGTATATTAACCTGTGTCCATCCATTAATATCTTTTCTCCTTTCCTTTTTTTCTTTGTCTCTGCTAGTACTAGTATATCTATTCCTGTTCTGTTAAGCTCGTATACAACTTCTTCTTCTTTCCTCGTTAGACTTCTTGTATTCCAAACTCCAAGTTTCCAATCCTGCAGTTCATTAACTTTTCCATTGCCAGTTTCATTGTCGCTACCCCCCTGCATATGTATACCTAATAGATTTTTTCGTCCGGTTCGGGTTACTTTTCTTATTTTTTCCTCAAAACTTGTTCCTTCTGGCGATCTCTCTGTTACCGTCCTTTTTAATGCATTGGTTTCAGTCCTATCTTCCTTTACCAATTCATCCTTATTTACCAAATCATTTGCTCTGCATATTTCATCGTTAATTATCAATTTATTATATTTTAGTTGTGCTCTATATCCTTTATTCCTCGCTTCTTTCATTTGTGGGATTAACATTTTCTTTCCTCTAATACCTCCTTGGTGTAATCTTCACCAATCCATATGTCTGTTCCCTTGAGCTTTCTCGCATTTTGTAGTATTGATACTTTTTTGTTGACTCTAGTTAACTTAACCAAAATTGGTCTTTTCTTGTCTTTCATATATTTTCCGATTCTTCTCGTTTGGTCTACATCATCATTTTGGTCTATGTCAATTCCTATCTTTTGTATTATACTAGTTACTTTTTCCTCTGTCCTACTTGTGCTTTCATTTTCCTCATCTACTACTCCTTTTATTATAATATTATTCCTCCTGATCTCTCTTTCTAAGTTAGCTATTCTTTCCTCCTCTTTAATGTTCTTTTTTAATTTCTTATTTTCATCCCTCGCTTGTTTCATTTCCCTTACAAACGTATCAAATTTCTCGTTCATTTGTTTCATGTTCCCCTCTATTTGTTGGAACATCTTCTCAATTCTCTCCATCTCATTCATCTTCAAGTCTGCTGTTGATTGCGTAAAGTGACAGACCCCAGTCCGCCCGTCGCAGGTCTGTCACCTATCTATCAACAGCCCTCTTCTAGTTGCTATGCTGTTTCAATTTAAACTTTATTTACACTAACGTTTGTGAATTACATTATTTTGGTTTATAATGTGTTGTCTACCAAAAAATTGGAGGTCACTCCAGTTGTATTTATTTCTCTTATCTCTTATCTACACTTGTCACATGCAATTTTCGACTTTATTCTCACAATCCTTTACCTCAATTAACTATTATCTACATCAATTTACTCACTGTTCATCTGTTATTTGCGTTTTCTATGCTCTCCCGCACTTTCTGCTATTTCACTCTTCCTAATTCTCTGCTTCCTTTTGCCTCTGCTTACTCAATATGGCCCTATTTGGACTTTAATATTGGAGTCAACAGACGGCATATCGTGTGATCGAAAGTTTTTCAGATAGTATTTAAAATATTGCCACATCTAATGTATTTTTTCTCAAAATTCTATGTCTCTGGAAGATGTTTTTACATACAATATTAGAAGACGAACATTAACCTCCGGAGTACCTCAAGGTAGTATTCTTAGCCTAGTATTTTATTTGTTTTACACGGGTAACCTTTAGTTTGTGAATAACACTGCAATTCTGACGTCACACCGTTTACATTATCCTATAACATCATATGAATAAATTTTGTTATATAAATTGTTGTCAAATGGCAAATAAAAGTTAAGTCAAGTATGTTGCATTTACAATAAAATGACAGCTGCTCCTAGATTACTTTAAATAGAAATCAAACACCCCAATTGACTGAAGTCAAATAACTTGGTTTACATATAAATGAAGCTTAAATTGTTACACTCTTATTTTTAATAGAGGCAAACATTTTGGAAAAAAATATGGACATATATATTGGATAATAGCAAGTAATTATCTCTAAACAACCACTACTAACTGTATCTGATTTGGTGACTAAATTTTGGTAAACGATGTAGTGGTTTGTTTAAATAATGTCTAGGAATAACTATTTTAGTCATTTTAAAATAAGGGCTGTCTAAAAAGATTGCGCGTCTACAACATGTAATTCAGATTTAATGTTATACTTAAAGCTTGTTAAAATTTAACTTGATTATATATCAAATTGAAGAACTAAGAAAAGTTTAACACAGAACAGTGACTACTAAGTAAATCATCTGAAAGTAGCATAGCCATGAATTTTAACACATTTTAATTACAGGCTGCGCTTTATTTAAATTTTTAATTGGCTTTTCTTCAGTACTTCGTAGAAAAGCAAAAGTAGGCAAGCAACCAGCACACCAATCTCCGAAAGGTGGGCATTTAATTATTCACTTTCTGAACAAACCGCGATAGGCTTCGAGAACGCTTAAGCATGACGAAAGCGCGCCGTTTATTTTAAAGAGGTTAAGAGGATTACCTGCAATTATGCGAATTTCAAAACCGTAGGCAAACTAGACTAAAAGGAGCACCTACTGTTGCTCGAAGGCCGGTTACGCAAAATTGAGCAAAGTTTGGAGTATAAAGGCGTAATGAAAGATATAAGTGTAAAAATGTAGCTCATCCGCATATTTTAACAAAAAAACTGATACTGAAATATTGTAATTTTTAGTTTTAAGTGCAGTAACAAGCTGCGTTCCAATACATTACAAAATAGGAATTTTTGCTTAAAAAAGCTTATGATGCAAAAATATGCGGTTACGTGCTTGCTTTGGCTATATTCACGAAATAACTTAGCACTGATTATTTTATTAAAAGCTGCAAATTTGTCTGTGTTGCATGTACGAGGGTGATCAAATATAAACGAGACTTTTGATCTCGGGCGCGCAATATTAACGCGCGAGAGTTCTCGCTTCGTCAGGTGTTGGGTAGGGATGTCAGGAGTGGGGGAAGCAGGCGGGCGATTTCGCTCGTTCCTGTCAGTACCCGTCGTGACAATGTCTGAGCAGTAGGTGCCGTCGTCAATTGCGCAGCGTATTATCATTAAATTTATCGCCGCGTAAGGTGTAAAACCGGCTGCAATCCTGAGGAGATTGACTGCGCAGTTCAAGGAAGAGACACTGTCACGAGCTAGAGTGTTCGCATGGCACAAAAAGTTTGTGGGGGGGTTGTGAGAATGTTGAAAATGAGAGCCATGATCGCCGACCTCGCACCAGCATCACCAACGAGAACATCGTCCGCGCTCAACAATTTATTGAGGGTGACAGGCATCTGACCATCGATGAGATTGCATCTGAGATTGGAATAAGCTATGGCAGCACTTTTTCGATCATCACAGAGGATCTAGGGTTTCGTAAAGTGTGCGCAAGGTGGGTGCCTCGCCTTCTGACAACTGAGCAGAAATTGCATCTTTCACAGCAGCACTGACCTACCGCCCTGCGACTATCACCTATTCGGTCCTCTCAAGGAAGCCATGGGAGGTCTATGTGCGCACTTGGCTGGAAACACGACCAACTTCATTCTAAGAGGAAGGCATTTCAAGATTAGCTACATGTTGGGAAAAATGTGTTTCTAAATCAGGAGATTATGTAGAAAAATAATCTGCTATTTTTTTGTTTCATGTTCAAATAAAATATTTTTTAAAAAATAAGTCTTGTTTATATTTGATTCACCCCCCGTACTTTATATGTTTACATTTCAGATGAGATTAGCAACTTAAAGAAGCAAAGATGTTAAACTTTACTTAAAATACGGATATAAGCAGTAACAAAATACATCTAAATAAGTATACGATGATAAATTAATTAGATTTAAATTTCCAAGCAATTTAATCTTTTAGGACAGATTTTTTTAATAACAAAGTACGTTATTAAAAGTATTTAGTATTCAATAGCAACCTAAGAAACACTAAAATATGCATATTTTAATTGATTTGCAAAAATATAACAAGAAATAGAGTTGTATGTACTAGAGGGTTTGTCTGATAATAACAATAATGTAATATTAATGTTATTAATAATCTGTAATTACTCGTATAGTTAATAATCGCTGCGTCAGTTGTGATATCATTTTTCGTTTCCATTCACTAGGCGGTAATTAACCGTCTAAAGCGTAACTTATATATAACTAATAATAAATGCAGCCATTCCTTAATTATTATAGATAGTAAAGCCTACTTTTCGAAGAAATCACAGAAGTACAAACAAGAACATCGAGAAGTGTAACAATATACAAAGAAATCCGAAGTGTCCCTTGTGCTAGTGTTTAATAAAGCTCCACGTGGGAGCATAGCCTGCAAACTGGAAGATTAAAGCTCTCATATGTTCGCTCTCTGCCCGGTCGTCGCGCACCATCTCTGATGCAGTGCGATTTGGCAAGCACCGCGTCTAAACGACCGCCATTATCAACCCTTGTTTGAGTGAACGCAGATCAATTATTTTTAATGACTGAGTAGGCCTTCCGTCAGGAATCAGAAAGTACCGGAAATGGAACCCGGGTTCGTCCGCACCGCCTCCCGCGCTTCATCCACTGGTTTTAATGTTCAAGCCGTTGAGTGTCCAACATGGATATTCTTTGTTAGCTAAGCTTTGCGAACGTGATATGGACCAAATGATCGAAGAGATAGATCAAGAGAAAAACAAAAATATATCTACTAAAGTCGCCAGCAGTCTTATTGAATGTCAGGGCGCTAGCTATGTTAAGAAGCGATTAAGGATAGAAGAAATCAAGGTGTTTGACTGTTTTTACCCTAGTACGCGACATTATCATCGGCGTGGAATGAAAAGCCAGAAGAAGAATATGCTAAAACTTACCAACAGCACACCAAAGCACGAGCTCAGAATAAATGATGGTACGGATAACGTGACACATGATTTGGCAGCTCTAAAGATAAAGGAGAACAAAAATAATTAAAAATTTAAATATTTTAATTGCGATAAACTCAGCCATAAATATTAAACAATTTAAGCTTGCTGATCGTGGAAAATAGAAGCGGACAAAAATGTCGCAAAAAATTATTTTCAGTGTTGAAGCGCACTTTTACTTGAGCGAGTTCGTCAACCAATAGAACTGCCAAATTTGAAGAAATTAAGATCCTCGAATAATACGGGAGCGCGAAATACGCCCACTAAGCACGACTGTGTGGTGTGATTTTAGGGCAGTTGGAGTGATTTTTTCTCTAGGGTATGTCTTCTTTGATGGATCCATGTTCCCCGCAACCAATGGCTTATTGTGATTACCCTAAAAAAGTAAACTGACAACCAATCTGTAATTGATTTTTCCTGAATCAGAAGATACAGGCCCTTTACAGGATGTATCTGAAAGTCTTCCGATTCCAGAATCGGTCTCCCGAAAGTGTGTTGCCTGTTCCTGCACAACGCATCGCACTTGCATAGGATCTGTAAAGCTGGTTCTGGTTCCTTGTTACAGAGTCTGCATGCAAGGTCACCATTGAATTTGCCAAGTTTTTAGATGTGCTCCTTAATATTCGCATGTCATGTGAAAAACCCTCTCTTTTGGCAAGGTTCGTTGTTAAAGGTTTTGGTAAAATTATGCCCTGGTCGATTCTTCCCGTGCATTCCATGATGAGTGCGTGTCCTCTCCTTAATAAAGTTTTGGACAGCACTTTGTGAGATTTCTAAAGCAGGTTCTGGATCAATGTAAGCCTCACTAGATCCCTGTCTAGCCAATTCATCGGCTTTCTCATTGCCATAGGTACCACAATGCTCAAGTGCACATAGCAGTTTCACCGTATTATGTTCTGCCAGTGCATTGAGTTCGTTGATGCATTCCCATACCAGTCTATAAGTAGAGTGATAAAGCGGTTTTTATTTGAAGATGATAAAAGAGTAGTGACCGTCAATGGAGAACATTACCGTAACATAATATCTCATTGGTTGTGGCCTACCTTTGAAGATATGAAACTGACGATCTCTGGTTTCATCAGATACTTTGCGCGAATCGGTTGCCTTACTCATTGAAACATTCCCGCAACGAGTGATTTCTTTGCACAATGACTAGGAACAGCCAGCAGGATCCTACGATCTTACACTCAGTAATTTATTTTTATGGGAGTTTGTAAAATCACAGGTGCATGCTAACAAATTATGCACAGATCTGGAACTAAAGGCGGAAATCATACACGTGTTGGAGGTATCAGGACAGATATCTACAAGAGAGTTATCAGTAATTTTGAGGGACTCATGAATTCATGCACACTCAGTGCGGGTGGACATATGCCTGACATTGTGTTTCGTACGTAATTGGGAGATTTTACTGATTACAAACATTTTAAATATAATCAGTTTCATAAAAATTTTACTGATTTATTGAATTTTTTTCGGCGTCCTTTACAAAACATCCTTTATAAGTGTCGGAAGCTAAAGAACGTAAAGAGAATATTCACTAGCCCTGAAAGTGGGTCAGAATATGGGTACAAAGGTGACGCGTACATATCTAGCAGTTCAACACTTAATCAGTGGTAGCAGACACTGGAGCCAGCGCTTATATGACATGCTTTGTCGACATCAAATGTTGAATGTCTTTTAGAAAAGCGCGCGTACAGCAACTTTGAGTCAAACAAACTCAAGTTAACCAAGTCTGGAAAAGTTGTACATTCAGACTTGTGCGGATTAATGGAGTGAGATTGCGATTTTTTTTTCTTTTTTAGACATATTTTTCGGGTGGATATAGCTATTTAGGTATGGTTACGTGCTCCCTTCATTCAAACATATATTTACATCTGAGGAATTATTTAATGAGCGATGAAAGTTATGAACAAATTCACAGGAATTCCAAGCAAGACGAAATTTTCTAGATATCTCAGAAATTGACTTGAATCTTGTCTCTTGCAACTGAAAACTGCTGTTTTTTATTTCTTACAATTGGATCTAAAAGTTTTCATCGACTAGGGGCAGTGACCCAATAATTAATAAAGACGTTGGACTTTCAAGATTATCCGATTATTTGTACAAAGATACTTTTTCAGTCCAGAGTTTTTAATTTATTTCATTTAAAGTCTATACGTACCATTATTTACAAAATTAAAATTCCAAACCCAATAAAGAAAAGAATAATTGATTAGCACAAACACTTTGAAGTACTAATTGGCACACGAGACTTAGGATACGTTGGTGCAAATTTAGATTATTAAAACAAAATTTTAACCTTAAAATACATTCAAATACCTTTTTACTTGAGGCATAACAAAAATATTATTAATGGTAAAACCTTTATCTCTGCATGTCCTGCCACTGTTCATAAACGGTTCTGCCAAATTCCTAATCCTAATAAAAAATTTATATAAAAATTAATTTCATGGAAACTATAGAACTATTACACACAGATTATTTTGAGATAAAATCTCCCGAAGAAGAAATAATAAAAAATAATTTAACAGTGAAGAATGATCTTCGGAAAAATTCCAGCATTAACATCAAACGACTCTAAATACACATAGCGGAACGAATACTCAAAAAATATTTCTTATAACGGTTATATTTTTAATGGTTTTAGGGTCGGTGGGTGCAGACTGCAATTATCCTATGCCAAATTAGTTGGGCATTTGGTTTCTTTGATTTACCAAAATTATAGAAAATATTTTTCTTCATTGTCCCTAAAAGGGGCAAGTTTTAACTCTTACCTGCGATCGGTTTACGAACGATAAAAGCAGGCAGTTAGCATTTAGCTGTTGCAAGAGGCACATCGGTCTGCATCAGGGTTGAAGACGCCGAGCTCTAGCCAGGTGCACGTCTGCCTACCGATATTTTGTCGCTCACTATTTTTGGCTTGCCTGTCACGGTACCGCGTACATTGAAATATACGTTCCGCACGCCGATTTTGTTTATATTTACAATTTGCTACCCTAAGCTTATTTTGATTCTAGTAAGAAATTTAAATTTACTACTGATTCTTCAAAAATAGCTATAGGAAGTGTACTATTTAGGAATATTAAATTCCACAGAAAAGAACTATGGCACAATTGGGAAGAAAATTATAGACAAGCACTAAACATGTTAGAACTCGTGGAGGAAAATTTACAAATGAAACAGATCATAATCTATTAGTTTGGCTTTCTAAAATAAAAAAAAACCCAAATACTAAGTTAGTACGGCGGAAGTTAAAATTAAAGAAATATGATTTCGATAAAATATACAAGAAAAGTAAAGAGAATATAACAATAATAAATAAAAATAAACGGTAGAAAAATTGATTGGGATATTGTTCTACAACAGGAGATTGGCCCATTACCTTACTTTACCCCAATTTAATGACCTTACAGAGTTAGAAGATCTAAATGAGATTTTTAAGTTTTTAGAAGATCCGCTGATGTAATCACGAACAGGTCACCTCTGAATTAAGTAGGGGGCAACAAATACTATCGTGTAAAACCAAGGGAAAACCCCAACCCCCATACGGCGCGTTTCCGGGTAGCAGATAAGGAAAAGCCTTGCAGATATGTTAGGTAGGTGTAGAATATACCCGCTACCCAAATAGGGAACCTGCCGAGGGTAGCAGTGTTGGGGGAAGGCAAATAAATAATGAATTTGGACTAGTTTACTCACGAAATAGTATAGGCATGGCCAGAATGGCTGAAATGGTTATACTACTGCGATAACGGAAGACAACGGGAAACCACAGTTATTAATATCCCTAGATTGTCACTAATGGAAATGAATATTGAAGAATTAATGGCCCCGAGAATCCGGCGTCCTTTAAATGGGACAGGGCTGCGAAGAATCTCCGGAGTATGTCCAAAAATGATGATGAACACCCGAATTGGAACATGGAATTTCAGGGGTTTAAAACAACCTCGCATTCGAATTCAAACCGATTAATGAAAGGATCTGCACACTAAGGACAGAAGGAAGATGGTACAATATAACATTCGTAAACTGTCATGCACCAACGGATGTAGCAGACCAAGAGATTAAAGACCAATTCTACGAGGACCTAGAAAGGGTGGTCAGTACAATACCAAGAAGAGATGTGAAAATAGTGCTTGGAGATCTGAATGCCAAAGTGGGGAAGGAGATAGAATATAGAGAGGCAGTAGGACAATACAGTATTCACCAGGAGAGTGACGACAATGGTGTAAGGCTAATAGATTTTGCCTTGAGCAACGGAATGATCATTGAAAGCACCTGTTTCCCACATAAAAGAATACACAGGGAAACATGGCGGCACCCAGACGGAGTCACCAGGAACCAGATCGACCACGTACTGATAGAAAATAAACATTCACAGAAGTCGCCTCTGACCATTTTCTGGTGAAGGGGGTATACAGACAAAAGTTTAAACAGATCTCCAGGAAACCAAAAGTTGAAAACAAAAGCAAGCAATATAATTTAGAGGTGTTGAAGCAAGAGGAGACCAGACTTAAATATGAAGGAAAAATTAAGGAAAGTAACAAGCAACAAACAACTATAGAGGAAAAATGGCAAGAAATAAAAAATACAATTAACAGAACAGTCAAAGAAGTTTTGGGAGAAAAAGAAAAAAGGACGAGGAATTCCTGGTATGACGAAGACTGTAAGCAAGCACACGAGAGGCAGAAAGAGGCAAGGCGAAGAATCCTACAAAGAGCTACAAGGCAAACAATAGAAAACTATCAAAATAGAAGAGAAGCAAATAGAATATGCCGAAGAAAGAAGAGAAGGTGTGAATACGAGAAAATAGAAAAAATGGAGCAGCACTATCAACAAAGAAATGCGAAGAAATTTTATGAAGAACTTAAAAAGAGTAAGCAAGGATTTCAAGCCAAAACAATGTTCATAAAAAATTAGGAAGGAAAGCTGATTGGAGACGAGAAGGCAGTCATGGATAGATGGGCGGAATGCTTTAAAGAAGAACTAAATGAAGACTATGAAAGAGATAACCAGAATTTAAATCAAGGACACGAACGGATGTACGGCCCCCACCTAAACATCGAAGCCCCAACACTGGATGAAACAAGAGAAATAATTAACGCTCTTAAAAACAACAAAGCCCCGGGCGAAGACAGCATAAATTAAGAATTAATAAAGAATGCAGGGGAAGAGATGATTAAAAAAATACAAGTCCTCGTGAAACAGATATGGGAATCGGAAGTGATAGCCCGAAGAATGGAGTAAAGCCCTAATCTGCTCCATTTTCAAAAAAGGAGATAAACAGAGGTGTGATAACTACAGGGGAATCTCCCTCCTTAATGTGATATATAAAGTATTCACCAAAAGTTTAGCGAACAGAATGGAATTTTTCACTGAGCAGATAATAGGGGAATACCAGAGTGGTTTTAGAAGGGGCAGGTCCACACTAGACCATATATTTACAATCAGGCAACCCCTAGAAAAATGCTATGAGTACAATATAGATGTTCATCAGGTTTTTATAGACTTTACAATGGCCTACGATAGTGTGAAGAGAGAGTACCTGGAAACAGCGATGGGAGAATTAGGAGTCCCAAAAAAATTGAAAGGACTTATCATGATGACGCTGAAAAACACCAAAAGTAAGATTAAAATAGGTACGAATATGTCAGAGGAATTCGAGGTGACAACAGGTCTTAGACAGGGTGATCCATTATCTACGACCTTATTTAATTTAGTGTTGGAAAAATGCATAAGAGCCATACGAATCAACCCTGGAGGCTCGTTATACAACAGGTCAGTGCAATATCTAGCATATGCCGGCGATCTGATTATGGCAAGAACAACCGAACCACTTAAGACAGCCTATAGAGAATTAGAAAAGGAAGCACAATTAGCGGGCCTAAAAATAAGTGAACTTAAAACAAAGTACATGTTCCAGTCAAGACAGGAAAGAGGAGGTCAAGCCCAACGTCTAATGCAACTTTTTGGAAACAAACCGGTAGAAAGGGTACAGCAATTTAAGTATTTGGGAAGCATTTTAACCGAGACAAAGGATACGAAGGCCGAACTAAGAGCAAGGATAGCCTCCGGAAACAAATGCTATTATGCGTTACAAAACATTTTCAAGTCCCGCAACCTGTCAAGATCGAGTAAATTAAAAATATACAAGACAATTGTTAGACCCACAGTAATGTGTGCGTCCGAAACTTGGACATTAACATCAGACGATAAAAACAGACTCCAGATCTTTGAAAGGAAAGTACTAAGGAAGGTGTTTGGCCCAATACAAGAAAGAGGAGAATGGAGAATAAGAAGAAAGAGTAAGCGGCTGGCTTGGTTAGGTCACGTGCACAGGATGCACCAAGAGAGAACGCCAAAATCAGCATACGAGAAAAAGCCAGAGGGAAGACGATTAAGAGGACGTCCCAGAAAAAGATGGGGAGACGATGTAGAGGAGGATATAAAAGCCTTAGGAGTGCGGAAATGGAGAATGAAGGCGGAGGATAGAAAGCAGTGGAGAGATATTGTGGAG